>JAYRBT010000139.1:59896742-59926264 GCA_036023395.1 Myiotriccus ornatus
AATGTGCACAATTATTTCCTGGTAAGAAACTGTTATTCTTATTCAAATAGATAGTCCAGATCTAGATCTGAAACTACGGGCCACTTTCCCCAAGTTTATTTACCATCTAACAGAGACCTGTGCTTATTCTTACCCTCTACTGAAATTCTACCCATGATACTCAGGACAAAGGGAAGAGATGATGTTGGAAAGTTACTGTTTTCATTAAAGATGGACAGTAAGTTCTTTGAGCACTGATAACCATAATAAAACACGATGGTGCATGGGTTTGTGTGTCAGGACTGATTGGTGTGGATGTTTAAAAAGCACCTGTCCTAATTCAAGTATCTCTACAGCTCCTGTTTATTAAACCCTCTCCAGTGTAGAAACAACAGTGTATAACAGCAGGCAGGGTGACACTGAAGGATTTCCTTCAGTTTAGGAATCTGTAAGATGTTCTTTGGCTCCCCAAATTCCCCGTCAGGAAACCTGTGGAAACTTACTTTTTTTAAATACAACTACCCTGTGTAAAATTTGATTGAAATAGGCAATTTGACTGAAATAGGCTTAAAGATTCAAAGGCTGAGGGAAGGGATGACTCTGAGAGGCGCAGACAACATAATAACATAAGCCCTGTTCCCTTAGGAAGAAGAGTCTAATAAAGAAATCCTGCTATTTCCCAAACCAAGGAGAGAACTGTAATTTCTTCTGTTGAGGTCAGAAACCACAAGCCCAGGATGAGCTGGAAGATAAGCACAGTCTGCAAGAGGGAAGGACTCGAGCACAAGATATCACACCTTGACCAGGGTAGTATTTTCAAAACTGAAGGAGAAGAAAGATGCAAGGGACCAGGGACAAGAAAATCACTCAAAACGTCTGAGATTAGGGGAAACAGCAGGTAGGAATTTGGGTAGGCTGAAGTCAGATATTAAAAAGATGATGAGCTATGAACAGGGAAAAAATGCTATCTCTGAGAGAGCAGAATAAACTGACATCCCAGCAACATTTGGAAGTAATTATATTGCATTTATATGGGGTGAAATTCTTGTTATAACACACAGTTTGTGACAGAGAAAAAAATAGAAAATAACAGAGTTAGATGGAGTAGGCAGATGAATGGGATGTTGCTGAAACACCGTCTGGTAGGCAATGTTACCTGTTTCAAACTGAAGATTAGTTTTTTCATGTGGAGCTTGGGAACCTGTTGCATGAATTTTTTAATGATATGGGGAAAGGGTCACGACTTTGATGCTGTGTCCTCTCTATCTCATCTTGTAATATATCTTTCTTTTTACTTCATTTCTTATCGATTTTTACTTTTTGCATTTTCAAATATTTTCCACTGTTCTGTTTCTCAATTTTGCTTGTTTTTCAATGCCAACTGCAACCTCCTACATGGCCTCCCAGTTCATTTTGTGCAAAACCAATCTGAAGTGCCACTGAAAATTGAAAAAAACAAGGGAAAAGTGTTGTTTGATAATATCTTTGCTTTTCAGATGCATTGTCCCTTGCATTGTGATTATCATTTCATAGATTACAATTTCCTTCCCTTCCTGCATCCCCTGAGGTGAATTTGATCATTGCTGTTCACGTGATTAATATTCTGAATATATGAGACAGCACTAGGATTTTGACCAGGTTTCAAAAATGTTGTTACTGTGAGACTCATAAGTGCCACATTGATGGCCTTAACAGTCAAGCATCTCTTTACACACAAGCCAGGTTCTCAGCAGGCAGTAGAAGTAAAATCTTCCTAGGGTGTTACTGCTCTTTTAAATATTAACAGGCAAAGGACTGACAACAGGATTACAAGGAAAACCAAACCAAAAGAAATAAAAAAACCCATCAAACTGAAACCAACAAGAAAGAAAGAAAGAAAGAAAGAAAAGAAACCCAACAACAAACCAAAACTCCTCTGTCCTATACTCCTTAATAAATACTTACCATACTTATTTGACCTTTTCTAGGAAACAAGCTCAAATTTGGTTCTACTTTTCAAATGAAGACTATTCCAGGTACTTTGATCTGAACTTGTAAACTTCCCTTTCTTTGTTTACTGGGTGTTCTTACAGCATTCTCCTGAGTGGCTGGCATTTTCATTTTTCATTGAACCTAAATAGCAAACACCCACCAAAGCCTCAAACAAAAGTCACATTACAGACTGTATTAAGGCAAACTCCTACTTTATTAAATGGAGGATTTGCTTAGGAGAAGCCATCAAGCTTTAAAAAGAGTGGTGATTGACACTGGGACAAAGAAATTCAAAGTGCTGGGCAGTCACAGTTCAGAAAAAGCAGGAGAGACAGGGGAAACAACTGTGGTGGTTTTGCGGTATTAACTTTTGTCTAGCCTGTTCCCTGGGCAGAGGAAAAAGGCACTGCCCATTGCAAGTTAATAATCTGTTATTCTGAGCAGAGGCATTTGACTGGCTGATGAAGTTTAAGACACCCAGCAAATGCACAAAGGTCATAATTCATCATCCACGTTCCCTTGAGAAATCACTTATCCCATCTCTGCAAGCAAAATAATAAGATGGTATCTTACTTTTAAAAAGGACTTCTCTTAAATAAAAAAAAAAAAAAAGAGAAAATATTAAAAATGCAATGGAAATAAAAGCACAGGGTTTAAAATATTAATTGCAGAATCATTTCCCCTTGCTTTATTTTCATAGATCAGACTCTATTCCTGAGGAAAGAGGAGAAGAAAGGCAGCAGGTAGCCAGAAGCGGAGAGTCAGTGCTCTCACTTGTCACTGTCAGTGCCTGCTGCTTAGGGAAAATACCAGTCTGCCAAGAGCCAGCAAAAGTCTCAAGGGGGCAAAGTATTCCTAATGGCTGTGAAACTTTGGAAGCAAACAAAAATATGAAAGGGCAAAAGCCCTGCATTTTGCTTGTGCACTCACAAATGCTTTTCTCAAATGTCTGAATCTTTTTTGTTTCAAAATAATTTTCAATGCAGTTTGTAAAATACTGCTGTGAACTCTAGGGGATGAAGAATATACCTGGGTTTTTCTTGGAATTTGCAAAGCAGCATAAGTTCACGAGACCCTCATCCTGCCCGTAGCAATATCAGTGGCTCACATACGTTGTTTGTGGAAGGCTTGACTCTGAGAGTAATTGTAGCCATTTTTGAAGAGTTTTCTTATGGTGTTGAGTGCTTTATGTAGTGTGATTAACACAGCTGAAGTATCACAATTAACAAACTTCAAAATTTTGGGGTTCAGGTTTTGTTCAAGGAAGATTGACTATAAATACTTAGAACAGTGGAAGTATATTTTGCTATAATCTTGTCCAACATCCTCAGTGTGACAGTAATCCACATTACAACATGCACTGCTACAAGGAATCTCCCTGCAGGCACATACTGCACAACCCTTCCCGTCCATCAGCCTCCTCTTGGTCTTCCATCATTGGAAGTATGATCAGACCAGTAAAGAATTACATGTCATCTTCAGTCTTTTCCAATTTTACACCTCATAAGTAGGCCAAAAGATAGGGCTTCCTGGTATATATCAGAAAAAACTTTAGACAATGTCTTTTGATCGAAGAGTTTCCCCTCTACCAAGGGTGGAGCCTGTGGCTAAACCAGCAGGGTAACCTGATCACACAGAGTTGTCTCCCCTCTTTTCTTTCACACCAAGTTTTTGAGAGAAAGGTAAACAGTATCATCTTTTACTACATATTAGGAATATAGGGGATGGTTGTATTTTGCTGTAATGCTAAGTACAAAGCAGATTGTCTGGTGGGAGGTCTTCAGGAAAAAAAAAAATGTATGAGAGGGAACAAGTTATGTACCAGATAAAATGCTCCGGCAGACTCAGGTTTCACCAGACTCAAGTTTCACCAAACCTTCACTAGGACTTTTTACCATGGTAGTATGAATCAGTCAAACTGCACTGGTATAGATCCACAATTTACCTCGGCAGAGAAGCAGAATCCATGCTTCATCTCTGAAAACAAATGAGAAAGTGCACATTCTGCAGTGGGAAGAAAAATCTCTCTGAAGCACTGATGTTTAAGCAAGTTGAGGCACACTTGCCTTATTTGGGTGCATTGAGATTTGAGTAATTTCAACACTGTGATCCATGTCTATCACTTCTCATAAACGTTGGCACCTTTTCCTCTTAATTATAAATCCTGCAAAGTTTCAGTTTAATACATGATTTGATAAGACACAAGAAATGGCTGGAATCATGAGGAAAGAGGGGAAGGTGATGTGGGACTGTGAAGAAGAATCCAAATGAGCCAAAGGTCTCAAGTCTGAGCATGGGATGCTGCTACAGTCTTTATTTCTGATGTCCAGCATGCCCTGCAAGGGATGATAACAGCCAGCATTTAGATTTAAAAAAAAAAAAACAAACAAACTGGCTGGAGATTGAAAGAGCATTTTCACTAAAATATTGATGCAAATATCTTCTTGATTTTCTGCACTAAAAGTTTGTTTCAATAAAAATTTCCCACCCAGCTCTAACAGCAGGCAATAAAACCAAGGGTATTGAACTAGAACAATTGAATTGTTTTTATGATACAGGTTATCTAAGAATGAAGGAACAGAGCTGGAGTGCATTTGCAGACTGACAATGACAACAGAACTAATAATGTCACTGAGAAATATTTAGATTGATTGGAGCTGATTAATGCAGCCAGACAGGACAGTGTAAAGAGCCAAAATATGTGCTATAGCAAAGACAGATAAAGACGGTACAAGGCAACTGTTTGTTTTCTGGACAAGGACACAACTTTAACCTCATTTTTTTTTCTCAAGGCTATTTCTTCCATGTATACTCAAGGTTCTTGAAGTGACAGCTGCTTATCAGATGTAACAAGTTCCTTCACTAAAGGCCATATTGTGGCAGCAATTTTAAGCAGTGATTTTCCTTGATGTTAAGACTACATGATTTTTTTTTATTTTTTTTTTATTTTTTTTAACATATCTTAGAGGAAACTCACTGTTTTGTCGCACTTCAAACAGCCAGAACAAATTTTTAAACAGGTTTGAGAGAGACTACCAGCACGAAATTTAAGATATGGTGACTAAAAAAGTATGAAGTATACACCATGTGTAGCCCTCTCTTCCTCTAAGAAATCATTATATGTCAATTGCCTAAATTATTTCATGTCCATGGGATACTTCAAGTGTGATCAATGAACAATTATTTTTGATTAAAAAATGAAAATAATGAAATTTATTTGTTTTGAAGAAATATGAAGGGTAGATGAATATGAAATTAACTTGTATTTCCAAGTAATTAATTATAATATTCAGAATACTCAGATTATGGGTAAAAATTAATTCATTAAAGATAGGGTGATTTTTGGGGAATTTATGGGTTTGATTTTCAAGAAGTAATTGATGTCTTTTGCATCTGATATTCTATGAGGTTTAGCCATCAAGATAGCTATGTAATTTTTTTAATTGGCATTTAAAACATACAGTTGCTTTTAGGACATTTCCAGTCTAGCTTCTCAGTCAAAAACATAATAAAAAGTAAACTTTGGGAATGCTTCACATTACTTCTCTTCTACAGTTACTGATGTAGAAATTAAGACTAATCTACAAATAATACAACACATCTGATATAGTTGCATTCTTTAAAAAAGTTGATACATGATATTGACGCTGCCAGTAACCTATTTATTTATTTGTTGAGCTTGACATCTGATCTTAATTGCACATGAAAGGATGTGGAGATAAATCAGAGTTGTTAGCAATTCTGTTTTGAAGCAAAGGAGTGTTCAATGCTGGGAAAGGACTGATTGGTACTTACATAGGATCAATAACAATCACAAGAAATGCTGATCGTGAAATTATTTTCTCTCTCAATGAAAATGTCAGTGAAAATCAAACATTAATTCATTTTGTACCACCATGTAAAATAAATCCTATTGCATTTTTAGATTTTAAAGGCAAGGAAAGGCAATTTTTCCAAATTTTAAAATTTTTTAATTTTTGTACCTGTCTCTAGGTACAATTAATATAATTTTAATGAAAAATTATAATTTCTTCAAACTTCAAATGCTCTTTTCCTTATGCCATTTATGTCATGGCTTGTCATGTTGATCACCTTTCTGATGTTTATCCAGTGAACATTTTGAAATCTTGTTGCCAAGTTGCATAAAACATTTGGTTTAAGATTTTGAAGCCATCGAATGTCAAAAAGAAAGTATCACATGGCACTGTTATGGGAAAGCAGTCATATTTTAAAAAATACTTTCACAAAAGTTCCATTTGTGATTATGAAAAGCCAGAGACTGAAAATGTTACCTCAAAGCCCTTGGTTTTAAACTCTGAGTGCTTCTGAAAGGTTTTCATGAGATCAAATGCCCTCAAGTTCTTGCTTCTACAGTAGCAGTAGCTCACTGGTTCTCTCCCTCTGTTGTGAAAGTTGCACTCAAGAAACACAACTTCAAGAATAAGTAAGCTTGCTTTATGATCATATTCTGACTTTATCCTTTTGGAGGCATTTCCAACAATCCAGCTTTCACAACACTGCAGACAATTTTACAATAGTATTTGATTATTTGTATATTATTTGAAAAATATTTGTAGTGTTTCAGAAAATAGCAAACACTTTCTCTGAGATACAACTATTATTTCAATTGATTTTTCTTTGCAGCTGCAGGATGAACTAGTTCAACTTCTCTTTTCTATAAACAACTTTCAGGCTGTTTTTTCTAAGCCTGTGATTTTTATTTATTTTTTTTCCATCAAATTTAGCCTTGTTTTTCCAATTTCCTTATTTGAATGTTTCCATCAGAGCAGCACATATTTATTAGACCACTTGTTTGCAAAACAGTTCAATCTACTACCTGAGGTTCAGTGTAAGAAATGTTTGCATTTTTATAAGTGACTGTCCCTCAGAAGTTCAGTCCTTACTTTATGTTCTTTACTATGGCAATGGATGCCTTACATTCATTTTGTTTTTTTGTGGTTTTTGTTGTGACATCAGCAATATTACATCTCTTAAACTTGTTTGTGATTTCCAGGATCTGCACCTGCTTCAATATTGCTTTTTGCATGTGATCAGTTACCTTGGTAGGTCTCTTTGGAAGCATGCTGTATGTTGTTTTGTTGTCATTTTCCTGGCCTGCTTAGGTACTCAAAGCTGCTGGCATATTTCCTTCAGACTTGCTGTCTTAAAAAGAAAAATATTGCTTTGTTTTCTGAGATCAGAATTCAGGTTCCTTCCTTTCCCTTTTCCCCTGTGGGAAATGGGCTTTTCATCTCCTTCTTTTCTGATTCTTTTATTGCAGTACATAATGCTCTAAAGTATGTGCTAATACAATTGATTTCCTTGCTCTGATGCTGAAATTATTTGCCTTAAGTATGAATTTTTGTTTGTTTGTTTGTTTTTAACTATGCAGCTTGTTCACTGGGTTTGGAAAGTACAATATGTGGCTTTCTGAAATTTCTTTCCTGCTTCTGCCTGCCCTGTGCCAGTGTATTACAGCACGGTACAGTTTGTGAGGCTTCCAGCCAGCTTTTCACACCCTAAGGCTGTCCAGATAATGAGAAATTACATTTTTTTTCATAAACTTCATAATACTTTCAGTAGATGGGTGTTGTGGTTTAATCCCAGCTAGCAACTAAGCACCATGCAGCCACTCACTCCCCGGCATTGTGATGGGGGAGAGAACTGGAGACAACAGTTTAATGATGGAAATAAAATATAAAAATAATACATAACAATTGTAATGAAAGGAAAATAACAAAAAGAGAGAAAAAAAAAAGAGAGAGAAATACACCCCAAGAAGTACAAGTGATGCAAATGAAAAAAGTTGTTCACCACCAACAAATTGATGCCCAGCCAGTCCCGGAGCAGTCCCCTTGTTAACCTTCCCCAGAGCTGTATTGTTGAGAATGAAACCATATGGTATAGAATATCCCTGTGGTCACTTGGACTCACCTGTTCTGGTTGTGACCTCTCCCAGGTCCTTGTGTACCCCCAGACTTTTTCTAGTGGGGTGGGGTGAGGAGCAGAAAAGACCTTGACTCTGTAAATGCTGCCCAGCAATAATTAAAACATCCCCGAGTTATCAACACAGTTTCCAGCACAAAGCACAAAACACAACTCCATACCAGCTGCTATGAAAATATTAACTTCATCCCAGCCAAAAGCAGCACAGTGGGTAACAATAAATTGCTCTAAACAGGTAAAGAAGAATGAGATAGGAACTACTGATACCTGTTTAAGATGGCCCAGACAGGAAACAACCTGCCTAGAAATGAACAAGGTCTGCAACTACTTCACAAAGAAATAAAAGACCTGATATTTTAAGACACTCCACATGCTTAACTTCTGTTAATGATGAGAATATTTTCCATTTCACTCCCTCTCAGATCTGGACCCACACTTTGAAGTATTTTGGGTGTTCATATGCAATACGTAATGAAGAATACAATTTCAAAACTGTATAGTGACTCTACTGGCTATTTATGGCATTGGAAACCTTATTATCACAACAACTTGTGATCAGTTGTAACATTTATCATGTTCTAACACTTCATTAGTTTTTTAGTATCAGGGTTCTAGTGAGTTTCCAAAATAAACACAATAAGGAAGTGAAGCCTGGTATTGTAGAAAAAAAACATAAAATAAATTGATGAAAGAATTAGGAATTATTTTTCTGCATTCACAAATGTGTAATTATATTACTTTCTGTGGTAGTTTGTATGTCATATTTTTAGGAAAAAAATACTATTTAGAAAGTTTCTTTCTATTAAGAGAAAAGTAAATTTGAATGTGACTTTAATATACAAGCTAATACTACTTACAAATCGTTTGGCCATTTTTTTCCCATTTAAGGATTATACCTACCAAGTGTTTTCTGCTGTTTCTTTTATTATCTTGGGATCTGTCTACTTAATTGTATTTCTATGATTAGTATTATAATTTTTGCAGATTTTTATTCATTTTATATAGGTTAGATTCAACTCAGAAGTTCAATTTTCAAACCTTGCCTCTTTTAGACATTAAAAATACCTGTTTATTCCCAAAGTTAAAAGTTTCATATACAATACATAATAAATATTATTAAGTTAATATGGTGAATTGTAAGGCTGCAAGTTGATAGGGAAAATTTTATAAGGTATTATGGCATGTTTAAATATAAAATGATCTAGTAGGAAAACAGTTTTCTTTTTTTTTTTTAAATCCATTACATATTTTAAAATAAGTTTTCAAGTCAAGCCTAAGATTAAGTTCTTGGTGCTGCAATTCTGATTGCATTACTACTAGGCTACAAAAAAAAAAAAAAAAAAAAAAAAAAAAAGGCAAAAGGAAAAAATTGTCTTCTAATATGGTAAAAAGCTTTGGATTACCTGTTCACACATGAAAATTGTTTTTTGGGGTAGATTCAGATACTGCTTGTATAAGCAGATGCAGGTTTTAGTTCTGTGTAGGTGTCCTAGTTTCAGCCAGGACAGGGTTAAATTTTTACAGTAGCCGGGAAGGGGGCATGGCTAAGGCCCAGATGTAGGAAGGCTTTCCATGTAAATTGTTTCCTTGTCTTATCCCTTTTGTTATTAATATTGTAGCTGTTACTGTTTGCTTCCTCATCTCATTGCTGTTTCCAATACATTGTTCTTATCTTAAGCCACGAATTTCACCTTTTGTGTCTCCAGTTCTCAACTCCATCCTGCTGGAGAGGGAAGGCAAATAGCAAGGGTGGAGAGAGCAAGCGAGAGTGCGTTTTGGAGACTTGGTGGGAGAAATAAATTAGGAAGTACCATTCCTAAACCATGACAGTAGGTAAAGAAAAAATGGTATTGAATTTATAATTAACACTTTTTTCACATAGATCATGTTAGATTTGATCATACAAAGTGTTTATAAGCTAATCAAAATGCATTTTCAATTTCTAGGAAATATATTTTAAATTCCGTCCTAACTTTTAAATTCTAAATAATACTAATTTAGTTTTACCAGTGGTTTCAATTTCACTTAAAGGTCCTGAAAAAAAAAGATTAGTCATTCTATTTAACTGGATCTAATAAAAAATTATGTTAGTTAGTAACTGAATACTGCAAAAAACTATGAAAATATTTTGGACAGTTAACACTTAAAATTACTAATAATTTGCACGATTCCTCTATTTGATTGCTTAATTGGCTTCATGAGATGTATTCTGCCTTACAAATGGTAGTGTTTGACTCAGAAATTATACACATTCTTACATATAAACTGTTGAAAGCAACAAAGGATGAGTCTCCAAATGAAATTAATTTTGAAATATATTGTACAGTGAGGGATCCCACTGCAGCTTATAAATTACTGTCTTTCAGGTGACTCATTGAGTGAATTAATATCAACTGAGTGGAAACAAAAGCTCCTGGGTCAAACATTTATAATGAGACTTTGAATTACACTTAACATGAACTACACAATGGTGAGCCCCTTGTGAGCTAGTTTTTCTTATTCATGTATTTTTACACAGAAAAAAACAGTAATTTTTTTTCTTTAAAAAGAAATTTCAGCACTTTTTATCCTTGATTCCATTGAAAAATGGAATAACCTTTTTGAAAGAATTATAGAGATAGTTTACATATTTGTTCAAAGTAGCTCAAATAACTTGAAAATGATTTCTTGATGAAATTCAGTTACATCAAAGTACCATTTAATTACAAATTGTAACTTCCATAAATTATTTCAAATACACACAGCTTAGGACTGTTTATATTCTACTCATAAATATTTTCTACATTACAGCATTATTTGTCTTGTCCACTTTCAATCTATATTCTCTATATATGTATATATGGAGAATCTTTATGTATCATTATCCTTTGTAACAAAATTAAGACACCCTTTAAATCAAACCAAAATGACAAATGCATCCTAAATCTAGTTCAGGAGCCTTCCCTGTTTTCTGGGTTACGTCTCTCTCATGATGATTCTTCAGTGCTCCATAAAATTTAATAGACTAGCAAATGGGCTGTCCCATCTGTTCCAGTTGTGGTGAGTTCATTAGTCTCTACCTGAAAATTTGAGTGTAGTTCTTAAACAGATTTAATGTTGTCTGAAAATATATCAGGCTCATCTCTGTTAAAACCGTTTTCACTTTCTAACCAGCATTTCATCTTCTTATAAAGAGAGTTATACCAAAATTGTTATTATGTTAAAAATAATCAAGGATATAAAAAGACAGGAAGAGCACCTGCACTAAACCAAACTCACTAAATTCAGGCTGTCTCCCATATATTTCAAACAGTCTTTGAACGCTCATCTAGTGAGACGAGCTCCTCAGACTTCTCCTTGATGGTAAATCTCCTGAGTAAAAAAATGCTGCTCTACAGATATAGAGATATAGCTTTTTTTTCTTACAATTTGGAAGAAGTCAGCCATAACCAGAAAGGACACAGTGCTGTGAGTTTTAATTATGGGGTGACTTTGAGGGAAGAGGATTCTTTTGTGAAGTAGATGAATTACTTGGAGGCACAAGAGAAAAGTTTAAAAAAATTTCTCAGAAACTTCCTTTAAAAAATCCCTGCCCATTTATGAAAGGGAGATTCTGAATGTTTTTTAATTCAACTCAGTTAATTTCAAAAGGAATATCACAAATAATTTTTCATTTTCTTAAGCGAGAAGAAAATATACCTGTGAACTAGCAGTGCCTCCCTTGTGAATAATAGGTTAATAAATTATTGGTCAGTTTTTGTACTTCTAATGAGGACAGTCCTTCTCTCTTTGGTGAAGACATTTTAGCATATAAATATTCTTTTTAATAATTTCTCTTCTGCAGTGCTGGCAGACAAGGCATGCCTTACTCTGTTACTCACAGTAAGATTAAAGATTATCTCTCCCAGAACCCACCAGTCTTGTGGACTGACACACAAGTGTCATGTTGGGATTGCAGTAGAGGGTCAGCTCTACAAGTGTTGTAGGCTTTTGATTTAATGAAGCGTTAGGGATGTCATGACAGAGGCCCCATTTGCTTTAATCATTCGGATAAAAGGTTTTACTTACAGTAGCAGATGGTGAACTGTTTCGATCCACTCCTTATGTCTCCACAAGTTTTATAAACTGTTAGAACTGGTCAAATATCTCCAGCTGAAACATAGTTCATTAAAACTTTGTTTTTGTCCAACCTGAATTATTTGATTTTTAAGGAATCTTCTTTTGGGAAATTAAAAAGAAGTTGTTGGACTTCAGGTCATCATCACATTAATCTCTAGTCATACTCAAACTTTCTATTTCTATGAAGCAATATCATAAAGCTCTTCTTATTTTTCTTCCGCATGGGTCTACGGTCTGTTAATCAGCTCTCCTTCCCTGTGATTCTTCTCAGACCTGAGCTCATGGCATGGTCTTCCTTCCACAGCCATTCTCTTGTCCTCCTGCCTACCTGCCACCAAAGGCATGAATGTAATTTTTTCAGTGGATTCTGGTGCAAAGGTGCCTCAGCTTGGATGTGATGGAGATGGTAGTCAATGAAATGATAGGCAGAAGTGTCAATTGAGTGCTGAGAGCACTTCAGTCACGCTGTGTGGAATAGCCTGACCAAGAACTGCACCATACCAGCACTTACACTGAGGCTTATTCTGAAATGTTAAGATTATTTTCACTGCATGATGTGGATGTATTCTTGGAATCAAAGCCTGGATAAAGGGGACTAAAGGGCTAGTGCTCTTGGGATTTTTTTTTTTTACGTATGCATTCTCAATGGAAAATCACTATTTAAAACACACAAGATAAACTTTGAATTGGTTTGCCATAAACTAGTACAAGAAGAGAACAGAAACATTTTTTTTCACTTGAGATAAACTTTGTTGTCTGCTGTTCATAATTTAGAGCAACTGCCCAAAGTTATTGCTGATGTTTCCTTTATATTTTGTCTCTTATAGTACATATATTTTAGGAAACTAGATTTTATTCATTATTGTTGAGTGCTTTAGTATTAGGGAGGACAGCTAAAAGATTTTCATTGAGCATGGAAATCAAAGCACAACACCTAATCATATCTGTGAATGATCACACCATCTTTTACTTTAGAGGAAGCAAATGTCCCCTCTCATAGCTGTTATCTCTTCATACCAAAGAGACATCAACCAGTTAGGCAAGTATGAACAAAATGGAGATATTTCAAAACATAACCTTCTTCTATGTCAGTGTGTTCTGATTTTCAGTGGTAATAAGGATGGTATGTAACATACTATATTGTGAGCCACATCAAGATTTTTTTCCCTGTTAAACTGGGACAAGGTTGCCTGTGGAGCCAGAAAAGATTATGAAAAAGAAAAAATAATACCAAGCCTTTGCCTTCCCACTGCACCCACCTTATTATCTTATTTTAGGGGCTTGCTTTTATTTTCTGTGTTAAACATCACACTGGAGCCTTAAACAAGTTCCTTACTCAGCTTTCTCTAAGGGCAGAGAACTCTTCAAGGTCCAGGCTGATGCCTTCAGATCTGCTGAAACACAGAGCCTGGCTGTGGGGGGAACTTCGCTATCCCTGGGTCAGAGCTTCTGATGATGTGGTACTTGAAGTTCCTTTGAGGTTTGAATCTAAACCAAAACACTCCAGTTATAAAAATACCTAGAATCCTTTAAAACTAATTTTAGCTGGCTGAACTCAGGCTGTATTTAAGGGTCACAACTCAGGCTTTGAACTAAAATGGCAAATATAAAGGAAAGGTTGGAAAGAGCAAGGTAATGAACATGGTAGCAAAAAAAGTATTTCAAGCAGATTTGTGAAGAAGGAATGTTGATGTGGGTAAAGCCTTTTTTGATATTAGACCAACATATTTAGATTACGCTTAATTTTTTTTTTTTGGCACTCCAAGCAGCTAAGGACCATTTGAATGGGGTGTGAATTAAGCATCAACTCAAAAGACTCAGCCAACTTTTTAGAAAATGGCTTTGAATAAACACTCTTCCCACTGGGTTTGAATACTGTTTCTTATCAAGAAAACACTTATAAACAAATACTGCTTCATCATCTCTTAGTTCATCAGCTTTGCCATGTTTTATAAAATAATTCCTGGTTTTCATGAAGTGGGTCATCTGTAATTCTTCTTGAATTCACAAAAGTCCCTTGCCATTGCTGTATTTTTAGCAAAGAATAATGAATAACTGATAGGATGAAATATAGTGCTACATAATTGGCAAATGAAGAACGTTTTGCAGAAATCACTCAAACTATTTTGAATTTCATTTCTAGTCATGGTTTATTTAACACTAGCAGAGTGCTGGAAGAGTTTCACAAAAGATTGATGACCCTCTAGAGCAATTCCTAAGCGTAATATTATGTCTTAAAGAATTATGTCACTTTCTTTAAGGGTGCTGAGAAAGATATTACTATGCATCAATAAAAATTCAAGTTTTACCAACCATCTGTATTGCATAAATCAAGTAGAGGGTAAGGGTTTCCCCAGAAAACAATTATGGAATGGAATGAGATGGCCCAAAAGGCATTTACTATACTAAAGCATGTCGGTAAATGCATTATGCTGCGGCTACAATGAACTTCAGAATAAATTTTAAGGACAACATTTTCAGGGATTTGTGCCCAGGGCCCTGTATTCATGGAAAATGGTGTTCCAAGGCATAGGTGCACCTGATGAGTTTAAAGTGTGGTTTACAAACTTCTTTAAAGCTTGTTGGAAACATTTTTCAGCTCAGTTTGGCCATTTTATTTCAAGGCAACTCAAACTGATTAGGAATCTTTCAGCTGAACTGAAACAAAATACTTTGAAAAGAATGTGTGTGTGTGTGTGTGTGTCTATATTATGCAGACACGGGAAACTGTCAAAACTAAATGAAGGGCAAAACTTAATTAAAACTTGTTTTAAACATTTAATGTATAAAGACTGCAGTCAAATTAGTTCAATGGTGTTAATTTAACATTTACCACTTTCTGAGAATTTAGGAGGCTGTGAAACTACTTTACATCTTTTGAAGGTGTTCAAGGAGACAATGACTAAGTAAACACTTCAAAATTGACCAAATGTATGTTGTGTCCAATTTCCTGCACTGAAGATGCCAGTATATCCATGTGCAAGTAAAATCACATTTAGTATATACAACATAGATAGCTGAGCTTGTACATATTCATTTTTATTGTGTTAAAAGAGGTTCTGCTTGTCAGTCCCTGAACTAAGGTGCAATTGAGTGTATTACAATTGTTCACAGAGAACTGGAGTTAGATCTCTGGTTTTTGTTTATGAAATACACAAATTTTTGTTTCATACATAAAATACAGTAATCTCAAGGTGAGGAAGTTTGTCAAATTTGAACTCCCTTCAAAAATATTTACTTTGACACTAAATAAAACCCACTTAAGGATTTATAACAGAAATTATTTCTGAATTTCCTAAATGCAGTGAAGAAGGAATAGCATGAGATTGTTGTCTAAATTCTGGTGAGTTTATATTTGGAAATGTACCTGCTCCACTTTGAGGAGCTGTGCCACACCAAGACAGTACCATACCTGTCTAGAGGCAAGGTGGACTCTCTGACCACCACACTGACACTGGAAGGTGCACTAAGATAACTGTATAATTTCATGGGCATTTTAGAGCTATTATTTTCTATCACAAATGAGCTGAGACGCAACCAGAACGGATTATAAGTGGTAATGGGGACTCTTTTAGCAATTACACCAAATATGTAATTCGCTTTTGCTTTTTGTATAAGTGTTTGTCAAGCTATGAAGACTGTACCTCACTCTTATCACAAGTGCTACGACACACCAGTCTTTCCCCTAGGTGTCTACAAAAGAGCCTATCAATCTCATTTAGTTTCCTGAAAAATCAAGGCCCCTCTACACCCTGTTGAAGCACTCAGTGATATTTAGCAGTGTTTATTCAGGAAAGATTAAAATGCTGATCACCCTAGGAAGCCTGTTTTATAAATTCAGAGGGCAGCTGTTGTGAATAAAGCTCATACTCAAGTGCTGGGCTTTTTAAGTGGAAATGGTTGCCAAAAGCATGTCTTTCTCAAACTGGTGCTTCATTACTGATGTTAATGACTCCAAATTCCCTTGTGCAGTCTCAGCCTCAGCTCTGCTGTCAGATCTAGAAAATTACCCAATTGTTCTAAAATCCACTTCTCAGTTTTCATTACTCTTTGTGTGTGGGATTGGCTTGTGGAAAAATTTATAAATACTTCTTCCAAGAATACATGGTTTTGGTAAGAGCTAGTAGTTATTTGAGAAACTCTTGATGGGACAGTTTCTCAACTGGATACAAGTATTCAGCATATTAACTACAGGCAGTTTGCAACATTCTACAGTGACTGGAAAACAGTTTTAATGTTAGTAAATGTCCCAACTCATAAACTACCGGGTAATTTGCTAAAAGTTTGAGAAGTCCATGCTGATATGTTCCAATGTAACGGTCCTATTCTTTACCAGAAAAGGACCTGGTTTTCAACATATTAGTAACTGAAATATTAATAACTTATATTTAAAAGTCAGAATAAAAATATAATTCTCAAAACTACTATGATGTATTATGAACTGAACAGATCCATTTTCAAAATCAGGCTCTCTTTTTTTTTTTTTTTTTACATTTATTCCAAAATCTCAAATATTTTTTACAAATCAAGAAACAGTATTTTTCATCCTACATTTTTATTGTAAACTTGATAGATCAGCCTCTCTTACCAAGGATCTGTACAACGCCTATCATGAAAAAACCCTGTTGTGGGCCTTCTCCAGGTAACAAATAATTGTTATCACTGCTCAAGATGTTCTGACTTAGGAAACCTAGAAAATTCTTACATAAAAGAGGTGAAGTTACTTGCAGAGCTTAGTTACTACAGAGCTTAGTGCTCTGTGATTTAGTAGTCTAATTCTGTAGCCTAAAGGGAGGTTAGCCCTCAGCTAAGTTAGCAAAAAATCGATGATCCCTGTAGTCTAGGCTGCCAGTGTGTTTTAGGTAGTTCTCAAAATAAAGAATCCAGGAATGATGTGGTGTTACAGACTGAGAGTTCTCTAGTGAATGTTGTAAAAGATAGATTAAAGCGCTGTGCTGCACTGAGCTGTCTTTGCTGGCTTCAGCCTCTTTCACTCCTGTCACCCAGGAGTCAGTCACCCAGAGTCAGCTGGAAGATGTTCTTTGACAAACCAAAGTGGCTTGGACTGATTTACAGCCGGAAGGAAACTGTAATTTTTCCTGAGGCAGACAGAAATCACAGTGCCCTGGGTGAACCAAAGCAATTAATTGTTATCCAGCTGCCTAAGACAATCTTGCATGAATGCAAAATATTCCTTCTCCTATATCTGGTCTTCGCTTGATGCTGCCTGTTATACTAGGGATGATACACAGAATCACAACTGGTAGAGCCTTTGGCCAAGCACTTGTGTAAATTTGGGAAGTACTTTTGACAGCCTTTTCTCCTAATTTATTCAGTGCTTTGAACATGCCTTGAAAAAATAGGACTGAGATTCTAGGGTAGTATGCAGGGTACATTTTTGGGTTCTAATCACTCTGCTGTTTCCCTCAGTTCACATTGAACTCTTCTATGACAGGACTGTAAAGACTACATGGATCATCTGTCATGCTTGGTGATGTGATAAGTCACTTTGGAAGTAAACTTGCTATCAGACATAATTGATTCTGTTCTTCATTTACTGGATAAATATCTAGCCACCAACTAGGGACAAAGAGGAGAGACTTGGCAAGAGACTATTGCAAGATCAGTGCAAGAACTGTACAAGAAAGTTTGGTGGTTGTGTTTCTCTGGGAGAGAAACATCTGCTATTTGCATCCTGATGGATTTTGCAACTATCTGCTTAGCATTATTGTGCACAGGACTTTCCATTCAGGCACCTATATACAGTTTCACTGAAGGAAAACTCATTCTCTCTACAGCATGCATCCATAGAGCCAGTCAGAGGAAGAGTAAAGGTTTGGGGGATCCAAATTTTGGATTAGAGATTGGCGGTTTATGGAGTGTGACATGGAGTGTTTGTTAAAGAGACAGTGTTGAACTGAACCAATATGGTCCACTGCTTGGTTCTTGCACTTAATTCATGTTCCAACAGATAGGCTGAGGTGATTCTAACTTGTGAATTGCATTCTTCACTGCTCCACTGTCATACTTTAGAGGCTATTGCCTTGATGGAAGGAGTAGCTGAAAAAAATTACTTCAGCATTAGTAAATAATGCTAAGGTATCAGCTGGGGTGACTAAGGAGCTGACAGGTATCTAAATTTTGGAACACTGTTGTAGTAGTAGTAACCTGTTTTTCCAAAGTACTTCTGAACAGTTAACCCAAAGACCTCAAATCTCTTTGACAGCACTCCATTAAAACAGAACATTTCTGATTTAAACAGTCACTGTTGAAGGGGGAAAAAGGAATGCTAATAAGGTTATTAAAGACTGGCTGAATGCCAATTGGATTCGTATAGATACCTCAGCTTTTCAGTGGAATTAAAATGCATATATGTTAATAAGACAGTTAGAGCACCAGAAGGGTTACCAAAAGGAATAGTACCAGAGTAAAAAGGGTCTAACCAGCAAAACCTGTGGGATAACATTTTAAAGTATGGGCCGAATGATCAGACCCCTCAGACCTCTGAGACCACAATGGATCACCTACTAGTTATGATAGCTAAAAATGAAATTATTATGAACCTTGAATTAAAACTTTGGTTTACAAATTAATTTTTCTAATTTACAGAATTCCATTATGAATTAATGAAGTTTTGATCCAATTTAAAAGTATAAGTCCCACACTATTAAAGTAAGTGTTGAAATAAGACATATCTAAGTTGAAGTGACTTTGTTTCAAAATCATTGTTAAAAGACACCCTCAGTTTAATCTCTTTCAAATTGTAGTGTAGGTTAGACAAGATAGATTTAACACCATCAGGAAGTTTAAAACTGCTTTTATTTCTAAAGGAGATGACGTATCATTATGAGAGGAAGGAGGGTTCAGCATATTTTTTTCCTATCATATATTTGATGTTTCACAAAATATTAAAATAATATTAACTATGTTATTAAATGTTATATTTTCAGGACAGAACTGTGGTCTGGTATCTGCATTTAATCTTTTTCTTCCTACAGATGTGTGAGTCATTGATATACAGAGAGAGTATAACCAATGTCAGAGAATGCCCTAAAAAGAAGTCAGAATTTTTGCAGTGCAAAAATAATGCAAAATTTGTGGGAAGGAGATTGAACCTATGTTTGTATACATGGGCATTACAGAGGTGTGCTGCATTTCTACTCTGGCAATGAGTTCTAAGGAGATGGGAATGTAGGATGTGTTCAGAGTAGCGTTACCAATTTCTGACACTTGCTACCACATGTGTTTCATAAGAGGTTCCCGTGGTTCCATTTCTCCTGCCAGTGTCCCAATCTGTTCACACAGGACTGTTTGAATCTCGACATCTGAGTTTGCATACCAAAGGAATCCTGAGAAAAATATTTTCATTGTATGTAAACAATAATCTGAAATTTGTTTTTGTTCTGACTGGGGGACACACCCACTTACAAGTGTGCACTCATGCACAAACGTCTCCCCAAGAAAAATCCAGCTTTTGTGCTGCAAAAAACTACTTTTGCCTGGTAGTACGCTGCCTCAGTTTTAGGCTGCCTTATATCAAAGCAGACAAACAGGAAGACCTTCACTGGATCCCTATTTCTTTTCTAGAGACTTTTCTCAAACTGAGCTTGTAACTGTGTGACTGTTATGTGCAATTCTGGTAGAAAATAAGAAGGTCACAGACAAGACCTTCAATTCTGCCTTCCAAAGGTTCAGTTTTTTAGTGGTTATTTTAAGCCTAGAGATTCTCCATCTTGAAATCAAATCCTGGTGTGTCACTAGGTTTGACCTCTCACATTGGCACCCTCATCTACAAATTATTTTCTGCAATGGCCTCTAAACAACCAAATTAAAGGCTTATTACATACTATACTCTTTGGTGATAAAGGCAGGATAAGAGACTGGAAACAAATGGAAAATACCTTGGTTTTAACCTTGACATGGTTGCCAGTGCTGAGACATTGATACATGATAAAAATCAGGTGCCATATAATGCACCTGAAGGACAGTTATCTATGATGTGCACAAAAGAATGAACTAGCTCAACCAAATGGATTGACTGGGTGGGAAATTCCTGGGTTAATCTAATCCAAGAGACTGTGACTATACTACCTGAGGAGACTACAGCTTATAGATTTCTTCAGTTGAATTGTCTCTTTCGGTCTAACCCCTTCCAGTGTAATTTTCTCATCAGGTTTGCCATCTGATGCACCTGCCTGTTGCTCCCTAAGTTGGGAATAAGCAGAGAAAGAGAGAGGAATAATCCTAGACCTTTTATTTCAAACCATATAAGCAAACTCAATTGAAGTGAGTTAGCCATCAGTCAGAACATCAGCTGTAAAAGATCAGGGAGCAGTGAGAACTAAAGGGGAAAGAGGGAGAGCCAGATGGTGGCATGTGTCCACAACCAAAGATACAGCAGGACTGGGCAGTGTAGGTTCAGACTTAGCAGGACAAGGAGGGCTTTGCAGTCCTATCTATTCCTATGCACAGGGCAACCTTGTCTGGAAAGCCTTTGGAGACAGTCATGAGCAAATTTTTTTGAGAATGTTTTCCCCTGCAGTTTATTGTGTCCCTCCAAGCACAAAGGAAATGTGCTTGGAAAATGCTCCCATCTCCCATGGGAATTCCTCCTTCCCTGTCCCCAGTGCAACTTTCTCTCAAGGAATATCAGTGAACCCACAAAAGTATCATTTTTTATCAAAAGGATGTGAAATCATACGCAGAGATGAATGGGCAGAATAAAACTGGCATTCTGTTGCAGTATATTCATTTTGGCACATTTATATTCCCTTTCCTGCCAGATTGTTTCTAAAATATGTGCTACGTTTCTTATATATGCCCTACTGGGTTGTTCTTTTTTCTTTCTTTCTTTGTTCCCATTTTTACGGTATTTATTTATATAACTTTTTTTTTTTCTGTGTCTCTGTAAGAATCTATCCCTTGTCTCCCTCTTCAGCACAGCCTCAGCATTCCTTCTCTGCAGTGCTGAATCCACACAGTTGGTTTCCTGCAGGCAGTACATACTTGTCTTCTGGCAAGCTACAGCAGGCCTGTTCTCAGTTTCTGCATTTGTGATAGAAAGCCCCAGTGTCTGACAAACTTCACTGGCAAAGAATATCTGTAGACTCCTATATTGTTAGTAACCCCTTGAAATAGCATATGATATTGTCAAAGTACTTATTTCTGAGGTGGTTCAGTAACACAGAAGAGTTTTCAGGAGACGCTTCCCTGATCTTCCAAATTTCAAATGGCTAACTGTGCTGCAAACTTGAGTGTAGCTACAAAGTGAAAAAGAGTAAGGGAAGATTTTAGTACCCATCATTATCATCTTTAATCCCTAATGTTTGCAGTGCCCTGTTGGAAGTCATATTGTATTCCTTCAACCAGCAGCCAGTCACTTGGGATTGTATGGGAACACTCGTATATCTTGTAATAGGAAAGAAAAAAAGCTTATTACATAAGTTTAGAAAGTTGAATTTGGAAAATATTAATATAGTGGTATTTTAAGAGTCATACAACATTTTATGGATGCTAATGTTTGACACAAAGAGTCTAAAGGGCTGTGGTGGGCTAACCCTGGCTGGACTCCAAATGCCCATCAAGGCTTCTCCATTGCTCCTCTCATCTGGACAGTAGAGAGGAAATATAGCTAATGGCTTGTAGGTTGAAATAAGGACAGGGAGAGAGCACTCACCAACTACTGACACTGGCAAAACAGCCTGTCTTGGGGAAAATTAGTAAATTAATGTTACTTGTTTATTTTTATTATTTTTGTTAATTTAATTTTATCTATTATATTATTTAATTTATTACCGATCATATAATAGGATAGTGAGGAACATTTTCTCTTCTACTGACTTTACTAGGGGCAGAACTTCAATAGAGGCAGAAGAAAGACACAGTGTCTCAAAATGATGCAATAAGATTTGCTAGAGCTTTGCTGTCATGGGCCTTAAACTGGTGCCTCTACCTATGCCAAGTATGTGTGAGATTTCATCAAAGCTTGTTGTAACTGTCTACTATACACACACAAATTATTTAATTATTCTTAATATTAAATAACTAAGCAAACAGCTGTGTAATCCAAATGTACCAACCTGACAGATCTAATAGCAATAGTAGATAATCAGAATCAAAGCTTCAAATTCAACATTTGTGTTTCAGCTAAAATCCTGTCAGTCAAAAAAGTTTAGGAAATAAATAGGATTTACCAGAAAACCATCCTGTGCAATGAAATGAGTTTTTAAGGCAATAGAATATCATAGATGTGAGATGGACTAGATTAATTCAAAACTTCACAAGTACTGGTTAATTTCAAATAAAAGTTGAAACTCTTCAGTGGCTTCAAGAATAAGAAAAAATGTAAGTCTAGTATTTATATACATTTTAACCATGGTTATAATAAAATAGTTTCAAACCACAAAAACACATCCACATGCAGAACATATTCACTTTATGTCATGGAGCGTGATGAAGAAACGTTCAAGACAGACTCAGACTAGTAGAGTGTGTAGTGCAGTGCTATACAGAGTATCAGTGGCTCAGGCTTGCCCCAGCAAGGTATGTAGCCCAGGACTGAGCCCAAGCTTCTTCAGGAGGTCTAATTAGCAGATCTCAAGGTGATAGTGGTGTGGTCTTACTGCCTCTTGGTCTACAGCCAGTTCAGTAAATATCACCCTTGAGAACTCTCCATAACCTTTTATCCCCGTGATGATATACCAGAGGTAGTTCTGAGGAGATACTGTGTAGTCCAGGATTTGCAGTAAGGCCAGTACTGAACCCACATGCTCTGAGTGCTGCTCTGTCTGGTGTCAGTTATGCCATCTGCAGTCTTCCCTTTGCAGAACCCCAGTAAGCCAAGTTAAAGGTTTGAAATAGAGTTTATGAGCTTCAAGATTACTTTTGGGCTCTTCCTTAAGCAGTTAAAGTTTCCTAAAATGATTTAAAAATTAAGATATAGTAATTTCATCATTTTATTGTGTAAATTTTTAAAGCAAAAAGTAATTAGAAGCATTATGCTTCCAATTACTAAATTATTTGTAGTAAACACATTCACAGTTTTTTCCCCCTCACATACTTCTAGTTCTGTAGAGACATTATTAGTGATGAAGATATTTGATACACTATTCATTTTCTACAACAGTTTCTAAGTAGAAAATACTGCCAGCTCAGTCCAAATGCAGGATGTTCCCAACAGGCTGTGAGCCTTCTCAGCATAGTTTCTAACCCAGGAGCAACAACAGAATTTCCCTCACAGCCTAAATATTCCAAGGAGATCCAATATCTCTTTTCCTCTGCAGCAGTTTTGAAATTCAATGTTAATGCCTTCAAAAGAGCTTTAGGAGGAATTCACTCCAAAGTCAACATTATATAATGGAAGCCTGCCAGCTTAAAATTAATGTGAGAAAACAAGTTACCCACGAACTACCACTCTGGTATACTAAACCTGGAGACTTTATTTCTATCTGTGTTTTAGTAAGAAAAACGTGTATTGCATCATCCGTCAAAGCTTGTTAACTGTATCCACTGACTTACATTCTTATCATCAGGAACACTCTTAATCAGAGCCAATCTATTTTTCATATTAGAAGAAGATAATGCAGGCAATATAACAGCTTGAGATTTCAGTAACTTTATTTTACCTTATAAATACAAAGACAAGTATTCCCTGTTTTTTTTAAAAATACCACATAGATGACTGAAGAAGTCTTTTGATCATTATTTTTATTCCAGAAGACATATACATATATTTCTATATAAATTCGTGTGATTTTTAAAATTATATTAAAAAAAAAAAAAGGAAATGTAAAATTTTAACAGTAAGAACTCCAAGCTTCCTAATTTTGGAAGGAGTAAAAAGTAACTACAAGACTGTTGGTTCTTGCTCTTTGTTGGAGGTTAAGACTGCAAAAAAAGAACAATGAGCAGGTATTCTCTGACTAATGATGAAACCAAATTAGATGAAACCTAGTGTTCAGAAGAATTCCTGTGAAGGAGTCCTCTTTTGATTAAGCCAGTCCTGTGATGCTGACAAGCTGAGGTAGGAACACCTGCAGCCTTCCAGGTTACGCTAGGACTCCTGGGTTGGGCTTTAGTACAATATCTGTACAATATCTGTATTCAGTCTTCAGAAGGGTAATCAGGAGGTCATTCAAGGCTGACATACATAGAAAACATCTACCTGTTGCTCAGTTATTAACTCCGAAAACCTACAGCTTTCACCCTTATCTCACTGAATGCAGAATTCAGGTCTGTGTGTTCAAGACTGAGCAGACCACAGAGTTATTGCCTCTAGAAACAGAAATATCAACAACCACTTTCCTATGGAAATAATGAGAGGTACTTCAAAGCTGAAGAAACAGCTATAGTCTCCTAATGTAAGTATCCTATTGTATTGATGAGAAAAAAAGGGCCCAGGCGATAGGAAGCCCTTTCTGGAGGTCACATTGCTATTAGTACGTTGCCTCTTTAGGCATTTTGTGGTAGTCTCAAGGTTTGCTAAGAAAACATGCCATGCAGAAGTGCACACTACTTCTATGTCACTGTGGGAGAATTTAGTTATGGAGCTCTCCAAGAAATAAGGATAGTTGTTTTCCCTTCTTGCTTTTGATTCCCCCTGCAGGGGTTTGAACTGACCAAGGGGTTACATAAATATTGTAACTAAGATAAATATACAGATCTAATAACTTACCTGAACACAAAATCACTTGAAATAAAATCTGTAACTTATTTCCTTTTGCTGATCTTGGTCTTCAGAATGTTACCCATCCTTTCTACACTGTGCAACAGAAATTCCTTTCTGATTCTTTCCCAAGTTACCTATGGACTCCAATTATTAACAGTAAAGCCCCTCTGCACTTCTCTGGAAATGTGAAGATGCTGAAATGGCCAGCTGACATTGATTCTCCATAGTGAGAGACAATACCTGGCATGTGTAAAAACAGTAATGTCACCTTTATGTAACCATGCCTCCATATCTTAACTTAGAAGGGAATCCAGGGCATGAAGACCTGTGGTTGGAGTGCATTCAAGTGCATCAGGGAGATGTTAACACCCCAAGTTTTCTGAGCAGAACTATGGTTTCAATTCTTGGTCTATATTACAAGGGAAAAAAAAAAAAAAGGAAAAAAGCAAAACAGAAGGAAAAAAAATAATATACTAACTAATGCACAAATGGGCAAGCCCTAGCTCTCTGGGGTACAAAAGTGAGACTGAGGGACTTCTGTGTGGAAATCTATTGTTTCTCTTGGGAACAGTCTTTGGGAACAAATTCTACTGGCTCTTAACCAGATGAAATTTCATCTCAAGGAGTGTGTAGCAAAAGATCTAGTCCTCTTTTTGATGATTAATAGGCTTTCATTTTCATGGATCCCAATCTGGTATATATACTGTAAACACTTTAACAGGAACTAAAGCAGTGGAGAAATGAAGGAGAAACATAGGTGACATCTGGCTGTTTCCTGCTTATATATCCACATTGGGTTTTTTGTTTTAGCTTTGGTATTTGAAAACTGTTTTGTAATGTCAAAGGATATGCAGGATGGAGCTGTATTTGAAGAGTAACAGTAAATCTGATTCATACCTAAAACAAAAAATTCAAAGAATTCTCTCATCTCTGTATGGACATACAGTAAATAATTTTGGTATTTTCTTCATGGAACCAGGTTTTCCCCTCAGACAGTGTTGCTACCCCCCTTCTGTATACTTATTAGATTCCTCTTATTCCTGTTCTTGAGATGACTGTTTCCATTCCACTCTCATGAAATGTAGTGGGTTTCTCTGGCTGTGTTTTGGTAGTGGTGGGAGGGGGACGGCTACAGGGGTGGCTTCTACTAGAAGCTTCCCAGGGAGCCAATGCCGGCTGGCTCCAGGACGGGCTTCCTGCTGCTGGCCAAGGCTGAGCCCATCAGGAGTGACAGTAACGCCTCTGTGATAACACTTAAAAACAGAAGGTTGTTGCGCAGAAGAATTCCAGCTGGGTCAAGAGCAGAGTGAGAACATGTGAACAACAATGCAGACACCAAGGTCAGCGCAGAAGGAGGGGCAGGAGGTGCTCCAGGCCCTGCAGCCCGTGGTGCAGCCCAGGGTGGGGCAGCTGTGCCCCTGCAGCCCATGGGGGACCATCGGGGTGCAGAGACCCCCCTGCAGCCCACGGAGGAGCCCATGCTGGAGCAGGTGGATATCTGAAGGAGTTTGTGACCCCGTGGGAGGCCCATGATGGAGCAGGGTCCTGCCAGACACCTGCAGCCCATGGAGAGGGAAACCCACGCTGGAGCAGGTTTTTCCCAGGTAGGACTTGTGGGCCCTGTGGGGGACCCACGGGACAGCAGTCTGGGAAGAACTGCTGCCTGAGGGATGGACTCACGCTGAAGAGGTCCATCAAAGACTGTCTCCTATAGGAGGGACCCCACAGGAACAGGGGAAGGACTCCAACTCTTCTCCCTGACAGTGGCAGAAACAACAATTGACCATTCCCGTCCCCCAGCACTGCTGTGGGGAAGGAGGGAGAACATGGAAGGAGGGGTGGAGGGAAGGTGGTTTTAAGACTGTTTTATATCTCACTCTTTGGTTCTTACCCCATTAGTAATAAATTTAAGTACTATCTCCCCTTTGAGTCTGTTTTGCCCATGAAGGTAATCAATAAGTGACCTCTCCCAGCTGTTATCTCAACTCATGGATCCTTAACTGGTTTTTTTTTTTCTCTCTCCTCTGTCCAGTTGCAGAGGGAGAGTGAGAGAGCAGTTTTAGTGGGTACCTGGAATCTGGCCAGGGTCAACCCACTACAAATGTATTTCATGTTTGCTACAGCTTTAGCTTTGCAGGAGCTGTCCTTGCTTAGAACCTGTTTCTGCACAGTTTTACTCACATTTATCCATACTAAAGAACTGTGCACTGAGACACTTATGAATAAAGTCAGAATTAGTATTTCTGTAAAATAAAGGAAGAGGGTAAAACTAGTGCTGGGACAAAATTAAACTGAAGTGAATTATAACGTAGGAATGTGTTAGTATGCTAGTGTTGTATTAAGAAGTAAAAAATAAAAATGTATTAATAGGTGTGATTGGAGAAGTAGACAAATTAATGGAAATTGGAAGATGACAGCTAGAGTACACATACATAAAAGAAGAGATGCTGGAACAAAATATTTTTAAAATTTTACTATTTGGCAAATAACAAAGGTTTGGTAATTTAGTTTGTTTTGATCTGCCTATCTGTCTACAGGGTTGTGTGAATATTTAATTCTTTAGTTCAATAGTCCATATCAGTCTAGACGAAAATGCTTTTAAAATGTGTTGACTTCCTTCAAACCACAGCAAGCAAAATCATGTAGTTCAACATGGCAGAAGTGTTCCTTCTTCAGAATGTAGAGTCAAATAAAATGGTGGGACAAGGAGAAAAGCCCTAGTCATGTTACTCTGCTATCTCAGTGCTGAAACATGAGAGCACTCACTCAAGGAAATTGGAAATATCTTATTTTGTTCCCTCCCTTGCCTGAGGTGTGCTCCCTCCCATGAGAAAACACAGTCATATGATTTTTTCCAAGTTAAATATCCTGGGACTGAGGTGGGTATTGCTGCTGCAAATGTTCCATTTAACAAGAAGTAATTAACTATTTATTTTGCCAGAAGCACCGTGACACTGTATCGCCGTAGGTCAGGATGCTCGGCAGAATGCAGGCTGGCAGGAAATTCATCCATCTTGGGTGACTATTCCAACCACAAAGCTCTTCAGCCACACTTCTTTGCTGACAACTGTTTGTGTTTTATGCAAAGTGGAATAAAGATGTCCAAACGTTTTAAGGGCTCCCAAATGCTCTAAGCATGAGGTTTAGGCACTTGACTGGAAAATGAATGTTCAAATACTGGGTATTCAGGAAACAGAACCGGGTACACATTCTTTATCTCCTCAGGGGACACAACGTTAGAGCATCCACAGTATTCCTAACAGTGGTATTCCCATTTGAGAACAGAGAATAGCCTCTTAAGATTTTCTCTCTCACTGGCCCTTCATAATAGAAACTGTCTTGTGAAGATTTCAGGTCAACCGAAACAAAACTAAAATTCTAGGAATTTATTGTTTTGCAAGAAAAAAAGAAAATTGGTCAGATTTACTACTTACCTTCATCTTTCATCATCAGAAACACTCCATCAGGGGATTCGGCAAGAGAAGAAATATGATTTGTAAAGGAACATTCCATTTGAGACTTCCTCAAATCTCAGCTTTCAGAACAGGTTGCTGTAATGGGAAGAAAGAAAAACTAGATTTTCTTGTTATTAATGCTAGCAGAGAAGAATCTTTCCTCACAAAACTGTTTTAGAGATATGGGCTTTGCTGTTAAGAACAGGGAAATGAGGGACAATAACTTTAGAATGTTAAAATAAAAAGAAATTGCTGGAATAATTTGTTTAGAATAAAGCACTTATTAAGGATCACAATTCATATTTAATTTTTACTTTTAAGGGGTTTTTTGTGCATTTGTGGCAATGGAAACAATTAAAGATTTATTACATGTCTGGGATTAGTTTAATAGAGCTATTTACCATATGCAATAACAGTATAAATACAACTATGGTATTTTTCATCTGTTTCGTAATATTGAGGACCTAATCAATTTATTTTTTTTTAAGCATTAATATTGAATTTTACAGAAAAATCTGAGTTTTAAGCTGTGAGAAGCTGTTTCCCCAGAAAAAACTACTCTTACGGGTGTGGATTTGCTCCATCTTGTTTATACCATGTGAACACACTCTTGCTCATCCTTCTCTACAGGATGCAGACCCAAAGGAAGAAGAGGTGAAGTGTCAGAGATTATGGAGTTGCCAGTATGTGCCTATGGGAGATCAAGAATACCCTCTGTTCACAGCTATGAGTACAGGCCAAAGCTGTTACATTTATAGAAAAAATTTCCTCTAGTGATTCAATCCAGAGAGAAACATATTATTTACCTGTTCAGTTATAACCCTAGTTTTTCTCAAGTTTCATTTGATCATGTTACCAAGCAAGTTCCTAGGAAGCCTCTGGAGTCTGCTATATGAGAAACCACCAAACTTACCCCTATTTAACCAAAGAAAGTGGATTCCCGCTGGGCAACTCAGTGGTTTCTTCACCTTACCCCTTTCTTGTATCAGACTAGAAAAGAGCTTTGGCCAAGTATCCATCATAATTGATATAGAAGTTTTGGTGTATTTCATCTTCCATAGCTTTACAGAAAGGTAGATCTGATTCCACACAGTACTTACCATCTTATCCTATCCTTGCTTTTGTCAGTGTTCTCACTGGCTTAGTTCATTGTTTCAGTATTTTTCAAATCAGGACCCTATTCAGTAACTGTTGGAGATTCAGGATATTTGACTCTTTATGAGGGTGTCCCTATGTCATGGTGTGGAGTCCAGTGCATTGTGGGCAACCCAAGCTACATTTACTCTAGCAAAGTTTCAGTACCAGCAGTGTCCTGTTGTGGATATATGGTGTTGTTGCAGTTTGGTCAAGGCTTGGAGCATAGGTCTGAAAAGCCCCTGCCAGAAACAAGTCAGGGCTTGTCAGAG
>JAYRBT010000139.1:59926364-59958876 GCA_036023395.1 Myiotriccus ornatus
CGCAGGTTCCCGGGCCCTGAATAAAGCACCGCATAAACTGACACTTTGTTAGTTTGTGTCTTCATTACGGGCAGCAGTGTGACACCAGTATGGACCAGGTTTCTTACTAATTTATTTTGCTTCTCCTATAGGCTTATAGTGCACATAGAGGTCCAGCTTCATCTACTCTCTGCTACAGCTGATCTACTACAAGTCCTTTAACAGGATATTTTAAAGCTGTTTCAGATGCATATGCACAGTATTGGCTGAGGTACATATACTGCTAAGGATTTACATTTCAAAAAGGAAAATGAGAACCTGTCATGAAGATCATTGATCTTGATGGTTATGGAAATGGTGGGCAGTTTTCCTGCTCAAAGTGTTGGTAGCACTTCTAATTTTAGGTATATCAGTAAGTGTATGAGCAATTTCTGACTTTGCCATTTAGCTTCAACTTAATTGGAGTTAAGACTGACACCTAATTTTAGCAATTCTTGATGACTACTTTGATGATATTCATTTCACTGATATGCCTATTTATTTTAGTTTCTATTTGCTACATTCAATATACTATTAATTATTACAAATTTTGCACATTCCTTCCCAATAAATACAATAGATATACAGCTGACAACAGGCTATAAAGCAATACCAAAATGATATATTGTGCCTGAGTCAAACGTGAGTCACTGGGAATACTGTGAAATATATTGCAAAGGTTGAACCCTCTGATGGATAGTATCACTAAACTATTTGAACTGAAGTCTGTGCCTTAAGGAAGACTGGAGGTATTGTAGAATCAGCATAAAAGTTCACTTTATATGACTCTCACCTTGAAAAACAAACTTTATTTTAGGCCAGTTTCACACACTCTAAAAGCTGGTTTGGAGAGGGTAATACTCTTGGCCTCTGCCATATGCCACCTCCTCTCTCACTTCTGTCAGCCCAGGGCACGCTTACACTGAAACCCAAATGTGTGACTATCATCCTGCAGCTGTACCCTGGGTAGCTGTCAGCTCGTTCAGTCTGATAGCAGTGCAGCTGCTGGCAGTACAGGGTTCAACATGCAGCATGCAAAACCTGCCAGTGACACTGAGTAAGCATTTAGGGCAGGTATAGATGTAAATGTTGAGAGGCACTTGGTTGTAAAGAGCAAGCTTTGAACTGAAAACTGGATAGTTGTATTAGTCATGTGTGGGACAACATCAGCACAAGATTGATCCTGTACTAATTACACAATGCCTTTCAGGAGAGTTTAGGTTTTAGTGACAGTACAAAGCTAATAGTATTATATTATTCAGCTCAGAGCTGACCGGTGTCCATCTGGTCAGGAGAACAAGAGAGGAAGAACCGTCCTTCAGTGGTTCACTGTGGTCAAAGTGGTTCACTGAAAGATGACCTGGGGACATACAACCTGGCTGCAGCCACACATCTCACTGCAGAGGGGACACTTTGCACATAAATTCTGAGACATTGATTCCTGACTTAAAATAAACATAATTTATGTTTCTTTTGGAGCTCCAGAAATCTGGTAGCAGTGTGGGGAAAACCTATGCCAGTTAGGTATGTCAAGTATATGCAAGAAATATGGTTGTCCAAAGAAAACCTCCAGATTTTAATATGGCTATATCAATGTGCTGGATGCTATCTGGAGTTACTCAGTGAGCAGTTACGTTTCAGTATCTGTGGGGAGCTGTGGCAAGGTCTTCTGACTTACTGCAGTAGATGTTTGCTAAATAACTGAATCACTGCTGTTGAAGGGAGTGCAAGTTCAAGAAGTGTTTGGAAGAAATGGCATTTAGTCTGTGCTGACATAGCCTTCAGAGTGGAGCAAGTAAAACCCCTCCTTTAATATACAGAGGAGTCACTGTTTCTTGTTGTGTTTGCTTTTCTTATTCTGGCTCCCGTGTCTCTAAGTTTCTGCCTGCAAGACAATGTTAAAGCTCACCTTGAAAAAATGAAAATCTTCCTGAAAGTAGCAAGGATGCGGAAACTAGAAAAATTAAGTGTACTTCTAGGGCAGAAAAAAAAAAAGAAAAATCGAAAATTAAGACAGAAAGACAGACAGAAAGACAGAAAGGAAGGAAAGGAGAGGAGGAGAGAGTAGGGGAGGGAAGGAAGAAGACTGAGGTCAAAGGCTAGTAGTTTGGAATATGAGAAAACAAGAGCACCCATCATATCTGGAGCCCCCGGGCAGCTCCAAATTTACTTTGTTTGGAGACTTGGCACTACATGAAAACAGAAATGTACTCCACAGTCCTCAGGACATTCTTCCCATTACAGCTATGTACATAAAAGGATTGAAAATTGTGTTTTCAAGACAGTGGGTATGATCTTATTCCTCCTACAGCACAGAGGTTACTTGTGGGGAAGAGGGAGAATTGAATAAGCGAGGTGACATACAGAAGTTTATTTGTACAGAACTCATCTATTGTTTTAATCACATAAATGCATGTGCACATTTGATCTCAATAAGATTGGAAAAGTAGCATTAATCATTTTGATAAAATAATTTAAAATACTTTTCCTGTTGCTAATGAGCTTGTGTTGTTCTAGTTTTAAGTATCCATAAAAACGGGTGCAATGTTGTGTTAGGCAATAATTGAATATCTGTGAATTATTATTATTGTTTTCATTCTACTGGATTCTGTTTAGGTACTACCTGCAATGTATTAGACTCTCCTCAGCCTACACACAAATTCAGGCATTTTCCAAAGTCAAAATTATGCTAATCAGTACAATCAAAATGTTCATGGCAAATGTCGATCTATGAACCTGGTCTTCATTGAAAAAACAAAAAGTTTGGCTGTATGCACTTGAGCATTGCATGCAAACAGCGCTTTCAAGGTGTTTTTGTTTGTTTTTGGAAAGTGAGGTTGATAAAAAATGACTGTCGGATACAGACCTGTGAGCAAATGGAATTAAACTGTCAGAAAAATCATCTTAATCTTATGCCCTCAAGTCAACTCTTCTGTTCAGCATTGCTTTAAAAACCTGCCTAAACCAGACTCTAAATTGTATTGAAGTCAAGATTGTTTATGCAAATAGTTAGGGATGCTCCTGAACGGGTGCATGAATTGACAGCAATATGCATGTCTTTTAATATATATATACACATATACATATGCACATATACATATATATTCAATATATTTGCAAGCTCCTTTCCATTAGTCTGGAAGAATATACCAAAGTAAACTTATGTGACACAGGTAACAGATAAGCTCTCCCTTTTTTTCAGTAAGGATATTTCAGATTAATCACATCCATTACCTCAGTTAAATGATCTATAGTTCTGCTGTACAGATACTCAAGCCCTTCCACTCTCAGATGTAAATGTGTAATATTAGTCAGTACTTCCAGCAAATTAATGTCTATCTGTTAAGCATTAATGATACACAGCAAACTTAATGAAAATATGTTTAAAAGTAACTGATCTAAATAGCAAATCGTAGTAAAAAACCTGACCACTACTATGAACCGTGTTCTGTACTAAAAAAGAAATCTTTTTTTCAGCTCTGTCTTGCAAAGCTCATTAGATATTTAAAATATTAAATAAACTGTCTGGCTATCACCAGCTGAAGCCATTCAGGGACTTTCATAGTAGATCAAAATGCAATAGGGTAATTATTACAGAGATTAAGACTAGAAATGTTTGTTATGTTTCTTTAAAAGTAACCTTTCTCCTCTCATTAAAGTGGTCATTGGTAAAACCATTTTCTTCCCCCTAGAACTTACCGAATAAAGCTAGTAAAAGAAACTAAGTACCATTCATTATTTCCAGCATCTGTAATTGTTTGTATTATACTTTATGGAAAAAATATATAAAATGCCACATTTGAACTCCAGACTATTAAAAGTGTCAGGTCTATTATATCATTTCTGAAGACCAATTTGCCTTTTTTTCAGAAGGTTGTAATAAGCCAAGTTCGTTTTGCTTTTTACCATTTATCATTTCAGAATAATGGAAAATTCCCCCTTCAGGCACAGCAAGCTATTCTTATCTTAGACAATTAGGCCAAAACGAAAGGTATCATAAAGGTGAGATTTCTTCACAAACAATGTGATGTACTTTATACCATTTAACACTGAGGAATGTCTGAGAAATAAATTCAGAGTGGAATATGAATGCAGTGTGGCTAACGGCCAATTCTCAATAATGCTTCAGCTTCTAAACGCATAAGAAAGAGGGTAGGCAACCAGGGTCACTTAAAGATATAATTAGTTTCTAGTTCTGCTACACTCTTTTGTTTTTAACAGAGGTTGGAAAACGTACACTGACACTGAAAATAAACAGAAAAAAGCCTATGCAAAGCAGTTAATTCATTACAAGGTAAGAGGAAAAACACACATTGGGATATCTTCATTCACCAGCAAACCTTACTTGGAATGTCTGCAGACATCAAGGGTTTTTTTATTTTTCCTTGTACTTTAATTTCATTTTATTATTAAAATGTGTATGATAAGATTAATAAGTTGATAAGAAAAATATTTGCATCGTGCCCAAATCACTGCTTTGGCATTTCCATCAGGAAATGATGTATGAAAGACAAAATTGATTGATAAGGTTCAGTTATGGATTTTTATTACTGGAGTTTTGGGGGGCTAATCCTCTGTCCCATCCTTTAAAGGAGCACTGAGCTATTTTGAGGCTAGAGACCTATTGTATGGCCAGTCTTAAGCTAGCTCAGGATAAAATATTCCTCCATAGTTTCTTTTAATATATATGGAGTGACGTTACCATGTGATGCTACCGAATGGTACCAGTGTTGCTGAGTGTAGCTAATTCCCAATTAGTTTATGTGTATATTCATCTAAACTAGATGCATAGTGTATATATATATGCTATATATACACATATATACACACCTACTATAATTACCCTACCTTCTCAAATGCAGAGAATGACAATAGTTATATAAATCTGTGAGAAAGTTCATAGAGGAGCAGTAGCAAGAATTCACTGTGCAGTAGCTGCTTAGTGATGCCTGAGAGCAGCGCTATTCCTCAGGAAGCACAAGAATTCATAAAAGTCCTATTTGTTGTGTATACCACAGGATTAACATGGTGTGCATATAAGAAGTAATATTTAAATTGTTTATCTTTTTTCTTCTTCCTTTTGGGATGGCAACATTTTTATTTACCTTGTGCTCCATAAATCCAACAAAGCTATTTCTTTCTCTGTAAGAGAGAATAATTACTGCTGATTATCCCACTTTAGTACAGAAAGAGTGGCAGGTAAAGCCCTCCAAAACATGTTGCATAGTACAAGGTTACATTTTGCATAGTCAATGTAGCACAATACAATACTATTGTATATACTATATTTGCAAATAATGGAGTGCATGGTAGGTATATAAATGCATGTTTACACTCTTACACCAAAGAGAAGACTGTCAAATGAAGAGTAAGAGGCAAAAGTAAGAGGCAAAGCTTCAACGGGAACTGAATTGTGCCCCAGTCCATTTTACCATTACAGAAAAATGCTGTCTTCTCTGAAGAAGGAAAATTGTTGGCACTGTACTTAGAGCAAATAGCTGCAATTAAATTCATTACTTAGACAAAATTACTTCTTTCACAGAGAAAATTTTAAAATGTTCTAGCTGAAGTCACAGAGTTAGAAAAAAATCATGCTCTTCAGCATTTACTAATACTCCTTACTGCCCTTCAGATTTACTGGGAAACAGCTTAGGTGAGTGGTTTGTAACTTAGTTTCTTCAAACCAAATTTAAATAGTTCAAATTGATATTTGATGTTCTTCCTCATGTTCCCCAGAAAAGAGCTGAAAGTTCTTACCTGAACAATGAGCTTGGAGAACCCAAGAGGCATCACTACCCAGCAAAGAGGGCAGGAATGATTAGGGAGAAGGGACTAGCTTGGGAGAGATGGTGATCTTTCAGCTACAGCAGTCACAGACGTGGTAATTTGTGTTTTGTCCTCATATGCTCCAAACAACTTTTCTTCTGGCTCTAGTGTCTCTCCATGCATTTTCAGTCTTACTAATGAGAATATGCCTGTTCTCAAAGGTGATGGTGTGTGATGAGATCATCTCAGAGGCTGTGACTGTTCTAGACTGGCTCATATAGTACAATCCGTGTAACAGTGTGTATATGCATACAAGCACCACCGCATGAAATCTCCTGGACATTGCCTAGTAGCACCTCCATAGTTTGACAATTAGAAAATTATTTTCTGATTATGAACTCTGTTCCACATATAAAGACATCTTTTCTCTTGCTGAGAATTGCTGAACTGGGAGATGATGTTAGTTTTACCCTAGACTCAATATTTTATGATTTATAAATTTTTTATGTTGGCATATTCTTCACTTTTGTCAAGAGTACCAATTAAGAAATGGGAACTCATGAGTCAGGTTTCTTGAAATAGAAATTCTTCCACTTTTAGATGAATCACAAGTCTACATGTACATTATTTGACATACCTAATTTACAAGATTATTACTGTTGCCAGTTTGACATTTTACACTTCAAATAAATTCACCCATAGGCACAAAGCCACTTTACACAGATTTTCTTATTTAAACAAAATGTCACCAAGAGAAAGAGACAAGCTTAGTGAAAAATACCACTATCCTGTAACAAAAGGGTGCTGAATTTTGAAATAGATAGAACAAGTTTTGACATGAATAACATTGGCTGTCATCTGTAGAGGTTGGTAAATTTTGGAAAACTTATACAGGAACAAACTTATATAGAATGAAATATGTCCTTAAATTTTTCTGCATGCATCCCACATCCGTAAAATTATGATGAATTAACACCAGTAAAAAAAATAAGAAAAAATATAAATAAAACATGTAATAAGGAATTTCTTAATTATGCTGCAGACTTTTGTTGTAATGAATGTTCCTCCCCATTCCTCCTAAAATTAGATAATAAGCATATGATAGGTTTCTGGTAATATATGTACAATGGTTTTTACAGCTCTATACAAAGGGCCCACAGCTGCTTGATCACAGGATTATGATGATGCTTAGGAAGCAGAGGATAATCAGACAGCAGGGAAGAAGTCATGGAAGTGTGCAGAGAAAGAAGAAAGAAAGTGGATGTGATCTAGTGTAGCTAATAATCCTTCTCCATGAGAGATTCAGATAATGAAAGTGATTCAGTGGAGACACAGTTTTGGGACAGATTCTAATAGGATTGGGATGAGAAAATCATATGTGGTTAGCACCTGCTTCAGGTCATACACTGCAAGGATCCAGGAGCTGTTCTGTGCATACATATGTGTGCTAATTATATAACAGGAAAATGAGATTATGTTGCATATTTTCAGAAAACCTAAAGATCATCAAATATGCCGACCTCACACTATATAATGATTTTGTGATGAAAACAATTGTGAAGACAAACATGATCCTAGCTCATGCACAGAAATATTTCCTCATATATGATTTCTTCAAGACTGCATCACGAACACCCAGCAAGTAATCCTTCTAAAAATTGTTTTCTTTTATTCCCATAATTACTCATTGCCTGTCAGAAGAAAGAAGGTGACTTACAGGACTTCTTTCGTCATGAAAACCAATGTTATCCTCCATCTCTTTCTAAAAATATCAAGCTATCATCAGGCAAGATAACCACCCTGATAAAATACCTTGGAAATAAAGTGAACCTTGCCTCATGATGTGATCTCTCTGATATTCTTACTGAAGTTCTTGATGTATATCAATACTTTATGGCCAGACATCAATATGACTTTCAAAGACTTTGCATCAAACAAGATTATCCTCTACATCAGTTAACAGTTTGAAATGTGTTAAGCTTGATATTGTGTGTGTTGTTCATATGGTAGAGGCTTTCAGAGATGCTTCCAGGACGTACCACACTCAGAGTAGAGATACTGAAAAGGATATGAAGGGTATTCATAATATAACAAGAAACCAGCGATTGGTTATTTAATAACTTTTGTACCCAAGAACTTTTCATCACCGGAAATTATAGCAATCATCTAACAGTTAGTGAAAGCACTTTGGAAGAAAACAGGAGTTTTCCACCTCATTTGGCAAATATGAGAATTTCTAGTCTGTTAAAACCTAAGCAACATGCTCACATATCACTGAATCTCCAAACAGTACTGAGGCTATTTCATTTTTTTGGAGAAAAGAATAAAGAAGGTTCTGTACATGTTCAACATATACTTTACAGTATTATCTGAAATATTTACAGAGAATGAACACTGCATGTTTCTACAGCTGCATTAGCAGTGTCGTGTCAGTGGTCATGCCACCATGTAGATCTGTTCAGCCAGTGTGCCACACCTGGAAGGAATTTTCTTCTCAAGTTGATGCAACAGCTGTAGTAGTCAATGAAAAATTGTTTGCTATAAACCCACAACCCTCACCAATACAAAACAATATTAAAGGCAAAATGTGCACAGAGACATACAGACAATTAAAGCACTTGCATACTGGGATGCAGAAAAAGAGGACTAGAAGCTGCAGAAATGCTGCAGCTGTACAGAAATGTACAATTGTAGAAGTAAATAGCTTAGCTGATAAATGTAAAGGTTAAATATCAATAGTGGAGAATACACACACATAAATATGGGACTGGAACATCCCAATGTCATAACATTCATTTGTATGCCGTAATTACGCCTTAAATGTGCACTTCAGCTAAAGACCTTGTGGTATACGTTATAAAATTTAAAGTAAAATCCATATCAACTGATGCATAAAACTGCACACAGAAAGAAAGTTTTGAGACCAAACCTTAAAAGTTTATATTGGTGATAAAGAGTTGTAGCAATTACTGATTTTTTACATTGCTTTTTCAGTTAATATGATAGTCACTTGAGTCAAAACAGATGTAAACGAGATATTGCAGAGACTGTACAGAATCAATTAAGAATAAAATTATATAAACTATCAGCAAAAAAGAAGCTCCAGGACTGATGTCCTTGTGACACTCTGAATCATTTAAAATAGCCCCACATCTCAAATCAATCAAGACATGAATGTCTATGAGAACTTTTGTGCTTTCAACAGCAGTCCCACAGCTTTGAGACATATTGACTTAAATATTGCAACTGAACTAAAGCAAACCTTTCCACAGCCAAATACAGATTTGAGCTGCTCTGAAGTTACTCTTGGCTGTTCCGGAGGTCCAATGTGTACTAGTCAGCCTTAACCTTTGGAAAGCACATTGAAGGGGGAATTTAGCAGAATCAGAAGGTTAACCCATGATCCTATGTATAATTTTATTTTCTTTTAGGCAAAGCAATCCCCACTATAGATTTTGCTCTCCTCTTTCTTTCCTCAGCAAATGTGGTGTTGAATTATCCCTTAAAGCATAATTGTCTTCATAGGTGCATAACTTTTTAAGGACAATTCACATTGTTATTATAATTAAAATGTTAATAGCTAATTGACCATGTAATTAAACTGAATCAATTCCCTATCAAAAACCAAAACAGAATTATTAAATAGAAGTCAGGCTTCAATCACCAGATGCAGGACTGTTGTATAGGGTAACTAGGACAGTCCTTCCAGGGGCAGAACTGTTATGGACTGTTCTGGAAGCCTTCTGATCTTTTCTGGCTAGTCAGCAACTTTCCATATGGAGTTTTTAGAGTCAGAAGGGCAACCACTCAAGTCAGAGGAGTTGAAATTAAAACACCATAGAGACTGCTCATGGAAGGATAAGTATTTGCTATTCTGCTTTCTCTGTTCCTTTGTGTGCTTTGCTTTTACATGTTTGACCTATTCAAATTGTAAATTCATTAACAGAAGCAGCTGTTGCTTAATAAAGTGCACAGTTTCACTGTAGGATCCTCACTGCATCACTAGTAATATTTTTTTTAATAAATATTAACATGGAGATACTGTAGATTCAGAGAATTAGTCACGGGTACTTGTGGTGAGATATATTTTAGCACTTTTTTCTTATAATGTTATTGCTTCTTATTTTTAAGTCTGGTATTTAGAAGGTGTTTAAACAGTTCAAGATGACCTTACTGTTTTGACACTAAATCACAGGAAAGAGCTTCTAGTGTCAAAATAAGAATAAGAAATGCCAAGAAGTCTATGGATATGTCATTGCAAAATAAAGCTGTCAGCTCCTGTTAGAGAAACATCAGACTTACATTTACTTCAGCAAATAGTAAACAGTCCTGACAAGTGAAATGTTTCTTATGTTTTATCGCTTAGAGAATTTAGAGGAAGACAAATGCTGCCATTTCTGAAGGGTTCAAATGCAGGTCATGATGCCACTAGGAGGGCAGGTCCATTCAGCCTAAGTGGGCACACTGCCCTGCCTGCTGTGCTTCCCATTCTGGGCCAGGTCTCAATGACTCTTCTCAGCCAAACTGATTCTGGCCCCTTTCCTCTCCCAAGACAGCCCCTGGGACACGTGCCCCTCAAGTGCCTGATGAAACCCCCGAGTTTGTCACAGTGGCAGGCAGACACCATAACTTGTTACCAATGTGCAGTCTACCTTTGTTTGCTTGAAGTTTGCCTTTGTAGTCTAATAAGATAAATAGTTTGCGACTCCCCAGAGGCTGTTTTCCCACAGAGCTGAATAGAGAATTTTTTACATGATACAAATACAAATATAAAAATATTATCATCTTCATGTGGGTCTTTGGCTTTTTGTTTGCCTCCTGATAGATTTGTTAGTAATGTCTTTTTTTTTTGTTAATTTTGTTTAATCAAAGTCAGATTTCAGAGGGTATGAGATCCTTGGCAGAAAATAAATACCTAAATTAAAGATACATGAACAACACACTAAATAAATTAAAGCCTAATCTTTAAAGGCTACCACTAGGTTGGTTGGATACTTTGGCCAGTGCAGGTTAAAGGCTATTCATAGCTTAGTTTGGTACTTTGGTCAGTGGACCAGTGCCCTGCTAAACAGTGATTAGCATGAGGTCACAGTTTACAACTCATGTTGCGGTGATTTATCTTGAAATCTAGAGTAATAATGGTCTCAGTTTTTTTAAATCTGTTTTACTACTTGATGGCATGATCAAATATAAACATGTTCTTTTGATTGCAACATCCATTTCTTTACTGTAAATGCAACATTTATAATTCAAGATTATGAAGTACACAAATCTAAACTGCATATAAACATGAACTACTTTTTCTGTTCACACTTATGCCCGGTATTGGTAGAAATAGCTCTAGTCCAAGGATATTTGTGCAGACAGGACTGGTGAATGTGGACCTCAGTCATGGGACAGTTATGTTTCTTAAGAGTAGTGCTTAAGCTCAGAAAGCAAGCCAGCATCACAGAACAGCTAAGGAGGGAGGTCACCTCTGAGAACCCTGTGGTCCAATCCTTGGCTAAAAACAAGATCAGTAAAAGCTGGTTTCCAGTTTTGTTCTGAATATCTCCTAGGACAAATACTCCAGATCAGGTCAGTGTAACCTCTTCCATAACCCTTACAATAAAAAGGTGCTTTCTTATCTTTAAACAGACTTTCATGTATTTCGATTTCTACCCTTTACCTCGTCCTGTCACTGGACAGCACTGAGAAATGCCTGTTTCCCTTTTCTTTACTCTCCCTTTCAGTTATTTATATGCAGGGACAAGGTTCCTCTAGGCCTTTTCTTCTCTGCGCTGAACAATCCCAGCTCTCTCAGACTCTGCTTTGTGTGAAAGTTGCTTCACTTCTTTAATCACTCCTGTGACCTTCCACTGGACTCACTCCAGCAGGTTCATTTTCTTTTACAAAGCTCCACACCACAGTTGTGACCTCACTGGTGTGGAGTAGAGGAAAACTGTCAACTCTTTCAACCTGCTGGCAGCTCTCCTCTTAACACAGCCCAAGATGCAGTTGGCCATCTTTGCTGCAAAGGCACATTGCTGGCTCACAGTCAACTTCTTGCTCACAAGGACACCCGGGTCCTTCTTTGCCAGGCTGCATTCCTGCCCCAGTTGAAGTGGTGCCAAGGGTTATTCCTCCCCTGCTGAGTTTCATGAAGTTACTGTCTTCCCACACCTCCAGGCTCATCAAGGTCCCTCTGGATGGTGGCACACCCAAGACTTGCTGATGGTGCATTCTGTCCCAGTGCCCATGTGACTTATGAGGATGCTAAACAGTATTAGCACCAGTACTGCCCCTGGAGCTCACCGCTGGGCACTGGTCGCCAGCTGGAAATCACACTGGGGATCACAAACCTCTGGGCTGGCTCTTCAGCCAGCTTTCAATCCACCTCACTGTCCACTTACCTATTTTTTACTTCATTTATCTGGTGTGTACTTCATCAGCTTTTCAATGAGGTTTTAATGTGAGGAAGTGTTGAAGGTCTTGCTTTTTCTTTAATTTTTAAGTGGTCTCGCCAAAGAGCCTGTTAGACATATCCACAAAGTTTTTAATCTCTTTTTCTTATTGAGTAATTTTTCAAAGAGAATAATTTTGAGAAGTTTTCTGAATTTCTTCCTTATTTTAAGGAAACATATGACATTTTAAAGTCTGACATTTAGAAAAATATGGTGTGCTTAGATCAACATGCTCTTTAATTTCAACATTTCAGCTAGTTTGTCAGTTAGAAGAATTTTGAGTTAGTGTTTAAAAAAAACGTTTTGGCAGGCCCAGGGTTTTTGGTTTGTTTTTTTTTTTTTTTCAAATATTTTATTCATGAGAATTTTTGAGATTGTTTTACTCTCTCAATTTGTACTGTGTTTTGCTAAAAAAAAAATGCAGAGAAAAGAATGAGTGCAGCTCTAGTAGCTATATATGACAGCCTTTGTCTTCCCAGAAACCCAGATATAATCTATCATGTGTATGGCTGCATAAAGGATTACTATTCCTTATTCATTCTTCTCATCTTGGAAGCTGTGCTGTGTACTCAATTTATACAATCCAATTAAAATGCCTCCATGCTCTAAAAGAGCAGTACTCATAATATTTATAAGAGTAGTTCATTGTTGAAAAAATCACAAGTTACAATATTTCTAAGTTAGCTATAAATTCCTATTACAGTTTAGGAATTTTATTACAAAAGAATGTAAATCAGAATGAAATAATTGCATTAAGTTGTTGCTGAATATAATGGATGAAATCCTGGACCCATTGAAGTTTAAGAGGGAAGTTCTCATTGACTTGAGCAGAGCAGAGCCAGGATATTATCAAATACACCTGATACTGTCTTTCACATTCCTAAAGAGTCAAACATACCCTTACTTTATATTAGCATTTTGGTAGTACCAAGAAGCTTCAGTGAAGTCTTCATTCTGATAGGTATTACTCTTTCATGTATCTTATTAGTCTTACAGATGTCACTCTACAGGCTGCAGTAGGATCATGGAAGTTTTGTATAGTTATATATTAGGACAGAATCAGCACCTTCCTTCTATTTTGATTCTGAAATTTAGTTTAAGGCTCAAACTGTAAAGTAAAATCCTTTTTTAAAAGTACATGTTGTTTTTCTTCCTTTCAGGGCAGCTGCATTAGGTTCAAAAACTCCTTTCAGGAGATGTTCTAGTCTATTCTGAGACTGCCAGTTTTCACACTGGATTTTACTTCTGTAAAAAAGCGAAACATAACATTCAACTGGCTGATCTGAGCAGGGTACCTCACTGGTGGACTTCATGAATCAGTTGAAGACCATGCTAAATTATAGACATGGAAGCTAACCAGAAATGTTAACATATTATTCAAAACACTTTGAGGTTGCACAAATTTATGCTACAAGTTCATTTCTGTGGATAGCTATTTCTTGAAGGGAGTCACTTGGAGCATTTTTTTTATTTCTTAGATTTCAGTCAGTCCAAGTAGGTTTGCAGAATCAGAAGATGATTCCTCCAAGCACCAAAAATTCTTGCTTTAGTGCACCGCCAGTACAAAGCTGCCAGCACAGCAGAGATCCAGCAAATCCATTCATTAACCCTAGACTGCATGTGTAGTGTTGTACATGTTAAATCACCTTCAGGCAGTTTGAAAATAAACTCTGATGCTAGTCTGTAGGTTACAGCCTACCTTGCCTGGCTTTGATGTATAAAACAGAATAAACAGGATAGGACTTAAAAATCTTCTGACTGCTTTAGACATGTTTGATAGACTGTCATGGACCTTTACTTGCTTTCCATCATGGGTGCTTGTCAAAATTGACAGAATCTACTTAGACAGCCAAGCTTTTTCCATACATCTCTAAATTACTTCACCATTCCAAAGGTTTTTAACAAATTAATTAAAATTGCATAAAGGTCAAGATATGCTCTTGACAGCATTGATTTGTGAAGCAGTGAAAATTACTTCAAGTCTTTCACAGCTTGCTTTGACCCTACAGTTGTGATCCACTGAACTATGAAATGTCACAACAGTCACTTGAGGAAAATCTGCAGAAGGATTTTGCCCAACATGATCAGCATAAGTATACCCTTTGAGTCAATATATAGTTAAATTCATAACTATTTAATAAAAATGAAGAGTTAGAAATGTGACCAGAGTGAGTGAGATATGAATCATAAGGCACATTATTTCATTAAATAGCAGAATCAAGAAAGTGATTTTTTTTAAAATAACAACCTTTTCTCATTTACAGAGGTTTATATTTTAAATTCAATATCTTTTTGCATAACCAGGGACTGCTGTCCAGTAGGTACACCATGGGCTACATTTGAGAGATTTGATTAGTAGCCTTTGCTTATTGTTGCCATTAAGTCGTGATGGTCCAATAAAAAATACACAAGAAGGCTGATTCAGGGCAACATAAGAAAAGGCCTCCTTTATTAAAAATCCCAGCTCCTTTTATATCATTGTTAAAAAGCAGCAAGCAAGCAGCAAGCAAGCAACAACATCCTAATTGGCCACTCATCATTACTGATACACTTGGCAGCAATCGTGAGACACCTGGAGATGTCCAAGGACAAGGCTGTGGTTCTCACATACCGAATCTACAGACTCACAGTCCGCCCTCACTCCCCAATTAGCCTATGTGTAAAACTTACTTATCTTCAAGGCCATACTTGAAAGTTTCCCAAGTCAATCTACTCTTCCAGGGAGCTAACAGACCCGCTGTTAAACCCTACAGTTTATCCTCTCTTTTCCTAGCTGCATCAGTTTTCAGAAATAATATGGATTGTTCACCATTTTCACCTTCTTTGAGAGAGGTCAGAAGGTTTGAGTAGGTTCGAAGGAAAGCACAGCTGCTTAAAAATTTACCTCCAGCTGATTTGTTATGAGTACATAACCTAGGGAATAACATTACTGAATTTGAGCATATGTAACATGACATATGAATTCCAAGCTTTAGAAATTATTATATTCTTATATATATATAAAATATATACTTTAGGGAAAGGTAGCATAAGGATGATGATAATGATTTCTTATTCAAAGGTGGGGAAAACTTAGTTCAGATAAAGGACAATTATACAAGTTGGTCTGTACATGAAGTAATAAGCTCAGTTGCATGCTTGTCTTTAAGCATACACATAGTTAATTAGCTGGAGGTATCTGAGAAATCTGTGAAAGATGCAAGAAATATTAACTTGTCCAAAGCGGAGTAGGGAGACTGGTGTGACAGCCTGTTTAGACATACGGATCACTATGAAGAAAGGCTAAGATAACTGGGAACGTTCAGCCTGGAAGAAGAGAAAGCTTCAGGATGACCTAATTGTGGCCTTCCAGTTCCTAAGGAGGGCTTACAGGAAAGATGGAGAGAGACTTTTTACAAGGACATGTAGTGATAGGACAAGAGTGAACGGCTTTAAACTGAGTGAGGGTAGGTTTAGATTGGTTATTAGGGAGAAATTCTTTACTGGGAGGGTGGTGAGGCACTAGAACAGGTTGCGCACAGAAGTTGTGGATGCCCCATCCCTGGAAGTGTTCAAGGCCAGGTTGGATGGAGCTTTGAGAACCTGGTCTAATGGAAGGTACCCCTGCCCATGGCAGTGGGGTTGGAACTAGATGATCTTTAAGGTCCCTTTGAACCCAAACTATCCTATGACTCTATATGATTTTATGACCTTTCCATGGAAAGAGAAACTGAATTCCAGTCTTTGTTCCTAAAGTTCACTGCAGGCTGATCTCCCTCTTCTACACAAGTGAACGTGTCCTGGGCTACAGAGCTGGTCTTTCTCTGCTCTTCATCAGCAGATATTTACTTGTTCCATGTAAAATAGAACTGTCAACTAAAGGGATTGAAATAAACTCATTTACAGAATAGACCAAGAAACATTTGGGGTCCTTTGTGAGTTTAAATCCTTTTAGAGAGAAGAGGACAATCTCTGTTACCCTTACCATATGGGGATATTCTGTGCAGTGGTTAAAGAAGTGTGGGAAAAGAGCACAGCCCTGCAGCCACTGCTATCATTGTGAGGTTCACGCAACTGCAGATTTTAATGGTGAGTTCTGACTGCTCATGGCTCATTGTGTCCCCTCAGACCAGATTCTAGAGCTGAACCACCTCTGCAAGGTCAGAATGAGTCCCAGTTCCTCTCCTCACCCTTTACTGCCACGTGTTTTGTCACCTAGTGATACCTGCAGCAATTTTAGTTCTTTCCTTTCTTTAGAAAGGAGTGTCAAGACTGTTAGAAAGCAAAGCGTTAGAAATGCTGCAGTGCTAATTATAGTGGATTTAACCCATTGCCACTGGGCCATTAAGAGACAGGTGCATTAGATGTCTGATGCTGAGCCTCATACCCCCAGCAAAGGGACCATTAGCTTCAACTACGCTGCTCAGCCAACTCCTGTAAAAACAAGGCCAAGCAAGATGAATGTTGTCAGCACTGGACGGATCTTTGGTCTGTGAGCTAAATCTTCTTGAATTATGATGCAATATACATATAGAACATAATCACTATGCACCATAAATATCACAGCCAGTAAAGCATACTTGGCTGAATCCAGTCATGGCATATCGGGCACAGAAAGTGTAAAGAATTCAACAGATCCTTGTCCCATGTGCCCCAAGAGTAAATTTCGTCTTTATCTTTCTTGTTCCGTTAACATTTATTTGCACCTAATAAGGCATAAAGTCATTACTTGTAGTGTACATCCTAACATTTAATCCCAGGGCATCATATTTTAATTGAACAGAGAGAGTATCTAAATGATTTTACTTCCCCAAGGATGTGGGTATCCAGTAATAATCACAACCCTTGAAGCTCCCTTATTACTTTTATTGAAATAAAATCCTTCATGACTGAAATAGTACTTAATTTTTAAATTGCATCAAAATGAGTTTGATGGCTTAAAAGAACAGAATGCAAATTTAGTTCATACAAGACTACCCCTAAGTAATAGTTTATTGAGCACTTTCACATATCATGTCCCCTAGCTGTATAATAACACTTCAAACACTCAAGAAATGTGGCTTAGGACATCATATCTTTATAGGCCTCATGAGGGGTCTGTGAGGCTCAGACCAATAAATACTGTTTGAGGCTTCAGCCTTTGTTATGCACATTACATAGCATCTGATCTGGAAACGAAGCACCATTTGCTTCATCTACTGGGCTATGGCTGATTAGGTCATTCCATGCAAACCACGAAGAACAGAAATTGCAGAAGAGAAGTTATCAAGTTTGAGCATAGTCCTTTGGGCTACAGCTGTGCCAGTCAATGAAACAGGTCAGGATTCATTTTCTGAACTGAACACTAAGCAACAAATGAACAGAGCTAAATCCCCTGCTCTCTACCCTGTATATGTCCAAACCAGGAAGACCTAGTCCCTCCTGACTTGTGCTGCCTCCTGACCCCAGCATAAGAACCTAGGAATACTCTGGGTGCACATCAAGGAGTCACCCTTGACCCAGCCATGAGCAACGACATGCTGAGGCCACAGCCATTCCTGCTTACTGGGGTTGACATCACTCAGGTCATGTGTGACAGAGTACAGAGAGTTTTCTTGTCACTAGAAATGAAGTCAGCTCTGTTTTGAAGCCTGCTTGCAAAAGAAGCAGGAAAAACAAAACTTTTAAGAGTGAAGTCTAGCTGATGTAATTGAAATTATATTTAAGTAGATGGAAAATAATGAACTTTGCTAGAATGCATGAGGACTTGAACTCGTAATAGTCTCCTTGAGGAAAAAAAGAAACACCAGGAGACCTTTTAAGACCCCAGTGTTCTTGTTTTTCCATCTCAGTGAAGATGCTATGAGAGCACATTGCAAATGGAGCCCCAGAAGGGCCCGCCCTGCAGCAAACCTCCCCCCTCCCATCTGCCCCCCATCTCCTGGCAGACACATTGGCCCTCAGTGTTAATTGCAGTGTACCAACTCCTGACAGCCTTTTAATAGGCAAGGCAGGAGGGAAGGCGGCATTTTGTTATAGGTCTTTATAAAGTACTAAAAAGCAAATTTAAAATGCTCATTACACTTGAGTAGTTCCACTCTACTTAAATATTGGCTTCAGGTTTACTTCATTATCCTCTTACCAGTAATTAAGCTACCTAGAGACAATCAGCAAATAATAAAATTCTGTGGTGGAGGAAATTGGTTGAGACTACAAAGAACTGAATGAAATTATTGTACAAAATAGAAGGAAACAACAGCATATGAAAGATATTTAGCTGTCTCTAGATAAATACATCCCAAGGGCCCTAGTATTTCCTTTACATGAAATTTACATGAAATATATAAACTGAGGGTTTGGGGAAGTCCCTACTCATTTCTTTAATACAGTTTATTAGGTAAATATGGCCTTTCATTCCCGCTAATGTCTAATCAACGGACTGGTCGTTTTCCTAAAATTTCTATTGTTTACAAACCAAAGGCTAAAGCCAACGCTTGAATAAAGCATAAATCTTCTGCCTACCTCTATCTTTCACCCCACTGACTGAAGAATACAAAGACATAAGTGCATAGGATAAGCTGTTTTCTCCTACCTTGAGCTATAAACAAAAAAGCGTTGCAGTGACTTCATCCTGGAACTGAGGCCAAGGGTTTGGCAAGGCATCGTCTGCGCTCTCTGCTTCCCATCTTCTGATCTCACTGTAGCTCACGTATGGGTTTTTTTCACTTGTCCTAGAGAACCTTTCCTGACCCTGAGCTCTAGGCAGAGTGGGGCAGGACATGTTAACCACTGGCTTGAGAAGAACTGAAATAGTTTCAAAGAGTAAAGAAAAGAGTAAAATATGACCGTTTGAGAGATGGAAAAGCAAAAGTGGGGGAGGAGATTTTATTTCATGCAGTATCAGTAAGTCCTAGTTAAATGATCTCAGTTAATTTGTCTGAGCTAGATTAGAAGACAAGTGACACACAAGGAACATAAAACCTAGCACTTGACTGCTCCTTCTTATCCACCCTGCAAACACTGATGTAAAATCTGTGGAGGTTAATTGATTCCTACAGATGTGAGAGAAAAATCTGCCATCAGAAAGCGGGTAAATTTCCAGGGGTAAAAGCCTTACAGAGTAGGGAGTTACATTAAAGGAACAACAACCCATGCCCTTTAAAAGTTGATAGGTGACAAAGTACAAAAGCGATTCTCCACCTTCATGGTGCACTTTAAAGAAGATCATGCCCTGGACCATAAATGCTGCCAGGTGTTTTCATCAATTCCTCAGTTACAGAAAGTGGCTGTGCACCACTGGTATTTGTAAACACGATGGGCACCTTTGATATCACAGGAAAAAAAGACAGACTCCATTCTCTGTGTGATTCCTGATCACTTAATATGTTAATACAATGGGATTTTTTTCACAGAACACAGTTCTCCCTCAAAAAGCTGCATTTGTTCAATTTCACGTTGCAATGGGCAAATTGAAGACAGATGGCTTTATTACTCATCCTTGATTTTTTGGTTTTGGTTTTGATTGATCAGCTGCTTTGTTTCAGGTATTAGTGCAAGGAGAAACAAATAATTTAACCAAACTGCAAACAGTATAATTAAGATTTTATTATTGTGCCAGTACTACATAAATTTTTAGGACATAAATGAAGTAAGGGTTGGTGAAAACAAATATATCCATAGCAGGGGGTGAAGATCCACCTGAGTCTAGAAACTCTCTGATCTGATATATTAGAGCTTTAAAATAGAAAAGAGGGAAACAGGAAGTCAGGTCATTCTTTGTATTTATATCTATTTATGTTCTCTGCTGTACTGATGGCATTGCCATCAATCCAATTACACTGCAAGGTAAAGATGTTTGGTGTATTTTTAAAATCCAAAGCTCCTGAAGTCATGTGATTATAACTCGCTCTTTGTAGCTTTAGTAAGTTCTTTGTCCTCGGAGGTACAGTGAAAACTTTGTGAATTCTAAAAGGTAAAACCCCAAAAGGGAAATGCAAAATCTCAAAGTATGTGTGGGTCTTTGAGATATATTTTTAGTCTTTCCCTATGATACTCACAGTGTTGGGCTCTATATTTTTCAGTATGCACAGTAGGTAAGGCTGAATACTAAAGTTCCATTCACAGCCATAGCAAAAGGAAAATATGTCTATGCCTGGGTTATATTCCCTTTGAAAAAGGCTTGTGTCCCATGAACACAATAAGTGGACTTAATTGCAAAGAAGCTTTTCATATGCTATTTCTAGAATATAAACAGGTTCTTACAAATTGTAGAGAAACTGATTTGAATGCTGCTTATTTCATTATCAGGATTTAAGAATCACAACCTGTTTTAAAGTATTCTGTGGGACACTTTACACAGTATTCTTTACCTGTTTTATCAGAGCTATGTATGTATAAAAGAATCTGTTTGATTTTGTTTGTTTATTGGATTTTTTTTAATTAATGACATGCTGAAATTAATGGATTTTGGCATTTTAAAGAAAGAAGAAATAAAGGCTGCTTTGAGAGGAAACAAAGATATTTTCCAATACTCGGTAAAAAAAACTCTGAGGTACATATGATAATCTGTATAACATTTTGGAATGCAAAAGGTGACATTTAATGTGGTGTATGAATTGCTAAATAAATTTTAGTAATGATGTCATTGTTTTCTCAACTGTTGTAAGTGAAAATATACTTAAAACTGTAAATACTCTTTCAAAACTGATCTCTCATAAAACTGCTAGAAGGCTATAAGCAAAATCCTTGTGGTTGTTAGCAGAATCCTTGTATTATACAAGTTGAAAGGCTGTTTCAGATGATGATGTAATAGTAAATATTTTCTTTAAGAAAACATAGTCAAAAAATATATTTCAAAGTAGAGGAGTTTAAATTCACCCAAGAAATGAAGTGTACTATTGTACTGGGTTTGCTCTGGGCCAATTTTTCTCACCCCCCACACAATTGCTATAAGTTGAGAGAAGGTTTATGCAGACAAAAGAGATCTGATTGGGGAGAATAATATTAGGATTTATTACTAGTAAGATAAAAATTAAAGAACTATATCTACAACAATTCTAATTAGGCAAAAATGTTATGTATTTACAAAAATTGCCCTCCCTCCTTTGTATCAGTTCAGGAGGAGAACCAGTCTCTGTTCCATTTCCGGAGTTCCAGGTCTTTTAAATAATTTTGCAGCACTCAAAAGTTCTTCTTCTATTATCTCTAGGATGACAACTCCAATTCGTTGCAGCTGGAAATGTTTCTCTCTCTCTCTCTTCTATGTCGGCCTCAGGGCTGGGCCTACCCCCTTCCTGGGCTAAGACTGGAGGTTGGGGGTTACCCAGGCCCTGTGGGGTCTTCCATGGACTGCAAGGGGACACTTGCCTACCATGGATCTTCACCACACGATCGCAAGGGATAATGGCTTTTGAGTCCACCCCTGTTTCCTGTGGGGTCTCACCTCACGAGAGAAGTTTTTGATGAACCTCCCTAGCGTGAGTTTACACCTTTGGGCAACAGTTCTTCCATTCTCTGCTGTCCCTTAGGGTCACAAATTCAGCTGCACCAGCAAGGATCCCTCACTTAGATCACAACATCCTATCTGGGCCGTCTCGCTCCAGCGTAGGTCTATCTCTCTCTCTCTCTCCATGGGCCACAGGTCTCCATCAGGACTCTGTTTCATTCTTGGCTTTCCCATGGAGTCACATCTTCTTCATGCACTCCTCTGCTCCAGCATAGGCTTTTTCATGAGCTGCGGAGGGTCTCTGCTCTCCAACAATCTTCTACAGCTGGCAGGGATTTTTAATTTTCAGTCTCTTCCCTGTTGAAGGGAGAGAGAGTGAGAGTGGGAGAGAATGAGTTTCCCCTCTTTTTTGGCTTTTCTCCTCTCACTCCTGAGGGTGCCAGCTTTGACCTTGGAGGTCTGTTATCTCTGCCTGGAATTCCTTCTGTAGTATTTCTTGTCTAAGTTTTTCTCTAAAGTTTTTTTTTCTCTACTCTGTCACAGGAGAGAAGGGGGGCCTGGACCCCCCACCCGGGCCAGACTCGGCCCAGGATAGGGGAGGCGCACTCCTGGTCCCAAACATGGCCGGCTGCTACACTGGCTCTTCCATTTTCTTCTGCTCAACAACCTTCTCTTCTGTTTTCTTAAATATATAATTGGCAGAGGTATTACTAAAACTTTTGATTGGGTTTTTTCTCTGGAAATCCACCTGGAAAAAACCATCCTCAGCCCGAGGGGCTGGCTGATTGGAAAACTCATGACAACTATGAAAACTCACTAGGTAGGAGCTGTTCTCCAACTGAAAATATAAACAGCACCTCTTTTCCTGGGAGTGGAGGAAAATAAAGGTTGAAATATACTACTTTGCTAAGCTTGAATTAACCTTTTCTGGGATAAAATATCACTATTACTTTGTCCAACTAATGCATCATAAATTATAATTCTATCAAAATCTTTTAGGTGACTTACTGAAAGACATTTGCATTCATAGCATGCAAAGTCAATTCTTCAAGAAGAACATAATTTCTTCACAAAGGGGTTTTTATTTTTTCTTCCAGTGCACTGTATTTGAAATTCTTTTGTATTGATTTCTTTTCTGCATTTTTAATGTAAACAGAATATGGAAAGCACAATGATAATCAAGCTCCATTATAGCACTATATTTAGTTTAGAAATAATCAAAAAGATAAATAATGAATAGGCAGCAAGGGCTTATCTTCCTCCCCCGCCTGCTCAGTGTGCTGCTTTGTTCCAAAGTTACTGGCATTTTCTAAAAAATGTCTTAGTCTATTTAGTCAATTAAAACTTTTCTGTGATTCAATAGCAAGATTTATCCTACCTGTGGAGCTCACGGGAAATTGAAAACTTCATTAATCTTAAAAACTCACGTTTCCTTACTAGGTTTCTCATTCATAAATATGAAGCACATGGCCTTTCACTGCTTCCAGACTGTAACTGTGGCTTGACAGTGTCGTTAATGGAATGCCCATCGAGAAGAACAGAACGTGTGGCAGTCCTACAACCTGCAGCTATTTGTGAAGACTACTATGTATAACTGGGACATGGAAGTAAAATACAGTAGGGCTTGAGCCCTAGGGCTTGATTTTCAGCCACTTGCATAAGTTCAAATACACAGTAGCACCATAAAAATTATTTCAGTGTTAGTTGGAAGGAGTAAATCTAGTCCAAGCTGCTGGATGTTACTCAGAGATCACAAAACACAACAGACAGTGTACTATCAGTGACATGATTGAAAATAATGAAGCTTTGTGTCCTCTATCTTTTCTCCATGTAGACTTACATCTCTGCTGCACAGGGAAGGTCCCTCATGGAGATCTAGGGCCTAAGCTGGGGAAAGCCTAAGGGAAACTCACAGCTACCCTATATGCTAAATGTGAAGTGGGGTGCCTATTTCTGGAGGGTCTTCTGCTTGGCATTTCCTCTGCAGAAGAGGCTTGACACAGCTGTAATGATGGGACATGTGCATTCAGATCCTCACCTGTTTTGCTGTGAGGGTTTGTGTCCCTCTCTCTCCTACAAGACCCCCCAGAACAAATCAAATGACACTAACAGGACAGCCTGGGAGGGCTTGCCCTGTACTAGCAGTGTTTGGAAGACTCTTGGTACCTCCTGCTAGAAACATTTTAAAGGAATTATGCAAGGTCTCGTTTTGGCAAGTTCACCAAGCACGTGCTGTACTAAAAGAAGGGGTTCTTCCCCTTTAACTGTTTAGATGTATGTTTGCAAAGTGATTTGCTTGCCTAATTCCCACTTAGGACATTGAAATCTGATTTTAGGTGCATTTGATATCATTAAAAACCTTGTTTATTTCCTATTTAAATTGAAGGTGCCAAATCGCTTTTTGTATCTGCATTTTTGCTTCAGGGTGCAAGTGAAAGAGCAAAAGTCTTGGCAGCACTTTATATCTTGCACATACCTATGAATCAGGACAGATACCCTTGATAAGTCCCACAGGGATTCACTCGATAAGTATTCTCTAGACTTTTTTGTACCACAAGTAAGAAAAGGTCACATTTGTGCCCATGATTTTTATGCTTCTCAAAGAACTCACCTGGATGTGTAATATCCACTTTCAAACCTCTTTCTAATTTTTTCCTTCACTGCTGTGATTACTAAACACCAATATATTCCAGGACTGAAAATATCTCTGCAAGTTGAGCTATGGCACTTGTGCCTGCATAAAGAAATACAGACTTTAGTCCTGAGGCCACCTGAACAGCAGCATCTGGAGTGATTGCTGCAGGGCTTGGGCTCCTGCTCCTGAGCTCATCACATCTCCTGGTTCGTGCAGTTGGTGCTGAGCTCCTGTTACACTTGCAAGCAGAGAACAACCTCCCTGCAGTTTGTTTCTGGCAGTTCTATGATACACACCTAATAACAGGGGCTAAAGTGAACGTCCTTGAGCAATTTGACACCTGGAAGGGAACACCAGTGTTCAGGATCCAGTGCTGAGCCCTTTGGGGACTCTCACATCCCCAAGGGACACAGAGAAGTTGACGCCAAGGAGTAAAACTCCCTTTATAGATACTTAGGTTACTTACATCAGTGTTTATAACAGTGCCTTCCTAAAACTGCCTTTGTGCTTGGTACTGGCAAATGAAAGTGTATCCAGGAAAGTCTTAGGAGTGAGATACCTCTGTTTATTTTTCAGATAGATACTAGGGGAAAGCATTTACCTACAGGTGAAAGATCTCCATTCTAACCAAACTGGACCATTTATAAATAACCTGTCTCTCCCTGTAAAGATGCTGGACAGCTATAAAAGTATTTCTTTGCTGAAGTAAGTCTCATCTGTATCAGAAAAAAATGAATTTTGTCTCTGACTAAAATGCATAAATGTCTCCAATAAGTAGGTCATGTAAGAAGTCACACTTTTCATGAGCTTAGTTGTCTTACATTCAGCAAGGCTCAGATAAGAACTAGAAGATAAATAAGAAAAAGAGTAAATGAACAATATTTGGAAGTCAAAAGTCACTTTTTTTTTTTTTTTTTCCCCCAAGGAATCAAGATCCTTCCAGATATTGCCTATTTATTTATTGTTTTGATATTTCTATAAATTTGTTGTTGTCAATAATCTGACACAGGGACTTCCTCCGCTAAATTTTACTTTTCTCTTACACATATATAAGTTTTTCTGCCTTTTGGCAATTTTTGATATTGCTGGTAGAGCAAAGTCATTCAAGGTGGAGGAACTTCTTTGATTGAGTTTTGTGAGGGACTCCAGCAGAGAGGATAATTAAATGGTAGCTACAGTGCACTGCTTCTTTCTTACCTCAGAGATTTCTTCCTTCAGGGCCCGCTTCCTCTGGGATATCGCTGAATCATTACTTATATACAATGTATATGCATAATGTTATGCATAAACAATTATATTATTTACTTCCATGTCAGGAATTAAAAGTTGCAGGAACTCAAGGTTTTACCTCCTATTCCAATATAGAGAGCCTCTGCATTTCAAAGTTGTTCTCTCTCTTTGGTGAAAATGTCACTATTCATTTGTTTCCTTAAATTCAACTTCACCTCCATGAAGAAGAGATCCCTGCAATTCTTGCAGAGGTTCTGCACTCTGAGAAGAAAGAATTGATGGTATTTTAAATCTTCCTATAGTAAGTATTATGAAGCAAAGAAGATCTTCTAAAGTACAGTGCATAGTATGCTGTCTGTCTGATGTGTAGCTTGAGAATAATTTTATTATGTATTATTAAAGCTGGCTGGAAATTTTCATCTGCTTTAGAGTCTACTATCAGTGCCTGAGTTTTCATCTGAAATTGAAACACCACCAATTTCAAACAAATATTGGAATCCTATGTACAAGGGAGGACTTTTTAGCATAGCTCCATGTGTCACAAGCCACATCTATATCAAGCACATACTGCAGTTCTTTTTTAGAAAAAAATGACAGATGTCTCCAATTATACAGGTAGATTTGTCTTGCTGACAACATCACCTGGGGATTCTCCTCCTCTTCTTCAAGTCACAATGCTGCAGAAGGTTGGTTGTTGCAGATTTAGCTATTCTTTGTAGGAGCAATGAAGACAAACAAATATATCTACCCTTCATTCTACCTAGGTCTCTTTAGGTCCTCGGTTTCTCTTATTACTTTTTTTTTTATTATTTTTTGAGAAGGAATTCTGGAAAAGGATTTATTTCTTCTGTTTGTTTCTACAGTGTATGCCCGTTTCCAGTCTGAACTCAATGTATGCATCTCCAGTACTGAATTTATTCATCTCTTTCTGCCTTTCTAAAACACAGTAGAATCTATTTAGTATTTCTCACTACACCTCTTGTGTAAAAAAACCCCAACAAACCAGTTTTCCAAGACTGATATTTAGAAAAAAAAAATCCACATCATTCACACTTCCTTCCATTACGTTTCATGCTTCATTACTGGTAATGATATTCCATGGTCTCTGTCTTGTTGTTGACTATATTTCAAAGGTGAAACAAATATTCTGAGAAAATCAAATTATCTTCTCTTGGAAATGTCTGTTTGGACAGTATGGGGAAGGATATATTTTGCTATGAAGACATGTTTTTACTGCACTGAAGAGGAGCAATGAGCTGTACTCAGAATCCTACCACCACCATAGTAAGACAAACCCATTGAAAATTTTCTTAGCTCCAGTCACTGATGTCCTACACGATACTACATGTGGAATATGCTGCTTGGAATTTCTTTTTCCTGTGGAACCTTGACAGAAACAGGAACGGGCATTATATATTACCCCAGTATTTTGTTCTCCTTTCCTTATTCTCCTGTTGGTTAGTGACTAGATAGAAGAAACCTGTTCTAGGGCTTAGAAGAGGAATAGCATTGAAAAAGTAGCCAAAAACCTTTTCCGTGTTTGAACACAACTGCTGTGGAAAGGTCTTTGATCAGGTCTAAGAAGGGGACAGTGCTGTCATTGTTTCTAGAGGATGGCATGGCTTGTTCCAGTGAAAAATAATAATAATAATAAAATTAAAAAAGGAAGTTTTGGGGGAATTAAAAATATAAAATATCTGTGCATGTATTCCTTCAGTAAGTAAATTGAAAACATTACTTTTCATAAGTATGCAATCTTAAATCAGCTCAAACAAGAACCAGAACTTAGGTACCAAAACTTAGTCTACCCCTCTCCTCTACTTCCTGCAGCCCTTGCAGAATTAGCATGTGACACCTTTGTGTTAAAAATCCCTTAAAAAATAAAATAATAAAAGAACAAAAGAGAGAATAGAAAGATTACACATTTTCCTAAGAACAGAGCCTATCCTCTTTTTCAGTGCCTTTATGTAGCCTCCAGCCCTGCATGAGTCCATAGTAGACAATTCCTCAGACATTGCTTCTTGCCAGGTTCCATTGCTCTGTCTGTGCTTTTAAAGGAATTTACCAGTTCTGGTATATCCCTTTTCTGAATAATACAGAATATGGGAGGCTGCTGCTTGATGCTCAGTTAGCCAGGTAATGATCTGCAAAATGGTTGTATATAGAAAACAAATGGTTTCTCTTTTATCTTTCTTGTGAAACTATATTTAGGAAACTGAGAAGATTTAAGATTTCTTCTTCCATCAGAGTAGAAAAGCTTTTCACATCCAGGATCCCCTACTTCCATCCAGGACAGTATTACTCTTTAAAAGCATTCATATGATTTCCTACTATATACTAGGAATGTTTCAGGCAACTGTTTCCTACTATATACTAGGAACGTTTCATCTGGAATACCTGTCAAGACTGGACATGTCATATCCCTATTACATATTCTTCTGCCATGTAAGGAAAGGTTGGGAACAGTGATTGATCCTGGGGAGACTCTTCTTGCTTCCCTGTCATATGGTGTCTGTTGCTCTCCAAAGAAGCCAACAAGTAAGAAGATCCTCTGCAACATTAAGCTGCTGCATTTTAAATAACTGAAAGGACTTTTAGGAAATCTCTGCAGTGCTATTTAACATCATGAGTTTGCATGAGTTGTTTGCATGCTGACTTCCCAGTCAAGGCCAAAGATCATGGCCACAGCTTTGTAGTGTTAAAGGTTCATCCTTAATTTTTTCACAAAAGGAAGGTGCACACAGAAACTCTTGTCCATTCTTGAACAACATAAGCTGTTCCAGCATAGTCACCTCTCTAAAACAGGCATTGTTTGCTGCATGGTAATGTGCGTACTAGTTCTATTAACAGGAGCTACTCACTGGTGCTGCACAGACTTTTAAAGAGGTAAAAGCTCTGAGACCAAATCAAAATATTTTGAAGAGCTTGAGAAGACCTTGGTGGACCAGTAACAAGACTTTGGATCAGCCCCTACATTACAATGTGTGTCTCTTACACATGAGCAGCAAACAGTTAGCACTGTTTTCAAGGGTAAGTAAGCTTGAAACAGATCATTAATGCAATGACAGAGGGAAATTAATTCCTTTGAAAACAGAAGACTGAGATGATTGTGGCAGATCACAGCAAGATCAAGAAGCAAAGTTCTCAGTAAGAATCTCCTTACTGGAAAGAGAAAAGAGATGGGGAATAATAACCCTTGCCTGTTAATATTCAAGGGTTATTGAGATGAAAAAAGTGTGGCATGAATCTGAAAGAATTTTAAAGATTGCATGATAAAATAGTACAAAGGTATGGAGATTTCTATCAGTTACTTCTTTTTCTTCCATGTCACTTACTAAGATGCATGACTATCTTGAAGTAATCCTGATAATCTGGGTGTATTGGGTAAGGTAATATTAATTATGGAGTAATATTTATATATAAATGTTGAGCGAAAAATATGTTTGAGTCATTTCCTCCAGAGGAAATTTTAATGATACAATATTTTGTTTTGTGCAAATTTCTTACCACAGGAGGTATGATCCTTAAAACAGTTGATTTGTTTTTTGTTTGGTTGGGGGGTTTTTTGTTTGTTTTTTTTTCTTTTTTTCTTTTTTTTTCCCAAACAGGTGAGTGAATGACAGATTTCATTTTTGGTTTAGTGTTAATCCTCTAACCAAGTGACTGAAGTGCTGTCATTTATAGCACACGACATTTGCTGAAGAGAAAAAGCGTATGATTCATCCCTCCTTGGGATGAAGATATTCCTTATATTATAATATTCCTGGTATCAGGAAGATGCACAAAGGCTGAGCTGATACTAGCGGTAATTTCAAGTGAATTCAAATTAGATATGCTTAATGCAGATCAAAGACACTGCTTAATAGCGCCTGCTGTATGGTTGGGAAAACAGAGGACTGTTTCAGAGAGCTCAGAGATTTTTATTTTCACTTCTCTGAATTTCAGTGACTTTCCCAGCCAGGATCCTTGGTTTCCAAAGTCAAATCTGCAAGCAAAACTTGAACTCTATATAAATTGAACTCCAAGGCCTTTTCCATCAGCTGCCTATAATTCTCTTACACAACAAATAATGCATTTTAGACAGAAGCCCTAACCTGTACATGGAACTAGGAGAGATTAGTTAATTTATAATGCATTCCTGAAATGGGCCTTGCCATCAAACTTGATTTTGTTATAAAACTTATTTCCAGGAAGTTCAAAATGTAAATGTGGTTCCTTACCTGTTTATAAAGGAATTGAAAAAAAAAACCAATTGGCTATAAGGCATTGCTAGAGAAAAGTAGTAGAAGTCAGCGAAGCAGGATATGAAGGGCAAAAAAATCTTGTGCTGTTTCCTGATGATGTATTTGTTACATATATTAAAAAGTAAACTGGTTTTCATTTTATTAAATCTAATACGTGGTGATCATATTTAGGCAACAAATTTCCTATTAGAAAAGACTTCTCTAAAAAATCATAATTAAAGCCATGAGCTAACTCAAAAATAAACCCCACGTTTTATTCCCCATTTCATTTTGTAGGCACCCTTTTTAGCTGCTGATCACATTTTAATGGTCAGGTGCTACATATTACCTTTGAATCAATGAGAATTGTTTTCAGCACTGCCATTGATTTTACATATTTCAAACTAAAATATATTTGTTCAATATATATTCATATATTGAAAAGTGTAGTTAAAATATGCTGAAGTATAGTTACATTTCTTACAAACAATAACGCACAGTGGAGACATTGAAGAAATTTCTTGGCTGTTAAAGCCGACTAGGTTGTTTTAGATGAAATTCATTTGACTAACACATTTTTGCTAAATCTGAAACTGGAAAACTTCCAGTCAGCCAAGCACTAAGACAAAAAAAGGAAAAAATAAGTCTGGGAGAGGCCATTCTGCGTATCAGCTCTGTTCCTGCACACAGACAGAAAAGGTTTAAGTCCTTCACCTGCATGAGCACCAATGACACAGTAGAAATGCTCCCAGTGAAACAAAAACTACAACATATAAGGGCATACATTGTTTTGAAATGTTTCATTTGAGGAATTTTCATTTGAAAAACTTCCATCAGATTTTATGGAGTTTGTTTGTTTGTTAGTGTTTGTTTTGGTTTTTTAATGTAAACTTTTTTAAAATGCCAGAAGCCTGCATGAATTATTGCTGGTGTGGCCTTGGCCAGGGGCAATCCATATGAAGTTGTCTACGAACACTAGGTTTTATGTTGGGACGTTTGTTATCAGTTGCCTTGAATAAGAGCACTTCTCATGAGGAATGAATTAGTTCTCCCTTACACAGCTCTGTGCCTTGTGCAGTTGCACATATTGAAATCAGGAACCCACGTACCAGAAGTCTCAACTCACCTCTGCCTTTGTGAAAACATTTTTAGAGTGTTGCTCTTCAGTTCAATAGAAAAGCAAGAATCCAGATCTCAAATACTAGATGTTACTGCCCAGAACTGTTGTGCAATTTTTCATTGTGGAGGTCATGACTTCTTGAAAGTGTTAGTGGAATCACAAATGAACAGTGCAGTCAGCTTCCTATACATTTAATTCAGTTATCCAAACTGCTGGTGCCAGAACTCTCTAGATATAAACTATAAATGATCTTCACTGCTGTGAACTGAATGTGGAAATCACTTACAAGCAGAAATGTCCTTATAGGCCCAGCCTGGCATGCAGAGTGCCACTTGGACCTTCACCATGACTAACACTTCTGAGAAGACAGATGCTCTTCCCTGCTAACCTGTGGGCATTGTGAGTGGTGGCACAGTTGAACTATTCATTCATCCAGGCAATACCTGAATAAAACCTCATTTATGAACTGTGCATTTATTTGTTAGAATGTCTTTGCATCCCTCTGTGTCTCTGCTTAAGGACACCTGTAGTTCTTAAGTATAAAAAAGCCACCAATGCTTTCTGAAAAATATTATCAATTTGGTTTTGGGAAGATCTTCTCTTGCTCCAGTTGCTAAGCATTTTGAAAAATAGTCATTCTGTTTTCTGTAAAACTACCTGATTATGAACTTCTTGGTTCAACCGCATGTTTTCCAAAAAATTCCTTAGAGACAAGGAGTTTCCTAAGATGATTAATGTGGAGCATTTTCTTCCTTTTTTTCTACTGGAATTCTAATGCAAACTATAATATGTAGAACATTTGACTTGAGTTTTTATGGCTGTGAATCAAAATCAAGTACTTCTATCTTTGAGGAACTCTCTGCTTACTTAATGAGCTTGATTTGTTCAGGACAGATTGGAATATGTAGCTGTGAAAGGATTATGAAACGTCTGCTCAGAGTTTGTCCTGTTTCACATTTGCCCTGTTTTGTTATGATATTGTTTGGTGTGTTTGGTTTTTTTTCCCCTGTTTTTTAGTTCCCCTGAGATCAGTTGGAAAAAAGGGCTGCTGCATGCCCAGCTACTGTGCAGCCAATAGAAGCTGAAAGAAGCTTAGTATCTTCCAAGATTTGACCTTGCCAATTACTGGCCCTTTGAAGGGAAAACTTCATATGTGTGGTCTCTAAAGTGGCATTCTCACTTTACAATGAATACATTGTAGGAACAAAATAACAATTCCTCTCCCTTTCCAACCCTCTCTCTCCCTATCCTCATCCAACTCTGACCTCCATAAGCAAGTCTGAGGGCATCTGCAGGATACTTTCCTTCTGTGGAATAGTTCCTGTTACTATTTCTCAGACATTAGTGTTTAGACTGATTACTTTTTTTACTTTCCAGGGTCCATTTTTCCTTCACAGGTCCCAAACAAACTACTCACCTTCTGTTCCCCATTTACTTTCTTCACGTTTTACTGTTGTTTGCAAATCTTATTCAAAAAATATTTTAATGTAAATGAGCTTGTCGTGGTTTTGCCCTGGGCCAATTTGCTTACACACCCCCCACACAATTACTTTAAGTTGAGAGAAGGTTTATGCAGACAAAAGAGACTGGCTTTAGGAAATAACATGAACATTTATTACTAGCAAAATAAAAACTACTTAAGAACTATAACTATAACAATTCTACTTAAGTAAA
>JAYRBT010000139.1:59973087-59984511 GCA_036023395.1 Myiotriccus ornatus
GCCACAGTCCTTACTGTCCGTGGTTAACCCTCTGCCAGGTGTAAAGTTCCGTCTTCAGTATCCTAGCTTACAGAGAGTCCAGGGCCAGCTGGGCTCCCCCACATGTCCCCAGTCACATTCTATTAGTACTTGCACAGATTACCATGGACTACCTGCATCTGCATTTAGAAGGAACACAGTTTTACTCAGGAGACTGGAAGACAAAGAAGGATTGCCATTTTGATAACTTCATTGCCTGCTTCCTTGCATCTCTCCCACCACCACTGGAGCATGACATAACTATCCTCTGAAGCACAATATTCTGCTGAGCCCCACATGGATTTTCAATAAGAAACTTGACAACAGATTATTGCACGTCTTCAGTGAATAACCTGAGCTTTTCTCTGGGGCCTCTGAGGACCAGACTATTGAAAAGGTGATAAATTTAAAGCTACAGATAGTAAGCAACGGAAACACCTGGGGGAAATGGACCCCAACTACTTTTTTCCCTCCTGAACCTGTCAGGTAGGGTTGGCCAATGAAAGTAATAAGGACACAAGGCAAACCCAGCTAAGAATCTGGATAAAAATGCAACCCCCCAAAAAAAATTCCCCCTGAAAAAAAAAAACCAAACCAACCAAATCAAACCAAAACAAAACAAAAAAAAAAACCAAACCAACCAACCAAACAAAAAAAACACCAAAAAAAAAAACAAGCCAAAAAACCCTTAGTAGTACCAAACATATATTGTTCTTTCCTACTTAAAATATAAAAAGTGATCTTCAGAACGATGCCTTTTCACAAATGGCATAGTTTGAAGCTTGTATATTTCAAAATGTCTCCATGTGCTTTCAAAGCCATTAAAAAAACTCACAGACTCAAAAATAATAATTTTGGAGGTGTGGGGTGGAGAGAATCTATTGAGAGAAAGAGGTAGACACAGCCTGCATGAGCAAGATCTATTCTGCACACTCAATAGCAGGGAATGACTGCAAAAACAATGGGGAAGCAGTGAAATATATGTGGACGTGTATTTGTGCAAATACACTTCAGCAGATAGAATCATAGAATATCCTGAGTTGGCAGGGATCCACAAGGTCCTGCCCAGAACAAACTCCAGGAGCCACACCTCAGAACCCTCAATCAAAAGGGCAGCAGTGGAGCAAACCCACACCACACCCCCTCTAACCCAGCCTCTGACTGGCTGCACCAACTCTCACTCCAGCCTGGAGCCTGAGAGTGGCCAGTGAGCCACAAGTCCCACCTGGGCAGGGTGACCACAGAGGCCCAAAGCACATAAATACTGCAGCACATGCTTCCTGTCTCTTTCCAGGACCTGTTTCCACTATATGAAGCTGGACTTCCACAGGACTCTCTGGCAGTAGCTATTTAACAATCTATTTTTCTCTTATTCTCCTCTGTTCTTACTTTCCTCTATCTTCACTTCTTTTTCTCTTCTTAATCTCCTTTCTTTACTGCTTTCTTAATATTTTGGGTAGCTGAAAACCAAGTGGGTTGATTTTGTGAATTTGTGTGGGTTAGCGTGTGCTAAATTGGTGCTTTGTGGAATGCTTTGTTTTGGTTGTATGTTACCCTTTTAAACTTTTGCTAAGATCCTTATTTTCTCCCATATTACATCAGTAAAAGTATTTCCTGAGAAAACATGTTTAGTATTTTAGCTGTCTCAAGGCATTAAAGAACTGAAGGCTCTGCAAAGGTTTGGTGGGTGAACTTCTGAAGCCTTGTGTATTTTTAAAAGTAAAACTCCTGTTTGAGCTTGTGGCTTTGTGGCTGGGTGAAGATATTTCTTAATATCTAACCCAAATCTTCCCTGACACAGCTCCATGTCATTTCTTCAGGTCCTATCGCTGGTCCAGAGAGAAGAGATTGGCGCCTGACCCACCGCTTCTCCCTCTGAGGAGCTTGTAGACTGCTATGAGCTCTCCCCACAGTCCTCTCTTCTCCAAGCTGAACAAGCCAAGTGACCTCAGCTGTTCCTTGTATGGCTCCCCCCCCCAGACTCTTCACGACCTCTGTGGCCTTTCTTTGGATGCTCTCTAAGAGCATTATATTGTTCTTATTTAGTGGCACTCAAAACTGTGCACAGTAAGTGTGTAGGTGCGTAAAGGTCTCTCATTTCTAATTAGGGCAGCAGAGTATTGGGGCCAAAGTGTCAAGGAAAATGAGCTCCATGCTCATGGAGAAACTAGCACAGCATAGACTGAAGGAAGGGAGCTCAGAGAGGAGAAATGTAAAGACTATTCCTGAGCACTGCTGTCCTGTCACATGATGCTCTCCGCTGACACAACCTTCACACCAGAAGCAGGCTTTCTTTGCTCTAGCATTTATACCAGCCCCTCTCTTGCCCATTTCATTCAGCTCCAGCAATCCCCACCCTCTAGTTGTCACTTTTTGTGTGCCTGTTTGCGGGAGAACCGCAGTGAATGCCTATGAGAAATAGAAACACAGCATTGGTCTCATGCTGGTTCTGTTTATGGGGAGATTCTTGCAGATACTGAGGACTTAAATGGACAAATCTCTGAGCTGTTTAGGGTTGTGTTGAAACAAGTGGTTGAAGTCTTAGACTGTGTCTTGGCGGAACCTCAGGGAGGTTCATCCTGCACATCACTCACCACCCTACACCCCACTTCTTACTCATTAAGTAATAACACCAGGAATCTAAGCTCTGGATTTGTACCTTTTGGAAAAATAAATAAAAAAACAAAACCACCACAACAAAGCCAAAAAGCCAGACAACTCCTGTTTTTCATACAGTCATTGAAACTAATTGTTTTACACAACATTCATCATGTTTACAAAGAGAAAAAACTAAAGGGATGCTGAAGGTGAAGTGTAGCTCACATTTTTCTTTTGCTAAAACTATGCGAGAACAGTTTTTATAAGGCAGATACCATGGGTCTCCAGTTTTTGTCATCTAGTGCTGTGATTTTTCACTTCTAATGGGTAAGTAAAATCTGCAGTTCGGAATAGCTAAGCATTCACTTCTGTGTTCAGCCATCTGTAAGGGACTAGCAGTTGTAAAGCATCTTCAGTTCATCCAGGGAAGGACTAAAATACCAAGCTAAATGTGCTTAAGAATGTCCAGAAACCCAAACACCTCACTTTGTTCTAAATAACAATTAGACATCTTTAAAAAGTTCTGCTAATTCAGAATGAAATAATTAAAATTGCACATTAAAGTGCAAGAAACACTTCTCAGATGAAGTTCATTTTATGAAACTACTTTAAATACTAAAGTTTATCACAATATAGTGTTTTTACTCCTTCCACTGAATTTCTAGCACTAAAATCTTGGTAATTTGCATATCTAAATGATATGTAAGGTAATAAGCGGAGCTATATATAATTTTAAGTGAAAGTAGTCAATTATTTCACATATCTATGGAATGGCTTGTGGCATTATCTCAGGCCTAGCATTAGGAGATGCATTTGGGGATTTTGTCCCAGAAGAGGCCAGGACTAAACTGGGGTTCATTAAGTCGTACTTCCATCTCTGGCAGTGCTGGTTGCAGAGGCACAGGGAATGGGATCAGCTTTAGTCCTGGTGCACAGTTCCTGAGCTATTGCTGCCTGATATCTGCTCTCACAGGAATCCTTTCCCACCATTGGTGCCATATAAGAGGTTGGCTGCCTTTACCCCAAGAACATAACCCTTGATGTGGCCTGGCTAGGGCAGCAAAATCTTTGCAGTTAGTAACAACATTTAGCAAGGGCAGAGGAGTCATTATAATCCTTAAAATCATTTAAAATAAATTAGAATCACTTTCAAATCACATGTAAACACAGACCATGTTCTTGTTATCATGCATTATCTTTGAATTGTCAATATCTGAGCAACACTGTAAGGACATATTTTTAGGCATCCCTTTATTAAGTGAATGAAAAGAGCTTTCTTGCTCTACAGATTCTTTGGTGAATGTATTATTAGGTATTACATAAATACTGAGATTAAACCCTCTATACTTTGTTTATCCAGTATTAAAACCCTGCTCCATTGACAGATAAGGTGATCGTGATGCAATGAACTGGAAAGACAAAAGTCAATACAACTATATTTGTTATGCAAAAGGAATCAACAGTCAATAACATTTTTTACATTTATCTTTTGTAGGTGTGAACTAAAAGTAGCTAGAGCAGGATGATTTTCCTTTTCTATGCAGGTTACCATTTGATAAGAAAACATTTATGGATTTAGTGGTTACTGAGAAAGAAGTAATCTGAGTACCGCATTCTGAAGTTCTAAAAGAGCTCAGTCTTTTAAGTGACAGCAGGATTCGGTTCTGTGCTTTTAAATGATCAAAATAATAGTTTTGAAGATGCAAAGTCAAGAAAATAGTAAATAAAGGTCTTTGAAGGATTAACTGTAGAAAAGATTCCACTAATCACTGCTTATGAAGGGGTGACCTTCAACATAAATAGAGCTATTTTGTCAAACCAAAGTCGATTTGATGGAAACAGAACTAACAGGGAATAAAATCACAAATTGTCTGCAATCAAAATGCTTTGTGCAAGGTTATAAAAACATTCAGTACATCTATCAGTGGTAGGGCACTCACATATTTTAGGTCTATGATGGTGAAGAGTGTGATATAATAGACTCATAAAGGCTGAGGCCAAAAGGACCCTTAGATTATTTATCTGACCTTCATCATAAGACATCACATCTTCCCTATGCACCAGCACACTAAGCCCAACAGTTCTTCTGGGCTAGACCATGGATTTGATATAAACTCTGGGAAAACCATATTCTTGCATGCTCCGTGGAATAATGTTATAGATGCAGAAAATTATCAGGTCACCTGCATTCCCACATAGATCATGGGTCACTACAGGGCAGTGGTTTGAGTCTTCTACATACTGAGGAGGCAGGACGAGAAGGCTATTACCCTCCTCTCTGCACAAGAGCCCAGCTAGCTTAACTGTTAAACAGTAGCGTGTGGCCAGTCCTAGAGGATGGGGAGAGCTTCTTACAGCCTCAGTTATGGACCTCTCATGAGAAAGAGAAATTCTTGGCTTGGCCCAATCACCAATCTTCCAATTTTTCCCCAGGCTTTCTCTGTTCTGGGACCCATCTCCCTGGGGGAGAGGTGCAAGTGAAATTAAATTCAGTTGACCTGTGCTGTAGATAAACTTTAGGAGGGCTCCAGTGCCTGACTGGCCTGCATTAAGTGCCTTGTGCATTGAGAAAAGAGTGACAGGAGATGCTGCCATAAAAATAGGAATTCAGCAGAGTTATAAATACCTGAGGCCCTTCTGAACACCAGTTGGTGTCTTATAACTAGTCACTGGTCACTACAATAGCCTTTCCTTTTACAGACTGCAGGAGATGCTTGGAGTCTACATTTTCATTTCAGCCATCAGACAAGATGCTTGCCCACTGGTTTTACTTTAGCTGCCTTTTTTTTTCCAGGGTGATTCCTTTTGATTTATTTGGTTTTTATTGGCAAATGCCTGAATCATCTAGGACACTATTTAAAGGGAAGATGCTTGTTACTAGCGACTTAACTGTAAAGCTGATGAAGCATAAAGAACACAAATCCAGTTAAGGTAAATAAAAAATAAAATAAAAGAGCTGAAAAGGAAATACAATCTCTAGCTTAGAAACATATGGGTTTTACCAGATATATAGACCACACACCATATGAAGAATATGAGATGGTTATATATTCTCAAGTTCATCTAATCATTTGCTTTACTCAGGTTTGGATCAAAACACAAGATTTAGTGAGTTTTAAGAATACAGAAGTAATGAACAGGAGGAATCTGATTTCAGTAGGTGAAAGGATGCAGTTCCCTATGGTGGGCAAAACAGCAGAGGGAAAAAAAACCCAAGAGAATGTTTCTTAATTGTGGCTTTAGTAAAGAAGACCACCTCAAATGACAATATACCAAGGCTTCCACATGCATTATCACAAAACTAAGGAAAAAGTTAGGAAATTCTATTTGGAATGGGTATGAAATGTCTCACTGGATACCAGAATATCAGCAAACCAGAGCATATTCATCCAAGTGTTTAAGCTATCTGATTATAAAGTGGATTATTAGATATTAAGACTCAAAATAGAAATGAGCCACTGTTAGATCTGCTGGAAAGTGAAGAGAAACTAAGCAGGCCCTGGACTCAACTGGGATGGTAGAGTTTGTATAATTTTTGTATCTTTGACCGTAACACAAGGCATGATCTTGGAGAGGGGAGAAGAAAACTAAGACAGCAACAACCCCAAACCTACAACCTGTTGAGTTATTATATCATCATTGGTTTTGCTCCATAAGTTACAGAAAGAACTAGAGGTGACAGGATACGGGAAAAGACAAAGAAAGTTTAGTAGTTTAGATTGCAGATAAGAAAGAAATGGAACAAGTGATTATGGAGATAAAAGTTCTCTTGGATAAATAAAGGCATTTTAGGTCAGGAGATGAAATATGATCTTTCTATATAGAGTTTTCAGCAACTCATAATCAAATCTGTCAGTGTGCTGAGTATTGCTAGAATTATTTCTACCTTTAAAAGTGCACTCTACCAAATTTTGTATTCATTCAGAATTTCTTTTTTATAACATATTCTCCCATTTATCAGTGTTATCTGTTGTTCTCTCTGAACCATCCAGAGATACAAATTCCCTTTATTCTTTTTCCTTTCCGGGCAACTCTATGGTTATGTCACAGCATTGGCTTTTTTAATCCAAACCCATTACCTATTGATCTGAAAAGGCTAAAATTGAAATTCATTCAGCTGCTTGTGCTCTCTGAGAGACTTACTTTACATATCAAGCAAGTGCATGCCATAGACAAATTGTGAAGTAAATGGACATCTTGCAAATGGGAATTTACAAGGTTTTTCATTTAATTTTCCTTTGACATTTCAAAGGAAATGGGGCAGATCTCCTCAAATTAATGGAATGGCAGAGAAACCTTTACAAAAATATTGTTAGGCCTGTGAACGGTGTTACTTTTTATACTCAGTGAGCAGGAAATTTTTATGTCTCAAAAAGAGGAAAAAAAAAAAAAGAAAGGAGTAATTAGACTCTTTAATGGTGAAATACAGGTATTTGAATAGTTTGAGAGAATTGTATGTCCACAAGGTCAGCTCAGCATTCCTATTAATTTAGACCTGAGACTGTTTCCATTATGCACAACTAATACTGCCTTTCCAGAGACTCCTGAGTTGTAAATAAAGTGACAGTCTTTTATGTCAGTAATTGGGTGGTATTGAGTTATTGAGAAGTGGGCTGAAGGGGCACGGTAATGTTAATGAAATCTCTTGCACAATACACATACTTGAAAGGAGTACAAAGGTATAACTTGTCTAGGATGGCCTATTTCGCTACTCAGTAAGAAGATTAATACGATGGTGTCAAACAGAGATAATTGATACCAATTTTATGTATTTAAGGTTGTATCAAGGAACTGCACAGAAATCCATCATTCCATTTGCACTGACAAGTTGGTGTAAGAGCAGCAGAATTTTTAGGTTTAATTCTTCCGCAAATGATGATAAGCTGTTATTCTGAATTATCAAGATTATGAACTGACAGATTTAAAGATCACACATGGGGCCAAGTAATGCATTCCATATGAAAAAAGTAATAAAAAATATGGGAAAATATTTTGTAAGAACAGAGCTGGCAGGAAACTGAAAGCTTTTCAGATGTAAGGCTATTACACATCTCTCTTCTTTCTGATAGGTCCCATGTAGAAAGTCTATTCAGGTAGTGACCCAGCACCACCTTGTATTTTTTTGCACCTTCTGCAACAGTATCAAAACTTTCATCAGTACCCACCATACACCCAGAAATCCTCATGGCCCCCAGTGTGCCCTAAAGACCCGCTGAATACTGAGGGCCTTCGGCCAGCAAGCACTCTGTGGTGAGTTGCCACATAAACAATCAGCATAACAGCTTGGAGTTACCAGCCATCATTGGATAAGTAGCATCTTCTTCACGTGCACAGATAATCCACCTCTTCCAAGGAACACAGTTTTCTTGGGAAAGCTGGAGATCCATCAAACCACTCCAAAATGGCTTGTGTGCAGACAGCAGTCAAACCACATGTAAAGACTACTTTGGCCATATGGAAAAGTATATGTGGGATCACAGAAAGCTTCCTTATGGTCTGTCCTGGCTGCTACGCACCTATAGCCTCTTGTCCTGAGGGTAACTGATGTAGAACTGTTACTGCTTGCTAAGGACTGTCCTGAGCCTATCTCACCAATATAAATATATTAAATTCTTCAGTAGGTGGTTTATTAGGCATGCAGTAAATTTCCAACATAATTTCTTCTTTATTCAGAGATGCTTCAATACAACATTTAATTTCCATTCAGGTTGAGTGAAAGCACTGCATTATTGTTTTAGTTACAGCTTTCTTACAGTTCAACAAACAACCTTCTAATATAAACACTAAAGACCCTGCCCTCCTGCAGACTGGTGTTTAAGTAAATTCTTTGGCAGTCCTTTCCTCCTTCAGAATTTTTGTTTTATTTTCTGTTATGCTGCATAAAAAAATGGTATATAAATACTTCGCCAACCTCCATATGGTTTGAATATTTAATTGACTGGAAATTTATTAGAAGATTTTACAAAAACGTTTTCTAAATTATAGTGTATACATGTCACTGGAGTAAACTTAATGTTTTGTTTACATATAAATGAAACTGAAAATGCTGCATGGCAATTTCAACTTTGCAGTGATTTGTGTCCGTTGTTTTGTCTTAAATTTTAGAAGTTGACAGTGCATTTAAAGGGCTTATGTGATAGCAGTGAATTTTTACTTTGTGATATTCTCACATATAAAGGCATGGGGTTTTTTTCCAAGCAGATGTGGAACAGCCCTATATGTTTCCACATTCTTCTTAGTTAAAGAACATAGAACTTACACTTGTGTTTGGTTGGGATAGAGGCCTCTTATTTCCTTGTCATTGATGGTGTTTAATCACTGGCAGTTTAAAGAAGTGATATTTAACACTAATTATCTTTTGCACTTAGAGTGGATATGGGGCTTTTAAACACTGTTACTCATTCAAAAGACCCATGTGGAGAAACACTTCAAATAAGAGCCTTTTCATTACACAACCAATATTCTTCAGTATGCCCAGTCCAAAAGGATGTCCTCCTCCTTCTTCTGGTCTCTGTGTTTTCCATGACTAACTACAAAATGGAAGACCAAAAACAGGGTCATTCCCACTCAGTAAGCCTGCACCACCCCGTGGGTTCCTCACTCATATCTGATGCATTAAGATCGCTATCCAATGTCATTTAACCTGATTTTCAGAGGAAAGTTTAGAATGCTGTTACTTTATGTAAACAATTTCCTGTTTATTACAGAAAAGGGTGTGTGTGTGTGTTGGTAAAGAGCTGGTCAGAAAACAAATAAAGTCTCCAGATAAAATGTTTGGTTAGAAAATGAAAATATTTCAATTCTGATGGGGTGCTGCTGTTTATCACTTGAGTTATATTTTGACTGTGTTTCATCTCTGTTCCCTGTGGGCTCATCTCCTTGTCTGAATTTTTCTTAACTAAATATATTTTTATGAAAAAAGTCTGATTTTCTAACCAGTGAAGAGATTTATCTTTGCCTGCTTTCTGCAGAGAATATCTGCCTATTATTTATTTCACATTAATACCATATATTAATAATAATAATATAATTAATGTGCAAATGTAGATGATTAATTTTATAATATAACATAGATAAAACATGCATGTTTATTTTTATGTGTGTGATATAAAAACCATAATATTTTAAATTTTCAATGATACATTGTTTTTATATTACTATGATTAATATGCATAGTAGGTATTTATGCAGCTGAGCCCGCAATTTGGCCTTGCTCTGAGAGAACTGGAGACCGTTAGTCTTTTATAAACTGGGATATAATTTTCAGAAGCCTCATGGAAAGGAAGAGAGGTTTCGTTTTCTCTACATGTCTATCTGAAAAAGGAAACACACAAAAAAATTTTATCAACCAATTTAAATATTGATAAGTCAGAAAAATCACAACCATTTAAAAACATCTAGTTGTTAAAAATACCCAAATACAAATACACTGCTTGTTGATGTTTACAAGTTTCAGAGTTACTTGCAATGCATGAACACAGTTCTCTTGTGCAAAAAGCAAACCATGACCAGGCAGGCACAGTTCTCTAAGGATGACAGCTTTTGTTGGAGTGTTTTTCTGTGAGTTCATAAGATTTCCACACAGGAGCAGGCCATTGAAAACTTCATTTTCCAGAGCCCCTTACTGCTCTGCCCAGAAGCAGACCTGGGAGGAGGGACCAGCACTTCAGGCTCCAGCACCTTCCTCACCAGCAGACTCCTCAGAAAACTCCCCAGAAGGTCACACTATGGCTTGCAACTGTGGTGGCTGGGCTTTGTGAGGTGAGGGTGTGTTAAGTTCACCTGATGGCCAGGGTTCCTGGGCCCTTGTGGAGCACATGTTTGAAAGGTTCTCTTGACAAACATGTAGAAAACCCATGTAGAAACTTCCTTTCAGGCATCACTAATATGCTGTGTTTCTCCCTATGCAATTCAAAAGTTTTGCCAGAAGTTTTCCTGGACCGTTCTTTGAACTTTTCAGAGGATATTCTTTTGAAGATCCTTTTGGCATGGCAATCCCACAGGTACTAAACCAGTGCTGCTGCATCAGGACTGTGTTTAGCTTTGACCCCTGAATGGGTGCCTGCAGGGATACTTCTGCCAGAACCAACTCACCACCAATAAGGCTGGACCATGGCAGTCCTAATTTAGATCAGTGTATGCTGATCTCTAACTCATCAACCATCTTGCCCAAAGTTTCAATTTTTATTATGCCAGATGCAATTTCTCTCAGAATTACATCAGTTACAATGAAGTGTTAGCAGATCTGTATGATTTTTTTTTGGTTATACTTATGCTAAAGCTGAAAATCATAACTAGGAGTCTTAGAATATGTTAGCATATTCATTATCACTCTAGAGCTAGTTAAAAATAAGCCCCAACTGGGTAACTATATTTCTAGTCACAGATACAAGTTCTTGTGAAATAAATATAAAAATGGCAAAAAGCCAACACTTGAAATAACATGGAATTAATTTGTCATTCTGTAAAACAAACCAAAGCATGATTAGATATAGTTAGGTAAAGAACAAGGATGAAAGAACTTTAATTTCATTTTCTTTATGACTGTATCTGTCCCTTTCCTGCTCAGATACAGGCTGTGTTTGTACTTCAGGCTGTTTGTTTCCCATCTTTCGTTAGCAAGCCTGCTTAACTACACTCTCTGTTCTTTGCCGCCATATATTTGGGCTTTTTTCCTCTTCTTTTATCTACTACAAAAATATAAGAAAGTATGAAGATACTTCACCTACACTGGTGATACCTTGGAGTTTTGATTTTTTAATTTTTGTAGATCTTAGAAGTAGTTATATAGTAAATGTAGATTTTAGA
>JAYRBT010000139.1:59984611-59999952 GCA_036023395.1 Myiotriccus ornatus
AACCTTTGTATCCTTATCTTATCTCCTACCTAATTTGGCTTGGAGTCCTTTTTTCCCACAGCCATTTAGGCAACACTGGGAATGAAATATTTATATTTATTGAGACAACAGTGCACAGTAAAGGTATGTTTAAAAGCTGCAGCAGGTTCATAGCTCAAACATCTGACCTATAGATTTCAACCAACATGTTGACAAGCTCTGGTTTGCCTCACAGGCCTGCTGCTTGGGTCAAGAGAAAGGGACAAGGGAGAACCAATGTTGATTAGACTCCTACATGACCCAGTGCTTTCTGGGATTCTTGGGAATCATAAGGCAAAACAGCAAGGCCCACATCATCTTAACTGGAATGCATTTATTGTTGTAGGACAGATACAATCCCCAGGCATCTTCACTACACCTGATCCTTTTTTCTTCTACCACTAAATTCTGAAAAAGTACATTTCAAGTCTTTCACAAACATTAAATATTCAAGATCCCAAATTTACTTAAGAAAGGAAGATGTCTCTTTCTATTCTTCAAAAGAGGCTGAGGCTCAAGTCCCACTTGGTGAAGACCATGGGCGTGCTTTACTAAATCAAACCTGTCCACTTTCAAACTTCTCTATGGCTGAGATTTGGATTGAAACTTGTAATGTTGTTTAGAAGTGGCAAAGTGTGGACAATCCCCGAAAAGTTAGTCTTAGAATGTAACCACAAATATAAATTAGAGGTCAACAGTTGTCCATACTGGACCTTATTCAGGGTTGAAAGTACAGTCATTTATTTAAAAGTAAAATAAAACTAAGCTAAAACCTAAAACCTAACTTTTTTTCAGCTTGATGTGATATTCACTGCCACTCTTATCCTCCTGCCAAATGATTCTACTTGCTTTATCCTTTGAAAATATGTGTGTATCTGCTTCAATTAGTAAAATCTTTGCTAAAGTGGGGAATGAATTAACGTCAATATCAGCTGCTTTAGTTAATGTAAAAGCCAGTCCTCAGAGGGGTGATCTTCTTTGCATTATACTTATGTTCGTGTAGAGACAGACCCAGACCAACAATCTTAGCGTAATCAGACTTAAGGAGATGGCATTTAGAACAGGAGGGCAAAAAAGTTACGTGCTCTGGCATTACCTATGGCATATAAATGAGAGCAGTTAGAGACAGCAATGGATCAATTCTGATCCAATTCCTTGCAAGTGAAACGCCACATCAGCATAGCCCCATGGTTTTTAGTGAGGCTCTGTGAAGATGTATGTGTCAGTCTATGTACCTTGGATTTTAAAACAAAAGAAGGGAATGGCTAAAGGTGAATCGTGTCTGGCTATGAAATACCATTTGAATTTGAAAAGAAGGAAAACATTTAAGTTCTCCACAGGGGTGAGCATCAGGAAAGCTTTCAGACTCTTGACAGCTACAGGGATCTTCAAATGTTTAAGTTGAAAGTACTTACAGAAATCCTGAATAATCAGGAAAGCAACTTTAATGAGGCTAACCTCAGGGAACACAAGGAGTTTTTTTCCCCTTACTGACTTGGTATTCTCCTTTAGGAGGACAATTGTAATTGTTAAAGCTATTAGTTAAGATGATTTTTTTTACCAGGTTTTTTTCCTTTGGTTATATTCAGAGGTGAATTAAAATGGAAAATAATCATAAATTACCACCAAATTTTACTCCCGTTTTTCTTATTCAAATCCAGCAAGGAACTTGGCTGCACTAATTAAAAAAATTTGTTAGAAAATACGCTTTGGGTAAATGGAAGAATGCTAAAGTAGGTGACTCCAATGATTTATAACTGAGATAAACATGAATCTCCTTTAAGGGGACAATTCCATGCTACAAAAGCTAGTTTTGCAATGGTTAAGCTCTTTTTTCTCCCTGCAGGTAAGTGTATTTTTTAGAAAAAGCTAAAAAGAAGAGAACATTTTCAGAAAGGAAGAAGGTCATTGTGCTCATGTTTTAATCAGAATAGATGTGTGAATTGTTTGATGATAAGCTGTCAGCAGTAGTTGTAATGCTACTACAGGGCTTGACAATGCAAGCTTTTAAAACTAGTAAGTTAGACGATGCAAGTTTCTTATACTGTAAAGTAAGGTGAAGTGAATGATCTCTTTTCACAGAATCATTTAGGTTATAGAAGACCTCCAAGATCATCGAGTCCAACCTTTGACTGATCAATATACTGCATGATACTGCTGACAGATCTGAGGACTGGCAGTTAACTGCGCTGAACATCTGATTTAGGACAGTGAGTGATTGTGGCTCCTTTGTCGTTACAAAGGAGCTACTCCAAAGGGTAATTCAGATCCTACATAGGATGAACCACTTTCCTCTCTCTTTACTGAGTTTTGAAAGGATGTAAACAGTTGTGAGTTGGATCTTGTAAACCTAATAGCACATGCATTGCAGAGAGCTACGTACATTGGTTAGGAGCAGCCACAAAAACTCTTGGAATAGTCCAGCCAAGCACCTGGTGCAGCAAGATGCTGGGAAAGTACAGTGAGTATCATTAAAGAAAAAATTCTTGCCTTGATTAGCTGTGTTGCTCTTACAAATCTACCATTCCCATATTTCAATATAAAACTGCAAGAAGGTAATAAACCAGAGTACAGTTCTCCTCTCTAACAAACCAGAACTGACAGAAGACCTGATCCAAAGCTAGTCAATGTTTTTCTACTGATTTCAGTGGACTTTAGGTTATACCCATAAAATCAATTCTAAATTCTCATCTAACCAGCAATGTGGTACAGTAAAGACATGACTGATTTTATTGCACACATAAATGTGAGCAGGAACTCTTCTCCCCCAGAATCCAACTTATTTACCCAATTGGTGTTAAATACCAGGTTTTGCTCATGTGTTGTTTAATGTTACCGAGCTATAAAATCATGACTGACACTTTCTTGCAAGAGAGGTGTTAGGTCTGGTATCCCAGCTGGCTCCAAATTTGGGTAATTACCTTCTGCCCCTGCAGTTTAAACAAGATACACAATTTGTCTTCATTACCTGCTCTAAAATTGCTGTTCCAATTTGCTGTGCTTTACTGCAAGAGCTGCTGCATTTCACTGCAGAAATGGCTGCTCTAAGTGGTAGGTGAGCTGATTTTAGAAAGATAGATAGTTTGTATAAAATATTTTGTGATCCTCTGAAGTGAGCAGTGCTCAGAATTATTTTCAATTTTTACAGTCCTTATGAGAATGCCAGGATAGTCACATTAAATATGCTCCTTGGCAGGTTTTATTTTTAAAGACTACCATATGGTATATGTTCATCACCAAAGATATTTCATAGAACAATTCCATATGAGTGTTTGATGTTAATTTTATTTGGGGCTGTACTGAGATCATCATGCTAGGTTAATTAAAGCATGACAATGAACTGATGCTAAAACAGAAGGAAGTGTCAGTTTTCAGTGAATAAAATAACAATGCTAGAAAGTAATTATTTCCTGTTGTTAGCAGAAAGAAATTAAGAATATTGCAGAGCTCTGAAAAAAAAAAATGAAAGGAGAATCTCACCAAGAAAAAGCTGTTCAAAACTTACAGTAAAGATTAACAATGTGGGTGAATTTATTCCAACTTGGCAGCACTGAATGTAATATTCAGAACATTGTCATATAACATGTCATAAGGAACAGCATACATGAGTCAATAGGGATGGAAGTATATTTCAGTCCGGGTATTTAACTTACGAGCATTGCCACTGATAACTTGAAAGGTAAAGTGCTTTCTCCTCTGTGGGTGTGACACAATCAGTTCAAATAAAGCACTTAGAAGATGAAACCTTTCTTTACTTGAAATGTGTTTCTGCCAGCATTCCTGTACAAAAGTCCTTTCCAGAGTCCTAGATTTGGCTTTCATTGTAATTCAGTGGGTTTAATTAATCACTAGAGTGATTCAGTTTTATACCTGTGTAATTCCATAAATTTGAATTCAGGCACTTCCATGCTAGCTGTAGTTAAGTAGTGGTGAATAAAATGTCATGCCAGAAGACCATCAAAGCTGCAGGAGGACAGAAAACATTTTTTTGTTGCCTCATATATTCCTTAAAGTGAAATACACTTTCTTGTGAATCAGAAAGAAGCATAATATCTTAAAATGTTAAAACCAAAAAATATTCTAACAAAGCAAAATATTTTAAAATCAAAAAAACATACTGATATTTAATTTTGACTATTTCAGCTACTTTTAGTGATGATGAACCTGTATTTCAGAGCAAGCAACTGTATACTGGCAATTTTCAATGAAAAGAAGACTAACCTGAGTATTTATACCTTTTACAGGTGCTGACACCTGTGTGGATCCTTCCATCCAGAATGGTGCATTGCTGCTCTTTTGCATTTGTTACAAATGAAAAGTATAACATTCTGGAAAACTGAAACCTCCATCTCCTGGAAAGCAGGGATAACTGCGAAGGCAATGTAATTATTCTGCACTATGATATTTCATGTTGCTCATGGAAGAACCAGTATTCCCTGCAGGAGAGCTCAGAAAAGACTGTCTACTACTATAGCATCACCTATACTAGAGAGGCCAGTTCCTATCCTTGAGAGTACCTCAAGTAGAGGAAATTTGGGCAGCAATTGGCTCTTATAGCATCCTTTTCCTCTTCCTTTTCAGTGAGCAATTTTGATGATTTGGACCACAGAGTTTACATCACACACTGATCTACATTATAAAGCACTGCTTATGCAATACCTAATAGTCTGGGCAGTCCTCTGTCTTTTATACCATGTCCAAAGTATCAAGGCACAGGCAGAAGCAATCCTATCACATGTGGAGACCCCACACATCAAATCAAGCCTAGCAACAGGCCTGATCCCACCTGAACTCCTTGTCAGCATCCACGGGATCAGGGCTGCAGGCATCAGGGTATCAAAAATAAAGTGGTTCTGGATGGCAACTTGATGCCGTGTGACCTATAATATTCCAGAAAAGACAATATCCATAGTGAAAATATCTTCATCCTTAAGTTTCCAAACAACAAAGTACACTGCTGTGTACTTTTGCATCTTGATTTTTAGGCAGCTCAAGAGATCCAGCTAAAAAGTGGTTGTTCTAATACTGCCATGAGAAGGCACACATTCAGAAAAAAAGGCAGTATTTTCTTCCTCTCTAAACACTGGTTCCCTAATGACATGTGTGATAAACTGAAAAAAGAATATTACAGCAAGACAGTGAGACGTATTGCTTTCCAAAGCCCATTTCTGTTTATGTGACTGGAAAGTGTTTCTCTTGCTTTCCTTATCAATCCAGCATGATCCTGCTGAAAGTACATATAAGGCACAAGAACTTTCATGAAACAATGAGGTTTGGGACCCTGAGAATTTGAGCTTAAATTTTTAAAGGTTAAAAAGATATTTTATATTAATGAAAGACAAAGGCAGCTGATGCTTTTTGAAGCTAAGCCTGACCTTTTCTGTAATGCAAAACAATTACCTTTAATGTGTACAATGCTCATTCTTGGTTTTAAGAGATTAGTATGATTGTATTTAACTTTGTTTTCTCAAGAGGAAGGACAACTTTTTCAATTTAATTTAACATTGTCTTTATTGTTAAATAAAGGTCTAAATGTGCAACACACAACAGAGAAAACTGTGAATGGTGTTTCCTGGCAAATTTTTTAATCTTTCACTATAGTCTGCTCATTTAACTGCTTGGGGAAATTAATGTTAAGTCGTCATATTTCATTCCACTTTTTAATTTGTGATTTTACATCCTTTCAAAATTACATGTAGTTATTGACCCTTTGACAGCACTCACATGAAAAATTTGCCACTCAAAGAGAAAGAATAGCCTCTCTTGTAACACAGTCACAACTCTCAGCTGAACGGTGTCAGTCACAGTCTGGATGGAGGTCTGCTTAATAGTTTCTGCAGCTATTTAGACCTGTGTGTGCTTCAAGCCTGAGACTTCTTGTGGAACTGTAGATTCAGTGTCAGATGGCATGTTTATTTTGGGCCCATATTGGGCACATCATTATATGCTCATTTGGCACCAGATTTGGCAGGCATTGCTTGAAGAGGTCTACTACTTTGTTCCCACTGGCCTCTCTAGGCATGTTATGCACTAATGGTCAAGGTTACTGGTTTGAACATTCAGTACACAGTGTGTAATGCAGCCAGGAGAGTGATCATCTAGCCAGCCACAAATATTCTACTTAAATATTTGCCTTTACATTACTGAGGTGCTTTGCATCAAAGCAAAGCCATGCATCAGTGCATCAGTGCATCAAAGTAATGCACCAATCAATTGCATCAGTGGCATTAAATATAACAAGACCAAATGCCAAATTCTGTGTCTAGAATGGGCAGAGCAACACCGGACACGAGTATAAATGGGGAGAGGAGTGGCTGGAGAGCATTCCTGCAGGAAGGATCTGGGGGTGCTGGCCAGCAGCAGCTCAGTGTGAGCCAGAAGTGGTCCTGGAAGCCCAGAGGGCAAACCCCATCCTGGGATGCATCAAACACATCATGACCAGCTGGTCTAAACAGGTAACTGTCCTGCTGTGCTTAGTGCTAGTGTGGCCTCACCTGGAGTGCTGTGTGCTGTGCTAGGCCCCAAGATTTAAGGAGGATATTCAGGTCTCTGAACACATCCAGAGGAGGGCAGCAAAGCTGGTACCAATCTTTCTTGGGATCCAGTGATGGGACATGTTCAATGTTGTGCCAGAAGAGGTTTAGGCTGGATGTCAGGAGGCATTTCTTTACCAAGAGGGTGATCAAACGCAAGCTCTTGAGAGATGGTCGATGCCCCAAACATCTTAAGTGTTTAAGAGGCATTTGAACAATGTCCTTGATTGCAGGCTTTAAACTTTGCTCGTCCCTGAAGTGTTCAGGCAGTTGCACTGGAAGATTGCTGTAAGTCCCTTCCAACTGAAATATTCTAGCCTAGTCTAGTCTAATCTATGCAAAAGTAGACTAAAGATGTGAAGTGAAGCTTCATGATGCTATGGTGAATCCAGTGCCAAAAGCCAAGCACGTAACTCAGCTACCTCTTGTATGCTATTAGTATATTTTGAAAGCAGAGTGTCTTATTTCACTCAAAGATACTTTTAATAATTAGCACATGTGTATTGTGGTGTTTAGCACCGAGTACTTCATGTACCCTATTTTTGTAAATTCTGTGTGCCTTTGAAGAGCCATATACACATATACCTGACTTCCTAGGTTGTCCTGAAAAATTACAGAACATAATATAATACAAATATTTAAATACATACAGTATTCCTCATAATTTAATTGCTTTCTTTTTAGTGGCAAGTATCCAGTCACTGTCATAGTTTCTACAATGCTAGAGAACAAGGATCAAAAGACAGTATGGATCCTACTTTTTTTCTACCTTCCAAAGAGTTATAAGCTGTTAAAAACCAGCTATTATATATTTCATGATTGCTTGTTCAATTAGCAAGCTAATTCCAGTAAACTGTGCATAATTGAGGGCTGCATATGTAGTATAAGCTTGCTTGGTCAGAAAAACAGGCATGAATGAATGCAGTGGCTGATTATGTCTTATATGTCTTGGGAATTGGCTGTCATTCGTGTCTGCTATTTAACTAGGACAAAGAATTTTAATTGAGACTCTGACTACAATCTTGCTCAAAAAAAATCCTTTCCTTGAAAAAAGTTAGTTTTCAAATGTCATTGCTCTTCACGGATATATCCTCATTTACTACAACTTCAGTCTAACAACAGATTTCTCTGATCTCATCAATTCAGTTTTTTCCCAACTCCTTGCTTCTTAAATGCATTTTGTTGTGGCTCTATATATGACACATGAATGCACGTGAAAATATTGTTTGAAAAGATAGTTTTACACCTGGGACTGAAGAGTATAGATTTTTGTAGCACCTCTATGTAAAACCACCAGAAGCTACCATTAGCTTATTTGATAACAGTTTATTTTAGGATGAAGTTACAAAATATAAGAAAAAATTCCAGCTGCAAGGCAATAACATAAAATCACCCTTAGTGTTGACAAAATGGAAAACAGGGTCTATTTCCTTAAAAAAAAATCTTTCATTCAAGCTCAGCTGGTGGGTACCGAAGCAGGAAAATCCCATCTTACGAACCAGATATTGTTTTGATGACAAGATTTTGCAATTTCCCTACTTTTTTTATAACATTTTTTGTACACACATCAGCAGAAGTTCTGTTTTCTCATAGCATCAGCAAGTTTGTCAAAGGTCTTTGTTAGACTGCACCTAGGTTTTGTTTCTTTTGAAAATCCTAGTTCAAATAAGTTAATTTGGGTAGCGTTCGTCAGCCAGCTTCAGGCTGACACATTTCATTTTGAAACACTGATACTTTTTACCTCAAAGCAGTTAAAGTTTTTGGAGACTTTGGCTAATTTTATCTTGAAGGAGTAGAAACAACCCAAAGTAAATTAAAATCATATTTTAAATAAATTATATTCAATCAGAAAATGAAACAAATAATTTGAACTGCTAAGTAATGATTTTTTTCTAGCTTGATCCACTGTTGAAAATGCTTCGGCTACATATATACGTGAATTTGTGTGAGTCATCAAATTTTCCACATATTTGTGTATACATTTGTTGATGAGTAGCTGTGCAGCTGCCAAGACTGTCTAAGTGTATAAATGAAGCTATATTTGTAGGAACTGCAATAATCTTTATTAGACCAACTGATACAGCTGGTAGGAAACAAACAAGCTTGCAAGCGTACCAAGGCCTGCACCAGATCTGGAACAGATGCAACCACCTCAGGCTAAATACTTGCTGCAGACAACTGCTCTGAGTTTCTCTTGATTATGTTAAATTTGAGACAATATGGGACAATTTGAGAAAAAATGTGACAGGCATGAGAAGAGCAGAAGGTCGGGTTAGCAAAAAGGAAGATGATAGGCTTGCTAACCCCCATGGGACAAGCAGAAATTGAGAGAGGGGATAATTATCAGCCTGAACTGCAAGATACAAGTGCCACTTTTTGCTTCAGTTGGATAATGAGGGAATTAAATATCTTTTAATTTTGTGATAGCTAAAACAATGGAATGCACTGCTAAAGGCAGCAATCAGGATGGAAAAGCCTAGCATGGAGTTGAGGAATAGGCTAATATATATTTTTTGGGAAAAAGTGTCTGGTAATCAGGCTCTGATTTTCTTTGTCTTGAAACCCAAGTCCCCGCATGTCGCTAGTGCCAACCACTTTCTGCAGGGATTTCATGATATGAGGACATCAGTGGAAGCATTGGATTATATTAGGCTTGTTCAGAGGCTGTTTTTTTGCTTTTGTCCTGATATGATTTATTGATCCCTTCTGTGGTATTTTCCCCTGCCTCCACAAACAGTCCTACCACATCACCACAGGTACAGAACATGCGGTGACATTTATAGCGATGATAACTTTAATGAAGAAATATTTAGTTTCAAATTTCTTAGCACGTGGATAGATTTAATTTGTAAGATGTCTATATTATATAAAAGGAATGGCCTTTTATTTCACTTGGAAGTACTCTGAAATATTTCAGCATTAGAATCCAGAGATGATTTTCATCCTCCTTTGAAGGACAAGGTGCAAACATGTTCAATAGTTTTATTATTATCTGCCGCATCGAGCAGCAAATGTATGTGCTCCAGAAAATGTAGTCACTAGTAATTCACTCACCGTTGGTTGTGTAAAAATCATTAGGTAGAGAATGAAATGAGAATAATGCTTCTCCACGTAATACAGAAAGGAAGAACAGTTTAGACATGATTTTGAAACACTACCCCAAGGAAACATTTCCTTCTTCCAGCGTACTTAAGTTAAAATATTTAATACTAAACTACTATGAAGTTTAAATTTTATAAGGAAATATGCTGTGTTAGAGAAAGTATCTTTTAGGTCTGTTCTCAGAAAGGGTAATGCTCACTTCGTGGAGCATTGCATGCAGAAATGGAAAGGGCAGTGCCTGTGTTGGGTATTGCTGAGCAGCCTGCACGAGGCTGCAAGTATATGTCCGTGGAAATGGAGATGAGGTACAGACACAGGATGAAAAGAGTTGACTCAGTTCTCTGCTTTGTTAAAATCTTCATGTGGGAGCTCACTTAGGACTTATTCATAAACATCACAGCATCAATCACATTTTAGATACCATTCTTCTCACTTCAGGGGTAATTCTAGTCCAAGCCTCCCTACAATGACAAGCAAGAATTATTCACCTAAATAATGGGATTCAGAGATGCCAGCATGCTAGGCAAAGAGCCTAAAAATATCCACAGCAATACACTGTACCCCGTAAGGCTGATACAGCAAGTATGGTCAATGATGCTATGAAGACTAAAGGAGTCACAAAATCACAGAATAACAGAATATGCCAAGTTGGAAGGGACCCATAAGGATCATCGAGTCCAGCTCCTGCCCCTGCACAGGATCATCCCCAAGAGTCACACCATGTGCCTGAGAGTATTGTCCGAACAGTTCTTGAACTCTGTCAGTCTTGGTGCTGTGACCACCTCCCTGGAGAGCCTGTTCCAGTGCTCAGCCCCTCTCTGGGTAAAGAACCTTTTTGTAATATCCAACCTAAACCTCCCCTGACACGACATCAGGCCATTCCCTCAGGTTCTGTCACTGCTTACCACAGAGAAGAGAGTCTGTCCCTCCTCTTCCCCTTCTGAGGAAGCTGTAACTGCAATGAGGTCTTCCCTCAGTCTCCTCCAGGCTGAACAGACCAAGTGACCTCAGCCACTCCTCATACAGCTTCCCCTCAAAGCCCTTCACCATCTTTACTGCCCTCCTTTTGGACACTCTCTAATAGCTCTCTTATACTGCAGTGCCCCAAACTGTGCATGAATAGGAACAGCTAAGATAAATAGCAATCATCACCAAGCACAGTCTTAATTATTCTTGTTCATCTCACTTCTGCCAAGTAGAGGGGTGCAAGGGTGTCATAGCAGAAGGAGAATATAGCCTCAGTCAGGTGACTGACATTCATCTGCCTCTCTGTGAAATGGATATTGGACAACACACACAGATACATATATGTGTGTATCTATATACATGTAGGGAAGAGTCCTCCATGGAATTCAGTTGTGAGGTTAATGTGATTTTCAAAACACAATTTGATTCACTCAGTCACTCAGTTACCCAGTCACCACACTAACACAAGTTCAATAAAAATTAAATACTTGATTCAGAAAAAGCTTTTAACTGTAAACCTAAGCCCCTTCCCTGTTCTAGGGTTATTCTTATTTTGAAACCTGGAGGAAGTGATATTGTGATCATGGAAATGTTAGTCCTAAATCAGGATTTTAAAAAGCAAAACGAAAAATTCTTACATTTTCCTCAACTTTCTTTACATAAATGTTTCCCATCTGTGACTTTTTCCATCGAAAAGATGAATTCTGATGAGTAGTCACACATGCATTTTAAAACATAATAGGATAACAAAAAAGATGCATTTTTTCTCTAAGACTTGTTCCCTAAGCTTATTCTACATAGTAGCTTTCATTTTCCTTAACTTGTTTTTCTTATTCATCCCTTTACTCCACATACTCATCTGTAATGTTCTGCCTCTTTTATTTTTATTTCCTAGGCTCAGATTTTCATCAGCAAAACAGAAAAGATTTGTTTTATGGCTTGATTTAACTTACCATTCAGTAAATTTTTTCTGACAATGCTCCTACTGTAGTTAGTGTGTGTACCGATGATAACAGTTGCATTGATTACTTTACTGACAAGTAATAATAAAAGGAAGGAAACTAACTCTAATGCTTTCTCAAGGAATGAGAAAATTTTCTGTATTATACATATAAAGGGAAAGGCGGAATGATATAAGCTGTAGCAATAAAGAGGAAAATTAATTCCAAGCTTTTACAGATGGCTGCAGCTGTATTGCTTAGTATGCGTGTCAGCTGCAGAAGAATGTTTAAGAAAGGAGATTCAGCTCTACAGTAACAAACCACAAAGCTCCCTGAATGCACCAAATTCAGCTGTGGAGTAAAACACTGAAGTCAGAGGTGCTACAAACCCAGTAAATTTAGCACCTTGCATTTTGAGTCTTTTAATATTTATCCTGAAACAAAGTTAGAGAGGAGATACCTGCTCTGTACTATGTTGCTGTTACAGACTGGTTACCAATAACATGTTAAAATGAATGCTAAATCAAGATAAAGTGATTTCCTTTCAGGTTTTTTGTTTTTTTTAATGTATTGCCCTTGATAGAAGAGTAATGGATGACTTTTCACACTGAAATTAATAGACTTTGATAGAGATATTCATTGCAATACTTCTTTAATTCCATCTATAGAGAGTGCAGATTATGGTATTATTAGATTGAGCACAAGTTTAAAAAATGAAGTACAGTGTTTTAAAACAGAAGTCACATTAGAGTCTTCACCTCAACAAAAAGCCCAATTCTGAAACACCACACTGTGCTCTGAGAGGTAAAGACAGAACTAAATGAGAGCTCAGTGCATTAGTAAGTTTTAAGTAGAGATAGCATTAAAAAATTATCTGTGAGCTGTAGGGACAATTTTTCTCCAGTTTTATAATATTTACAGTATTTCTCACGATATATTCTTCTGCACTTGATGCAGCATAAAATATTTCTGATTATCTTTGCCAGTAAAGGTATACTCTTTAAAGGCATAATAAATGAATACATTTTCCTTATATTGGTAAAGTGATTGCTGTTATGTTTCACAATGGCTTTTTACTTATTCAGATCGATATTCAAGATTCTAAATGCAGAAGAACATTCTAAAACTTGCTGACAAAATTACAAGGGAATTTTATTTTGAATCTTCTCCTTTACAAGAAAAGCAGAAAGACACAGTGAAACACAGGAGAGTGTTTCTCTACTTTTTTCTTAAGTCTAGGATGACATTTTTAGAAACTTCCAGGTGATTTGGTCTTTAAAGTCCTCTTTTCTAGGAAGACTTTTGTAATTCCAAGAAGATACTTTACTGAGCATAAGTTTCAAGAATTGCATCTGTACTGCAAGATAACTGTTCTCTGCAGAACTGAGAATCTCGGCAATGAAATTCTTTGATCACCAAGCCCAGGGTGCTGCTGGATGATCTGTGTGGACCCCTGCTGGGTTGCCATCAAAAAAAACAGCCTGCAGGAGGGTTAGTGACAAAGCAGGTTTCATCCTCAAATTACTGTCATGAGGAAGCCATATCATAACAGAATAAGGGGTGAACGCAGCTGGCATTACATTTGCCAGGAATTTTATTTTTGTTTGAATTTGCATCAGCCTCACTGAGAAAATTAATATATTTAAGTTAAACTTGTCACTCAGTTTTTGAGGATTGGAACTTAAAAGAGAAGTGAATAGAAGTGGGAATAACTGTAGTGCAGAACAAAGTTAGGGTGGTCTCCTCCCACAAACCACTTGCTCTGGAGGGTGCCTCCTGATTTAGGTGACACTGACGCAGCTGGTCTCTTCACTTGTTCAAGATAGAAGAGATTTCCCACTACTACTGCCCAAGTGCAACTGCTTTGGTGCTTCTTGTATGGACTCTGACCTTGACACCTACACGTAGCTCTTGCTCTCACATGAGATCCAGCACCATCCATCTCAATAAATTCTGGAGTGTTGCCACCTCACTACAGAATCACAGAATCAATTAGGTTGGAAAAATGCTCTGAGATCATCAAGTCCAAGCTATGACCCAACACCACCATGTCAACTAGACCATGGCACTAATTGCCCTATCCAGTCTTTCCTTAAACAGTTGTGGGGACAGTGACTCCACTACCTCCCTGGGCAATCCAGTCACCTTTTCTGTGAAGGAATTATTCCTAATGTCCAACTTAAACCTATCCTTGAGCAGTTTAAGATTATGTCCTCTCGTCCTTATTCTAGTTGCCTGGAAGAAGAGGTCAACCCTCACCTGGCTACAACCTTTTCCTTTCAGGTAGTTGTAGAGAGCACTAAGGTCTCTCCCCCACCTCCTTTTCTCCAGGCTATACACTCCCAGCTCCCTCAGCCTTTCTTCATCAAACCTGTGTGCAAGACCCTTCACCAGCTTCATTGCCCTTCTCTGCATATGCTCCAGCACCTCAATGTCTTTCTTACAGTGAGGGGCCCAAAACGGCCCAGTACTCAAGGTGTGATCTCACCAGTGCCAAGTACAGGGGGACAGTCACTACCCTATTTCTGGTAGTCCAGGATGTCATTCTCCTTGGTCACCCCGTCACACTGCTGGCTCATGTTCAGCTGGCTGTGAACCAGTACTCACAGGTACTTTTCTGCTGGGCAGCTTTCCAGCCACTCTGCTCCCAGCCTGTAGAGCTTTATGGGGCTGTTGTGACCCAAGGGCAGAACCCGGAACTTTGCCTCGTTGAACCTCATACAGTTTAACAGGCCTAGCCCCAGTACTGAGCCCTGGGGAACACCAGAGGTCATCAGCTGCCAGCTGAATGTAGCACCATTCACCACCACTCCGTGGGCCTGGCCACCCAGCTGCTTTCTAACCCAGAGACGAGCATGTCTGCCTAAGCCATGAACAGCCCGTTGCAGTTTACAGCCTAGCAAATTCCTGGAAAACATAGTCATACTGACCTGTAACTCTGCTGTGGAATGGAATCAGCAGAAATGGAGAGGAAGAATGAACAAATAAGGGAGGTTTGCCGCTACTATTTATTGTTTCCTGCTCTTCAGCAGAACTGTGCAGTTCAAAACGCTGGGCTGTCAGTGTAGGACATGTGTTGATTTTAATAATTAAGCACTGCTGGGTTGCTGACACCATTAGTTAAGGGTCAGTAGACGTTTTCATTACAGTTGCCATTTTCCAAGACTTCATAACTGTCATTTTGATTCACACTGAGTTGAGACTTAGTGTGTAGGTTATCAACTTCCTGGCACTTTTGCCTCACCATAATAATGTATTTTTAAAGTTTTTTAACTATATGAATTAAGATTTTTTTTTTTTTTCAGTCTGCTTCCATTAGTACTCTGTAAACTGTGGGGACTGAAGAAAGCAGGGATTTTGAAGCTTCATTTCTTCTCACTCTGTAACAAACACTGAAGCTTTGGGTCTGGTGATGGTGTAGCAGAAAATGGTATAAATCAGTAGAAGACTGTTAGAGCTGTGAAGGCAGCATTTTAAAGGTCTTGTAAGAGATGTCTGAGATATGGTAACTTCTCTTCAATGTAGTACCACTCTTTGAGACACAGGGGTTGGAAAAGGAAATGTTCTCCACAGTTTATCAAGTAGATGGAGAAAGTGTGATACCTGAGTCAATGCATGGCACAGAAAACCTTCACTGCTGTTCCCCTATTCCCTCTCCTCTTTTCCTGCCACTCAGGAAAATACGCTATTTACTGAACTCTGTTTCGCTGTCAGCTACTGGATATTCTTTGAGCATCTATGCTATAAGAAAGTATACATAAACAGTTTGTCAGCTAGACTT
>JAYRBT010000139.1:60000052-60020445 GCA_036023395.1 Myiotriccus ornatus
ACTTCCTGGCACTTTTGCCTCACCATAATAATGTATTTTTAAAGTTTTTTAACTATATGAATTAAGATTTTTTTTTTCAGTCTGCTTCCATTAGTACTCTGTAAACTGTGGGGACTGAAGAAAGCAGGGATGTTGAAGCTTCATTTCTTCTCACTCTGTAACAAACACTGAAGCTTTGGGTCTGGTGATGGTGTAGCAGAAAACGGTATAAATCAGTAGAAGACTGTGGGAGCTGTGAAGGCAGCATTTTAAAGGTCTTGTAAGAGATGTCTGAGATATGGGTAACTTCTCTTCAATGTAGTACCACTCTTTGAGACACAGGGGTTGGAAAGGGAAATGTTCTCCACAGTTAATCAAGTAGATGGAGAAAGTGTGATACCTGAGTCAATGTATGGCGCAGAAAACCTTCACTGCTGTTCCCCTATTCCCTCTCCTCTTTTCCTGCCACTCAGGAAAATACGCTATTTACTGAGCTGTTTTGCTGTCAGCTACTGTATATTCTTTGAGCATCTATGCTATAAGAAAGTATACATAAACAGTTTGTCAGCTAGACTTCCCTTCACGCTAATCCTGAATTTAACACAGTTTTCCCTCAGGAAGAATGATAAATGTATTTTAGTGACAGAAAAAGGATGCAGTCCTTGCCACTATATATAGTTGTCCTTGAAACACATAATGGTTCTATTCTGACGACCCAAATAAGCTTGTCTGTTTGGAGTTCAGCTACTTGTTTTGCTTTGCGGTATTTAGAAAACCTGCAGCAGTTTGCTTTTCATAGTGACCTTTCTTTCTTTACCTTTCTCATCCACCTTTGCCTTGGGTGATCATAACATCTCAGGAACCTCCTATATAGACTCAGTTCCTGAAGCTAGAAACTAAGTTTGCCTGTTAGGAATATATAACATGGGCTGCAACACAGTGCTCAGGCCATGAGTCGACCTTCTCTGCTCTGACCCAGGTGAGATAACACCTGAAGTGGAGGGCCAGTTCAGTGAAACAAAGACTTATGCTTCTGTGGTCTGTATTCTGTCTTATCCACAGTCCTTAATCAGAAGTATCAAACAAAACTTCAGCAGAGCCATTGACATTTACAGCTTTAAAGAAACTTGCTGTTCTGTTTTATATGAGCAATATGACAGATAAAATACAGAATAAAGAAGACACATTCCTCTTGCTGTTCTCTCTAAGTCCAATGAACTAGATTGGAAATGGATCCTACTATTCCATAATTCTCCTTTTTATTAGTAGTTTTTATAATAGGATTAAAATTATAGTATGCTACAGGCTAACATGGGGAACTTTGGTTCAGTGTCAGTTGGGGATCTCAGCTCTTAAACTGTATTATACTGAAGCACGTTCCCAAAATGTGTGCTTATGCTCACTTGAAGAATTATTTGGAAAATCATTCTCACTGATGCCCAAAAAGAAGCTGCAGTGTTGACTATAACCTAAATCCTGAGACAAACTTGAAAAATATTTTTCATGTCTATAAATTTCTTAAAAAATACTACCTTGAGCAAAGAGTTGATAGGCACCAGAAAATTAAATTAATTTATTTCAAATGTGTGGCCTGAAAACATAAATATTGGAGAAAACATATTGTTTGTTGAATTTTGATTAGTTTGAGAATGTAATGAATTTGCATGTCTTTAAAAGGAGATTTTTAATGTAGTCTTTTTCCTTAGTTCATTTTCTTCAAATTTAGTCCTATACAGATATTGCCAAAATAAGGAGAATCAAAATTAGGTGAACTTAAATTTTAAAAGAAATATTTCTTTATTGTATATGAACTGGTAAATAACCTACTAATTTCTCTCTCTGAGTTTCAGATTTAATCAAAATGTCATCAAAGCAGTAAATACATGTGTATTTATGTATACATAAAAAGACAGAGTCAAAAGATTCAAACCCACAAAGGTAAACTTTTTATATTGTAAATATGCAGCGAAGCCAAGTATCAGAACTGAATTTTGCTCCTATTTCTTAGTATTCGCTTTGTGGTATTAAAGAAAAAGCAAAATAGAGAACAATTTTCATATTTTTCATTTGATGAAAATTGTTTCAGTTTACCTTAAAAGTATCAGAAATAAGTGTTTATATAAACACAAACTACAGCTTCCAAATATCTATATTTCTTTGCTTGTAAGTGTTACTGTATTGCAGTTTTGTCTATAGAGGTGTTGAAACTGCATGGAAAAATCTTGTTTAAAGAGAAAAAACATCCTTCTACAGTTATTACAACCACAAAGGAGATGTGGGTGAGAATGCAGTTCATAACTATATTACCCATTCTACAATTATAAATGTGGTAATTAAGTAATTGAAAGCTGGCGTTCATGACTCACAGCAAAGCTACTGTATTTGGAAAGTTTTGAAGAAATTCACTTATTGAATAAGCTTATATTAATTTTTAGAAAAAATAACTTCATTAAAAAAAATTCATATCCAGAATTTTGTGTAATTACTCTGAAAAGATTAAAATACACATAGGTTTATCGGGAGTTTGGTAAAGAGAGAGCAAAACAAAACAAAACAAAAAAATACAGAAAGCAGCCAAACACAAAACCCCAAACCAAAACAGTACCCATCTTGACTATGAAAGAAAATTCAAAATCTTAAAAAGTTAATTAAAATTTCAGAATGTAATATTCAGTGAAGTATATGAAATAAAATGTCTTCTTTCATTTTTTCATCTCTCAACATGGTTTGAAATTTTTCAGCTGCATTATATTTCAAAAGAGTAGCCATTTCAGACATGGACTGAAGCATTTTCTTTTATTTCTTTGCTGTCTTGGGCACACCAACAGACTCCAATTGCCCTGATTAGCCTGTAACTATCATTATCTGTAATGAACCTCTTCAACAGTGTACCCCCACCAAGGGCTTTATCTGCCTGTTCTGCAGGTCACCTCTATGTCACAGATGTGTGACCTTGGATCAGGCTGCTGTGAAGGGACTGAGAGGGCTCCTCCTGGTCTCCCCCTGCTGTGCAGGCTGCACATGAGCTCAGGAGCTGCACCTTGCTATAGGTAAGTGTTGTACTGTCTGCTTTTGCACCAGCCTTACCCTGACCTTTACCCTGGCTTTATGCCTTTTCTTGTCCTCGGTCCTGAACAGTCACAGAATCATAGAATGGCTTGGGTTGGAAGGAATCTTCAAGATCATCTATTTCCAACCCTCTGCCATGGTCGGGAACACCTTCCACTAGACCAGGTTGGTCAGGCCTCCATCCAGCCTGGCCTTGAACACCTCCAGTGATGGGGCATCCACAGCTTCTCTGGGCAACCTGTTCCAGTGCCTCATCACACTCACAGTAAAGAATTTCTTTCTAAAATCTAACCTAAATCTCTACTCTTTTATCAACCACCTCTTTTAGACAGCACCTGTGTTGCTGGTGCCTGGTTATATCCACCCTGCTGAATGACCCTGGTTTCCATCACTGGACCTTCTCTGCTGAGGCATGGTGGGACTGCACCTGTGCCAGTGAGGACCCTGCCTGGCCACCCAGCTGTGATCCACAGCTCCTGCCTCCCCCACCCTGCGGGATCACCTTGTGATTGCAATGTCTTCGCAGTAATGAGCCAAAGCAGATCATGTCAGCAATTTTGACATGTGTAGGTATGAAAAAACGAAACAGGAACTTGTCATGATGGACACTTTTGACTCCTAGAAGTCAACCTTTTCTCATGAAAAAAGATACTGGAGGGTGGAAAAAAAATCCCAAACTTTTCTTCTTTGTTACTTAGCAATTGCCATGCTTGACTGTTTACATCTGATACCTAGGAAGAATTGTGAGATGAACTTGATTGATGTTTCTAAAAACCGAAGTCGTGAAACCTGTGATGAAGACTTTATAGAGAAGTGCAAGTATTTTAGTCATCATGCATATTAAACATTCTTTTAAAAGACCATGAATTTACCAGATATTCCTCTATCTCTGCTTTCTGCCTCATGTTTTAGTTTTGATAAATCAGGCATGAATATCTGTACAACTGATTAATTTCCCTCATTAAGAAATATTTTAAAAGTCTGCACATTCTATAGTGCAACATTTGGTTGAATTAAATGTAAACTTTATAATGTAACTTTTTGTGAGGAATTACATTAGATCCGTGTTACAATTTGAGCATGTAAGTATCATCTGTTTCATCTTGTTCCATTCAATAACCTTCTTTTCAGACACTGGCATTGATTAATTATATGTGATTAGAAATAATAATGAGACTATAGAGGTAGGGAAAACAGTAACGAGAGGTTTTCTTAGTGATTGGCTCTTCCTTCCCCCATAAATTCAAGGTAGTAAACAAGGGTAGCAGCAGGTTCATTAAGGAAATCAGTACTGTTCACGGACAGTTAAATACTAGTTGTAAAGGTTATTGGATTCAAGTGAACTTTATCTTCTATTTTTTTCTATTTTTAGTTAGTAGAAAAGCTAAGGACATCAAAGAGGAACCACATCCTTCACATAGGAACATTAGTTTTAGAGGAGCCACATAGTTTTATATAATTAGATGTTTGAGACCCAGGACACTTGTCATAATGACATTGTTTACATGCAACAACCCATAAGAGAAACTTCATTTTCTTATTTGGTTTTACTTTGTTTGACAGTTGCGGTTTTCAACTGTGTTTGTTCTTCTGTATCATATGAATATAAAACTTTGTTTTAACTGTGCATCTGTATAACAAAGAAAGAAATGAGGTTCCCATTTTTCATGGCAAAATTATATATTCATAAAGAAAAAAAAAAGTGGCTCTTGTGGGTTTTGCTGTTTGTCCTTCTCCTCCCCCATAAATCTCAGCATTAAGAAAATGACCCATTTTTCACTTTGTTTTTTGAGTTTTTCTCATTCTCTCTAACATTCTATCTGTGCAAATAAGCTTAAGGCAAAGGACTTGAGGAATAATAGTGCTGAAGACAAAATAGCAAGTGAACTATGCAAACAATATTTCCAGGTTACTAAAGATGAATGCAAATTGCAATTTCAACCCTACTATACATTCCAATATTTCCTCCTTCATTTTGTCCCAGATAGGAATAAAAAGTAAAATACATTCAGATTTTCACAGAGTGGAAATTTTTTTTGATACCTGCTTTTAATTGTTAAAATTCCCTCTATTAGGAAAAAAGTGTCAAAAATTCCCACAGGAGCTAAAGTCCATCACAAGTTTGATCCTTCTTTTCCAGAAACCAAAATATAGTTTCTTCAACCTGCTTACTCTAATACAAACACAATGTGGAACAGGAAATTAAATAAAATAAATTAAGTTGTGAAAAAGGAAGTCAAAACAAAGCACTGCATGTACAGTTCTTTGCCTAAGGAGAAAACGACAGAGAGGATGGATAAGACATGAGTGAAATTAGTTAGAGTGCTTAATGCTCTTCCCGAATCTGCTCTCATATGATAACAGTGGGGTTACTACAAGAACCTATAAAGGAAAGAAGTCTTTCGCTTTGTATTGTTCCACCAAATTGAAACATCGTGTTTGGTTTTCACTTGTTATTGAGATTTCCCTGTGGCTGTGTCTGTATAAGCAAGTAGCTAGATGCAGAAAGAAGAGATCAATAGATCAAAGCAATCGGTAGTCAGGACCTCACATTCACTCCATATGTGGCTGGAGAGTTTTACTGTGGACTGAATTTCACTGGGTCCCACACACCCCAAATGTCCCCCCTCATGTACTACAGCAGTTTGAGTAGGGAGGGGCCGTAGTGGATCATGGGTGACACACCTCAATCCATAGAGCACAGTTAGATAACACAGTAGCCCTCAAGCAGATCTGATCATATGGAAACCACTAAGCTTCAGCAAATCGTAATGTTTCAGATGGCATCTATCATCTATCATTTTGCTTGATTTCTTTATGGGAAATTAGAAAGCTCAAAAATTAACACTCTCAAAAGATGGTGTTTTAGGAGAAATAGTAGGCAAGAGGTCTGAAATGATTGTCTTTAGATTGGTTATTACTATTTTTAAAGGAGATGTTGGAACTCAGTAGCACCAAGAGAAGCAGGATGGTAGAGAAACAAAAGATGTTTATCTTTGGTCAGATACCAGAATTTTAGATGGCTAAAGTGTACATGATTAATACTGTTTGTGATAAGATGCACAAAATTGAAATCTAGAAGTTTGCTCAGTTATCAACTAAACCTGCAGGAGTTCAATATGTGCTGGTTTTAATCAGAAAGTTTGCCATGCTTGCATTTATTCTGCTAAATAAAACATGGCCATGAGCCATATAAAGCTATTAGAAAATACCCAGATGAGGGCCATGAAGATGGTGAAGGGTCTAGAGAGGAAGCCACAGAATTAGTTCAGGTCCCTTGGCTTTTTCAGCTTGGAGGAGAGGAGAGTGAGGGGAGACCTCATTGCAATTTACAGCCTCCTCATGAGGGGCAGCGGAGGAGCAGGTGCTGATCTCTTCTCTGGTGACCAGTGACAAGACCCAAGGGAATGACATGAAACTTTGTCAGGTGGTGGATAAGTTAGACATTAGAAAAAGATTTTTCACTCAGGGATTGGTTGAGCTCCAGAGAAAGCTACCCAGGGAAGTGGTCACAGCACTGACAGAGTTCAAGAAGCTTTTGGACAGTGCTCTCAAGCACACAGTGTGATTCTTGGGGCTGTCCGGTGCAGAGCCAGGAGCTGGACTTCAGTGAGCCTTGTGGATCCCTTCCAAATCAGGATATGCTATGATTCTATGCTTTGATCCTTTTTTAAAACATAAAGAAAGGAGAATTATGCTAATGGTACTTAGTGTACAGCTTCCTAATGATTAGGGAAGTCACCTATAAAGTGGGAGACCCAAAATATATGCTCAGCTAACTCAGAAGGGTTTCCAGTGCCCATCTCTTCCCAGAAGGATAGTTCAGACTAGGAAAGAAGTATCCTCCACAGAGCCTGTGAAAGTCACAGCAAAAAATGCAGCAGAGATAAGGAGCCACATGTGCAAGATACAAAGAAAAGGTAGGATTTTGCAGTTTAGTGCTAGGAAGGGTATTCAGCTGGAATAATGGGATTCCTTCTGTTATATGAAACAAGTACTGGAAAAGTCTGACGAGAAATAAGGCAAAAGAGAAAAAATTCTTACTCAATTCTTTGAAAAAAATGTAGTTTGAGAAGGAAAATACAGAGCCTAATTCAGAGTCGATAGAGTTGCTGTTGCCATGAGTAACAGTTTTTCTCAGGAACAGGGAATGGATTTAAATTGTATTCCTATGTGTCCTGGTAACACCAGCAGTCCTCCCAATAGAGAGAAAAGATTTCTGGACAGAGATTCACTTGACCACATATAGTTGCCTATAATCCTCCTGAAACAGATAAAATCAGATGTATCCCACAACTCTCTTGATTATAGAGGGACACTAGATCAGATAAAGGCATCTCAAGTAAGATGAGAGAAGTTACTTTGGTAACTAGCTGTCCCAAGGAAATTGTGGTGGTACTAGGGGCCTAAGTCTGAGTCTTAAAATTGACATTTTGTTACTTAGATAAGGTATTCTACTACATTAGGCACCTCAGCCTTTTATTAGATCTGGGTCTTACTGATGATACAGAGAAGAACTAAATTCAGTGTCTTCTTATAATTTTCTTCCTTGGTTAGCAGTAGTCCAGCCTACAAGAAACAAACAAAGAAAATAAAACATAGTTTAAGTGCAGAAATATTTTAAAGTGTTAAGCGATACAGTGTTGTGAGTTGCACAATAATTGGAATTTAGCCACTTAATAAGGCAGCAGTTCTGATTGCATGCACCAACTACCTCTGTGTATTGCAAATCTGGAAATAAGTTAAAAATGACAATTTATTTTAGAGGTGTTTCTATTTATGTTAATGGTATGGAAAAATCTGAGTGGTTTGTTCAATCAAAAGAATCATCTTAGTCTAATAGTGATGAGAAATTTTTTTTTTCCAAAAGGTTTTGAAAATGTCTCTTATAGTTTTAGATAGATTTATACTTATAGCAGCTGATTCATAAGTAGGAAACAGAATCTTGGAAAGTTTTATTTATCTTACACTTTCCAATTTGCTAAATAAAGATAAACAAAATGGGCATGTTAAGATTTCTCTTTTTTTCTGATTAATTTTACGGTAATTCAAAGTGTTTCAGTTTTAAATTAATTGTTTGAATACTAAATTATGCAGCTTTATGATCCAGGAGATAAGCAGAGCTCTAAAGATGCCTCTGAGACTTGAAAGAGACAGCATTAGAAGCTCATTATTGCCGGCACATTTAACATGGTTAAAGTAGGGGAAAATAGCCATTAAGTTAATGCAATAGTTAAACTGCATTAATTTGAAAAACTGCCCAGCAAAATTCTTACAGTGGGAGTGTTGGGGTTTTGTTTGTTCTTCTCTTTTTTTTGGCTTATTTTTTGGGGGGAGGAGAGGTTTGTTGTTGTTGTTTCTTTGGGTTTGGTTTATTCTGCACCATCTTCAAATATTAAAGAGCCAAAACCATTTGAAGAGTAGTCCTTTTCAAGCAATTAAACATAATGTTTACAGTTGAAGAAATATTCAGTTTATCACTCAAATGTGTGTCAGAGTACCAACATTTTCTAAAGCGAGAAGAGCAGATGTTAATATGCATAAAAGATGAATTCAGGACTACTGGGCGATAACAAACAAACAAAATATGATCCAACTCACCTTCCCATTAGTCCCTTCATCCTCTGGGTACTTTCTTCCAAATGCTGAAAAGTAACAGTAGTTACTGAAAGCACCTGTCTCCTAATTGCTGAAAAAGGCCACAGAAAACATCCAAAAGGAGAGCAAAAAGAGAACTCCTAAGTCCTAGAAAAGTTTGCAATGAAGAAACATAACGGTTGACATCATAGGATTAGATTTAATGTACTTCATGTTTCCAAAAATGAAGTCATCAACCCCACGAAAGTAAAATGCAGAGTAATCCCCAAGACATGTATAAGGCCTACCACTTGCTCCAGAGTTGTTGCTGTACTCCAGAGTACATTACTATGTTTAATGTCCCTTCCAAAATTTGTTCATATTAATTATACAAACTTCAGATAGTTCTTATTGCTGTTGCAATTTTGCAACTCTTTTTTTGGTCACATTTTTTATCTCAATAATTTCATGGGTAACAGAGTTGACAATTCAACCACTTCTAAAGAAAAATAAAGATTTTATTCCCTGTATTTTCACTCCAATGACTTCTCGTGTTTTAGATTTCAGAGAATGAGGTTCTACTACTCAAACATTGTAAGCATCATTATAGATCTCATAAACACCCAAGGGTTCTGGCTGCAGGTGGAAGCATTAGACAAAAGCAAGGTGGCACCTTTACAGAGTATCAAGCTGAGGGATGCAATGTGGAGTACAACTGTCTCAAGAGAGGACATACAGAAAGGGTAGGATTCACAGAATTGTATTCTCAGGGCATATTCTTAAATGGGAGCACTAACTGGGTAATATGAAGTTTGGAGCTACTTCCCATGAACTGATGTGTTCACATTTGGCAGAACCTGGACAGCTGATGTCATCGTCTGTATTTGGGGGCTGGGAGGTGGGGGGGTCAATGGGCTGAAAATGAGCAAAATAAGAACTGGAGGAAGAGACTTCTTGGGCTTTTCAAGAAGATCATCACTGATGCTGCTCCAATAGAACTTCACAGATCTCATTCCAAAGAAAGGAGGAAGTTGCTCTGGGCCAGGTGGAAAAAAAAAATAAAGTGGGGGAAATTTGGCACCTGGATTGCACCCCATCTTACATTGTATGTGCTGCTTCCTCCACCCTCTCCCTAAGCAATGGCAGAAGGCTTAAGAGCTGCAAATATTACTTCTTTGGAAAAATAATCAGACGTCTGTGCTGTGTATGGAGATCTAATATCTGCCTGATGAAGAGGTTGCAGCTCTCTGTTGTCAGTGTTACTGATCAGGCTTTGGTAGCATTGGAAATGGTAGCACTTCAATTTTAACATGGAGAGATAGAAGCAGAAGATGAAGAAAGCCAGCAGGAGTATTTTCCGCCTCTTTTTTTCCAAAGCAAGATAAGCCTTAGACTTCTTGAATCCCAGAGGGGCTATGTTATGATTGAGCACCAAAGACACACCTGCTAAAATAAACTCAGTGGGAATTTTTCCTAAAGTGGATACAATCACGCCAACTGGTGTTCCACTGTTACTTGTCAGAGATTGTAAGTGAGCAAAAAGCAAAGTTGAATTAAGAACCCAGTCCCTTTAGATTCCATTTGAAGGATAACATTTCTATTACTATATCAACTGAAAATCGATTGAGATAAGAGCATCCTATAATTTACTGTTCCCAATATCTGCACTGTACATTGCCTTTCTTCTTTTCTTTGCTGCCTTAAACTCCACTGAGCTTTCCTGATTCAAGTAAAGCTATCCTAAAAAAAATATTAGGAAAGAAACAAAAAAAAGTTTTAAATTATTCTGTGTGCATTTTCCGTTGATACTCCAATATGCTCAAATATTTGCTTAAATGTTTTCACCAAGAGATATGATAATACCTTATTTCCTTTTAAGAAACCTTCTGGCTACACCAAAAACAGTTTTGGTGAAGATATATTTTTGAAAGATATTTTTGAGACCAGTTTAACCATTTTCCAAAATGAAGAAACTGTTACCTACCATTTCATGTCAGTGGAGTGAATGTACAAAACCTGAAAATATCTTCTTCCTTCCCACCATATTTCCTCCTTTCTCCTGAGCTTGCTATGTTGATTATATGATTATATGAGCTTTACTGTTACGAAATTTGACCAAAGAGAAGTTGTATTAGAAAGAGCAAACAGCTTCTCATTTGTTAACAAACTCATCTTTTTATATCCAAACCCAGTTTTAAATAGATGATTCTCTGACAGTGTTTACGATGAAATCTGATCAAAGTTTTTGCCCTTCCAAACAGCACCAGAGCACTATTCCTATGTAAACTGTGTGCTCCAAAGCCATTATATTTACACATAGCATAAAAGTTTCATGTTTAAATGCAAGTAACAAAAGGGTATGCCTTGAAGGAACTTGTCTATCCAGTCTAGCCTTGAATATTTGGATGTAAAAATTGCCCAAGCAGGCATCTTCTTTTAGATTCAATTGTCTTTGGACACAGATATATAAAAGATGCCTTTCAGGATTCCCTGCCACTATAATAATGCTGCAGTGTGTTAGACTTACTGCACTGCAGATACTTCTAGCATGTTCCAGTGGTACTAATTTGAATTTGAATTAGTTTGTCTATTTTTCCTCTGACATTTTTTATTCCCCTTTCTTATTTTCTTTTTGGTCCATTGTCTTGATTATTGCTTGAAGAATGCCTGCCATGCAACTTACTATAGAGCAAAATGGCTATAAGACCAGCCATTATGATCAAGCAGTGCCTTCTTTGTGAGTTTATTCCATGAAATCCCAGAAACCTTCCATTTAACATGAAAAGAGAGCTTCAACTTCTGTTACAAACTCAAGGGAGCTTAGACAGGGATTCTGTGTTGTGAAATTTGGATTATCGGGTTCCATACTTCTCTGTTACATAATTCCATACTTCTTCCATATTAATCAATTCTCCACAGACTGTAAAGTAATAATGTAAACTAAAAGAAATGTTTTTGTATAGTTTGTTCTACAAGAGTTCATTTTGTCAGCTCCCTCTTTCCCCAGTGATGCTCTTACTGTATTCATTGTCTTTCATCAATGGCTAGCAACACTGAAATGATGACATTATGTGAAAATATATTCTATATTTTTAAATTTTACAGCATGCATAAATCAGCTTGCTAGGTGATGTTCCACAGATCAGACGACATACCATCAAAGAAGATGGGCAATCTTTTGAACAAGGCTCAAAAGTATAAATTGTAATTAAGCATGAAAATAAAACATGCATTCCATAATTTAAAACTACCGGTGATTGCTTCTTACTTTACAAAAGGTTATATTCTTCTCTCTTTAATTAATGCAATTTCTATTACCAGAAAATATAAGGCTCCCAAAGAGTTGGACAGAGCAAAATGAATATGGGTCTCTTTAAACTTAATTACCTGCAAAATGCCATTAACTGATGTAAATCTGAGAGTCAATTAGCCCCTCTTATGTTGTAAGTGCTTTTAGTATTTGGAAGAAAACATCTCATCCATTAATTTTGAATTGAAAATAAGCTTATGTTAGTTGATTCTAAACCTTTTCTGCTACAGTAGAAAGGTTTTTAGAATGAACAATAGGGATTCTGAAAACAGTTATCATAAATCAGACTGGGACTATGTCACATTTTCTTAACCATGCTTAATACTTCCTATTTATACAAAACTGGGTTTTCACTTTCATATAATTTTGCCAAATTTCAACAATTTTTCATGCAAGATTTTGCTCCAGGTGTGTGCCTATGGCTCATCATTTCCTTATCCCTGAAAAATTCAGTGAAGTAGTTCAATATATGGCTTTAGAATGTTAAAAATGAATTTCAGCTTACAATTATGGAGCATTTTATGTGTCCACAGCACAGCTTTCATTGACTTCACTTACAGCTGTGTGTACTCTGCACCTGTGCAAATCAGACTCCAGAGTGTGCACAGAAAAATGAGGAAAACATGCAATTCAACCACCTGTGAAAAATTTAACAGCTTGATCCCCGAAAAAAAGTTAAAAAATACATAATGTTTTCCATGCTTTCTTTATGAAGGGTCTCTTTCAGTGCACATTAAGAGTGAGAGATGGGCATCTATACTCAATGATTTGAGCGTTATTGTGGGAGGACGTGGGGGGTCTGTGACTGGAATAAGAAATGAGTTAACTCTCCTATGTTTACACTGACTTTGAAGATTACTTATTTCCTTGGGATAAACTTCTGTGGTACATCTATATTTCCACCATAGTTATCTTGGGAGAACACCCAACTGGGATATAGAAGGTATGTTTACACTATGCTACAAAACTTGAGTTACGTGAATTTATCAGTGTTTTTATTTATCAGTGAAGACTGAATGCCAGGGAGCCAAATCATTCTGCTACCAATGAACCTCACTGCCAAAGGATTTGTTCTACTTGCCATGACTGCTTCTTTTTGAGACTTTACAGGAATTACTGCCTTGGGATGTCTGACTCATGAACCAACAAAGTTATGCCAACAAAACTTTATAAAGGAGACAAAGCCTTTGAAGGACTCAGTCTCACTCATGTAGTCATTTAAATGAGACTTGTTTTCTTCAAGGCTGCAAGCTTTTCCTTTTGTGATATACAATTTCAAGGAATCAATGAAGTATTTGCTTTATGAAGAGAGGCAGCTCCTTTCTTTCTGATATTTCAGTTTAAACTATTTCATCCATTTCTGTGATTACTCCTTATAAGGAAGCAGAACAAAACAGATTTTTGCTTGTTTTGTAAATTACTTTCAGTTCTCATTACTATTTTGTCACAAGTATACATTAATTTACTGCAATTTTCCACCTTTTTTTGCATTTATTATTTTGACCCAGAGAGTAACAAGGACACATGATTACTTATTGAAATTGTAAGACATTGATGAGGATAATGCACATAATTTTCACAGAACCCCCAACAATGCAGTTGCAAAATAGTAATGCTTAACTTCTATTTCTAGGTTTGTTTTTTTTTTCTCCAAAACATCCAGTGCTAAAAGGGTTCACCAGTGTACCATGGGGGACTGTACCATGTACAGACAAAACACTGTATGGCTTCACACAAAGTTATTTTTCTATTTGCTGATAATGCAGGCTTTGTTCCTTGGTAGAAAATGCATTGTTAACATGCCAATTTAACATTCATTAGGAAGCCAGGAGAATTTATTCTCCCGAATTGAGACAGAATATTCTGTCTCAGTGGGACAGTATTTTCTATCACACTTTCTTTATTTTGCTTTTTGGGATTTTTTTCCAGAACTATCTTAGTTAAACTTGGCCAATACCATCATGAAATAATCTGTGATGGTCCCAGAAACACTGAAGGTATTAACAGTAAAGTTCCTTTTTAGCTGGCTTTCAGATTCAGACATTAGGACTTGCCAAATCCAGTAGCCCAGCAGTGGCAAAGCTGCTGTGGCTCTGTGTGTCTGTGTCCAGCCACAGCGAGGCTGAGCACATATATATACACACGCATGCACACTTACATGGAATACACATACGTGTACACATGACCAGCCATACAGGAAAGAATAGAGAGAAAACTGCACTCATGCAAATGCCAACACCACCAATGGCCTCACTTTTCCACCTGGCTGATCAGGATGAAAGCCCAGTAACAGAAATTATGTATATATATTGACAAACACAATGTGGATCCCTCCAGGGGCCTAAGCAAGCCTTAGACACACATTCTATCCAGTAGCTGTACCTGGACCCCAGGGGTTGTCACCTGGGCACAAGAGTCCCCGAAGTTGGCAGCCCCACTGCAATTACTGATACAGAAAGCTCCCTGTCTTTGCACACCCACAGAGACAACCACTCCCTACAAACACACACACAGACACAAGCACTATAGATACTTCCAGTTAGCGTCCTTAGATGATCTACCCATTAACTGGTTTCTGGAGAGCTTGGTCTCCCAGTTGTCTAATGCCCACAGGCATAGTAATGGATCTTCAGCCTCAGGACCTCACCAGTAGCTGTTCACCAGTGCCCATAGTCTTTCCAAGTGTCTGACTTGGATCCCTCCTTGTCCCTTCAGCAGCCAACTGCCAGCTACTCATCTATCTGCTGTTTGTCTCGGACCACTCCAAAACCAAAGTACTAAACCTCTTACTCCGTCCACCAGCTCATCCAGCTTGATGTTAGCTGGGGGTCACATGCTGACTACAGCCCCACACAAGACACATGTTTCACCACAGACACATGGGACCTGGGACCTGTGGTATGACTCGACATGCTGGCACCCAGACACACCTCACACACAGGTTCACACTGAATATAGAGTCCCTCCACCAGTAAAATAGTTAGAAGTGAAGTTTGATGAGAATGCAGGACAGTCTGCAGTGATCAGGCACAGGACATAGCCAGACAAGTGTACTGATCAGCTAACATGCCACTGGCCCCTTTTATCATTATCCCTCTGTTTCCATGCTTGTTCCTCTGCAAAGTATGCTGATCCCTCCACTTCTTTACTTTTGATTCCTCCCCTAAACATCTTATAATGAGGTCTTGTATAATCCCAAGATGCTCTTCCACAGCATCCCACAGTGACCTCTGAACCTGGTAAGCAGTAACGTGCTCACCTCCCCACTGCTACCCGTGAAGTGATGCAGAAAGCTCTCTCATTGACAAATAGGGATGGGTGTCATCCCCATAGCACTGATGGCTGTTGTCTGACAGTCCTGGGAGGAGCCAGGGTAGAGGTTCATTTCTCTGATGAGGTTATTGCCTTTCCATCACTTGAGAGTGTGCCTTTCTGCCTTTCTTCTTTTTGTGGAGATGAGCCCTTAATCACATAACCTAACACACATGGATGCCTTGTTCAGAAAAAGTGAATTGCTTCTAGGAAGTGATCTGTTTGGGAAGTTCAAAAGTAATTTGTTTTTGCTTTAAATGCAATTTTGACCATAATGACATGTTATAGTGCATTTGAGTTCAGCCAGCTCTTTGATGACTGGAAATGTTACAGTAAAATTTGTATATTCCTAACACAGGATATATAGAAACAGAATATATAGCAACATCTGAACAGTCTCAGTTGCAATGTACCATGTTAAAATAAACCAGAGACAATTTTATTTTGCCTGATATGGTGGCATCTAAGCTCAATATAAGGGAACTTATTCATGTCCCATTTTCTTGCTCATGCGAAAAAAGGAGAGAAAGCTTAGGAAGGGAGAAGACTAGACATCTGAAGATATTAAATATTTTACCCTTTCCAGTTTGATTCACCATGTATTATTTTTTATAATTCGGTTGCCTTCATTTACTTGAACTTAGACAAATGAATGGTCCAAACAGCACTGCCGTGTCAACAACGGGAGAATCTGTGTCAAGTGGGAAGAGCTTTCAGCCTGGTACTAGGATTTCAGAGGAGCATGAGGAAAAGGTGCTGGTCATGCATAACATGATCCAACCACTGGACCATCACAACTTTTCTCCTCCCTTGTTCTCAGTGTGCTCAGTAATATGCCAGGTTCAGCTTCTTTCCTCACTGTCATGCCATGCTCAACACCTGTCAGAAAGATGTCTTCCTGAGACCGACCCCTCTGATCGATAAACAGGGGATGTTAAGAGGCATTTGCCAAATCTTCAGGGTCAGTCCTCATTGCCATGCACAGAGAAAGTGTGCAACCTCTCTGAAATAATTCAACAACATTTAATTAATAAGATATAAAAATGAAAACAAAATTCTTTAACAAGTTCCTCTCTATACTTAGAAATGGGTACAGGTAAACGAAACAATAATGTGTCAGGATGTAAAATCATCAGCTTTACTTCCTGGGATTTTCTGGTTAGTGGCAGTCACGTTAAATTATCTTCTGGCATGCTTTCTCTTAGTTGACCCCAGCCATGGACATATCCTGTCCTTGGCTTCCCCTCTCTGAAGTAAATACAGACTGAAATGACTGTATTGATTTTACATTTTCTTTCTTAGGTAGAATTACACCAGTAAGTGAATACTCTGCCTCAAAGTTTTCTGCAATCTCCATTTCTGATGACTGATTTAATTAAGCCAACTGCTCATTTCTTAACTCCCATCTCCTACAGAAATGTAGTTTTGTTTCACAGAAATTGCCCTTTTTCTTTCCATTTAAAGATTCCTTTGAAATTCTCCACTCTACCACTGAGGCTTCACCAGTCTGAATGTGTTTTTGACTGTAAATCTGCCTAGTTACAGATGCAGTGCAGCATATCCTGGCAGATAAATGGGTCTTTCCAGATTGCATCTTCTCATCACAGATTTAAGCACCTAAGTTTTTTCAGAAAGCTGCGTGTTCATCATGAAAATCCATAAATGAGGAAAAAGAACATGTCTCTTTACTAGCCCTTGTCAGAGAGTAGACATGATGTTATAGAAAAAAAAAATAGTTGGGGTGTTTAACTTAGATGACCCTTGGAGACAGCCTACTGAGATCTGGAAAAATGCTGGCAATAGTCTGAGTTATCCTGCAATGTGAAAACAAGCTCTGCTACTGGAACCTATCTGCACATTTGTTGGGCTACTCACTGCTGGATCCTTGCTGACTTTGGGACTATGCTGCAGGCACGAAAGGCTTGCAGAAGAAATCAGGCACACAGATGAAGCCTGGCTAGACGACTTACTCCTTTTAATCCTTGATAAAATGAGAGAGACCTGCATTACAATTTTAGAATACTGTGCATTCCTTTAAAAAGCAGGTTTCTGTGCCAGGGCCAAACTAATAAAAAAAAAAAGGAATTAAAATTAGAAGCGTTTGTGCAAGGTCATGTATTTCAATTCCAGAGAAAGATTTCCCAGAGGGAATGTAGTAGTATCTATCAGGAAGAGGATTTTGCTACTTACCCCATAACTGTTTTTTGTGGTGGATCCCTATTGCATGGGTCAGTACAGAAGTCAGTGCAGGACAGTAATGTGACCCCCTAATGCAGCATTTTTGGTGTTCCAACATGGGTGAGAATGATGCAATTTTCCCCCAGTATCCTGCAGCTGTAACAAGGAAGAAGTGTGGAAGAATAAGTATTTCTGTACTGCTTCTGTCAGGTCACTTCTCTATTTTGTTGGCACTGCCGGCAGTACGCTTGTGTGACTATTTTCATTTGGTTCGCAGTGAAGATCGTTGTCTAATCAGTACTGAAATGAAAACATCAGTTCTTTTCATGCAAAATGCTGCACTGACTAGGAGGGTCAAGGATGCACTTTGCAATCCTTTGCCTCTAGTCGAACATTCTTACAGCAAATTCAATTGCCTTGACTAAGGAAGAAGGTACTTTCCACACAAATCTTAAGGCCTTTTTCTGTGGACAGAAGTGTCTTCTACTAATATCAGAAAATGTGATCCATCCATCAAATTTTCAGATACTATCTAGAAGGCAGATTAACAGATTTTATTTAAATGACTTTTATGGAAGCTGAATAAATCCCTTTAAAAAAAAAGATAGTGACACCTGCCCACAGTACTGTTTGGTCCAATTCCAAATCTGATACAGCTATTTGAGGTTCTTCCTAAGTTGTCTGGAGCAATATGGAGAGCTGGATTTGGCCCTATCTATAGAAAATCACTTGCTACTTTACTAACTTTGACAATTTGAGGATAATGCATATCGATCCTACTGTGGGTGATACAGGCTCCATTTGAACTAGGTGACTGTGGTAGCAGTATGCCCAATATTACAGTTTTTACTATAAAGTCATGTTTAAATTATTAATAATTACATTACTGCCTTAATAAATGCTGAAGGAACAATAAAACTGATTAAAGATGCATTATGAGAAGAAAAATATGGCATCTTTTAAGTTCTGTTGTTTACTGCTAGGCAATAATATTAGTGTGCTATGATACAGCACTTTCAAGCATCAGCATTAAGCTACCATATAGCCACTTACCAGTTTATTTTGTGATAGTTTGCTGTTGATAAACAGAAAGTAGAATCAATGTGCACAATCTAGTGCTTTGTAGGCGGGAAAGTTTTGCACTTGAGCTGCTCAAATATCATAACAAACAGGAATGCTTCTTGGAGCTGATGTAAGAGTCAAAACAACAAAGGAGGAATTATTCTTCCATAGGTGAAGACAGAAATCTGAAGTCAGAGGATCATTCCTCAAGATGAAGTGTCTCAAGGTGATGGATAGCACTGTTTGAATTATTCCTACTTTAATAGTAGTACTGTTAAAAGAAGAACACAAGCATTTAATGCACTACCTATCTAGAGGTTCCCCACTATAAGAAGAGACTTATTTTTTTGGGATGTTGTTGCCTAATATGTTTTCATCACAGTACATTCCTGGTTAGATTTAAATGAAGCAAGAAGTTCTATTGGAACACAATTATGAGTTCAACTGCTAGGATAACTGAGCTGATAAAGATCAGGTAATAAAGTTTGCAGCACCTTCTACATTTTTTGGTAAACTTTGCTTTGCTAGTGAAAGAAAAAACGTGCAACCTGATAAGTCCACACACACACACAGAGTTCTGAAGAGAAAAGAGAGTTATTACAATTCCACTAGTTATTTCTATGTACAGGATATTAGCATCTGACCCAACAGTGCAGAACTCAGTGTACTGCATGGAGACTTTTGCTAGCTCTCAGCAAGATAAACCAACCCTGTGAAGTGAGCAGTCCAACTCTGTTACCTGAGAGCTCTAAACACCAATTAACCCCAGTTTTTAGCTCGTATTTCTTGCTTCTATGGTGTAGTATATATTGCAGTTACAAACTTAATTAGATAGGTCATCTTTCTATTTAAAATGACATCTTCTCTTAGATAAGGTGATAAAAAAGTTATATATGTGGGAACTGTAATGACAACAATGTGGAATTTCTTTTAGCACTGACTGATGGTGAGAATTTATCATTTAAGAGACAGGTATAATTTTCTTGCAGCAGTTTGTTTTCTGTGTTGCACATCAACATTTATGGCTGAGTCCTGCATTTCTCTTCACCATATGCCAAGTATAAGTTCCTTTTACATCAACATGTCACACTTGCTCAGTATATTTACAATTGGCTCAGCATTGGTGAGTTGGACGTATGTTGCCACATTTCATCTTTTCTCTTTCTAATATTTCTCAAATGCGTAAAGTAGACATGTTTGATGGAAGCCAGGAAGTTACTCTAGGTTCGAATGGAAACAATGGCTCTCAACTAAGATAAGAAAAAGAACAAACTTAGAGGAATTGTAGTCGTGTCTTACATGCACTGAGAGTGTAAGGAAGGTCAGGTGTAGATTTACACAGATGACATTTGACTGCAGAACTTTCCCTTACGTGCCCCAAATCTGTTCTCTCCACCAAGGGAGGACCCACTGTTGGTTTATGGTCCAGAGAATGCTCTGGTCACCTGGAGATTACATCTTCACTGAATTTGCTCAAGATGTTTGATTTATCCTCCCACCAGGCTCAATACCTATATAGGAAAGAAAACATGTTCTGTAACACAGACATGGAGAGATAATGCCACAAGGAGAATAAATCATGCAGATGAACTAGTGTAACTTAAATCTAGTCTCAGTACTCTTTTGCAATAAAACCTAGAAATGAACTAATGCTTTTATCCATATGTCCTGAGTCAGAATCATAGAATATCCTGAGCTAGAAGGGACCCACAAGGATCACTGAGTCTGACTCCTGGCCCTGAATGAGACAACCCCACAATGTGTCTGAGAGAAGTGTCCAAGGGCTGCTTGAACTCTAAATTAACTGTTAAATGTTACACACACCTCTCAGCTAATGCATCCCTTCCCTTCCCTTCCCTTCCCTTCCCTTCCCTTCCCTTCCCTTCCCTTCCCTTCCCTTCCCTTC
>JAYRBT010000139.1:60020545-60036364 GCA_036023395.1 Myiotriccus ornatus
CCCCTCCTCTCCCCTCCTTGAACTGTCCTAAATTATGTTTCTTTTCATAGCCCAGACACCCTGTTCTGTATGAGGATAATAAAAGGTCAATTGCTGCATGGAGTGCAACATTTTTCGCTTGTTGCACTTAACTTGCAGGTGTACAGAAATATTTAGAAGGAGGAATTGCCTACATGTATTTTTTTTTATGCTGAATATAGCCAAGTTTGTCTGAGAGTGAGCCAGCAACTGGGCTGCTCCAACGTTTCCAGCTTCAAGAAGGTCAAAAATCACAGGGATTTCTCTGTTTTCTCGCATGCCTCCATAGTCCAGACTTAGCTGAACAAGCAGGACCTTTCTAACGAAATGAAAATACACCAGTATATTCATTAGAGCCAAATGTTCTCATAACCCACTGTTAGGACATTAGTTTGATGCATGGGAACAAAAGCAAAGGCTTATTCTGCCTTCTTCAGAGAAATATCGGATCAAAATTTAAGGAATTAAGCACAACAGATGGCTTCCATGACTAAGGCCAGCTCTCTGAGCAACATGGGTTATAAATACACTTATTAAACAGAATTACTTCAGTTTTGGAGCCAGCATCACATACTTTGATATATTTCCCTTCCTATGTAAGTGTCTGAAAGATTTTATTTTTGTTCCAGAGCAGAACAAAAATACAATTCAAAAGTTCTTCTGATACAAAATTTTCATTTTTTGCAGTCTAGTGCCAGATACTCCCTAAGAATATGTGCTTTTAATCTTTCTACATCAGTTGAGTTAACTTTGACACATAACAATCTGTGGCTTTCAGAAATAACACCTAAAGAATAAGTCTTTTACGCTGGTCCAAATATTTAGAAATTTAGAGGGGAGTAATTGCCTAGGCAATTTCACTAAGCAACCAAGCAGACTGAAGTGCAGAAATTTCCTCTGCAACTCAGAAAGCAGTCAAGGTACACAGAATGTGAAGAAACACCTCTCCTGCTTTCACTGCTGCATAAAATGAAGATGCAATTAAAAGGGGTAATTTTGGTAAATTCTGGAAGATTTAATGAAGGCAATCATAGAATGAGTAGTGCTCCTTTGTATATAAAACACTAACAACAATCTGCTGTCAAAGATATAATGTCTTCTTATAAACACACTTCTTTGGCTCTTAGAGCTGAGTAGTTTAATAGAAGACCGTGGATCAGCATCTCTGTAGCCCACCAACAGCTGTAGCATTGAAATATGTCTATAAAAGGGATCAGAAGTAAATAATGAAACAGGACTTACCCATGACCTTCCGTAGATATTGAAAAGTGTAAGGAAATATTACTTTAAGCCGTAAATGTACAGTAGAGATAATGCCAAGAGAATTAAACTACCATCTGGTGTAATTATTCATGTTCTCTAAAAATAGTTTGCATGTGAATGTGGCACCATATTTCCCTATATAATTTAGAGGTTTGAATCTAAAGGAAAATTGCAGAAAATCACATGAAATAAAGACTACTCTTTTTTCTTTTTTTTTTCTTTTTTTTTTTTTAATGCATATTAACCCATTCTCTTCTAAATAAGAAGGCACAGGGGAAAATGCAGGGAGTGGGGGTGAGTGGAGACAGGAGTGTAGCACTGGTGCTTCTAAAGCAAACATGCATGTGACAACTAAAACACATCTGAATTCATAACAATCCTTCCTTCACGTGCTGGTGTTTTCACTATACTTTGCGAGACATTTTCAGATTGTGCAGTTACCAGGTGAGGAATTGCATGAAGATTTTGACTGCTATTCTAAATAAATGATGTAAAAAATGAGTTTGGAATAATGCAAGTATTGATAAAAGAGCTTGTTATCATAGAAATAAATGATTCATCTCTGAAGATTGGTAATTTCTGCATACAAGAAAATTTCCTCTCCCTGCTGCAAGAATCTACCAATGTCTTTAGGAGCATCACGCAGTTTTATACAGCAGAAACAGTGCATGGCTTCAGCAGCCACTAAATGCTGTCCAAAATTCTTTAGCAAAACACAGACTAGGCTGTGTTTGAATACTGTGTTCCAACAACTGCAATACAAATTAAATTAGTAGAAAATTGTCCAAGAATAAACTGCAGAAATTGTTCTTCCCACTCTTAATTATAAATTTGCGTTCTGTGACATTAGGAAACAGAATATCCATTTACAACAAAGCCAGCTTTCTGAAATCGAAAATACTACTGGGGAACTTGAGAAAAATACCACAGAGGTATTTTTGAGTGATAATATGTGACTAATGCACATCAATAATGAATTTATAAGAAATGTGAAATAATTCCTCTTCACTGGCATACCATGACCAGAATTATCACCATAAGAATACCAAAACATGTGACGAAAACTAATGGATGTTGATTGCAAAATAAATACGTGCAGTAGCTGTTGTTCAACGGATCATTTCCCAACACGGCATATGTGGAGGAGACTATACATACCTGTATTTATACTCTGAGAGCCAAGTTTCCTATAGAAATATGAACAACCGTGATTTGAGCTTAGCTATAACTCCCTCATATCAGATGGAGGTACCACCTCTGTGTGTCAAAAAAACAGAAAAATATTATCTCAGTAAAGAATGCTTGGAATGAAACTACCACAGGAGCCAAGAGTGTCTAGGAAAACAACCAGCAAACATTCTCTCACTGAATTTCAGCGTATGAAAGCATCATTTGCTTCAGCTAGGCTTCAGGACATGCAAGGGCACTTGATGTTAATTCTCAATTGCACATTCTAATTTTCAGTTATCATCTAAAGTTTATCCATTTAGTTCTAATACTCTCAGGATCCTAGTCAATAAATAAACAGTGTATTCCTTCTTAAATCAACTAAGTAGAATTAAGATTAGTTAGGCAGCTGGATAGCAGGGTTAGAAGGAAAACCTCAGCACGTCAGTCATGCTGCTAGGATGTCGTTTGACTGTCATTTCAGACTTTACACAGGTCTAGAAAGAGAATGAAAGTCAAGATTGACACAAAAATGGATAATAACAGTATTTAATGATTTATTCTCAGAAATTCAGGTTACTATAAATGTACCTCTCCACCTACTTATTTCAAAATAATACTTTTCTATCAAGAGGTTCCAGGTTTTCTCTGCTTTTTCTTTTTTTTTTCCTTAACTGAGGAATGAATCCAAACTAATTAAAGAAATTTCATCAGGTTTTTGTTTTCTGTCACGTGCTTGGCTATGACCAATGACCAGGGGATAGCACTTCTCTGGGTTAATGCAAAGGCTATACACACATGTAAAACAACTAAAAGTAAGTAATTTCTTTCCTGTCTTCACTTTTTACAATGTTTTGTATTATGTTCTCATAAATATATTCATTAGCTGCTAAGAGTTGCCTTTTAACATATGCAGTATATACTAGAAATCTCTAGATAAAAAGTGTAAGGCTTATATCCATTTCACCAACATATAAAACAGCTTCTTTTGCCAAGAACATTCCTTCCTCGAGTACCAAACATTTGTTTTTAAGACATGATTGCTACCTCAGAAAAAAAAGAGGTTTGAAAGCAATGTTTGTTTTAGAATGATATGGTGCTGTATCAAAAGTAATGTCAGGGCATTATGTCTGAAGAGGAAAAGAGAAATGCAGGGTGCATTATCAGAACAAGAAAATGAAGCAGTAAACAACATCATTTGCACATCCTTCTTTTCAGTGTAAAAAACCCCACACATTTTTAGGTTAATACTATGAAAAGTTAATTACATGTTAAACATCTATATATACTAATAATTCCCTAAAGACTTGGAGGAAACCAGGAATGGTGGGAAAATATTTTACATATGTAACCTGAATGCTTGCTTTCAGCTAACTCCTCTTTCAATTCAGCACATTAATCATGTGTTTCTCTAGAAATGCTTAAGATGACAAATCCCTTTTCAGAACTGTGTTTGCCAATACTCTTTATACTATTGATCTGGAAATAACAACTTCCAGATAAACATATTGGATAACTAGTAAAATGCTTAATGTATCCAAGAAATCAAGAAACTTCCATGGGTTCCTTACTAGGAACAAAAGCCATTTGAGCATATGCTATTTATGTTAATTGGGGAAGTTGTTATCTGACAATACTTACACCATTTCTGTGCCAAATTCAGAAAGATAAAAGTTGTCTCTCCAAGAGCTATTAATAAGATGCCATGCCTTTTGGTTTAAATTTAAAGACACTTCTAAAAATAAGTTATGTTTAGAAAGGCTATTTCGAAAATAGAGAAACTTCATAAGAAGTGAGATTTTAATCAGAACTGAAATTCTTATTACTGTCTGAAACCAAAGAAATGTGCCATAAGGTACATCAAGCAGGGGACAGTTTAAAATTCACATGTCAAGTACTTTTTGCCACAAAGGCAGTATAATGACCAAGTTGACAAAAATTACAACCCTGCATGTGTGATACCAGGCCCCCTTCATGATGTGAAACTGCTAATAAGAGACAGATGAACTGCTGAAGGAGTAGCAGCAGCTAATTTTGAATCCAGCCAAGCCTGGAAGAGACATATTTTCTACTTTCCATGAAACTATTGAAACTGTGGGCTGCTGTAAAAGCTAGCTGCAGCAAACAGGCAATAACAGATGCCACTCCATTCCTGGGCTTTAGAGCTCATCAGATCTTCCCACTGTAAAAACAGCCAGGTATAAACACAGCATGCAGAAGTCTAAACTTCAGCTTGGAAGCAACTGCTCATGTCACACAGTGTCTTCACTATGGTGTCTTCATGGGGATTATTTTAATATGGATAAGATAAGAAAAAGTTATTAATTATCACACAAAGATGAAATTTTACTTTCTCTTGAAGTAACTGAAATAGATATTAAAATACCACTGAAATTCAAAATAATGAATTTCTCATTTTGCTAAAACAGACACCTTCTATGGTAGCATAAACCATTTTGAAGGCTGTTTTCTTAAAAAAAAAAAAAAGGATGAACCATACCAGATTCAAACTACCTGCCTCATGGATAACGTAGTGTTAGCCCAGAGGGTACCTGCAGAGCATTTCGCTGATTTCTAGTTCTGAGGCTGTGATGAGCTCCATTCTCACTGACAGCAATCCAGTCGTATGCTTTATTATACATCAGCCAGCAAACTAAATGACAGTCATTGAAAAATAGCACGTCAGGCATGCCTTAATTATAATTTTGTATAGAAAGGTCATGTTGTTTTTCAGATTGCCATGGGCATGTCTCCTCAAATACACAAAATACAAGAGGTACAATACTATTGTTTCTTCTATGATATCATAGTAAATCAGAATTCTGATGTATTCAAAGAATGTTATGTTAAATTATAACTCACCCCTTAATTTCAAAAGCTCATTAAGTGTTCACTTACATAACACTGTCTGTGCTAGATTACAGATGCAGTCTTTCAAACCAACAATTCTGCCGCTTATGATACCTGAACAGCTGAAAATGTATTATGGAGAAAGTCCACAGATGTCCATAAGAGCCTGAAGGAAAACTGTCATCATGTTTTAAAAACTGTAATCTTTCTGTGTAGATAGAAATAGGCAACTCAGCTATATGTGACCAGGCTAGTAACTGACACATTGTTAGCAAGTAGTTGGTAGCTAGTAGTTAGTAGTGATTAAGTGCTAATCGGGGTAATCAGAAATTCTCTTAGGCCCGGATTCATCCTTCCTAGCTTTACTACTTAAATGAGATATTCAAGTTAGAAAATTAGATGTAAGAAGAAATCTCTAAAGTAATAGGAAAGACCTCAGCAATTCAGAGCTTTAGGTCATTATTTCACCATTAATAGTTGTCAATCTTCTTCCATCACCATCTGAGGAAATAAACCTCATTCAGATGACTAAGATGCAGATGTGGAGAATCTGGAATGAAAACACATCTGCCATCTCTGTGGTTAAAAGATAGCCACCAAACTAAACTTAAAGACACCAAACTAAACTTAAAGTTCAGAAGTTGATCACATAGAGAGACATCATTGTGTCAACCGGAATCATCATACACTTAAACAATTTGGGAAGAAAAATGTGAGAGTTCAAACATTTAAGAGCTTTGAAGAGCCTATGCTGCAAATGTGCTCTGACCACATCAAACGCTTGCTCCCGCTACAGTAAGCTCAGCAATGACATAGTTGAAGAGAATGCATTGGAGGTGGTTTGCATCTTGAGTGTAGTGTCCTTGTTATTAGCTGCAATGATTATTCTAGTATCACTTTGCAGAACAAGCAATGACATGGTAACCAATACTGCAGTCTTAAACAGATTTTAGGACTAGTTACAAAGATAAGATTATAGTTCCTGGGCTGTCCTTGTTATTCCTTTCTGATTCTGAGGTATGGACAGCCTATTTCTGGTTTATCAGATACTTCTGTCACTGCCTCAGTGATCTCTGATGAAAAGAAGTCCAACACTGGAAAGCAAGATATTATTGTCCTCTGGTGCTGCAAATTGCTGGCTTGGAAGTCATAGTGACCACATAGTTCATACACACAATGAGGTACTTCTCAAGGATCACGCAGATCTCTGAATAGATGCTTATCCAAGAAGAGGTGAGGTAACACATTATTAAGACAACTTTATGCTAGTTTTAACTCTTTGCAGCTTTGACTTAACACTAGGAGCACATGGCCCAATATGATTTTGATATGACAGCCAGTTCTTGGGTTCTGGGAAGCTTTGGAGATGTAAATTGAGGCTTAAATCATGCAGAAACCACTGTATAGCTCATGTATTAGAGCACAGCACAAAACAGAACATGTACTGATGAGAAGTAAATTAGCTCACGAGCATACTGTCTTGATCTCATATCTTCTGTCTGGCTCGTGCTATAGACAGGCCTTTACTGATTGCAGCACCCAGAGTACCATGTACACATAACAGCTGTAGAATGAGCACAAGATTTAGAAGCCACAGAAACAGTAAGCAAAGGGAACACAAAGAGATTCTTCAGTGATCTGATGCAGTCCCTCCCCCAGGCTCTGCTCCCTACCCCAAGGATTGTTTATGAATTTTGGTATTGAAGAATCTACAAATAAAATACAGAAGCACTATCTGAGCTGACCTCTTCCTGGGCCAGGCTGTGTGTTATGGTGCTGTGAGTTGCATTGCTAGTTGTTTACTCTCTTCTCCCTCTCTGGCCCTTTCAGTCTTGTTTTTCTCTCTTTACAGTGGCCCAGCTTCAACAGAAAGGCAGTTCTACCATTCTTGGATATGTAAACCAGGATATGAAGGCACAATTTCTGGGATATGCAAGATGTTTTGAGCTTCCTCTGAAAGTCCTCTATTAAAGAAGAGGTGGACAGCAACACTGAACCTTCCCTTTCAGTTGAATTTTAAAAGACAACTACAAAACAGTATCCAAACTCAAAGTGGCAGCTAAGGCACTGAAGCCTTTCAGATTGTAAATGCTGGTCTTTCACAAACACCAGCTTTACAAGTTTTCTGGACTCCTGAAAGCTGGCAGCAAAGTACAACTTTCTCTCTGCCTTCAGCCTTTCCTCCTAGCTGGCTGGCTGGCTAAGCCATCCTCAGTTACACAGTTCAGATGATTTGGATGAAATTTCACAAGGCCAGCTCATAGTTGTAAATCCCATCCATTTGTGATGGCCAGAACAAGCAGTTTCTGGAATATGCCAAACTTAGTTGTAGCTAAAACCCCAGTGCTGAGTTGTCTGGTCTCCCTTCTCTATATAATTCTGTTATCCCTGTGTCAGTGTGACCTAATCACAGCTCTAGTCCACGGTGTTAATGTGGTTTCTATAGATTCTCATCAGTGGCTTAAGCTAACACACTGAGTTAAGAGCTGGAGAAAATCTAAGCTCTGTCCTACTGCTTCTGCCCTCAGGGGCAGTAACCACAGAAGAGAGGGAGGACAACCAGTCGCAGAGAGAAGGGTTTTTACTTACTACAGCTGTATTTACCTTTACTCTTGATGTCTACAAACCCTGGCTTGTGCACAGCCTCTGCTGCCACCACACTCAAAGATTCAGCTTGTTATAGTGAATCTATAGCTCAGAGGATTTTTCTTTGGCTGATTTTAACTAAAAGAAACACCAGAATGTTCAGGAGACTGCCAAATGTCAAGTGCTAGATGGCCAAACTTGTTATCCTGGAGAAGCATTATGCTTCTCCAATGGTACACTCAGAGAGTGCCATCAGAAGTTACCATTCACTGCATTACTGACATTTTCACAGATTTTGGCTTGAGCTGCTGTTGCCTGTCAGGGAAGGAAAATTCCACAATATGAGATAAAGCAGAGCTCTGTTACAGAATAAAAAAAATAACAGCTTTGATTGTTGTTACTGCAGATAAATTGTAGAGCTGGAATACCCTGCTGCTTTCCACAGAATCAGATTAAAAGAGAGATCATCTGGCAAAAAGTACTAGACTGGCAAGTCTTGAGTAGATGGTGTTGATTTAACGCTGTTAAAGTCATTCAAGAGAAGAGAAACTTCAGATAAGACAGAAGAGCGACAAGTGCTTATAATGAGTTGCTACTTCACTTCTGAGTGGTTTGGAGCTTAGAAGTCACAAACTATTAAACTTCCAGGTGCTTCAAAGACAAGTTCTTTCACTAGAATTTAACATAAATTGTAGAAGAAAAGGAGTTCTCGGTAATAAATATGTGAAGAAAAGAAATGGATTATGCTGAACTTGTATGCACAAGGATTATTAAAAACAGACAGCTCTTAAAAGAAAAAGCATATCTTTCTTATTTACCTCTCCACTGGGCTTGTATTTCATTCTTCCCAGTGCAGTTCTGCTTTAGCAGGTTAGTTCAGGAAATAACAGCTCTGAAGAAAGAAAATGATGTGTTGGTCTGTGAGTCACATAAAATGTAATTTTGGCTTCAACATCTGAAGCTTTCAGATACTTAAAAAACCTCTGAAGCTTTATGATGGCATTAGGCCTGGAACAGGAACCTGATTGGGACTTTCTGAGACACTGTTTCTCTAAACAGGCTAAAAATTTTCTGAGTTATTTAGGAAATATTGACGATGGCTCAAGTTTTCAGTGATATTTAGGTGCCAAATCCCCATTAAGCAAGATTTAAGAAAATGGTCCAAGAATGATTATGGATCTGAGATAATATTTTTATACAGTGAACCCCAACTTATGCTACCTGTGTCTACTCAAATTTTTAAGCACAGTTCTATGTTTTTCTCTGCATGAGAACGTATTTCACAATCAGTTTGGTCTGTTTACCATGACATCACCCTTGACATTTTATTTATTTACATATGTGCTTGCAGGGTTTCTTTAAGCTATGCCAAATACCAGAGTTTTTACAGATGTCTTGGTCAGAAAGAGAAAATCATAAAAGCCTTGGTCCCTCTTTCCCATTTCAGCAGTTTGACCTGTCCCATAGCCAGGGATAGAGTTCCCTTTGCATTTTCTCAGTTCTGGGCTGGGCTGGTCTCTGTGTCTGCAGGACAGGACCCAAGGCAGTGCAGGATAAGTGCTCCCTCAGCTCCACCGTCTTGTCCCCAGGCAAAGCTGCCAGTGGGCAAATTCTGGAATGCATTGTATTTGTGAGTGTACTGCGCCATTGAACCAAGGATTAAACTACTGTTTTTAATTCAGTGATGTACTGCTTTTGTCACTAATAGGGATCATTTTAATTACTTGTAATATTTTAATCCTTTGATATTAGCTCAGATTTAAGAAACCCCGTGGGATCAATGCAGGCAGAATACAGAAAAAGGAAGAAAGGAAAACCACAATGTTGCATATAACTTAGAGGAGAAGCAGAATAATGCTTTGGAGCTGATCCAGCAGGTTTTTTGACTTCAGGACAAGTTTTGGCAGGCAGCTCGTGCACCTAATAATTCTAAAACAATATGTCCTGTTCTATTAAGGGGTGTTTCGTGCCATCAGAGGCAGGGAACTTGCAATACTGAGCACTTGAGAAACTGACCTTTCAATGGGGAAACTGAACATGGCCTGAAAAACAGAAGTTTCAGTTCTCAGCCACACAAAGCCACAGAACTAGTTCCTGCAGGTCTGGGCTACGAATCCTTGCTTACCTAAGAAACAGCTCATCCTGCTCGGTATATTCACCCAGAAACTCTCGAAATATTATTTCTTTTTCTAAGGCTTCAGAACAGCCAAAAAACCTAATGACCAGCTCTCTTTAGCCTTATCTCAGCACACTAACAATAGTTTTGCAACATCAAAATGTTAGTGGAAGCAGCAACTGAAAATAACTTACTCAAAACTATGTTCAATTATCTTTATAATAAAAACAAATAGAAAACTGCAAACTACACGACATTTTTCTTTCTCGTTCAGTTACAGATATGATTTCACCTCTAGTAAAAGAAAAATTTTATCTCCTTGTGAGGCAATACAGATTTTTTTTTTCAGTTGTACAGTATTTTCAGTTGTCATTTTTGGATTATTACATCTACTACCTTCGTCATTTTTGTTTGAATTCTCATTTACTTAATTGTATTTTTTTTTACAAAAAGCACTAGGAAAATATTCACTCTTTTCAGTAAGAACTGTTTGAAAAAAGGTCAATAAAAAATGATGAGAAGGCAGAAAATATCAGGACAAAAATTTTCACTATAAATTTATGAAAACTGAAAATGTTGACAATTGTAAAAAGTTTTGGGGTTTTGTAAAGACTTGGTTTTTAATGAACAATGGTGTGCACAATGTCAGGCCATTCTTACAGTGTTTCTAATGATTCAGCTATATGCTGATCTGAGATTCTCAAAGCATTTTGTATGCCACAAAGCATTTGTGGGCAATTTATCTCCAAATGAAACAAAATACCTGTTGACAAAAGTAACAATGAAGTGGGACGAGTCCAGTAAGTCTGTAAGTTTCTTAATGAACACAGAAATAACATTATGTCTGTATAGAACATTCTTAAAACAAAGGTTCGTAGGGAGGTATGACACCGTTTATTCAACTAAATGAGAAAAAAAAAATGGCAAAGGCTCATGAGTTCTTCTTCTGGTCTGTATAAGAACTACCAAATTCCTTAGCTAAGTATAATCCTGAAGAGCACTTATGTGTCTTTTTTCTCCCCAGATTTGTCAAACATTAGTCAAAGGTTCTTAAACTCTCTCACACACTGCAATTTTTCACACTTGTGAAGAAAAGAAAAACATTACTCATGAAAATCCTGTACTATAATAACACAGAAAAACAAGCAAGGACATACTATTTTGACATAAATGAGAATAGAGTGGTGATAGTTCTAAGGAAAGAAACCCGTAGGAACAATACTGTAAGGGAGTTGTAAAGGATTAAGTTTACAAATTAAAAAACAAAACAAAACAACAACAAAAAACCCCAAACCAAACCAAAACACACACACAGAAAAACCCCCACACCCCGTTGAAGCCAAGACAGAACTTTTCTAGGTGTCAGAAGCAGCAGCAGCAAAAGCACAAAGCTAAGAAAGGGGAAACCTGATAGATCTGAATGTGTTTGTGGAGCTGGTAAGGACTGCGGTGAAGAAGAGCACGAAGTCAAAAGACAGCAGAAAATGTCACTGAATCTACAGGAGCAAATAGGAAGCAGAGTCTGCATAAAAACAGGTGAGGATCCAACTTAGGAAAGCACTTTATTCAGGGAAGCATGCGAGTATGAACGAAAGTTTATGCATTAAGTGTAATAAATGGAAGATATTTTCATTAAACTGAATGACATATATTCCTATGCCATATACTATCCTAAATAGAGCTCTACTTAAATCAAATGTTAAGGAACAGCTAAGGCTTTGCTTGTCACTTTGCACTATGCACTTCTGTCCTTAGCAGTAACTATACCAGATGACTAAGAGCCTCTGTTCTCAACTCAAGAAATGCAAAAATCAGATAAGTGTACTTTGCTGCAGCAACTACATAACAACCAGACTAGCTACTGAAAAGATTGTGTTTTTATAGACAAGGGGGCAGTGAGGAAGGGAAACAAAGGGAAGATCTAGGAGAAACTGGGCAGCGGCAGATGCTGGTTAGACTGTAAGATTGTGTGTTCACTTGTGTAACTGTTTTACCCAGGTGGTGTCTTAACACCTCTGAGTTAGTCATGGCCCCCCATTGCCACTGCAATGCACTGCCCAAATACCACGCTGCTCTCTGGACATGCACTCTAGTCATTAGCTTCTGGTGTTTTTTTGATGTACTGTTTGATTTAATTTTTCTTTTTTTCCCTTGGCTTCATGTTTGGAAAAAAAAAATCCTTTTCACCAACTTCTCTGATTGTTTATGGAATGGAGATTCTAGAGTCTCAAGTTGTAATATTTATGCTGTCAATAGCAGATCCACATGAAATAATGCAAAATCACAGAACAGGTTTTTAATGGAAAGGTATCTGAACAAATTAACTGTGGGAGAAGTCATGCCTAGACTAAACCCTTCAAAACACATAAACTGGCCTCTCAGTACCAAAATCAGATCCACTGATCTAATTAACAGTACAAATTCTACTCTCGTACTGGTCTTTGACTACAATTCCCAGAGGAAGGAGAGGGTATAGACAGGCCCTTTTGTACCTGTTTCCTCTCTACCTCATATGAAAGATGTATGTAGACTGCAAACAGTAAGCTCATATATATTCATATAGTAATAAAGATGCTTCTGCCGTGGTTTCTCTACTACGTTTTAGGTTCTGTGCCAAGAAGTAGGACCTGTGTGCTTCTTTGAATAATTATTAGCTAGTAAAACACTAAGAAACAAAGTGAACACCACAAGATTTTAGAAATATCAGACTTCAGTGGGCCGAAAGATTTCAGAGCTTATTCCAGTTCAGCTGCCTGCTGTTTGTAACAAAGGTAATTGCCATGAAGACATTTGCACATAGTCCTACTGAAATACAAAGTTAATCATAAGGAGTTATATTAATTTTTAAAAATGAGGACCCCTCTTATAACAATCTTACTGCCAGTTGCCTTTTATTCCCACTCGTAGCTTGTGCTGATAAAGGAGTCCTGCCCTCTACTGCCCTGCATGCTGCATTGGGCAGTGGGGAAAAAGGTACACAAGGAGGTTTTCAGCAGGAGGCTTCGTCAGCCCAGGATATACAAAAGTGCCAATGTGTCTCTGTCCGGCCCTTTCCTCGCGGAAAACCAAAATTGGCATTCAGATAAGAAGTAGGTCATAGAAATTATTTACCTTTGTCTTCACAACCACTTCTCCAGTATCAACAGCTCTCCTATGTTGCTGCTTTCATGTCTCATCCTGTGAGCAGACCACAACTCTCCTGGAGCAGGAACTATCTTTCTATTTTCCACTTGAACACCAAAAAGATCTGGTGGCACTTAGCAATCTTTATGGTTCTACTGTGAATAAATTTCCCTAATTACAAAAAGTTTTGAACACACCAGTACATTTTTTCCAGTGATACATGAAGAAGAAATGACATGAAAAGATCAACCTATACTCTCTATTCTATACAAAAAGCAATGAGAACAAGACCTGAAGCAAACTATCTTGTGGAGGAGAATAATAAATATATTCATAAAGTCTCTGCACTAAGTGACTGAATACATAGCTCAGTCTTAACAACAGAATTACAAAACACAATAAAAAGTGCTACAGTAAAACCCATCCTCATAATATATCAAAGGAGAAGAGCAGAGAGAGAGAAAAAGCATACAGGTCTTCATTATTATGTGTTGAGTGATTTGAGTGTAATGTTTAAAGAAACATGTTTGGAGAGAGGGATTTGAGTAGGGAAACATTTCTCACAACAATAAAAACATTACAATTTGAATTCAGTTACAGCAAACAAAACAACCAGGCACTCTGGGCAGAATTTGAAATGTGAACTGACTATGTTAATGTAAGAAGTGTACCATTTCTTTGATGTTTTACTCCTGAATCACTGAGAAGCCAAAAAACTCATCCTGACTATTTTTCAGGTTAAAAAGACCACTTGCATATATAATATTGCCTTTACCTGAACAAATAAAATATTTTCATTTGTCTATCCATTTTTTTTCAGCAGTGTTTATGATATATAAAGAAACAAATGTGTAAAGTCCTTAAAGGGTTAATAATCTTCTAGGCTACCTTTAACCTGCTGCATACAGGTACTACCTCAGTTGTTCAGAACAGAATTTTGCAAATAATAGTAACATTTGAAAGCAGATACATCATATCCCTGATAATCAAAACTAGATTATACCTTCAGATGCATTAAAGCATGTTCCTGAATAATGAAAATTAAAAAATATAAAAAACCAGAACATTTTATTAATTTCATATTTATTCATGCAATAATTGCAGCTATGACTTCTGGGTAGACGGAAAAAGGGCTTGCTGCATATTTTTTGCTTGGGAAATTCAGTTGGCTATTCAAATAAGTCAGCATCACTTTTCATCACACTATATTCTCTCTTCCACTTCAGTCTATTATTTAGTTTTTCTTATAATTCTTTATCTTTGGTACACAGACCCTTCTTTCTAGTTCCAGTGATGGAAACTCTTACTGATTCTTCAAATGTTCAAATAAACCCAAAACTTTTCACTATACAAACAAATAAAACAATATTTTCATTCTGTAGAAACACTCTCTATGACCACAAGCAAGCATATGATACCGGGGTGATAAATGAGGTCTGGTTAAAGTACTATGAATTTTCTTGCGTCAGTTCTGTACAGAGGTCACAGGCACAAATTGTTGTCATTCTGTCATATAACATTGGCCAGTATTACCAGTATCATCTAATAGATACTGTTACAATCTGTTTTCTCTAAATGCTCACATTATAAATTATGTGAACAACATAGAGGCAGATTCAGCTATTAATTCCCTGAACAAATCTGCCTCCATGTCTTTCCATCGAGCCTTTGCAGCATTCTGCAGAGGCATCTCTAATTTTTTTATATTGTTGACTTCTTAAAAATGGAGCCAAATATTTTTAAAGCATTTATTGATCTTTAGAGAGGTTTATTGACCCTTGAGAGGGTCTTGGTGACTTACCAGGGAAAATGGCATTGAAAGAAAATAAAGCTAAAACAAAATGCCCCCAAATAAAATGGAGTAGAGAAAGAGAAATGGGCAGCCTCAATGATTGTAGCAATAAAAATCCTCACTCTTTTGCACTAGGGATTGGCTTGTACTTTTCACTGAGTAAAGAGATGGAAGAACCTTGATTTAAGATAAATCAGTTTTACTGTTCACTTAAAAATGAGAAATAAAAATAATAACTAAAAACAAGGAAACAAAAATAAAACAGTGGCTCTAGTGTTGCAGCATGACTTTTGTTTCCATAGGAGGTAGGAAAGTGTTCATGTAAACCTTCTCTTATCTTTGCCTTTGCACATTGAGATCCTCTGGGGCAAGTGGGAACAGAAAGCCAAGGAAAGCAGCAGGGAGTCATATACAAGAACCTCTTTGATTCTGCACAGATCACCCCATCATCCATTCATCCTCCCCATCATGAGACATGAGAAAAGGTGCTGCATTCGCCTTCTGGCAGCTCTTTGGGGAGGTGGTCAATACAGAAATGGACACAGATATATTGGAGAGAGGAAAACAAATACACTTCTTCCACACCTAAGGCCTGTTTCCAGAAAAAGAAAACAAACAAACAAAAACCCCAACCAAAAACAAACAAACAACCCCCCCAAAAAAAATCCACAAAAAAACCCAACCCAAACCAAACCAAAAAACTAAAGAACAAGACAGATAACTTCAGCTACTAAAACAGAAAGTCAAATTTACTGTCTTGGTTTTGCCCACCAGCCCGTCCCTGGGGCTGTGAATGGTTTTGTCCAAGTAGATTTCTGGACAAAACACAATCAAAACTTGTAGTGACGCCTTTGCTAATTACATATTTAAGAAAAACGGAAGAGAAAGTGGATTGCGCAGTTGA
>JAYRBT010000139.1:60043763-60058227 GCA_036023395.1 Myiotriccus ornatus
GTGGGGTTGGATCAAGGGTTGGACTTGATGATCTCGAAGGTCTCTTCCAACCCAGTTAATTCTATGATTCTATGAAAATGCAGCCTTGGGCAGCGTATGTAATACAGTTGGATAGAGTCCAGATTTTGCTGTGAAATCAGCCATTAATCCTCTCATATGTGCTGCACTTCTTCCTGGGTTTCCAGTCAAAGCACCCACAGCATCAGTGAGTTTGATATCACAAGAATCTCAGACTGTGACTGATATCTAGGTGCCCCACTGTTTTTGTTTGATGCTATATCGACACCTCTGGTACGTGTGTCCCAGAGACAGCAGAGGGGTCTCTAATGTTGTGTTTGCCATGATGGTGAAAGTGCTTCCATCACGGGGGGGAGACCAGGGTGTTGTGATCTCTGCTTGGCAAGAAAAGGGCAAAGTGGGAAAAAAAAATAGAGGAGGGATGATAAAGCAAAAGTCTGCCAGTAACAAAAAAATGGATCTGCTATGACAAAAAACTCTTCTCTAAACTAGCAGAGTTAACCTCATGATAAATCCACTGCAATGATCTTAGGGGCTGCAGCATTACAGCTGAGAAACAGTGCAGTTGGGTATTTTAAGTTAATAAGCTTTTGTGGCACTTGGGTGTTGACTCCTCAGTAGTAATGCCAAACACAGAAGCACTTAATAGTGGGTGCCTCTGACCCACTGGCACCAACAGTTTATGGTTAAAATTTTTATTGTGTGTTTTCCAAGCCTGCTATTTGATTAATGCACTGGCCCTGCAGTATTGAATGAAGCTTTAAGTGAATTTAAGTTCCACTATCTCAAAGGACAATAGAGTCAAGCTATTCCAAAGCTATTTCATATAAATAAATAAGTAAAAAGAAAGAACCAAACACATTTCCTTGTCTTTGAAAGAGTCATGACCAAGTTTTCCTTACAGATTCTAATACAAATAATTTGGGATTTTTTTATAGGCCACTCAGATTGGATCTAAAATCAGTAGTTTCCTAAATATTAGCTTTCTGACCTCTGTATCTGGTTTACATAAGGCATGAGGAATGTAGGATTGACCACTAAGATATGTATTTAGAAGACTTAAAAAAAATCAGTCTTAAAGCATTGCCAAGTTAATAGACAGTAAACCAAGTGTAATATGTTAAACAAGAAATTTATAGTGATCTGGTTGCATAATCAACAGAAATTAATAAGATGTTGTGCTTGACAGGAAGACAACAAATTTATGTCTAGATAGGATCAGGTTTGTTACAGGTTCACTGAGCTGCACTATTTCCTCTTCTGGTACAACATATCTCACAAACATATCAACCTGCAATGGCTGTGCAGGTGACTATGTCCAGATCAAGAAAAATAATCTAGTCCCAGTGTTTTAAAAAGACATATAGAAATAGTAATATAATACATCTATATTTAAAGTACACATAAGGAGAAAACTGAAGAACAAGGAGTGAAGAAGCAGCAAATTAAGAAATATCAGTTAAGAATTCTGGAGGAATAGCAACAGCTGGTAAATTTTCTTAACAAACAAGGAAAATTCATCCCTGACTCAACTGTGAAGGGCACAGAACATTCAGCTCCACTTACAACAAAAAAAATGGAAGAACAACTGCTGTAAAATGAAAGCATTTGACAATTAAACTGAGCAGGAAAAAATAAACAAAATCCAATTGTCCTAGAGAAACTGCTGAGAAATGTTCTCCATGAGCATATCTACTACTGTTCATAATTAAAAGACATTTGAGAACTATAGAAATTTCAAAGGACTGGAGGAGTGTCAGAATTAAAAATAAAAGGAGGGGTTGTGGGAATTTTAGAGCATTTAGATATAAATTCCTGAAAAAAAATGAACCCAATTTGAGACTGACAATTAAATTTAGAGACTATGGAAATGTTCATAGTCAGACTGAATTCAGGGAAAGTAGGTCTTTTCAAAACAACTGTTCCTTTTTTTATGTCAGGAACTCAGATCTAACTGATATAATCAAGTTATATTGCTACATATTTGGATTTCTCCTAGACTCAGGAAAATTCAGTTTCTGATTTTCAGTCTCAAGATCTTGGATCTAAAAGACATTACAATGAATCAAAACTTGGTGCCCTGATGGATCTCAAAATGCAAATCACACTGAGAAAATAGTCAGGAATAGAGCTTTAGCCATAATACCACAGGGAATTGTTTCTTGACCCCTATTTTTATCTGAATCTGAGCTAAAGCTACAAAAATCTTACTAGCAAAGTAACAGATAAGTTTTAAGAGTATAGTTATATAAAGGTTACTCTTACAGGGATACCTGAATCACTTGGTAAATGATCACAAAACAATAAAAGTATATTTTGTATGGTCAAATGTAACACAAGATAGCTAAGAAGACAGAGTGCAGGTCTTACAAGTTTCTGTCTTGGAAATAAGTAATTCAGGGACTTAGAGGTCATCATAGGTAATTGCCTCAACATGAGTTCACAACACAAAGCTGTGTCAAGAAGTTCTTGTACACTTAAAAAAGTAACTTCAAAGGGAGGCCAGAAACCTTGAGGTTTTTTCATCATTCTACACAGCACAGGTCATGAATTTCCTGCTATGATCATATGGGCACATCTCTCCCAATCAGTTTCCTGCTATTGAAGAGGCCTCAAGCTCACACCTTGGTCTCTTTGCCAGTGGCACACAACACCTAACACTCCTGGCGACTGAATTTCCCATTATTTAGGCCAACCATCCAGCGACTTTGGAGTCAGCATTGAAGTTCCTAGATAAAAATATAACAAAAAAGTGGTTTGGGTAAGGGGGATCACACTGCATCAGCAGAAGCCTTCGCAGGCTGGATGACAAGTCTTCATAATACCAACTGTGGTAACACACCAGGAGTTTATCTTATCAAGGGCAGGAAAGGCTCCTGGATACACTTTCCCCTGTGATGTGGACCTATGCATGAGGCCTAAAGCATGCTTGCAACTTAAAGCCCTGCTGTGGAATATTCCCCTCCCAGGGAATAGTCTTAACTGCATAAGGGTTGGATGCAGTAAAAGGGCTACAGATTGGCAACCCTTCAATGAGATGAATCTTCTCAGCTTTATGCTCTAGAATTTGGCGATATATATTGTGCCAATATTTATTTCAGGAAATTATCCTTCTGCCAGAGACAGAAAACATCAGCTGACAGCTCTACACTCAGTTTTCATTCTTTCCCTCTCCCTTAAAAGATTATAGGGTATATAGGATATATATCAAAGACTATAAAGTGTTTGATAGTTGGCATTTGTAGAAAGATCACAAGGTTGCTTTATTTTTTCTTTTAATAAATCAGAAATCGAGAGAACACGGGGAGATAAGACAGATAACTTGGTTAAATCATTAGCACAGACCTCTAAAAATATGGTTCAATACATAAATCACTTTTGTATGATCTTTATTACCCTCCTAGGGCCTCAGTAAAGTAGAGGTGATAAAACCCCTGAAGTATTATTAGGAGGAATTAATTGATCTTCATGAAGGTCTTATGCACTACAGAGATGAGGGTCTTAAAAGTTGCTGGATGGATGTTACTAGAGATGGTGAAAAAGAATCACAGTCATGATTCTTTCCTACTTCACAGAATTGGAACCACTTCTTTCTAACAGATTACATAGAATAATTTTGCTAGAGGACAGAACCATTCAGGAAATCAGCACATGTGGCTGTGAAGACAAAAATCTGGCATCACTTCAATCCATGAGAAATATTTCCAAGATGAGATTCTGAAGGTTATTTCAGAAACAAAACAGAACATTTCTTTCAAAACTTTCCCTTTCTGGTTGTTACCTCATGAGTACTTGAGTTTCAAGACATAAATATCTGTGTTTATTGAAAGTTCAGTTCCTTAGCTGCAAGTTCAGTTTCCCCATTGTAAAGACTCTGAACCAGGATACATTATAGATTTATGGTGGTGTTTGTCCACTTTAAGAAAAATGCATTTAGAGCAATAACTCAGTATCTGACAAAGAAAGTTTGTTGCTGATCCCTCCCCAGTGCATGGGTATTTTGGTAAAGTTGCACAGAATTCACCTGAAGAGACTTCACCATCTCTAGAGTCACAGAAAAAAATCAGTGGGAACTGATGCTTATTTTAAATTCCATGGATGAAACTGCCATCCACTTCAGACAAGCCAGTCCAGAAGCTAAGTACGGTGGTTTGACCTGGGCTGGATGCCAGGTGCCCACCAAAACCACTCTATCACTCCATTTCTCAACTGGACAGGGGAGAGAAAATATTAAAAAAGACTCATAAGCTGAGATAAGGACAGGGAAAGGTCACTCACTGATTACTGTCATGGACAAAACAGACCCGACTTGGGGAAATTAGTTTAACTTATTACCAATAAAAATTAGAGTAGGATAATTAGACTTAAAACTGATCTCAAAAACACCTACCTCTCAATTCTCCCTCTTTCATGAGCTTAACTTTATTTCCAGTTGTCTACCCTCTCCCCTCAGCAGTGCGGGGATATGGGGAATAGGGATAATGATCAGTTCATCACATGTTTCTGCTGCTGCTTCCTCCTCAGGGGGAGGACTCCCCACACCCTTCCTCTGCTCCAGTGTGGGGTCCCTCCCATGGAAAACAGTCCTCACAAGCTTATCCAATGTGAGTCCTTCCTATAGGCTGCTGTTCTTCACAAACTGCTCCAGTGTGGATCTGTCCCATGGGATGCAGTCCGTCGGGAACAGGCTGCTCCAACATGGATCCCCCATGGAGTCACAAGGTTTGACAGCTAACCTGCTCCACTGTGGGCTCTTCTCTCCAAGGGTTCACAGCTCCTGCCAGGAGCCTGCTGTGGGGGCTGTCCACAGGGCTGTTCTCTGGGCACCCAGCTGCTCTGGCGTGGGGTCCTCCACAGACTGCAGGTGGATCTCTGCTCACCACAGACCTCCATGGGCTGCAGGGGGACAGCCTGACTCGTCATGATCTTTGCCATGAGCTGCAGGGGAGTCTCTGCTCTGGCACTTGGAGCACATCACCTACTCCCCCGTTTCTTCACTGAGGTCTGCAGGGCAGTTCCTCTCACATATTCTTGCTCCTCTCTTCTCTGGCCACAATTACTTCTGCACAATAATTTTTTTCCCTGTCTTAGCTGTATTATCCCAGAAGTGCTACCACCCTTGCTGATGGGCTCATCCTTGGCCACTGGTAGGTCCATCTTGGAGCCAGCTGGCATTGGCTCTGTCTCAATCTGACTTCAGCAAGAGGTAGCTACTCTTCTTTTGTTTGCCACAGGTTTTGTAAGAAATCACAACTGACTGCCTGTAAGGGACATGTAGATTTTTGTTTTGCACGTATTCAATTCAGTCAGAAGTTCATGGCTCTTCATATACAAGTTCCATCCCATTTTCCAGGCTAAAAAGCTATACTCCAACTAACACTTTTTCTGTCAGTGCAGACCACCGTGTAACTTCTCCTGCCACTCTAGCAACTGAATAGAACAGGATGCATGGTTGGAAGAAAGCAAGAAAGGTTATGACATTTCTCCATCCTGTATGGGATTTCTAGCCTGCTGTTTGAACTCTGTGGTCTGAATAGCAGCCAGCATAAAGCAGTCATAGCTCATGCTGGCATGTGGAGAACAAGGGAAAAAGAAAAGGCACATATGCACACACAGACTTGCGCAGTTTCCTAAGTTATGCCTCAGTCTTAGCTTGGATTTGGGAAGTTGCTCCTCCAGTAAATTCTTCCCCACTAAGTTAGAATGAAATTGCATGAAGTAAAAGAATTAAGTGAGCCTTTCAAGATATTTTTAAATCCCATAAGCAGTGGCAGGAACTGTTTTCTGGAATTGTTTCATTTTGGAATTATCCCTTTTTGTATTTCAAATCCATTACCGTTATATTAACTTACATGCATTATATATCATAGTGTTATGGGATATTTTGTGTAATTTGTAATTTGTAATGCTTAGTTTACAAAAAAAGTTTTTGCCTATTTTAATAATCACAACACACCCCACTAGTTAGAAAGTATGACCTATTAACCAAGGAATTGTACCATCACATTTATGTCACACTTGTTAGTTTTAGGGTTTATGTTTTCTTTGGAACTTGCAGATTGCATTTGATCTAACAAGTTAGACTTTCAGTCTGCCTAGTCTTCAAAAGTTGCAGGCATCATTACAAATTCAAGCCATCTTCTGTCAAAAGAGTACCTTTTCATAAAACTAATGTAATCTTATATTTGATGTAATACTAATGGGAAAACCTTCAAATGTGTTCTCTAGAGATGTCCCAATTATTAGAAGACAATATAAATTTTACATTACCTCCTTTATACACTTTTTAAAAAATCACTAGACAAAGGAATTGAGCAAATAGATCATAAATTCATGTGGTAATGTTTCAAGTAGGCTCCAATTTAACCTCTAAATCACTGCTTGTAGAATCATTTACATGCCCATAAATATCTGCCTTGTTGAAAACAGACTGTATGATGATAGAGGAAAGTTTTGCTCCCGAACACACAATAAGAGTGAAGTTCAACTCTGCAGGTATTTCAATCTCATTTATGGACAGAACTGTACAAGTTATTTTTCTTTAACTGTATTGACAGAACTTAGGAAAATATTTTTTTATTTGTATAAATATCTGCATTTGTCACGTGGGACAAAATGAGTGTGAGTCTAGCTTGCGCCTTACAAGTCTGAACAACACCTGCCTCTCTTCTTCTGACCCCTCTCCTCATGGTCTCTTCTACCTGATTGATTTGCTTTTCAGCCTCCCAGTGATTCTGCTTTCCATGAAGAAATGGAGATAATGTTATTGCCCAAGACAGACAAGGTTTTCAGACACAATGTTTCTGATAATGTTCCCTTTTATGGAAATGCTGGTAGTCATTAGAAGCTTTGCATAACCTTTTAAGATTTCTGAGATGCCTTTAAAGTAAACACTGTTTATTTACCATCCTAAAAGTTCTAAAACAGGAAGAAACTTTTCCTGGAGATGTCTTTCAAACTTGAAGTGTTGGGCCTGTATCTGTTCTCAGTAATCCAAGGAAAAATCCCCGAGGCTAACATACAAGTTTGCAGTATTGCACAACCAGATTTGTTTGATGCAAAGAAATCTATCTTCCATTCTATACAGTCACATTAGACGCAAATCAGAGCATGCCTGAGCCATACAGCTACAGACCAGATGTGTTTATCATGATAAAGCCAGCATGTACTGAAGTAAACTCATCTCTGTGGCATTTAACTTGCGCCATCTGAATGTCAGTTCAGAAATCCCTCTCAACGCAAGTACATTTTCAAGTGATTTTTTGTTTCTAGTAGCTCTAGGAAGCAACCTTTCCCAATCTAAATACAAATTTTGTTTAGAATTTCACCTCAGATGAGTTTTGCTTCTAAACTATTGTTCCTGCTTATGTTTCTTTTTAGCACTGTAAATAACTCTTCATGTCTCTTGATATTAATGCATTTGTAGTTGAATTCCTAACTCTTCTGTGTTATATAAAAACTCCTGGAAATCAATTTTCAATCCTAAGCAAAAGTAATGGGCATATTTCTTGTTTCAGATCAGATTCTTTTTCTTACAACAGGCAGTAGTTGACACTTGTGGAAGAACAAAGTACAAATAGTTATGACCCTTCTCTTGACAGATGACAGTAATCAGTTTAGAGACTCTTTAAGCTGGAAGTTACATCTGGGCCATTGTATTTCATACCCTTATTATTCATGAATTTACTTAATGCCTTTTTGATACAATTTATAATTTTGACCTCCTAGAGAATTGAGAGTCATCATTTAAATTACATATAGAGGGGAGAAAAGTGCTTCATGCCTTTTAAGTGCTGCATTTATTATTTCACTAAGTCTCCTTGCTCCTGACTGGCACAGAACAACCACTTCTTTATGCTATTAATGTGTTACTGACCTTTATCATATACACTGACTTTTTACAAAATTAAAAAGTTTTAGCTGTAAAGAAACTTTTCATACTTTCATGTTTTTCTTGTCTTCCTCTGAATCTTTTTTAGAGGGAAGAACCAGAACACGTACACTGAGTAAATCAGTTCTGTTTTCCATACTCTTTCCCTGTTCTAATCAGTTTGTTTTCTGATAGCTTCAGTGCTGACTGCAACAGTATATTAAAAGTCACACATCCCAGAATTAAAATGCATCATGCAAGTGACAGACAAGGAAACTTCAAGTTTGAGAAAGCATAGAAAAGTTGTCAAAACATTAAAAGCCTCTCAGTGCCAGGGACATGAAAGTGACAACAACATGCAAATTACGATTATTTGGGACCAGAGTCTCCCTCAGTAGGATTAAGGATGAGTTACAGATGTGAAGAGCTATAGATATTGTTTCTCAAGAACAGAGAGACAGAAAAAGGAATAAATAGTTTCTATGTTGAGCTGGAATAGAAATGTTACAATTTAGCCCTGAAAACCATGAATAGTGTGATCTTACAAAAATTACCAAACTCCTAAGCCTTGCACATCTAAGGAAACTCATTGACACCAAACTGCTGCATCACTTATCATAGCCCTGCTCACAGCACCGTGATTATTCACAAGCACATATCTTTACAGCATCAGGCCACAGTTTCTAGACTACTGAGCAATTTTAAGCAGTAAAGTAAAAAAAGCATTTATTCTACTGCTGCAAGGTGGTGTATTACCATTTGAGTCTGCCCACTGACATCAGCACCAGAAGGACCTTGCTTGTACTCCATATTGAGTAACCTATAAGGTAATAGTTTATATATTTAGTTCAATGAGTGGGCTGAGACGTATATGCTTGATCACATCCTGTTTTACTAATGTCACATATGTGGGATTGTGGCTTATGATTTATGCCTTGTGCCTGACTGCAGAACCTGCACCTTTGCTCAGCAATCTGCCAGAGCAGAGCCCTGAAGGGTGCCCTGCCTCACTTGCTTCCCTGACCCTGATCAAGGGAAAGGGAGTCAATCTGTTGGAAACCTGCTTGTACAGAAACTGTTTTAAAAAACAAAAGATTGTAAGAAAGCAGGAAAAACTAAAAGCATCTGCAAAGGTAAATGTGAAGTCATTCACTACATTATCTGCCCTGCCACAGATGCACACTGTTCTGTGCCACTGACCAGAAGAAAACTATGACTCAGAAAAATATCTTCCAATTATGATACTTTAAAAGGGGGGAAAAAAGTTATCTTACATTAAAGGAATTATGCTCCAGTGTCATTATTCTCAGTAATATTAGAATGATATTCTACATATTTTAAAAAGTAAACTCATAACCTCAGAAAAATCCCCAGAAATCCTAATTTCTATTTATAAGAAAGAAAATAAATTCCCTTTTTTGAGGCTTTCTGTCCAAAATCAAATACCTATATTTGCAAGGAGCAGACAAATAAAAGGAAACCAGCATCTATTTCTTTAAGTGATATTTTTAAGCCTCTTTCTTCCCAATTCTTTTTTCTCTATATTCCTTGTCTTGTGACATTTGGCAAGGCAAAGCCTGAAAACTCTATTATTAGTTAGTGAGAAAATGTTGCAAATGGCTTAGCTTCTACATTCCTCTTCTCTTACAGAGCAGTGTTATCCCAAAGCTCACCTCCTCGAGAGAGAGGGGGAAGAGATCCCATGTTTGAAACCAGCTGTGAAATTGTAATCAGTGAGGGAGGGAGGGAGTGCAAGTCTGTGCGAGGAACGAAAAAAAAGAGTAGAGCAATACAATACAAAGGATGCTCTGGAAGAATCCCAACTTACTTTCAGTTGGTTCAACTGAGGGTTTGCAAGCATCAGAATGAGATTTCTGAAAAATAGCATCTAATGTGTGCTTAGAGGCCTTCTAATAGAAGTGCATTTCCAGTGCTGCTTTTGCCTCTGATCAGCTCCTGAAAGTGCAGTTGCATTTTTTCAGACATGTCACAGACAGTGAGCCCTTCAGGGCTCATAAACTGACAGCTAGAGGAAAGACAAATTTATAAATACTTCTTTCTCAACAGTATTTCAATAATCCTTATCTGTCTGTTTCTCATCGGGTCATCTCTTTTTTTTTCCTTCTCTTTCTTTCATATTTGCTGACACAGGTTTTTAGAGGTTAAAAGGAAACTGTGGCAGGAAATCCATCGTGTTAAAGAAAATAAAGTGTAACATGCAGTACTGTAAGAGAGAAGAAGAAAAGATGGCAGTTGTTTAAAGCAAATATCAATACAAAGACCAAAAACACTTCTATGAGAAGTATACAAAAAGAAAGACTGCTTCCACAAGATCAATCAAATCACAACTTTTGTGGTTTATTGGAGAGACACTTGACCACCTTCTAAAAGAGAAAAAAAAAAAACAAAAAACACCCAGAAAATGGACTAAAATGTATCAGAAAAGTCCTGTGGCAAAGTTCTGCCTCGACTGAAATAAATTAAGAAGTTTCTGTTGTCTCAGTGGAATTTACTTCTTTGCATTTCAGATTTTTTGTGAATGCTGGGAAATCCTTGATGCTGTTATTCTGCTCCATAGAGTCAAGATATCTGAGAAGACCTGGATCTCTGTCAATACCACACTTTGTCCAGCTCGGCACAACCTTTCCTACATTACGTTGCCCAGAGTTGTGGATGCTCCACCTCTGGAAGCATTTAAAGTCAGGTTGGATGGGGCTATGAGAAACCTGGTCTAGTGGAAGGTGTCCCTGTAGATGGCAGGGGGCTTGGAACTAGATCATCTTTATGTTCCTCTCAACCTAAACCATTTGAAGATTCTAGGATTCTAGGATTTAATATCATTCACATGAGTAATCCCACTGTGTCCAAGCAGAGTACTTCCTTGTACTGTACAGTACTTATCACCAGGTAAGCACTGATATCAATTTTTACTGTTTTAGAGTCTATTTTTACAGCAGAGTTGAATATGGAAAAGACCTTTCCTGTTGACACATTTGTACCAGTGTATTATTATATGAAAATTCTATCCATTCAAGCACTATTTTCATCCAGCTTGTTAATGGGAAATTTAACTTCAGAATTACAAATTAGCCATTTCTCTATGCAAAGACTTTAATACAGGAACACAGTGGCCATTTACATATTTGACTTTATTATTTTCCTCTAAAAGAAGTTTGAAATATTGGAGCTTTTCTCTACACTGAATTTCCACTGAACATCTACAAGTTTAGCCCCTTACTGATAAGTGTCTTAAGGAATTTTCTGATTGTCATTATTTCAGAAGAGGAAGACAGGTAATTGCAGGTGACATACCTGTCATGGGAACTGTATTTAAGCCACAGAGTTTTCTTCTGCAGGAAATCACTGTTATGATTCCTGCCTCTTTCAGAGTTAAATGAAAGAGTCATACTTGACTTTCCTTCAGTTCATCAGAAACAAAGGCAAACAAATAAAATCCCATAAAGCTATTTCCCCAAAATTAGGAGAGCCCCATTATTTCTATTCTAAGCACCAAAAGTACATTAAGACTTAATATATTTGATACCTTATAACTAGAAGACATTTGTGGGAGGTGGAATAAAGGGATGCATTTTATGGAAACACCAGTGAAAGTTAAACAGATCCTTTTAGTTCTTTTTGAATGCAAGTATTGGTTTTAAAATCAAGTCCAACACCTTCATATCATTCAAATTGCCCCCTCCCCAAATAAAAGCAATCCAGAAATGCCAAAAGCTTTTCTATTTGCCTGGGCATGAGCTAACATGAGGATTAATGATTCCTTGGTTATTTTTCAGCAACTTTTTTGTCATAGTTCCCTGTCCTTCCCTTTTTTCTTGGCAAAAGCTATTAACAGTTCGTAACGTTTCCAAAACACTCTGAAATATTGCTCAGGACTATGACTTTTTCTATTTCCTTGCTCATTGCCAGTGATTATTTACCCCAAAGGAAAAATCCTCTGCAAAATATTGTCCTTTGGAAGCACATTCCCCAGGCTAAATGTGTTAAACAACACATTCCTCCCCTTTCCCTGAATTTGCCAGAATTAGAGCAGTTAATGTTCAGAAAGAGCATCCACTCAAATTATTATTTCTCCTAATTGCTTCATTGTTAGAGTAAGGCATGATATGTATGACATTGCTGTCTTTTAAATCTCTGCGTGTTTTTCAATTTTAAATTCCAAAAGCAGAGAAAATAAAACTCCAGTGCCAATTTTAAAGCTTAAGAGTGTCTCAAAACTGTTCCTATAGAACTAAGCAAACCAAATACTACAAATACTACATCCTAAAGATGAGATTGCAGAAGGTAATGAAAAGGAAACAGGACACGATATTATCTTTGGATTACCTGCGATTCACTAATGTTTTACCACAGCGGATATCCTTACAAACTTAATTTCCTTTCATACTACTTCAACAGCAACTGCTGTGCATACAGTGTTCATAAATCACAGGGAAAATGCATTGTAAGAGCAAGCAAAACTGTGCATTATAAAGATAAATCTGCAATAAGATTCTCTGTTCAGACTTGTTTCCTTTTATTTTCGTAAATAATTCTAAATTTTCAAGTGGTTACTACAAAGCATGAACACAGAAATAAGCATAAAATTATTTTAAAAAGCATAAATGTTAGGGTAAAAGAAAACAAAAGATAATGAAGTCGAAGTATTGAATACATTTTAGAATTTATATTCTGCAGAAGAAAGGAATCCTTAGCTTAATTCTCACTGAAATCAAACATTTTAGTCAGAATTTTTTTCACAGAAAATACATTTAAGGATTTTGAGAGTTTTTCTACTACAATTGAAAACACAGACTCTTAGAAAGCTTTCTTTTCCCCCCCGAAGGTTACACATGTTTACGTAGGTTGCTTTTAAGCTCTAGTGTTTTCTACTGTCTCTGTTTCTTGATTCAAAATATCAGTAAGTCCTAACATTTCTTGGATTTTTTAATGAACAGCATTAATAATGATCCTTCTAAAGGAGACACATTAATTTCAATTGAATTTGGAGGAGTATTTTCAACTTGTAAATTCTAATGTTCTCCAGTTTACTGATATGTCGACATTTTAGGGATTTTGTCCTTGGCTCCGAAGAAAAACACAAATTCACATTTCTCCAAAAATGTAAATTTTCAATATTTCTTTCTGAATTTATGTATATGTTAAATATCTTATAAGAACTTTTTTTTGAAAACCTGATTCTCCAAATGGGAAAAATCCCATGTGAAAATGTCATGAACATCTTAACCAAGCTCAAAAAAATTGCTAATTTTGTCAAAAAGGCATTTTCTGTACCAAATGGCACCTTCTGCACTTCTATGGTGTTCATCTTTGCTACAGCATATCTTAGGGCCTACCTTTACACAAGGTCAGTGCAGGACAGGACACACACATGCGAGTGTCCCTCACTAAAACAGTTTATAAAACTGGAGAATGTTTTAAAGGAAATGGTCTCATCTCAGTTTTGCAGTTCAAAACAATGAGTAAGTTGTCAAAGATAACACAGGAAGTCTGAGGCAGGATCAGGACTGAAACACACATTTCCTAAGTGTTAATGCAGCTCTTTTTATCATAAGGATGAATTTCTGCCCCACAGACATACAGTCAGATAAGAATTTATCTAAATACACAGATTCATTTATAAATTCAACCATTCTTTGATATAGAATTAGGTTTGCAATATTGAACTAGCAGTCATTTGCTTTCTACTTTCTTGCATTAAAGAGAGCTCCTCAACAGTTTGCATTTTACTTAATGTAAATTTAGATTTTAGTATCAACAAAAATAATTTCCTACTGTGTTTGTAACTGAATGACCTTTCTCTAGGAATGTGAAGCAAGATTCATACCATACTTCAGCACCTGCATGCTATTCCATCTTTAACTCTCCTCCATGGCCCAACACAGAAAGTACCAAGTTTTGTCTTATCTGTGATATGCTGACATTTCCAACCCAATGAAACTGTAGGTGTTGTTTTCACACTGCGTTCTTCCAAACTTTCATATTTCACTACAGGCAAACCTGTTTCAAGATGTTGCCTGCAGCACTATGTGAACTTGCTGTCAGATCAATTTATTTATGGATGATCGCTGCTTTTTATTCTTTTGAGGTTGATATTTGGTACATGTACATGTACGGATAAAGATCTGACACATTACCAACGTATTACCATTTTTATACTTCTGATAATTATTTTCAATATTTTTGAAATATACACTTAAAAAGGGGGGAAAATAGAAACAATTAAATCATAGAATATCAGAGAATACCTGGAAGGTACTCCCAAGGATCATCAAGTCCAACTCCTGGCTCTGCACAGAACAAATCCAAAAATCCCACTATATGCCTGAGAACACTGTCTAAACACTGCTCCAACTCTTTCAGGATTGGTGCTGTGACCACTTCCCTGAGGAACCTGTTCCAGTGCCCAACCACACTCTGGGTGAAGAAACCTTTCCTAATATCCTAATATCCAGCCTAAATCTCCCCTGACACTATGATTTCATAGAATCATAGAATCATAGAATCATAGAATCATAGAATCATAGAATCATAGAATAGATTGGGTTGGAAAAGACC
>JAYRBT010000139.1:60058327-60076640 GCA_036023395.1 Myiotriccus ornatus
CTCTCTGGGCCCAGCCATCCAGCCAGTTCCTGACCCAGCACAGAGTGCCCCTGTCCAAGCCGTGGGCTGCCAGCTTTCCAGGAGTATATTATGGGAGACAGTATCAAAGGCTTTGCTGAAGTCCAGATAGACCCAGCCACAACCTTCCCCTCATCCACCAAGAGTGTCACCTGATCGTGAAAGGAGATCAGGTTGGTCAAACAGGATCTGCCCCTTCTAAACCTATGTTGGCTGGCTCTGATCCCTTGTCCATCCTGTAGGTGCTGTGTGATTGCACTCAGGATGATATTTCAAGCCATTTCCTTGGGTTCTGTTGCTGTTCACCACAGAGAAGAGGTCAGTGCCTGCTCCTTTGCTTCCCCTCATAAGTTGCAGACTGCGAAAAGGTCTCTCTTCAGTCTCCTCTTCTCCATGCTGAATAGACCAAGTGACCTCAGCTGCTCCTCATACAGCTTCCCCTCAAGGCCTTTCACCATCTTCTTTGCCTTCCTTTGGACATTCTCTAAGAGCTTAATACCTCTCTTATATTGTGGTACCCAAAACTGCGCACATTATTCAAGATGAGGCTACCCCCCTCCAGAGCAGAGTGGGACAATCCCCTCCCTTGATTCGCTGGTGATGCTTTGCCTGATGCCCCCCAGGACATGGTTGGTCCTCTTGGCTGCCAGGGGACTGCTGACTCACATTCAACCTGCCACTGACCAGGACCCCCAGGTCCCTTTCCATGGCACTGCTTTCCAGCATCTCATTCCCCAGTCTGTGCATACATCTGGGGTTGCCCCATCCCAGGTGCTGAATTTGTCGCTTCCTGCCCAGCCCTCTAGTTTTTCAAGGTCTCTCTGCAGGGCCTCCCTGCCTTTGAGAGAATCAACAGCCCCTCCCAATTTAGTATCACTGGCAAACCTACTTCTGTACATTCAAGTCCTGCATCCAAGTAATTTATGAAGATCTTGAAGAACACTGGTCCTAGCATGGAGCCCTGTGGAACCCCACTACTGGCAGGTCACCAGTCCAATGTTACACCATTCCCTATTACCCTCTGCACTTGACCCGTGAGCCAGTTGCTCACCCCACCACATGATGTGTTTATCCAGACATGTGCTGGACATTTTGTCCAGAAGGATACAGTAAGAGACATTATGGAAAGCTTTGCTGAATTTCTGAAAGATTACATCAACAGGCTTCCCTCCCTAGGTGGGCATTAGTGTCATGTCATAAAAGCAGATTAAGTTAGTTAAGTAGGACTTTACCCTCATGAACCTGCGCTGTCTGTGACCAGTGACTGAGACCAATAGGCCTGTAATTACCTGCAGGTACAGAGGATCATCCCTCTTTCCTTTATTGAAAATTTGGACCTTTGCCAGCTTCCAGTTTAATGGAATCTCTTCAGATTCTCAAGACAAATCAATGATTAAAAATCATTGAGAGAAGTCTCACAATGACATCAGACAACTCTGTGAGTACCCTGGGATGAATCCCATCAGGCCGCATAGATTTATAGGGATACAGCTGGAGCAGCAAATTCCACAAAAGTTTAGGGCCTACTGGGAGTTTATCATTCTCACAGTCATGGTCCTACAGCTCAGTGTTGAAGACTGAGCTAAAGCATTAAAAATCTCTGCCTTGTCTATGTCCCTGTTTTTGAGATGACTATCCTCATCAAGCAAAAGGACAACGTTATTTCTGGTCTGCAGAAGTTCCATTTTTACTAGAGTAAATTTTTACTCTAGAGTTCAATTTTTACTATTTTTATTAAACTTCCTTTTTTACTATTCAGACTTGTGTTTTTCAGTGAACTATGGAGCTTTAGCCCACAGATGTCCATTTTGAACTCAGTCATCCTTTGGCAGTGTTAGTCTCTGCACTAAATGCAACAACAAGCTGCTGAGTCAAAAGCCCTGATAGGAGCCAGTGGCCTAAATGCTGACTCAGCATGAAAGCTGCACGGTCTTTATAGGGGCTTTGCGAGAATTCCCCCTTTCATGTAGCTGTGCATTAAGTGACCAAAGGGTCATCACTTTGCAATATGCAACATTCTGACCCCCAGTACAAGTCACAGCAATTTAGGAAGTTTGCTGTGTTAAAGGAAGAAGTTATGAAACCAGTGGTGGTTGCAAACATATCCACAGCCTAAGTGGCAGTGCCCTGCCATCTCTTTCTCTCTGGCCATGCTGGCACCTGTGACTGTTTCAACTATCTGTATCTTCCTGTATAGGTCTGCAAGTTTTGAAGAAGCTGGTCATTTGCTTTGGTAGTCTTTGCTGTGTTTGTTTTGTTTTGCCCTGGCTTTGGTCTTCAACTGAGGTTTAGTCATAAACCGTGTTACCAGAATCGTAGCCTCAGTTACATGAGTCACCACAGTTATTTCAGTGATAACATCTTCACTGCAAAACATGAACTAGAGGCTGGGCCCCTACCATGGGAAATAATGTCGAGTTCCCCAGATCATATTTATTCACGTAGATACATTAAACCTTTCTATACCTTGACTCTATGACAGTATTCCATGTACAGAGCTCTGTGAATGACCAGTGGGTGTTCTCACTTTGACTTCAGGGGGTCAGCACACTCACAAGTACACACCCGCTCCTCACAGGAATAAAAATGCAACCACCATCTTTGGCAGAAGTCAAAGATCCTGGCAAATGATCTAGAGAGTACTTAATACAAAATTATCAAGAAGGTACTGAGATTTTATGGTGTTTTGCACATTCTCTGTAGCCAAATGGGCTTCAGCAATCAGAACAAAATTTTTTTCATGTAACCACCATGTCAATTTGAAATACTGAATTAATTCATCTCCTGTATTCTTCACAGCAGTTAGCATCCCTTCAGACTTGTATTTAATACCATGGCTAAGCCTGGAACAAAGCAACAGTCCTGTTGAAATGCCATACTGCTTTAAATTTCTCACTGCTTGGGTTTCAAAAATGAAATGTCTGTGAACTAAATTCTGGTGGGATTAGTGGATGTAGGGCAATGTTCTCCATAAATTTAAAACCTGTAACAAGCTTTAATTTTCAATACTTACAGATTAACAAAGTATAATTCAAAGAAAACTGTTAATTTATTTAAACATTACATCTGAGTGCTACTAATGATAGAAAATATTTTATATGTTGTAGTAGTCAACTTATACTCTACAATTCTGCAGTCTAGTAAGGAATTCATAAATGTTGCCAGATATAAAGATTAATCAATAAGGAAATGTGAAGCTAAGCCTTTGCAGAGGATCACATAGACTTATGTAAAAGTCTGTTTCTATATTCTTCAATCATTAGGGCTAAATAGATCCCAGAAACTCAATGTTTGTATTCCTCAGGGATATAGACTAATTACAATTACATTAGTCTTTTTTCCATTTAGAAAAATGTCTCAAGATTTCAAAAACTTTTTGACATTTTAAGGCTTTATGACTAAATAAAAGTCTTCAGACTTTAAAAAAAACCTCCTGAAAAAAAATTCGAAAGAAATTTAGAAGAAGATACATAATCCAAAATAACCCAACTCAGAGCCTTAGGTATTGCTCTCTCAGAAATCTGATTTCACTAACACCAAGCTAACATGGACTCCAGGAAAGATTATTTCCCTGTTTTCCAGAGAAAAAGATATTTCATCATAACCTCCTAGACAGTTACAGTAAAATATTTATACATTTCTCCAACACAAAACAAAAGGGCTCAGATTACTGTGTTCTGTGCTTTTCTTGGGTTCTGTTTTGTTTAAATGAGACCCTTGCTGTGCCCTGAATTAGCTTCACAGAAACTTTTATACAGGACAAAGACTTCTGCTGATCAAGACTCACAGTGACAGAGCAAATAGCCATGCAGGAAACCAAGTGGGGGAAATCATCGTTCTGAAGGATGTTTGTCTTGGTTTCTCTTTGTGTGTTCTGCCTCAGACTGCAAAATGGTTCAGAGAAAAAGTAGGTCAAGAGGTTTTTACTCTGAGAAGTTTGAGAATTCCCAAATACAGAGGGAGGCAAGACAAAGGCATTTATCCTCAATTTATCAGAGTTAAAATATGTTCCTTACTTGAAAATGGAACTTGGTGGAAAGGCATAAACTTCACAACAGCTTATGCAAAAATCATTACAGTAAATAAACAGATAAAGGTATCCATAGGCTAAAATCCTACAATTCCTGTTAGCATTGATTTAATTGAGCACAGGATAATGCAGAGGCTCCAGTAAGCTCCACTCACTGTAAGGAAATGGAACTTAGCAGTAATATTGTGTGTACCCCCAGCCTCTACAGAGGCATATGTAGAACTGATTTATGCAAAACTGATTTATGCAGTGGCAGCAGAGAGGGCACTGGGCTGGAGAACAAAGAGGCAAGAGTGAGATAACAAGAGATCAGTAGGCAATCTGCAGAGGGCTGTCAGATAAGAGAGCTTTTGGGGGCAAGAACAAGAAGAGAGACCTGGAGAAGAGAATGAGGCTTTAGGGTAGTAAAAGAGGTGATATTCATGGAGAAATAGAGGTAAAGGAGTAGGATGAATGAGACAGTCTGTGCTATCAGACCAAAAGTCCATCCTGCCAAGTGTCCTGCTTTGAAAATTGTCTAAAGAACATGTCTAGGATATTCCTCTAGAGCAGAGAGGGGAACAGGTGATATTTCTTTAGACACTTGCACAGACACCAACATTTCTGGCTGAGGGAACTGAGGTACCTGTGGGTAAGACAGATCCTCTGTCTGAGAACTGCTGTCTCTGGTAAAGGATCCTCATTTTAGGTTCCTGAATTTCCCCATACATCTGCTAATAGCCACCATCTCCCAGTCTCCCCTTTCTATGATTAAAACTGTTCTTTTCCTTTATCAATTCACTGAGAAACTGGATTCATGTGTAAAACCAGCCAAAGATTACCAAAAGAAATCCCTGGCCTTTCTTTGCCAGCATGAGAAAATATAATCCCTTGTTTTCCTTGACAGGAACTGCTAAAGAAGCACAAACATGAAGCAAACATCAAAAGATCAAGAATCTCAGGATGCACTGTGGCATCTTGATGAGAAGGGAGACCATCATGTTACCTCTTTCTAGTGAGACCAATGGCAATGGTGTCAGCCATAGCATGCAACCCCCCAGTTCCCACGGGGTGCTGAGAGGTTATCAGGGCTGGGCTGAGCATTCTGGGGCTCCATTTCAGCCAGAAGCCAGAAACTTCTGCTAAAAAATATCAGGTTTCAAAGGTGCAGTTTTCAATACCAGCAAACATCTTGTGAAGACCTCTACATCAACCTTGTAATGCATTGCTATTACAAACATCATCTGTTCTAGCCAAAAGGTTTTCATATCTCTTTCTCTTTTCCTGCTGTTTTAGACAGCTTCTGAAATATTATATTTAAAAGAAGTTTTTGTCAATACAACACTTATGGCTTTCTTCCTAATAGATAAGAATGATTTTATTAAATAGCTCAGTAAGTGATAAGATTTCAAGTTTTTAGCAGTTTATTGGTAACTTACTTTGAATGGGACAAGTTTATCTCTCTTCAATATTCATTACAGTTCTTTAGTAGCAAAACAATTTAATAGCACAAAGACTCTTATGAAATTACAGCATTTTACCCTTATTCTTATTCTCTTTTTTTTTGTTTTCCATCACTTCTGAATTTCTGGTCCTTCCTATAAAGATCTTGTGTATTGTAATCCACTATTATTCCTTTAACTTATAAAAGGGTATTTAGGAGCTTCAAAGGTCCTGGGCTTCTTTTGTTCACCTGAAACCTGCATTTGCACTTGTTCTTGAATTGCCATCAGAGGTTCAGATAAAAAAGTGACTCTACAAATGCCCGTCTGAAAAAGACCATGTGCACAGCCCCAGCAACAGAAGTCAAATCACCTTGTCAGGGTCTTTTGTCCTCTTGTTGCTTCTCCCCATGTCAGCGTGACCCCACAGAACTTCATCTGCTTTGTCCTTCCTCTCTTGCACAAGTGTGCAGTGACCAAGTACAGAGTGGCACAAAAACAGTATTGTACTGGCAACAAAAAGAAAAGGTTATGTCAAACCAGAATCTATAGCAGAACCATTAGAAATGTCACTTGCAGGGAGTAAGATTAATTTCTTGAACCACAACCTCTTCTTCTGCAATACTAAAATAAGCATGTTATGAGCAAACTTGTCTTGCAGATTGTACTTCACATAAAAATACAATGATGTAATAATGATAAACTGTTCCTATTTTGAAATCACCTCCAAGTTATCAACCCCAAAGAAGCTCCTTCTAATAATAGTACCATTACAATTATTACACACAATATTCAGAATCAATGTAATTGTACTAAAAGCCTTTGGAAACACTTTGCTGACTAAAAGTTCTATGCTACTGAATACATTTACAGCAAAGCAATTACTCACGTGACAAAAATATATAGTTTCATAAAAGCCAGCTGCTACATTACAGAGCAAATAAGTATTGCTCAACATCTTTATAAAAGTCCTTGGGATACTCTTTATGTTGCTGGCCATAAAATTCACTTTTGTATGACATAAGTTCAGTAAAAACAAAGTTAAAAACAGTGCTTATAAAATTACTAGAGAAATTTTGCAAAATGGGACAAAGTAACACAACATCTTCAAGGAAAATCAGGGCTCTTTAGTCAAGTTTTTTTTTAGTCAACTTCTTATTGACATTTTTAAATTAGAATGGTGGCAAATAATGGACATATTTTAGTTTTATTTCTAGTTTTTCTGCATCATTCTGACAAGTACAAAGCATTTTGTTTCATAACAATCCTTCATTTCTCATTGATGAATAGAGCCATGCAATATAATGCCTTGCTTCAAGAACACAATGGAAATTATTTCAGCAAAAATGACGGTGTTATTATATTCATCAGGGGTACAGCCCACAATGAAATTTAGGGGTTCAGACCCCTTCTTCACCTTTTATTTACTTTTTGCCTCTGGAAAAAGCACTTAAAGGCTGAATTCAATAATGGCTTGAAAGCATAGGATTTTAACCACAAGCCACATCTCTGGCCTAGGTGAAGTCTTGAACCTAAAAGATTTTACAGGCTCTGAATTGCGGGTTTGCATCCCTGAGCCTCCCACTCCTAACATTGCATTCTATACACCATCTTTAGCCGTCAGTGGGGAAGCCAGGCCAAGGACCAAATATGCAATTGGCTTTTAATATGTTTCCTAAGTGCCATATACACTCTAGACTGATTTTAAAAATATGCCATGCTGAGAAAGTAGAACTAACAAATACTGAGAACATAATACACAGCTTAAACTGCCCTGGGTTTCCAGGGCCTTACTGCCTGCATCCATCCAACCAGAAGGTCAGTATCTGCCTTTTGAGATGACAACAACAGCTATTTTTAAAATAGAAATTAAAATAGCTTTCCTTTTTTCCCTCTTTTAAAGTGCAGTTTGTGCTTAAAAATATGTGCCCTTCTTAATTTCCTTGCTTTTTTTTTTTTTTTTTTTTAATTGTCTAGTAGCTAATTTCCAAGAAATAGGAAAGCCCTAGCTCTAACCACAGGTTTGAAGAGTGGAATTATTCCTCTCCTCCTCCTGCAAGAGCATCACTGTTAGCCACTCTACACTTAACCAAGAAGAAAGACCCACGGAGAGATCACAGCTCTGGCACGGCAGTTGGGATCCTCACCTAGAAGATGGGTCCTGCATTTCTCTCTCATTGTGAGCTTTCTGTACAAGATGAATAAGCAGATGTGGGTGTGAGAACAGAGTCCAGATTTCCTTCTCTGAAATTGATTTCCTATCTTCTGATACATGACTAAGCTATTCCTTTTACTCTCTCTTCCTGACCTCACAAATCTGCTATTCCCACCTGCACAATGACATAACTCCACCAGAAAGACAGGCAAGGTTTTCTCTCCTTTCTCACACTCCAGTACCAGCCTCAGAGGAAAGCAGTCTCTGAAAAGGTGGGTGCTGTGTACTTGGGCAGGGCCGAGGCTGAGAGGGAAGATGTCAGCTCTAGACCTTTGCCTGGGTGAACTGCTTCATATACTTAATTGAGTGGTGCCTCTGCGGCAACTGAAACCCTTAAAAAAACTTATAAAGCAGCCCAAAAACTTGCACTGTGATGCTGGTTGGGATCTACATCTGCCACATATTAGGTATGCTCAGAGCACACTCATCAGAGTTTTAGAAACACGTTGGCCTACAGTGAAACAAGTCAGGTAACTTCTGGAGTATCCTATCAAACAAGGACTCATGCAGCTAGGGAAAATACATGGCAGTCAGCCAGAGGTTTCTTGCTTAATCACCACGTTGGAATTTGACATTCAGTTCCTGTTCTAGGTGCCTCAGGCATTTTTGAATGTAGTGCTTTGTGGTATCTTAACATGACTCTGAAGATTCAATGATATTTCTGGAGACTTTCTCAGTGAACTTGCCTATAAATGAAAACAGTTATACGGAGAAAAAGTCTTTCAAGGGCCTCTATGTAAAAAATACATATATTTAAAAAAAACTCCCAGCAATCATTCTTTCCTAAGATTAAAAAAAAAAAAAATAGATCTTGAAAACCTTTTCATTGTTTCCTGATGGTTTTTCCTATTGCTTCCATCTACACTAGAATAGATGGTTAATTCACTATTCTTACATTCTTCCAGGGATTGCAGCAACATCTTAGGAAATTATAGGTCACATCTGAACTCACTGTAATTACAGAGATAACCCATTAAAAATTTCATATGTAATCTGTTATTTCTCAGAATTGCCTAACACCATTTTCAAAGACAATATTTGCAAGTGGCTTATCAGTATAAAGTTTTTCTTCACTTTCTTTTTTATTTTTTTTCCCCAATAACACCTAAGGGATGAAGAAAAACTTCAGTGCAAACAAGAATAGCATTTAAAACAGTGAATCTAAATATTCAGAAAGGACATATAGATGCTTTAAAAAGTTCTGATAATAATGAAAATGGTAAAATGTTTTACTTCCTGCACCAATTCTTTCAGGCATGTTATATATCTTATGCATATTTTTAATATTAGTTTTCATTTCTAGCCATGTATGATTGACACCCACCTGTAAATGCAAATCCTATTTTAGGATGACAAGTTTGTATTTTGGGATCAAGACCTTATATGTTTGATTACCTGGTCAATGAACAAGTTTAGGGATGCACTAAAAAACTATGTCAAGCATATAGATTGGCATACTTTTACCTGCATTAATACTTTGTGATTTAATATTTGCATCTTCATATGAAAATCAACATTTTGACCTTCATCCGCTTCAAGGTAGGTAGCTGCTTGTTACAAATTTCCTGTTCTCTGTAGGTATCTGCAGTCATCCCAATGGTAAGGAAAAGCTGCTGTGCTGTAATAGCTGTGATACTGGCAGCATGTTTGGCTTTTTGCATGCTATTTAGTTTATACAGAGTCAGCCTTCCCGTAGGAGGCAAGATGGACTTGTTCTCCCAGTCCTGCAGCGTGGTAGGTCCATAATATGTAAGTTTTAATGATAAATCTGATTCTCTGTCCATATGTCTGCTCATGCATCATTCACCTTTATTTCTATCCTTCTGAGATGGAGTTTTTCTTTTACAGTTCCTTCCCTTTTTTCTAGCACTGAGGTTCCCTGAGATTTTTTCAATAAGATGTCATCTTTTCAACATCAGTATTTCAACTTAGACACTTTTTTTTTTTTTTCTTTTTAATGTAAACAAAGAGATAATAGTTCTTGTTTAAGTCATGTCACTACCCAAATTTTAAATACCTTAATCTTGAGATGAACGGCTCAGGTGAAGTGAGTCAGGAATTCATAAGACAAGCAAAGCCTACATATTGCTCTGACTGTAAATGCAGCTTTGCCTTAGTGCTGAAAAAGAAAACAAAGGAAGGAAGATCACACACTGGAGACTGGAGCAGAACTTTCTGAGGAAAAGAGTAAAACACACTAAGATCTTTTGATTACAAGATGGTATAAAGTCTGGCAACTAGATGTAATAAAAGATGACAAGACAGCAGATCTAGATGAATAATATCCCGTCATTATGAAGTAAGTAGCAGGGGAAGCAGGAAAGCCTTTGGTAAATCTTGCAGATATCTCGTTGCAGACAGAGGAAGCACAAGAGGGATAGTGGATATGTAATATTGCTCAAAAGATTAAGAAGGATCAAAAGTATAAATGTGATTTACAACTGTCAAGTGATTGCTGAAGGCACTCATGTGGGATGAATACTACATAAAATTTACTAATGTATTATTTGGCAAAGAATGGCTTGTGACTCTGATTTAGAGAATATCATCTTGAATCAGCCTATCCCAAGTTAAACGAAAATAACAAACTAGTCAGTGGTGAGACAAAGATTCATTTAAGGTCTTTTTCTAGAAATTATAAATTTTTTTACATAGCATTATTTAAGTGTGATAGGAAAAAATATTGAAGCAAATTAGAAAATTGAAAAAGCAGAGAGAATTTTTATTTTATTGAACAAAAAAAAGAAAGGCTTATGTTGCAGCCTGAGAGGTGCTTATTCTTCTCGCCCTACAGTTTTGCAGCTAGTTTCAGCTAAACATTATATCTAGACATTTGAAATATTTTTTTTCTAATGACACAAAATCGAAAAAATTTATAAATGCCAGTGCAATAGAAGACAGATTAAAATTGAGTAAAGATTAGGAATTCAGAAGGAAAGACACATCTGTGTCATTCAGAGAAAAAAAAGAGGGAATTTAATGGAACTTCTGATAACTTTGCAGTTTTAAGTATTCTGTAAAGCTGAATAAAATGGAAAATGTTTTGAAAAGAGTCTTAAGGTGAAACACATAAGGGATCCCAGACATGACTAAAAATTTTTCATTTTATTGAAGATGTGGCAATATTAAGAGAAAAATCATCCTTTTCCTATTATTCTGTACAACTAACAGCAGTGCTCAGTCTGATATTGTCATACACATAAAAGACTCAAAAGCTACTAAATTATAGGTGTCCAAAGAGAGGAGCGTAAGAAGACATTAATTCAGGCAGATATGTTCTTCTAATGCTGTTTTCTTAACAAACTCTCTAAAGCAGAAACCTGAATCAGTGGTATCTGAAGAAACATAAATTCAAAGGCAGTAATACAGCATTATTAATAGTTTCCTCTTGCAGGAAAACCTAGATATTGGCTACCAGCACATATGCTTGCTCCTGTCATGAGGGATGACAGGGAAGTTTGCATTAAGCAACTCTGACCACTCATCAAAATGTATCATATTTAAATTCTTTGAGCCATGAACTATCATTCCCATTGTCTTAGCTGCCTCCATTACTATTTCTTTCATGGTGTAATTCCTCATATAAAAATTGGGTAATTTGTTAAATTTGATATCACAGTTTAGGTCTCTAGATGTCATTTTTTTATCACTCTCCTGCCTGAAACACTCCAATGGGTTAAACTCAATTTCCTACAGCTTATTACTGAAAGCTGGAGCTTCGGGTGAATAGCATCTTATTTTTATTTTGCATAGCATGTATAGGTACAAACTGTCAGGTCCACACAGGTTTCATACACTGTTGTATATAACTTCCTGTAAATTCTCTATGATCTTCAAAACTTCCCTCATAGTAAAATCCTTTGGGCTGGTGGCATCCAGTGATCTTTCCTCCTCATCTCATTGCTTTTTTCCTGTCTCCTGTCTCTCTTTACAATGCATCTTTCTGTTACCTGTCTTGTATCAAAGCTAAACCAGGCCCCTACTTCTGTCGTATGTCAGGGCATCACACTTGGTAAAAAGAAATTACATCTCTTTCTCACCTATAGACAGGTGACCTATAAACATGTCTATTATTCATCTCACTCACATAACCTTTATTTCCAACATCTTTCAAAATGTTCAATTCCTTCTTATCACGTCAAAAGCAGCTCAAAATCTAACAGATCAATTGACTTTCTTACAGTTTTCCTCTGAAAACTGCAAGATTTTCCTTGTTCTCCACACTTAACTCTTGATGTTCCCATTAAATAGTATGATGCTCCAAATACTGATACAATCACCTTGAGAGATCTGGTGCACTCCTGATACAAGTTCTTGTACTTATAATCTGAGAAGACATTTTGAGTGTATGCACAGAATTATAATGAGAAATGACAAGTTGGAAATACTGCCTTATTTCTCACTTTTTCCTCCTTCTACAGCTTACAGGAGCATGCAGTAATCACCAGAATGTGGTTCTGAACGCTGATCAGCTCCCACCTAAAGAAAATAATTTTTGTAGTGATAAGACATCGTAATTTAAATCTTCAGTAGCTAGGGGCCATATATAGGGAGGGGTTTACCTAGTAAGTTTAAAATCATAGAAATGACCTGTTTGTTTCAAGCAAAAGGAAGCCTGAATGCTTAGGCATTCACTCAGATCTGCAAGAACTTTCTTGTGCTGAATCTGTCATTTTGATTTTAGGGAGGCCTTTGTAGCAGTAGAGAGAGTTTCACATATGATGCGCCTGAATAGCAGATGACTATTTACACAAAACCATCCCCTTAACAGTAAAATTTCTAAACTCAAAAAGTAAGCCTTAAACTCGCTGTATTATGCTGTGTAAAGCTGAGACTCACAAATGACATCGAGCTTCGCTCTGCTGTACTGGAATGAATATTAGTAGAAATACAACAGTTGCAAAAGTTATCTGGATAGGTCAGATAAAATCTCGTGTCATTCTTTTCATTGCTGATGTCCCTGACAGTATGTGTCATTGGACAACATCATTCTTGCTACTGCAGTTGGACTGGACTCTACCTCCCAAACTTGCTCCAGTCTTGCTCGCCACACCCAGTGTCATAGCACTTGGAAGTATTAAATATCTGTCCAAATATCTGCCTGCACATACAGTTCTTCATCTAGACATTGCCAATGCATTCTATATACAAAGGAGGGAAATTGTTTCAGGGCAAATACTTCTTTAAAAACATCTTTTTAACAGTGGTAAATTAACAAGATGAATGAAATCTTAATAAAAATAAAGAAAATTTGTAAATATGGCAATGACAATCAAACTTGATAACAGCCAGTGGCCTAAATTCCATGATCTGTACACAAGAAAAGAAATGTGTGTTCCAAAGAGGGAAAACAGAAAACATTTACTTTGACTCTGGGGAAGGAGATGCCCATACCACTCACAAGACAGCAATCTGATGCCTTTCCAGGCTGCAGCTGATTCAGCAGAGGAAGTCAGGAAAACATTCCAGTCTACTGTCTCACACTTCTTTAAGCTTACCTTGAGACAAAGTGAAGTGATGTGGTAAAGAAGATTAAGTGCAAGATGAGATTTGAGGGACTCGTGCTCCAATTCTGGGTTTTTTTCTGCCTCATTTCATTGGATTCAGCTCACATCTCTGTGCCTTCAGTAAAATAAAGACATTGAGTACCTTTGAAATCTGATGATTAAAAGTTGTTTCAAAAACACCAGAATTATTCTGTTAAACGAAACTTTTGCCTTACATGTATCCTGCAGCTTCCTTTGACTGACAGGCTCTTTGCTCTCAGCTGCCAGGAAATTTTGACTCTTCTCGGTGTAGCACACCCGTTCTCTTGAGGACACTTCTTGTGTCTGCCAGCCCCCTTTCCTTGCAGCTCGACAGAGTGAAGATACTACTCAGATGCTCAATATTGCATGAAAACAAGTGCACAAGTCATGATGCAGCCAATTCCACATGGGGAAAAAAGGCACATTTTGGGAGGGGCCCTTCCAGCAATAACATTCAGAGGTTATTAGTAATATGCCTTGGGTAGAAAACACAAGGTTCCTTGAATTATTAAAGAGACCAGATACTTGTAAGCAGCAAGATCAGAGCAGAAAAGCCGTATGGACTGCAACTCATTGATACCTGCCTGTAAATAGCATCTTCATTCCATTGGAGTCTAGCTTTTTTCCTCACAGTTATTTTCCCGGTAATCATTCATCAGTAGCCTAGCAAATGAGTATGGAAGTTTAGCATCTCACTTTCAATTTTAGAATAGATTTGTACTGCAAGGGGGCACAGATGAGGAAAAAGAAAGTGAGGAACAGCAATTTGATTCCTCTCATTCAAAGGCAAGTGGCCTTGTGTCTGAAAAAAAGGCAGAAGTTGCAAATGTCATAACCCTTACCACAAGAAGGATGAATGAAAGCAGAAACCTGGCTTGACAGACCTAAAGAAATATAAAAAACAAAACAAAACAAAACTCCAAGTTTTTATTTTTTTTTTTTAAGAGCAACTGCTTCAGAAAAGTCTCACCACGTATCCCAGGTTCTTAAGTTTTCTGGGCATCATGACTATGACATTCTCCCCATCCTTCTTCCTGGAGTTCAAAGATGCACAATCATTGGAAATAAGGCTCCAGTCTATACAAAATGCACAATGTTTTAATTAGCACTTTTGAATTCTGGTCACATTCAGTTTTCAAGGAAGATAAGTCCTCATTTTTTTAGTGTTGATGACTTCTTTCAAAATTAATAGTGGACTTCAAATGCTGAGCCAGGTATTTAGATTTCACCGGCTTTTACATGCTATTTTAGTAGCCTTCGTGGATCTGATATGCTCACTTCCGAAATGTTTATTCATGAGAGTAACCCTTAACCACCATGCCCAAGGTATTCATTTAATGAAACTGAAGATCTGATTAAGACCACTGACACTGGCCAGCTATGCACGATTAAGTCAAAGCAAAGTTTGTTACCTCGCTGATAAGGCCTGACTTCCTTTTGTGTTCAGAAGCTGAATTGCTCTTAACTTCAGTTACATTCAGCCAGTGCTTTACTCAAAAGCTCACTTATATTTAGATAAAACATGCTGGCAGTCTATTGGCTGAATCTGATACTTTCCTGTTTCCTGTTTCAGTCTCATATATATCTCTTCTTCTAAAACAGAACCCTGCCAAATCCCTTCAACCATATGTTCCTTGAGCATTTCTTTACTTTGGGAAGTAACAGATGCCTGCCCTGGGGGGGGAAAAATCAATTTATTTCTGTAACTTGGTTCCAGTAAAGTAGCATACTTATTTTGCTTTAAGGAAAGGGCAACCAACCCTGAAAGGATCCTTCGTTTACCTTTAAGAAATATTACATAAGTGATTTGTACTGAATAATTTATGAACTTGTGCAGAAGAGTTATTTATTCAAAACAGCTCAAACTTTACATTCATCATAACCTTTTCCTTCAGCTTTCCACTAATTAATGCTTTTGAAAATTCCTAATTTTAAGTTTCGGGAAACATGCATGTTTGGAAAAGTATTTCAGTTTATGTTTGTAATGAAATATACATGAACCATTTTATGAATTTTAATGAATCTTTATTAACTTTGGTCAGTTAACATTATTCATTAACAATTTATAAACACTTCGACCTACCCCTATTATGCAGCATTATGAACTCTTATGAGAGTGTTTGATACAAAGCAGTCATGATAACAGTTTTGAAATAGGAAACAAAATAAAAATCCATAGACTGTCTGCTAGTTCAAAAGCTTCTGTGTATGCCAACAGTGCACTCTTTTCAAATTAAACATTCAGCAGGTTCATAGATACTCTACAAGTGGGTTTGCAGGGATCTAGTTGTGTCTAACTTCAGATCCTGGGCAGTGCTACTGTCTTTGTGTGGAAACTATCCCTTAAACCCACCCCACTGTAAAATGCAATATGAAATTATGGTTCAATTATGTTCATTAATTCATATTCAAAAACATAATTTTCTGCATATCACTTAATGGCCTTGGATTGTTCTTTGTAAGAGTGACTTGGGATTTGCTTTGTAAAATTACTGCTTGCTAAAGGAGTAAAGAAAAAAAAGGGGAATTTATTCTTCTTTAACAACGGGTTGCCTAGATTTTACACGCACAACCCATTCAGCCTTTGGAAGCTCTTGTACGGTTTTCTGGCAAACTGGCTGTATTCGTGTCCCTTTTATGCTTTTTTTATAGTTACTATAGTTTCTTAAAGTTGCTTCCCTTTTATATGCCCTTTATAATTACTTCCTCGACATATCCGCATGAGTCAAACACAACTAGTCCTTCTCTAGGGAAGAAGAGTGAAGTTCTTTGTCACCCACAAAGCAGGTACACATGCTGTGCATATGAGCCAAAACTAAATGTTAAACACCTGAGTTGCTAGACTGACATTCCCCAGAGAGGAAAGGGCTGGCTTGACGCAGGCATGTGTGCTCCAAAGTCATCCTGAGCAGCAGCAAACACACCTCTGTCAATGGAGTTGTGTCTCAGTCTCCAAATGCTCTCATTATTTTCTAGCTAACTTTCTCCTTCTCTCAGCATTTGGATTTCTGAACACCATCACTAAGTGATGCGAATTGCACTGATACCCTGAGTCAGGCATTTCAACACAAAACACACGCCTTGCTGGGTTTCTACTTGTACGTGGCTCACCCAATTCGGTGCATGAATCTGCAGCAGGTGGGTTTGTAGCCAAATGCCCAGTTGCCTGAGCTCTATCTCTGACTCTTTTCTAGGCCAGAGAAGCAAGTACCAAACAGGAGCAGCTGAGCTATGGACTGCCTGTGAAATCTGTCACAGCAAGGAATTTCACCAAACACGTTTTATTGTCAGAGGCAAGAGAAACTGGGAGAATGTGGCATTGTGCTGATAAGAGCATATGAAGTATACAAGAAAATACAATTTGTTGAGGATGCAGGTAGATGAAAAACATCCCCACTGAGAGAATGAGTTCTATGGGCACTTTTTACTTTTTGTCAGGCCTCTCAATCTGATTGATCAATAATGTGCATGTTTTAAACCACTCCAATTCATTCTATACTCAACGTTTAAAAATCAATTCTTCGGTGTTTTCCATAGACAACACACCACAATTCACTCTCCTGTGCCCAATACATCCACAAAAGGCATTTTGTCAAACTATACAATCCTCTCCCTTGAATGAAGTACATTCCATCAAACTAAGCCATCCGCTCTTATGACAGAATGAATTCTGTCTAACGTGATAAGCAGTGTATGAACTGAGGCATTTAATCTAACATGTATGTTTAACAAAAGGGAATGTTCCATGTTTGGCAAGACATATCTTATATTCTCTATGAATTTTAAAATATTACACCAGTGTGAATCGACAAATGAATTCTACATAGCTTGTGAACAGAATGACTGTTGTATGCAAAATATTTCTAAAATCTTCTCTGTTTAGAAAATTCAGGAGCAGGAATGGTGGATATTAACTACCTCCATGCTTTGTAAACTTGAATGAAACTACTGAAAAATTGATCTGGTTTATACTCTTAAAAGGTTTATAGTTACAGAGAGAACGATGTAGAGGCAGCTACAGCAACAACTGCAGTACTATACTGAGAATTCCTTAAATATGCTTCTAGTGTTCACTGGTTATTATTGTGTAATAAAAATCTCTTTATTCCCTCCTAAAATCCCAGAAACCAAACTCAATTCTTTTCAAAAGAAAGAAAATGAAAAATGACCTTAAAGACACAAATTAACATTCCTGACATCTGATTCAGTAGCCTGATTTTGCTGCATGCCAGGGATGTTTCACGAATTGCAATAAACTCTGAAATTGTAACTGACATGTCATTTGTACTCTTTCTCCTTCTGTCATGTGAATAATTCTTACCAGAGCTTTTCTGTGTGAAAAGTCTGGGCAGGAAATGTATGTACATGTACTGCTCAGGTTAAAGGTTTTAGGAGTATGAGCTTGATCTAGCTGCATTACTCCACCGTGACCATCACAAGTTATTGTAAAAAAGAGTATTTAAAATGTTTATCCTATCACTGTGTATGACTTACTTCATGATATCCATCACATTTTACATTACCGTAACTACTTCAAGCATTACAATTTGGGCAGAACTTCTATTTTTTTAAATGTTTTTCTGAACCATTATACTTGGGTTTATATGTGCCCAAAAATATAAAAGTAAAGATATTCCTTTATGGAACTGAAGAGATTAAGGGATTATAACCTTTACCAGAACTGAGGTTCATATGTGGGCTTGGAGGTGACTCACTAAAAGAACTGATTGGTGATAAAATATAACACCTCAGAAAGCGAAAGAAGACAAGTGCAATGCTGAGAGGGAGGCAGCAGAAAATCAAGTCTGATCGAGCTATAGAAAATGACCTTGAGAAACACTGTGAGGGAATTTCAAAGACGAGCAGTATCTGAAAAAGGAGCTGGGAACTGTGAAAAAATAAACTTTCCTCTGAGAAATCTGTAAAGGAAAAATTATTCTTGATAAATAAATATAATTATTTTTCTCCTCCTGTTCAGATATATGGCCCTGAATTTTGGCTAAATCCTCAAGATAAAAATGTGTTTGACTTTCATAATTCCATTTGTCTTGAGAATAAACCAAAAAATATTCTCCCTCTACCACCTGCAAACCCAGATGAC
>JAYRBT010000139.1:60076740-60106761 GCA_036023395.1 Myiotriccus ornatus
TTGACTTTCATAATTCCATTTGTCTTGAGAATAAACCAAAAAATATTCTCCCTCTACCACCTGCAAACCCAGATGACTTAATTACTCTGACGTTAACTACACATCTGGCAAAACCCAACATGCTTTCCCCGGCTAAAGCCAAAAGATTTTTCTAAAATATGACATCCAATACCTTTTCACAGCAAACAGCAAATCATGTATATATATGTATATACATGTATGAATTTGCAGAGAAAAATACCTGATGTCATAACATTATTCAACATCTTAAACTTAGTGATACAGGGCAAAATCTTGCCTACATTTTAAGATGAGAGAAAAGCAATCAAAGAGCAAGTGAGGCAGACGTAGGTGTGTAAGGCACAATGGAAGGAGCAGAGCAGTTCCTTTGAGCAGCTGCAGGCAGTGTGAGCCTGACTCTGGCATTTGGAAACACAGGAGATGATGTGTAATGCTGTGATTGCAGTCACTTGTTTCAGAAGCCCCATTTGTCTTCAGGACCCAGGCCTGACTGAGCTCCATGAATCCCATGGAACACCATTCACATCTCTGCAGGATCAGCACTTTCGTGTGCGTATGTTTCACACAGAAGTGCTGAAATAAAATGGTCGGTTCACCTATCTGATACTTCAGTCAAAAGATGGTCAGAAAGGTTAATTCAGGAAGTATTTTGAAAACCCTGGATGAAAGATATGCTCTCTGATGAGCATAGTGAAATACCTGTTCCTCTGCCCCTTAATAGAAAACTATACTGAAAAGCTTTTCACTGCACAAATGAGTTTGAATTCCTGACAAATGCATGAAAATTAGTTCTTCATCAATTGTAGCTGCTTGCAGCATACTTCCAGCTTGCACCATTATGCATGCCAAAGTCTTATCAACATGAACACAAAACAGGAACTGAAGATGACTAAAAATGGGAGTTCTCTGATCATCCTCAAGAGAATTTTCCAAATAAATATGAAACAAGAAATTTGAGGGTATGCTCACTCTAGTAAAAAAGATGTCCTTCAAAATGGTTTTAAAAAATATTAGTTCCCAATTATCATATTTAAGTCTCATGCTGAAAAATTGAAGGCTCATGATTTAGGCTGTATGTGCCAAGTAGAGTGGATTAGGACTATTCAATATATCCAGGTTTCACAGAAATTTACAATGTAGTCCTTGTTGGTAGGTTTTTATGAGTCATATCTTTTTTAATCTCAACTGCAGCACTACCTTCTCTCCAGTTCATAAATATATAATCGTTCTTTACATATGTCTCCATTTACTCAAAGATGCTGTACAAATCTATTGGATCTATAGTGTCATTACTGATTTGTAATGTAATTTTTGAAACAAACTTTATCTGGAAGCTAGGAAGTGAACCCATGTGCTTAGCCCATCTTAAGCAAGCTATTGTTCAAGACATTCTGAGTCAAAGATTTCTGATTTTGTTAAACCAAAAGAGGATTTGAAGTGAAAGGTTCCCAAACAAGGACTGTATCTCAGATCTGACAGTGTCTTACGGGAGTGGAAGTAACCTGTGCTCTGATACACTTTTGACTCTGGTCAAAGGCAAAACTCCCACTGGCTTCAGGCTGTAAAATCTTGCTCTTTGCTGTCAGCAATACAGTTTGTTAAAAGAGGCACCTCAACCATACCAAAGCAACATTTATCCATGTGTAAAAGCAGTCTGATATTGTCCCTTGGTCTGCTAGCTTTTGACCTTTTTATTTGTTAGGCTCAGGGCAGATATTGTAACTGCTCTGAAAGAAAGCCAAGTACACTTTCACTAAATTTAAGTGGTTAAGTTATAAAACGAAGATGTCTTCAACACTGTAGAATGAGAGCCCTCAATCCACCCAAAATGCCTGCTCTGTGTAGAACTGCATTAGTGACATCTGATGAGTAAGCAGGTAAGATGAGTACTGCAGCCTTTCAGGCTGACTAATGTGTTGTCTAAACATGTAGTGGGAAGAGGAAAGTTGAGATGTTCTTATAAAAGGGCTTCCTGTCAGAAAGTCTTATTTTTAACCAAAAAGAGTTACCTCTCCAGAACTTTACACTAAAATTCAATAATTTCGTATAGAGGTGGCTTTTTTTTGTTGTTATAAACCTGAAGAAGAACGTAATTCAAAATCCTAAGTATTAGTGAGTTAAAGTGAGCCCCTATAAATGTTCCACTTTCCCCTCTTAAAAAGAAGAAGAAAAAGAATATCAAATGTTAATAACACTCATGAACTAGCTGAAGAGATACAGAACGTAAAAGCTATCTGTAAAATGGCTACTTCAGGGCTGCAGTACTTATATAGTGCAAAATATAAAGGACAATTACCAAACCTTCCTGGAAAACGTAGTGGGAATAACTCTTTGAGATTGAAGGGTAAGTACATAACAGGCAATTACAGGAAGATGGTAAAGATGAAATAGGTTTGTGATACAAGATTCTGCTAGATTTTATTTCTGAATTTATCCACAGAAAATTGTGTCTAAGTCATTTTCCCCTTTAGTAGGTTTTTAATAGTTCTGAAAAACCCTTCTCCTAATTCAACCATTTTAGAATGTCAGAATGTAGAATTTAGTGCACTGTGTCAAACCTATCAAATTTGTTTCAGCTTATTTTCTAGTAAGGTTGTAGATGACACAGTTGAAACAAAAATTTGGGCTTTTAAACTTGTTCATCCACCTCATTTGTACATACAAAGAATTTTCAAAATGTGAAGGCTACTGCATTATATTTTACTAAATCCACACAACTCATGTTCAACATGATCCTCCCCTACAGGAGTTTAGTATAGAGAAACATGTTGCGTCGAGGAAACCTCTTACTCTTGTTTAAGAGAGCATTAAGTCAGAAGAAAACTTACTTTTATTATATATCAATTACTGCCTATTTTTGTAGATTATATGTATGTCAAAATGGTCCTTCAACACTGAAAAAAAGGTATTGCAGTGCTATTTTGTAAGGCATAAACTTTTCTTGTAAATTTCTCTATGCTGAGACTGTAAGATGAATCTGGGTCAAACCACACCACCACTGTTGTCATCTTTTCCCAAGCTAGCAAAAGTGTGAAATAAAAAAGGCTAATACCATGTTACTCAAAGACATCCAAAAAGTTATTGTGATAAAATCAACATTTGTGTAACCTAGTACAGTCAGGTTCAACTTAACCATTTTTAAGTCCATCAACTTGAAGTAGGATATGCCAGAGTCAGATGTGAACCTTCATTTCCATCTTTAATATTTGATTGTTGGTTTTGCCTTCAAAAGTACAGTAGTATCTAGTGAATCATTTATGCTTGATACTATAAAGATAGTAACAATCATTGCAAAAAACAATCTCCCCCTTTTTTTTTCCCAGTCTCTATGAGACAGAGTTTGTTTAAGCTATATAGGTTTATTTAGTTGTTATTTCTATGTGTGTAGGAGAGCAAATTGCTGTGCGAAAAGTGATTACTAAGAAAATTAGCTGGAAGACATGTTACATAGTTAGTTCGCAAGTATTTAAGCCACTACTTAATAATTTACATCGTGTGGGGCAGGAAGGTCCATTGACTAATGCAGATTTTGGTGAAAAAATAAGTCTGAAGTTACTCATACTAATCGGACAGCAACCTTTCCTACAGACTTCATCGGAAAAAACCCAAACAAAAAACCCTATATGGCATTAACAGCTTTTCTCAGAAACTGCTTACCCGTTAATACAAAGTATTTTTCAGAATCCTCTGAATTATTGTGCAAAATTTTCTCCAAAGGTTGACCATGTTTATAGGAATTGGTGAGAACTAGCTTTAGGAACTGGTGTTTAGCACAGATCACCTCTTAATCACCAAAGATCAAGTTAGGAATTCATATTGTTGCTCTTTAAAAAGTCGTTATTTTTCTGGCATATTTATAAAAACTGAATCTGTATATTTCTTATCCATAAAATTGCATCACACAGAATGCTTAGACAATGAAAATACTGTGATAACATCTTCACATGGTAGAAAGGGAGTGAATAATTACAACCTATCACACAGAATATAAGCATTCAAGTATCAGCTCTCAGAAAGTGGGACTAAAGATTCATGTGATTAAGAGTAAATTGGATTAGACATGTTTTAAAAAGAGACATATTTTTTTTCTAGCTGGAACTTTATAACTTATATATTAATACACATGTAAATACAAAGGAAAGAGAAGCTAAAATAAGTCATAGAAGAAATAACTGTGGGAAGATACCAGAGAAAAGTCCAGACACAGATGGTTGCAGTCTGTATTTATTCTCAAGGAAATATCACAACTCAGCCCATATGATGCTGAGGAAATAAATAGTGTATTTGGATGCTAGCCTATACTGTGTTTAAAAAGATCATCCATCCTGTCAGAAACAGAAATATTATAAATAGGAAATATGGAGGCTACAATTTGTGTGCAACCTTTGCCACCTCGGTAGCTCTCCTCCCTTCCTTTTGCTGGAATGCCAGGCAAAGATAACAGCAGCCGTGTTGGCAGTGGACAGATAGATGCAACCAGGACTACTAATGCCAAAGAGGATGAAATTCCTCTTTGTGCAGTTCCAGCTATTTAATCCTCTTCCCAGCCTTTTCACTGGCATCTATTTGCTTTCGTACCAGGTTCAGTCACTCCGTCTCTCCTGCCAGACTGACGCCACCACAGCTACGTGTGTATGTTGTTATCTGAACCACCCCAGTTCCAAGGAGCTGTAATCAGGGAACCCTTTGCCACCGTACCCACACAGCAGGGAGGACAGATCCTGCTTTGGTTTATGACCTCTTTTTGTTTGCTGTCCTGCAAACAGTTCACCTCTGTGCCAAAGCCACATTTCACGATTCAGTTCTTTCAATTTCTTTACTTTTCCTTGTTTCAAAACTGAGACTTCCTCCTCTGGATCATTCATCATACTCTTATTTCAACTGATATAATGTGGAAAACAACTATAAAAATCTTGAAAAATAATAGGCCTCTTTAATCATTAGAAGTTTTCTTTTTCTTCAGTAAAAACAAATTAATGAACATTTTCCTGATTTTATAAATTCAGTATTATCACTTTCCACTTTACTTTCTTTCTTTTAAAAAATAGAAATAATTATTTTAAATCAAGATTAAGAAACTGCATGTGTGCACCACAAATCCACTATTAACAGCTCTATAGAGCACGTGGTTGGTATCACAACAAATTTACTCCATTATGTTTATTTATTTATATGAAAACTTTTAGGGATGAGGAGACTATACACTGTAAGTAGACAGTATGTCTTCTGAAGAAAATTAGACTACTCACAGACTAACCCACTGAATTTATTTCTACATTAAATACTTCAGAACCACACAGAAATTTTCCTGAAAAAAAACCCAACACCAAAAAAAGAAAAAAACAGAACCAACCAAAAAAACCCAACCTAAGCAATGTTATTTTAGTCCCAATCAGTAATCCAAGGTACAGCAGAACATAATTTCAATGAAAAAATGAAAGGTACAGTTGAAATAATTATTTCCTTTGTCTTCCTGTTTGTAAAATCAACCCAGAAGTGATTTTTTTTATGCAAGTTTTCAGTGCATGCAATAGCCAAAGAACCTTATCACAGATGTAAAGTACATAATACTAGAAATGTTCCAAAGAAAATGGTAGGCTTGCTGATCACTTAACATATGATAATAAGGGTACATTATCAAACATGCCACTGTTGTCTTGTATGTTTTAATAGTGGCTTCCTCAATCATGCAGCTTGTTTAACCTCCTTCATGCTCTGTCATAAAAGTTAGCAAAGTGGCGCAGTCTATTTTTGCCACAAAAGTGGAAAACAACCCAAAAAATTTCTTGGGAAATTGCACATACAAATCTTTCCGTGATTTTGTGTTGAACAAAACCCACACCTACTCTGTGACACCAAAAACACAGTCAAAGGTCATCTTGAAGTATTCATCAAAGAAAGTCTTTGGATCTGGTCCAAAACATTTTTGCAAGTGACAGTGTACTCAGGAATTTGAGTTTTATGGATTTTTGAATGAAGAATAAGCTTAAACTGTTAAGTATCATACACTACCCTTCCAAAATGATAGGCAGATCATATTTAAAGTTTGATGGCTCTGTTAACAGCATGGCAATGAAAAACATGCCTTTTAACTTAGGAGTAGAGGGTTTTGTATTAGCAACTATAAATCTTAAGTTCAATTTCAGTGCTGTCATAATATCACTCAGATTTTATATATATGTATTTTTTATACACATCATCTACCTTCCTAAATGTGTAATGGATGGCTAGTTCATGATAAAGAGCATCTTCTTCAAAGTAACAACAGAAAACTGGTTGCATAATTTCAAAAGTCTACTATCATTCTGGCTGGAGAAATAATAGGTACCTGACCTCATAATGGCCATGTTCAAAAATTTCAACTCTATATTGAGACTTCAGACTTTTCACTCAGTTCGATATTTATGTGCTTATGGACCAGCATATATTCAAGTTCTCAGTATCAGGAAACAGCAAACACCACGCTGCACGATGAGATCACTTGCAGCAGACCCATTACTCCTCCCTGACTTCAAAGTGAGTCCTTGCAACTAGAGTTGTTTCTGATGCTTACAGCTATATATCTCTCTCTGTCCTTATTTACTCTGTTAATCAAGTTTATTTGGCTTAGGAAGTTGTAAAAGCTCTTCTCAAATAACTAAATCCTGTTGATCTCTTTCCAGACATGAAACCATAAATTTTATGTTTCTTCTTTTGATTGTGAGGATAAATTTAATATTTTATATCAATACTTTAGGACTATCTGCAAACTAGATGCCACATCCCAACTCTGCTTAATCTTTCCAAGAATTGTCTACCCTTTTTTTTTGATAGCAACAAGATCATTGTGTTCAAAGCTGTAATAATGAAAGGCATAATAGATTGGTTTATTCAGCTTTATAATCCTCTAAGGCAGTGCTGACTGAAGGTTGAATAAACATCAGGTTTATGATATTGGTAAACTCTTATGAGATAAAAAATTGGGGATAAAGTCTTCCCAAAATTCATAAGATATTAATATGCAATAAAATTAGGTAAATATTTTTAATCCTTCAAAATCGAATTAGACTGCTGATTTATTAACCTGTTAAAAACAGAAAAATACAGAAATGCCCAAAAATGGGCAGTTCTGTTTCCTAGAGAGTCACTGGTTACTTAGTTCGAGGTAGTTTTGACAGTCTCACTGTCTCAAGACAGGCCTGTACTACGAGGTAATGGTGTATCTCTGCAAGATGCGAACATTCAGAGCTCTTTGAAAATTGCTTATCCATAATGATTATGCAGCATCAAGGGTACTGCAGTATAAATCGTTGGGTTCAATTTTCTGAACTAAAGCACAGCCTTAAGTAATTGTTTTATACATAGCTGTGTGACACCAGCTGAGCCTAACCGCCTTCAGTTGCCACTTTTAACATTGGCAGTTAAGCCATCTTAAAGAAGCTTAGACATTCAGAAAATAAACTCTATCTGAACCCTCTGTTGCTCTGAGGAAAATGCCATTTGAATTTTAATGCTCTCATTCACAGACTGTCTAGATCCACCCAGTTATATTTCACAGCTCTGTGGTCTGCATCAGACCTTTCTAGCAACCACCGATTACTGCAAAAATGGAGTTTCAATGCACCATACATGTATCTTAATCAAATTATTGATAACTGAAAAGCAATAATCAGTTTTCCACAATCTCAAAAGCTGAGTAAAAACTTCCTGCCATACCTTTTGAACATCTGCTTTTATTGAGAACTTGTATTGTTTTTAGTTATTGAAAGGTGTGGCCAAATGGGCACAGGGCACTTTTGTCAAAAAAGCCTCAGCCTCCTTGCATTTCTCCATGCTTGAATACATCAAGCAATCCTTTGTTTATCCTTGCTTCTGAACAAGACCAAGTTGGAGCTCTGCTTAAAATCATGCCTGGCCCAGAATTTAACATATCGGATGTAAAAATTGAAATTTTCCTTGCAGCTCTTTCAGTAAAAGATCATTAGCATGTAATCTTTCTTCTTTGGATTTATTAAGTTAGCTTAAACCTTAGAAAATAATTCCATTATCATTAGTACCACATCTGTGCACTAGCCTGGCCACACAGAAGTCAAATCTGGCTCATTTGTTTTGCACTATTCATAGATAATGATACAGAGTTTTCATCAACTTGATGCTTTTGTCATGTTTTTTATAATTTGAGCTGCCATGAAAAAGTTAACTCCAAAACATTTTTAAAGTGTTTGTGCATAGAGACTTGGTGCGTTGAATGGCAACAGATTTGATTCTATGTTAAAATCTAGATACCTAAAAATTGTTGAACTATTGCAGAAATATGTTTACAGCTCAAGGCTACCTTAAGAAGACTGTGTCTAGTATCTGCAAGGTATAAAATTTAGAAACTTTCTGAGATTTAACTTGAATATATTTAATTCTAGAGTCTCAAGTTCACACTGGTTCACTATAGAAAAGAGTAAAGAAGAAAATAGATCATGCAAGCAGCCATAGGATGGAGTACTGTGACTTCTCATGGCCCCAGCTTGCAATATGGGGTAGGTGCTATCCGGGAAAACAAGTGTTCCCATCTAATCACTGAGAGCACTAGGAAAATTTTCATGAGATCCAAATGTCTAATCTTTCTAGGTCACCTTGAAAAATTTAGCTTTCATCTTTAATGTTTTCCTCTCATTTCTTGTAACAAAATTCACCTTCCAAAGACCACAAAGACCTACCATCAAGACTTTAGACTCACTGTCCTTCTTCAAATCTGTGTGAAAGCTGTGGGCAGGTTTCCTTGCAATGATGGGTTTTATAATGGATCAGATATAGTTGGCCTCTGCACTCCGTGCTGGAACAGACACCATCTCTTCTTCCACAGCCAATGTGAGTAATGCATCCTGTGATGCATCCTGTGATTTTGACAATACCAAAATACTGTGATGAAGCCTGCCAAATGTCTCAGCACTTTACAGATCCAGGCATAACCAGATACTTTCAGATACCCTTTAAGGCACAAATATTGCCCAGCAATTACTATTACACCATTTACTAAAACGACTTCTTCACTTTTGTTTTTATACTGTTTTTAGTTTTGCACTTTTTTTTAAGAGTAAATAGTGGTCTGGGAGCATTCTTGGTGGGCTCTGGTCTTGTTCCTATTCCTTGACATCAGTGATTAGCCCAGTCAGAAATGAAAACATTTTTGAGAGAGGAGAATTTTTAAAATACAGCACAACACAATACTGTTTCCCCATGATTTCCCTTTTTTGCTTGTTCAGCAATAAATATTCTATTAAGATCCATCTACAACATGCTGGAGTCAACAGGCAGCTTTCCATCATCCTTAGAAAGCTACAGATGAGGTTTAGAAAATCCAATAGGGATCAGATTGTACTGGTCAGTTTTCTTTTAGTCTGTAATAGTCAGTGCCAGGAAAAAAAAAAGGTCATAAGTATTACGGAGATAAACCAATAGTTGCTTTGACTGCTACAGAAGGCCAATCATAGAGAACTAATTCTGGAGTCTGGATACGAAATATGTGCACAATAACTGCCGTGAGAACATATTTTCTCTCTTTAATGTTTTTGTTCCTCCTGTTGGTGAATGCTATGTATCAAAACCCACAAAATTTATAAGGCCTTGGTATATATACAAAGAGGATTTTTGAAAAATATTCACTGTTAATGATCCTGGGATTAGTAAGAATAAAATCCTTTTAGAACTTTACTTTGTTTCTAGAAAAACATGAAAATAATCCACGGCTTTGTTAAACTATTAGACTCTTGATGTAGATTTTTTGTTATTATTAAAGAAAAATGCTTTCTCACATGATATGTGATTAGAGCAGTATGCTATTTAAAGTGAGATTTTTGTTGTTGGATCTCTCTGTTTAAAATAAAGGTAATGGGTTAATCAAGAAGAGGATGTAAATGTGAAACCAAAGATTTTCCAATTTTTTTTGTATTAAATGTTTTATTCATCTGCACTCTAAATTCTTTGGTTTCCCAATATGTTTTTAGAAATAAAATTGAATGCCTAGTGATATAAACTGATCTGTGTGTTTTTTGATCTGTGAGAAAGAATTCCACAGATAGCAAAGTTACTAAGATTCTGTTCTGCACAAAGAGGTGATGTGTCACCTGTCCGAACAGAGATCAGGAAATATTTGTGAGAATGGATTATTTATCTGTGTCCTTCCACACAGGATTAGTAAGGAAACAGGATTTGATCTGGGTTTCACTGAGCTAATTGTGAATTTTCTGTTGACATTAATGTGGTTTGGAATATGTCTGTGATAACCATTACAGTACATTAACAGATCAGCTTTCAGTGCAAAGGATGCCCAAGCATATTGCAAATTGTAAGTGTAGGTGCTCTTCAGACATATTCTAAAAGTGTATGACGCTTTACAAGAACTGTAGAAAGTGGAGTACCTAGTTGAAAATGTGAAGAGAAATAAGGTAGAGTGGATACTCAAAGCAGAGCTGTCCAGGACAGTGGAATTAATGCAGTTTTGACCTGCTCTTTGAATGCCATCACTGTAAGGAATTTTAGTATCTATTACTGGGCTCATCTTTTGTGAACGGCAAGTAGTGCCAGAGCATCTCTTAAAGGAACAGAATGGAACAATTTAATTCCAGGTCTCAAACCTTTCCAGAAATTATAAGATACATAAATAAAGAAGGAAGATATTCTGTATGAGGTTTGGGTTAGAGCTTTTCTTGTAGTTTGATGAAAAAAATACTGTATGTTTCATGAATGTTCCATTTACAAAAAAAATGGTAGAAAGTTGCAATGCACTCTGATAAGGATCCAAGCACAACAGATGACAGTTTTTCTACTCACTACATAGTACTCTCCCCTCAAAGGTACAATGCCTGGGCAGAAAAAACTCAGTGCAAACTAAATTCAATCCTACACATTTCTTGCCTGCTCAGTTGCACATGGCCTGTTTTATTCCAGGCTGGGGGGCGGGGGGAGGAATTTCATTCTGCAGTGTTTAAAAAGTAGGAGACATCAACCTGTTGCTTGAATCCTACTGACAGAAATTAGGGGCTTAAAAGTAATGGGGAAGAGTGTTAGAAACTAATGAATCCTGCCAGGCATTTCCCACTCTGCCTCTGAGAATGCCTGTACCTGGCACTGTTATCCATATACTGACCCATAGTCACTGTATTTCCATGAGCTCCTGTTGGTGTTGTCATTTAAATACTGATATAACTAAGAGGACTACACCATATGGTGGCATTGCTGCACTGGGTACTGTCAAATAGCGAAGTGACGTGAATTGCACGTAGGAAGCCGTATTTTTAGTATTCAGAATGACAACATAAGCCAGATTTTTCCAAAACCCTTACTTCTCATGAGGATATCAAAACAGGGGCAAAGTTTTCAAGTTTTCAACTTGCTGCTCCTTGTACTGGGACACTGTTAGATTTTTCGAAGAGTTTTCAGTCACAAGTACTGTGATCTTTTGATTACGTTAATCTGCTATGACAATGAGTGCTGAGATGCTGAAGTTTCCCTATGGGCTGGAGATTTTTATTTCATGTAAATGTAAATTTAGCTACTCATGTACTCAGCTGGGCTTGCTCTGTCTCTCCTCACTTACAAATGTGTAACTCCATGGGCATTACTCCTGAATACACTGAACTAAGAGGACAATCAATTACATATGCAGAAAACCTTCTAGGGGAGCACAAAGACCAGTATGATCCTTCTGTGAATGTCACTACAAATTCCTGGTTACTAGCTCTGGTTGCTTCTCTTAAGTGAGTGGCAAATTTTTTAACCATTGTTAAAAGTGGAATTCTGTTTTTTCTGTGTGTGTGTTACTGTATTCGATCTAAACAGAAGAAAAAGAATATACATGAAATAAAATATTTGCCAAGTCAGTACTATGAAAATATGTGGGTTTGTTTAAAAATAAACATACAAACTTAGTCCTCATTAAATTAGCAAAATAAGAATGTGACCAGTGAAGGCATTATAATATTCAGGATAAACTTATGATCCTTAGCTAGAAAATTAATTTCAGAATCTATCAATATTTTTCAGATCTATCTGATTTCTCATAATGTCAGTAACAGGTTATACTGCCCACAGTATTTAATCACAGTATGGCTGATGCTCACATGTCATGATGCTACTGGCTTCTGATGAAAATTTTCTAATAAACTAGAATATTTTTGTGTCATGCCCTATGACATGTGTCACTGTGTTTCTCCAGTCACCTTTTCTCATACTATACTACTGTGACTTCTTTTTTTCTTGGGGCCTCACCATTTTTAAATAGATAGTCCTGCTGTGTGTCTTAGAATGTCATTGACTGGTACAGAATGGTTTGAGTTGGAAGTAACCTACAAATACCACCTAGTTCCAACTCCCCTACTATGGGCAGGGACATCTTCCACTAGATTACATTGTTCAAAGCTCCACCCAACCTCATCTTGAACACTATCCCACTTCTTGAGCCTGCCACTGGCTATTGTATTAGGCTGTAGCTCTTATCTTGACTTAGCCTTTCTGTCCCCCAATTCTGACTGTTTCCTCTCCTCCCTTGTCAAACACTGTTATAGCTTCTTGATACACGTTTTGCATACACGTCTTGTGCCTCCCTAAAGACAAACATGATTTCTTTATATAGAAGTATTCAGTTTTGCATCCACTTTTCATGCATTTCAGTTAGGTGATTTCCAAGAATGTAGCCCAGAATGGAAGTCATCTAGTGTGCAAGCAATTGAGAAATATAATTAATTTTTTCCTGTAAATTACTTCAATTACAAGACAGTTGAGACATGCTTAAATATGCTTTTTTTCCCCCTCTTTCTTTTTCCTAGTTTATATATTCTCTCAGGGTAATGCAGTACTTCTGACAAATTGAATTAATTTTGAAAGTGTGATCGAGAAAAGTGTAACACGGAGGTAATATTACACAAAATAACAGAGTTTATCATCTATCCAGAGTAATCAGGACTGAAAGAGAGGTGTATATATTCAAAGCATGAGGGACAATTCCTGAGCATGTCTAAGAAATATCACTGACATCAATAGGACTTTTGAGACTCAGCATCCATTAGTCCAGTCTGTACACCCTACCTATCAAGTGGCAATGTTTGCGATCAGTATTCAAAGGAAATTTATATCAAAGTCAGATGTAACTCCAACTTCTCCCTTACAGGGTGTGAAGACAAAAACTGTACTTCTCCTCCCACTCTTAGGTGTTTCACAATGGTGACAACCCTTTAATGTCCAAGCAGCAGAAAAGAAAGAAATGCATACCTTGGATATTTTTATTTTTATCATTTGAATGAAAAATCATGTAGAAATTAAGAGGTTTAATTTCTTCCACTGATTCTTGAAAGCAATTTCATAAACACTAAACACTGTTTTTCATCCCTGAATCCACTGTTAGGAGCAAACACTATTACTTTTGGTGTTAGTGTTTAATTTGTCCTGGGAATTTTAGGTTTCACAGAAATAGCACTTAGTCACCATGGAATAGTAAGGTACACTTGCGGACAACCTTTTTTCCTTTAGACCACAGATTGTGTGATTAAAGGTAGTAAATAATTGTCTAGGGAGATTTTATGCATGTATGAACATGTCTGGAGGAGTGGGATTGGGTTGTTTTAGGAAATAAGGCTGCCTTTGTTTAAATCCTTTTCTAGGTTTTGATGCAAATAGAGGAATAAGTAAAAGTCATGATTGCCTCATGTAAGCCATGAGTTACTTCATTGGCATCTCTGTGAAACCAGTGAAGTGAATGAAAAATTGCAACATTTCATTTGCTAACATATTTGTGAAAGATGGTAACTGTACCTGTGCAGCTGAAGGTCATACCAGTTTGCCCTACTTGAGAACTTATTTCCTGCTTTCTCTTACAGCATGAATCTAAGTCATTATTAAGATTTAATAAAACTATGCACAGAAGCAGTATAAAACATGAGAACTAGGCATATGTGTGCATGTAAAGAAACAAAAAATACAGCTAAGAGCTTAAAGGTGTGCATATGCAGTTATGCACAGTCTGAGCGAATCTGAAAAGGTTTACATTAAAGCACAGAGTAAACTGTTAGTGTGCTTATCCTCTGAGAAAATCTAACAAGAAAAGCAGTCTTTGCAGCTTGTCTTTCTTCTGCTGTCTTGCAGATAAATTTATGAGCAGCTTATCAACAGAGCTGATCGTATTTAAAAACTCAAAGTTCCTTACTGGTTGGCTGAAAGCAGGTGCCCATGAGACACTTCTTACTCTTACAAGGTGTTAAGTAGCACATATCTTTGCTGCCCCATCCCTAGGTTTTTGTCATGTTCTTCATAGCCTCACTTCCCGAAGCAGTGAAAAGCTTCATTTTCTCTAAAAATGGAGTGTCCCATGCTTCAAGGATTGTGGAAAAGCTTAAAGACTTATCCTGACTGGATCCAAAAACCCCAGTATTAAGACATAAGAATCGTATTTGCTTCCAGTAAAAATCTCACGACTTTTTAGACTGGCTCATTAGTTTTGAAATATTTTCAAACTGGGCTCAAAATACACTTGAACTTGCTAGTGGAGAGCTTACATGCATTTTTCAATTTTTCTATTGTTGTTATCCTGGTAACTAATTAAGGAACTGTTAGAACCCATATATACTGGTCAGACAGAAAGATGCAGGCTCTCATAATGTGTGGAGATTGCATGGAGACCTCTTAGCAGGAAGTGAGGCTATTAACAGGTAAAAGTACTCTTGGTCCATCTTGCTGAGCTATTGAGAATATTGTGCTAAATAGCACAATATTTTCAACATAATCAAATAACAGTAAAGTTTGACTAATGCTCCCGAAATAGGAAGTTTTTTCTTTCTTCCTTCCCTCCCATTCCATTTATCTAAATTACAGTTCTTTTTAATTATATTATCATGTAGAAATAATCTCTATTCTTGGCCCAGGTTCTGTTAGTGAAGTTTTGAATTGGTTATTTAAAATAAAGGAAAGAAATCTTAAAAGAACAAGGATATTTTTTGAAATAATCTTCACTTGAAACTGGGTTAAATTTACTAAAGAAGAAATGCCATACTGAGACAGATCATTACCCCACTTAGGACAATACTCTGTCTCTAACAGAGGAAATAAGAGGTGCTGTTTTGGGAGACTAATGGTGATTAGCAGCACTCCCTTCCTCTTGGTGACATCCAGCATCCAAAATCCCTGTATTAGTGAAGTTAGAGAGCATGTCCCTGCCTATTTCATTTAGTATCTGTTACTCACACACCAGATTTCCACAACTTTCCTTATGATTCACTTATGGTCTTGCTGATATTATTCGTGTCCATAACCTCCAGTTTCAAGGGTTTTTATAAGTCCTCTATTCACTGTGTAAAAGTACCTTCCATTGTCTGGTTTAAACTTCTCTTGACTTCAGTTACTGCTCAGTCAGTTACTACAGTGAGACGTGGTGAATAACAGATCCGCATACGCCTTGTAGATACTACAAACCTTTGTCACACTCTGTTTTCTTCTCTTGAAACTGAAGAGTCTCACACTCCTTAGCGTTTCTTTGTAAGGCAATGGCTGTACAACCTTACTCCATTGCTCTTCTCTGCACTTTCTCTAACTTCACTCATATTTCTGAGATGCAGAGACCAGAAATGCACACAACATACAGGATATGTGGATATCAATGTTTCAAATAGTAGCAAAATAATTTTTTTGTTTTGTTACCAATACGCTTTTGTTTTGTTCTCAATACTGTTCCTGATGATGCTCCTCTTTCCCAGCTATGTGAAATTATCTTTTTGACAAAGATGAATTAAATCACTCTTCTGAGTTGTACCTCCCATTTCTGAGTTCAGCATCATGGAAACACGATTTGGAATATTTTTTCCTGCCTTTTTTCCTATTTACTTACTCGAGGTCCTTTTGATGATCCTTACCAGCAGCATGGTATTTGACTTCCCAAAATAACTTACTATCATCTGTGAAATTGAAGATTTCACAGTGCATTCCCTTTCCCAGATTAGTGATGAAGATGTTGAACAAAACTGGTCTGAATACAGATACATTAATGACCCCTTTACCAACTCTCAACCTCTTCAAAACTGATCATTGAACCCTTCCATTTTCTTCCTATCTAACCATCCTTCAATCCACAAAAGAGCTTTTTTTCAACTTTAAAGCAGTTTTGTTTCCTAGAGAGTCTTTGGTTAAAACCATAGAAGAAGATTTTAAAAAATAGATGTGTTCAGACCACTTGATCCCCTTTATCCACACATTCAGTGGCACACCCAGTAAATCAGAATGATGCAAACCCCCACCAGTAAAGCAGGACTAATACTGGAACCCTCACAACGAATCACCTTCATTCATGTGTTCAGTGACTTTTTATTCGTCACAGACTCTGTGGCCTTGTTACGGGGGCAGGTTCACCAGGTTGTAGGTCTCAGGATCTGCACATTCACGTTCCTTTTTAAGGATGAGATTGCTAAACCAGCACTTCTCTGGTGCAATAGACTACACAGCTTTGTTAGATACTCTTCAATTCTGTTATTCCTCTTAATTTTTTTTTTTTAATGTCATGTATTACAGGCTTTTCTTTCTTCTTTGTGCAGGCCTCTCATTCTTTTCCTTAAGATAGTAACTTTTTCCATTTCCCATCATTTGCTATGATAGTTTTTCTCTTGAGCCTCAAAGATATTTCATTTGATGACTTCATTTTCTCCCAGAATTGCAGTACACAGTTTAACTGGGCTTGTGATACATACTCGAGGCTCTTGTGTGTTGATCTATTCCTGTAAGAATATTTTTGTTGGCTGGTTGAATTTTTCATTTTGTTTTATTTTATTTTTTTACTGCCTCTTCTTTAATCTAATGGTCCTTCTTGAAATTGAATATACGTCTGCTGGATTTATTTGTCTTTTTCTCTCATAATACAGAGTTAACTTTAACTATATTGTGATCAGAGTAACAGAAAGGCTCACCTGGTAACCCTTGAGCAAGGTCCTGTGTGTGCACCCCTTGAGACCAAGTTCAGGGTAATGTCTGGAGGCTTTTTCCTCAGGTTCTGAAACAAGCTGATGTAGGAAGGAACTTTTAATTGCATTTAAAAAATTTCTTCATCTCATCCTTATGAGGCACTGAACTATATATAGATTTAAAATCTACTACCATTTTATCTATCTTAAATGCAGTTTCTTCAGTTTCACTGAAGATATGTTATATTTTTACTACCAGAGTTCTGGATTTCACCCTAACAGATTCCTCAGTGCTTTTTTTTTTTCCCACGTAGTTGACTTTCCCACATCATATTTGAACTTAACATTATCCTTCTAGTACTGTGCTTCTCACACCTTCTTACACTCTCTGTACTCTCTATCAAAATTGATGTCCTAGCACCATAATAACCTTGTTTACCTCCCTTCAACAGTCTCTGTGATGTGTTTTCTGTCTGGTTTGCTGTGGGTGCCAACCATTCCAATTTTTCTATCATTTTTAGACTTCTACTATTGCTCTAATTTTTGGCCCAGCTCAGCATTGCAAATGCTACTCAACTGGCACTGTAAGCAGACTAATCAGTATTTTTCTTTTATCACAGTTCTCTGTTTATGTCCCTCCTGGCCTTTTTCGATGGGCATTGAACATCAGCCACGTCTTCTTTGAGGATTGCATCAGACTGAACCAAGTGCTATTCAGTGCCTGTCAGCTTTCTGTAGACAATCCTCTGTGATCATTTTAACTTCCAGTGCCAGTAGCTTTGGTTAAAGTAAAGCCCATTTTTCTAGGATACAACATTCCCAAAACATTTACCAGTTCCTAACACAAACAAATCCCTCTGTTCTACACCTTGGAGACAACCCCACTCCAAGGCTCTGGATTCCTGCCCACTCCATGGACCTTACATTGGAATTGGCTGTATTTCAGAGCAAAGAGGCCACAGAGGCCGCTGTCCTGCCCAGGTGCTTGCATTTGCCATAAAGGCTGTTTCTCCTGTACTTCCACATGGTGATGGTACCAACATGGACCAAGACCAGCAGTTCTTTCCATGCTCCTCAAACCAAACTAATCAAAGTAAACTAAGACCTTCTGAGGTCTTTTGCCTTTGCACCTGACAGGCAAAATGCAATTTTATCCTCTCCAGGGCCCCAAAGTCAGCTATCCACATGCCTAGGAAGCAAGAATCCCACTCCCACTGCCTGCTTCTCCGAGCCCTGAAGAACCACAGCGCAAGAACACCCTCAGTACAAGAAGACGCCACTGCATCAGCTACGTGTTGGATCTTATTCAACAGACTTCCTACCCCAAGACTTGCATATTATAAAAGTTATATTATCTTCTTAATCTTATTAAGCTAGTTAACAGCAAAGTCACATCTGGCTTGAGACATACTCTGCTTACTCGCCTTCCAGGAGCCCTCCTGACAAGCCGTCAGAATTCCTGAAGGCACTGCCATTGTTCTCTTCACTACACTGTCATTTATGGAGGCAAAATTGATGCAAAATGCCTCCTTATCTTGATATGAAAAGATTTCATTTCCATATGTATATAGGTGTCTACAATTTCTCAACATATAAAGAATTACTGAATTAGACCTACAGTGCTTACATTCTTTTTTTTTCCTATTTTTGCTCTAATCTTATTTCCTGCATGAATCTACTTTCCCAGCAGACTGATTCAAAGCAGAAAAATTCTGATTTGGTTTTAATACATATTAAGGGTATGGATCAGAAGAATATGATTTATTTTCTTTCCATTTAATTAATTTAGCATTTGATATTACATGATCTCTGTAAATTTGTATTGATCTAACTCAAATGTAACAGATTATTTTTTAAAACTCATGCATGGTTTATACATTTCATTATTCAACTGCAACAAACTGATATCTTGTCATTACATGATAGTAGGTCACTGAGGATTTGGCTCTGTAATTTTAAATTAAAGGTCTCTTCACCAATAACAGCAAGCCACTTTGAGATATATATACAAACCAGCTTCTGGTGAAGCATTTTACTAGCCAAAAAAACATAGCTTAGGGCTTTCACTTTAAGGTATACATAATGACTCAGATATCTAAAAGTTAGTTGCCTAGATAAACCCAGGTATCTAATCTTATTTCATAGTAATGGTGAGAAACAGTCAGGATTAATTTTCTTCTGGAAATGCTATGTTTAGATGCTTATCACAGGAAAGAAAGGAAAAGGAAACTGGCAACATCTCCAGACCTCTGGAGCAAAATAAGAAATGACAACTAAAGCAACATGCTAGAGATGATATCTGTAAATAGACAGTACTGCTGTTGTGAATGGAAATCAGACAATGGAAAAGAACAAGAAAGGATGGGAAACTAAAGTTTTAGATCATCAGATCATGGTTATAACAATTTTCTTTCTTAAAGGACCATGCTAGCCTACACCACACATACCTAGAGCAAAAAAGAAAAAAAAAAAAAAAAAGGAAAAATAGGAGAAGGAGAACATGAACACAGAAGAAGGACACACAGAGGGAAATAATAGAATTTTGTAATTATGTGGCACATTTATAAATTTTCATTTTTCAAATGCTACCTCCTGGGTGATGGCTGTTATGGATAAGTACATCCTGAGGCACAACCTATCAAGTTCCTAACTCAGGTCAACAGCTTGAACAAAAAAATTATAATATCTACTTTTCCTCAGCAAGCTGTGATTTTGGTTCTGTAATTTCTCTTTAAAAGCTCTTCAGAAAATAAGAGAAAGCCACTTCAGGACAATTATAAATCAGTTGCTGGTGCACTTTTTTAGTAGCAGTATTATCTTTCTCTGATGCTTCACATTTACTCTGACTTAAAAGCTCAACACACTCAGAAACAAATTGGGAATATATTTCAAGACAACAGTCTGACTTTGAGTAGATGCAATTTCAGGCATGTAAGCATGACAGTGAAGCAGGAACATTTCTCATGGCCAGCCTTTAGTAACTTAAAGCAACCACATAGGGATCAAAGTCTGTGATGAAAACAGTCACTGGGGAGGAGAGTCCTCTGTAGATGGCACTAACCTCACTCTGCATTATCCTGCATCAGTACCTTGCAGACCAACAAAGCTTTGGGAGTAGGAGATAATAACTTAGGAACCCTTCACAAATATTCAGGGAAGAAAGCAGACATGGGGAAAATAAAGGAAAATAATAAAAAAAAAAAGAACATGGCTAAATATCTCCAAAGCGCAAAATCATACCCTGACACAGGATAGAATGGCCCTTGGCATTTGCAGAACTGTGCCTGCATTCTGCTGACATTCTTTTTTCATTACGTGGAGTTTTCTTCAAGAAAAACTTTGATGAAGTCTTCAGGAACTTCCAGGTTCATAAGATGTGTAATTACTTGATCTCATTGATATGAGAGAGACCAGCCATTAGAATAGGACACGTGAGAGTGTATTTTTCAGTATAAAGAGAAAATAAACATTTCTGCATCCATTCCAGCCACAGTGTGGTTTTACTGCTGTTTTAATATAAAAATGCAGTTAAGACAACCTGCCATTATTTCCCAAGAATACATTTTCAAGCATGTATTTTAACTACATGCTTTTACTTTTTGAAACACTATAAGGCATCGTAGGTTTCATTAAAAATGCTGTAGAGATTTCCAGGACAAGGTTAAAAGTTGGGCAAAGTACTCTGTAAATGTAATCAGGCCCAAAACAGAGTAGGGATCAAAATAAACTAACATCTGTACTTTTTACATAAATGTAAAGAAAACCAATTTTAAACATTCCTTCCACTATTATTTCCTGAGAGTTATAGAAAAAAAATCCTTTAAGTCTTTAGGTAAATTTTCAATTCAGGACTGGTGTAGTGTTTTCAGGGAAGGAGCTCTCCAGTTTATTTACAAATAAATCTCTTCCACTGACTCTTCTTGCACTATTAGAGAACAGGGTAGGAAACATTGTCCTTTTATCTCACCTTTCTCCCTGGGAATATCAAGTACAGAGGGGGACACGGTGAGAGCCACCACATGGGCAGGCATTGCCCAGCCGAAACACCTTCTCTCCAGCACTACAGCAAAACTGAAAGAAGCAGGAACACAGCACAAATCCTCCCCGAAATCATGGAAACTACAGCCACTTTGTTTTTCCTTTGAATAATAAACCTCATGACACACATGACTGAGGCAGGAGACCAGCATTTTAAGCAAAGCAGAGCACAAGTTTATACAGTGGGGTAGAGCGAGGAGCTTGGAGGAAGGGACCCCACTTTGCTCAATCAAAAGTTGAGTCCTGTCTGTCTCCAAGACACTTGGAATTAGTTTCACCTACACATTACTATTTTATTTTCTTCTTAAAAGAGAAATCACAAGGCAGAAAGGAATAGTATTGTCTTTAGAAAAGAGGTTTTCCTCTTCCTTTTTCTTCAAACAGGGTGGGTAAATGGATTTAGGTTTCAAAATAATACTGAGGGAATAGAATGAGCATTTTCTAGGGTAAAGACTGTATCACTGAAAAGAGTTCATTGGATAGAAGCAAAAAAATGGTGGGGGGTTGAGGTGTGGGTGGGTGGCTAAGAGTTTGATTATCTGAACTTTGAATCAAAATGGGCCAGAATCTGGCATCCATGGTTCCCTAAAGGAATAGTCCTATACTGAAATAAGGTTAAACAAGGCAGACTCAGCTACTGAAATGGAGTTTGCACAATAACATTTTCTTAATTCTTAAGAAAAGTGCATATTGTGGGGAGAGGGAATGGTATGTTCCTGGAATTATTTTTTAAAACAAAGGAAAAAAATCTAAAACATATATTTTCTCTTTTAGAAAGCTTTGCAATGTATTTATATAAGCAATGCAGGTATTTATATGGCTCATATATTAAAGCAGAAACGTAAGGGTTTTCTTTCCTAATTTAAGTTTTGGTGAAAAGATTTTAACTAAATGAGATAGAAATTTTTTTTTTTTCCAAACTCCATACAGAGCTTTTGTTGATGATTATTTTCTGGTGATCTCTAATAAGGAAGTTACAAGAACAGGGAACCTGAAATGGTATAATGAGCTAAAAGTCATTTGTTATCCTTGACATAAATATGACATTACTCTGCTTTGCTAAGAGAATGGGCTTCTTTGGCCTTTTATGCTAAAACAAACAAAAAGATAATCAGGTAAAGTTGTGAATACTAATAGCAGATTTTTAGTTAAGAATATAAAGTAATTTAAATCATACAGGAAGTTGTATCTGAGAATATTTAAGCTGCTGGGGAAGCTAAAGAAAACTGAAAGCAAAAACTAAGAGAAATAACTTGTACACTAAGAACAACAGAGAGTGTCTGTGCAAATTCTCATTAATTCAAATCAGGGTGACCTGGTACCCTTTGATGGATAATGATCAGAAGAGAAGACTGCAAGAACAGAACAAAAGGAAATAAATAAAAACATCAACTTTTGAAATCATCAAAAACATGCATACTCAAGACAAACATGCTACTGAACACAGAAAATACTAAACTGGTGAAAAATAAAACCAGAATTATAGGGGGATATCTCCTAGGACATCTCTTTTTGCTTCTAAGAAGGAGAGTTTATCCGAACACAAGTGGAAAAATTTTGCAGGCAGGAGAGCAAACATACTAGTCAACAGAGGTTAAACTAGATTTATGAAATGAAATGGATTAGGATTTTTGAAAATATAGTAATCAACCTGAGAAACAGCAGTAAAAATATCTAGATCTATATGCTTCTGAAAAAGAAATTTTTTTTCCATCTCACACCAAGCAGGTCCACCACTGAAATCCAAGGACCTAATTTTCCTAAGGAGCAGGGTCATTTTGATTTATACTTCTAGTACCATGGAAGGAAAATAACCCTATCCTTTTACCACCAGAATTGTAAATGGATCTGGCTTAGGATTCTCATCCAAGTTTATTTACATTATTTTCCCAGCATAAACCACTGATTTTGCATTTGGATGGTGGAATGGAGAATAACAGTGCATTCATTGATAACATTAATTTCTCACTTCTGAATTGCTTGGAAATTTACTCTTTTTTTTTTTTAAAATCAACTATTTATATTTATATTTTTTTCTTCTTGTGTAGAACTGTGTTTTAAAGGATACTCTCTTATTGATTTAGTTTAAATTGGAATAAATTCTAAGACAAGAGTTCTTCCATCAGTGACAGTTCTCCTTGGTCATATTAAACTAAACATACATGAAGGTATGTTCAAAGCATGCTGACTAGATTTCCTTGATGCCTACTCTTTTGTGTGGGTGCCCAGCCTCCCAGAAAGTTGGACATATTTTTTTTATCTTTCCTTTAAAGATATCATGTTGTATGACTAAATCTATTAGACTGACAAACATGTGAAAATATATTTATACAGAAGAGAATAAATATTGTTAATTAAAACAAGACTGTTTACAACATCTAGTGTTAACAACTAATCACTATCTATTTAAATGGTTAACAAGAAGAAAAGCATAATTTTACCATGTGAAAGTAGATGCTGATAATTAATTTGCAAATCTTCTGAAAGACTTGCAAGGAAATCAGACCCAACAATAATGGAAAATTACCTTTAAGTTACATGAACTTGTCCATGTTACATCCTTACCCATTAATTACTTTGTGAAATTTTGAGCTTTAAAACAACAGCTGCAAAGATTTAGGTTCTATATTCAGACCAATTCAGGAACAATTCAGTGGAGAGAGGCTCAGTTTCTTAGTGATCCCAGGAGAGTGCTGTGGATCTGTACCTGAATGTAAAGACACTCAAGGCCTCTGGTCTTGAGTTTTGCCCACTGTGTTCACTCTAAGAATATTGGAGATTTGGTGCATCATGTACCACACAAGTACTTGTCATATAAACAATTCTCCTGCATTCAGACATGAAATTTAAGGAAGCAAAAACCCAATCCAACCCAAACAGCTTCCTGAGTTATTTTTTTGCTGTGTATAATTACTAGTTAGGCTCGATAGAGACTGACTTGGCTAGATTTGAGTGTAGCTACTGAGTCCAATTCTCGGTCCTGCTCACAGGTGTGTTAGATCTCATAAAAACTGTTCATTTTCAAATATATTTGCATATGCATTTGCTCTGTCTGTATGTACATGTATTCACAACATAGATAAGAAAACATGCTGTAACCAGGATCACACATTTAGACGAAATATAAACAATTTTTTGGTGTTAATTGATTTTAAATGTACAGCATATTCTGATAATGACATTATATATGAAAAGAATAAAGCAGTGGGTAGAATAAAAACCACAGAAAATAATCCAAGTATTCCTCCATTTTAGGTCAGAGTTCTAGGTTGCTGTATGTTGTAAATTCATGAGGGGGAGGAATTTAGTGACAGGCCAAAGCCTTTAGGCCCTAATTAATGTCATGGGGATGATAGATCAGCAGCACACTCATTACATTTCATACAAATGACTACGCAAGTCACTTTTTTTATCTACTAACTGCTCTGTGGGAAGACACAAAACAGTCACAGAATGAAATTATAATCCAAAAGAAAAGGTCTTAGACCATAATTTTCAAATATACTTGAAGTAATTAACAAATTTAAATTCCATAGTATTTCAATATTCTTTTGGAGTCTACATCTTGCAGTTGCATCAAAAACCTCAGCTGCAATACTCGCTTTCTTCTAGGCTGTACTTGATCAGTTTAGAAACTAAAGGGTAACATTAATGGTGTTAAAATTCCATTCCAATTTCTAATGAACCTGTTAAAATCACTTTGGTATTTATTTTAAGAAATTATGGGTAATCCTCTTCAGGCCTCAGCTGGTGGATATCTTTCTCTTTCTGTCACCCAGCTGAACATTTAGCTAAGAAACCACATCTCTTTGGCTTTCATGCTTGTAAATCTTTTTTTATTGGTAACACTTATTTACAAAGAGACAAATTATCTTTGTCTTTTTTTTTTTAAGTGAAGAGTTTTCCATGGGGCATAGCTGCTGTTTTCAACAGATCTTTTACATAAATTGTAAGAACTTGTGGAAGCCATGCGATTTCAGGACAAATTGATTATGAACTCAAGCTCACCTTGAGATCAAAGAGGATATGCCAGATCTCCTTAGAACTGGATCCAAGATGCTTTAATCATCTGGAATAAGTTTATCATGTCCTAGTTTGCTCTGCTCTCGAAAAAGAAAAGAAAAAAAAAAAAAACAACCAACGAAACAACCCCAAACAAACCCAAACTGTAAACCTACACCAAGTAGTGTCCCATTGTTATGGTGGGTAACATGTTTCAGGTATTTGTTGGTTGAAATTTCTGTACAAATCTGAATCCAGACTTTAAAATCAAACAGAGGTACATACATTCATCACTGCAGAGCTATCAGAGTGGAGAGAAGAAGCCCAGCTGGACCAACCCTGAGGCTGCCTACCCATGGTGGGGGTGCACCACTAGCACATCACAGACTCTGCTCTTCCTGTAGCTGCTGCAGGACAGCAGCTGAATGGGGCACCTTGGAACTGCCTCAGTGCATTGCTGGCTGCAAACCGTGCTGGTTCAAGAGCTGCTTCCCAACCCCACGCAGCAACTGAGCAGCAGGAGCTGCTCCCTCCAGGAAAAGGGCAGGGCTGCAGCTGGGGCTGCCTGTGACATCTCTCATCCCGGTTGTGCCAGCACAGTGGGGTCCGCACCCTGAGCTGTGACAAACAGTCATCCATGTTTGTCCAGAGCTTCAGGAAATAGACTATGTCACCTGTTTAGACATCAAGATTATCACATGCAATCTCCTGTTGAATGACAAAGGTCTTTTGTTTGCTTCCCTAATCAATATGTTCATCCAGCACTATATCTGACTCAAAACATAAGTCATGGATCATAATATGGGTAGAAATTTATTTCACGTATTCAGTACAGCTCAACATCAGTGGCAAGCATTAAAAATGATCTAATTTCACTTTGAAAACACTTTGCATCAAATACCCTACTTGATCAACTGCACCAGCACACTACTATGTCCCATGTCTCTAAAAAAATCCTGACCACTCAATCTCTTGACCTAGCATTCAATGACTGTGGTAAAAATGATCGACCAGAATAAGTAAGCTCCTGTACTCACTGCTTAAATTACCACAATCTAGTGTAGACTCAGTTCTGCAACACTTCTCCTCAAACTTTTTTTCACCCTGTACAAAAACAGAGCAGTGTTTCCTGTCCACAGGGGATGACAGTCATAACCAAATAAAGAAGATAAGAGAGGGTCAGATGACTGAGTCCCAGGAAACATAGAGATAATGGTGGTCAGATTGATAAACTGCCTATGCACAGCAAATTGCTCACAAGCTTTTAATCACCACAGTTTTCCTTGATGAACACAGAGTGCTGAAGGAGTGATCTGAGAGATGATAAGGAGGCATTTTTGTTAATGCGCAAGTAGGGGGGAAGGGTTGTCTGACAATATGTTCATGCTTGAAAATATAACAAGTGAGCGAAGGAAACTGGCACCAGAGGTGGATTGCAAGCTAGAAGTGAACAGCTTGACATGACCTGAGAACCAGAGTACAGAAGGAAAGCAGGGAAAGGAAAACCAGCTTCTTCTGTCCAGTGCAGGGGAGGAGAGTATTCTGCTCAGGGGCTGATAACTTACTTGTGTTATCACAGCATTTGAGGAAGGTGGAACTGATAAACTGAGGAGGATGGGATAGATTTATAGAATGAAATCCCGACACCAACCACTGTCCGAAAATTACAGCAGGTGTCTATTTGTAACCACAGCTCCAGGCTTTATAACACAGGGGTGTAAGAGTATATTCCCCACTCTCTTAAATCTTAAAAATTTAATATTTCCAATGTGAAGCTGCTGCTGCCTCTTCAGTTGATGGAAGTCCCTTTACTGTAGATCTTTATTTCAAAAGCAAGACACAAAACCTCTTAAGGATGTGATATTCAACACAGAAAGTGCCTCAGCAGACAAACCTTGATCCCAAACCATGGAAGTCAGCTACAATTGCAAATGAAGGCTGACAAAAGTAACTTGGTTCGACAATGCTTGTTCTCTTTTGTGGATACCTTATCAGCATGTTTTGACTCTATTTGAAATGTGGAATTTAACTTTGTGCTTAAAATGTGTTATGGTCTCCCATTCAAGTTTAGAAAAGCCACACTGAAGCCTACAGTGCCCCCAGCCTATATACTGGTGGGGTAACACCTGATAGGGTGGGATGCATTTTGCATAGGAGGCAATTGGCACCACACAACCCAAAGCACCACTCCAAAAAGAGTTTCTTAAGTGTCCTTCAGACTGTGGTCAGATGCTACTTTATGACATGGTGGTCTTTGCAGTAGTATCTGTTTAAGGAATGGATTCCCTTCCACCTCACTGCTGGGTGGTCGTCACCTTGTGCCCATGGCAACATGGTACCTCTCCACTCTGCCTGCTAGTTCTAGCAGCTGTGCCATGAACCAAATGACTGAGACAGATTTCTGAGCCTGTTCAAAGAGGGTTTTTTTAAGTACCACATAGGTGAGGGCACTTTGGCACGTGGACAGGACTAAGCATAAAGAACAGGGATCATGAGGAGGCCAGTGTCAGCATTGTAGAAAAAATTCTTTTAGAGCTATAGCCTCATCCTTTAATTAGGCTTATTCTGGATCTGGGTAAAACCAAGAACACTTTCTTCTTACTCTCTTCCTGGGTAAATGACCTGGAACAAAGTCAGGAACTGAAGGGGAAGGAAGGCCCTAGATTTTGGTATGGCTTTTGCAGAGCTGTGCCTGACTATGGCTCTAGCATCTTCACTTTGCTACATGCACTGACTGTGACTAACACCAACAGAGTTATCTGCCATCAAGTAGGTGCCAAGCCAGGTCGAAAATAGAGTTTTGATACTGTGCCCCTTGGGTGGAATTAAGATATTGAATAAAAGAGGCACAGTTTGTTTCTCTTACAGATGAGCTAGATTAAAGATGAAAACTTTTACAGACCTGCAGTTTTATTACTTACTTCAACTAAAGCTGTCACCACCTAGAGAGTGATAAACGTGTAGGCGACTAAAGCTGTTTGCAACCAACACAGTCTCTTCACACCTAGGTTGTCAGAGGCACCTAGGCCTGGGAGCGTGTTCTGAGAATGGCTGACATGCCCAAGCAGCACTTAACTGCCAGACACAGTCAACACAAGGCTGAAGGAGCGAGAGATGGGTCTCATTTCGTGCAACAGTTTCTTACTGGTCTAAAAGTTACCGTCCTCGGTTCAGAGCTCACTACACTCAGAGGACATTCAAATCTATTTAGCCTCTGACACAAGGTTACAAACTTCCGAACAAAAGTCAGAGTATTCCCAAGATGCTTTCAAATCCAGCAAAACAGTAGGAGAGTGAGAAAATCGGTGTTCTATTGTTTGAGCTGGCAGCAGTATTCGATCAGCTGCTAGTCACATGTAAAAAAGCTCAAAACAGATTTGGCTTTCAGTGATCAAAATACTGCTGTATGCATGTAAATTCTTTTTCAGAAAAAAAAAAAAGAAGGAAAATAGGACATCTAGAATGTCAAGTGACAAAAAAAATTAACTATCAAAGTTATACTGTAAATAGAATAGAGCCACATGAAACTTCTGATACATCCTAGCCAAAAATATTTTCTTTTGAAGCACTTAATTTTTTTTGAGAATGGATAAATGAAAATACAAATGTTATAAAATTTATATATAAATATACAAAAAAATGGAAAAAGGTTCTGAAGCGGGAAGAGAACCCTTATATACACACCAAGATAGAGGGAGAAATATATGTGTGTGTTTATGTCTGTGTGTGTATGTACACATATGATCAGAAAATTTTATCCTCCCTGGCTGTGAAGGAAACACAGGTGTAGCTGTGGAACTCAGGTTCATTTGCTTGTTGAACCCTGGTTCACATCCCTTGTATACATCTGAACTGAGCACCATATATAATAGGGAACACCTTACTTTAACAAGTTAATCTAGCAGCAGTAAAAACCCCACAGTCTCCCTCAAATACAGCTGATTTGTTTTACTTCTGTTTACTTCTATTCAGTCCCACAGTTATCTGCTTCCTGACTCTAATTCTCTAAAATTGCGCCAGATCTGTTCCAGCTTTTTCACCATAGCATATCACAATAGGATCTTTCCAGCCCATGAGAACACACAGTCAACAAAGCTCTTTTCCTTTCATTTCCTGAGCTCCTGGCAAAAAGCGATTTAATTTTCAGGATGTTAACATTATTATTTTTGGCTAAGAAAATAATAATTCACCATTAAAATGCTGATAATGTATCAGATTGCGGTTGCTATCTACAAACACACATTTATATGTAGCTCTTTGCAAATTAAGGCACACTTTCAAGGAGAATAATAATTATGATGAGGAAGGCTGTTAATGACACAAAGTGCAATCCATATTAACAAGAAAACTACATTTGATGTAAAAACATCAAACTAACATGAAGAAATCTCAATTTTACACATAACTGTTGCTTTTGGGTTACGTGCTGAAGTTCCATGTTCATTGACTGGCAGTTCAGTGGGGCACAGTGGAGTTTGGTGAACTACAGAAAGAGCACCAGGATGGAGACCCACCTACTCCAGACTGCTCTCTTAATACTTCCGGTCAGACACCTGTTGGAGGATACCTGTGAAGCAGACACCCAACTTCCTTTTTACAGAAACCACAAAGCAAAAAGTTTTCAGAAGGGTTTGTGCAGGTCTATGTCTAACTGTCACCTGGAATGAAGATACAGGTGAACCTCACTTCAGGGCTAAGGGATTCAGAGTTTCCACCATCCAGGAACAGCTTGATAAAGCTTTTAAACTCTTAAATACAACATTCCTGGGAAAACCTGCTCTTTCAAAACTTGCAAATAGCATCAAAACAAATCAAGATATTTTCCCAGTAATGGTATTAGTGTTTCTATATTTTTTAAAATTCAGGCTAATCATAATAACACAGGGATTATCCAGCAGCTCTAATTACATTACAAAAAAATCATTAGACAACCTTTAAATTTATCAAATCATTAATAGAATGAATAGAAACTGAAATTTTTTTTTCATTTTATTTCTAAATGTCTCAAATTCTATTTTATCCAGGGAATTTTCTGTTGCTTTTTCATTAACTA
>JAYRBT010000139.1:60122023-60152118 GCA_036023395.1 Myiotriccus ornatus
AACAAAAGCGGCTCTGGAACAGAAGACAAACTCTACACTTAGTGGTAATTTTGATGTATTTTCTCTTGACAATAAACGAATAAAAAGAAACAGATACTCGCATAGCCTCTGGAGAACTAAGGATATAAGCCTAGGTCATGCATGCCATCTTTTCTATGTCCATTTTCCTGACGCAAAAGTTGAGAGGAAAAAAAAAACACATTATGATGGCATGCACATCAAATTTAAGATTAATATCAGGACTGAGAAAAAAAAGTAGAGTGGCCTGTCACCTAGAAGAAGATAGATTTCAAAACATAGATTCCTTGAATAATCTCAAGCACTGATCACAGCCACTGAAAAAACTGATATTCTGATAATTTTCCTAAGAACTGATTTGTTTCAATTACATGTTCAATAAGAAGATGTTGAAAAGAACAGTCTCAACTTTTTCAAAGAACACCATAAATGGAAATATGGAAAAATGGAAACACCATATGTGAAATAATTTCATTTTGGCAACGTTAAAAATATTTCATGCTGTATTCATTGCTAATTTATATTAGGCTGTGTTGTGTTCTATTGAAAATCATAGGTAAGAAAAGGTTGAATTGAAATATTTTAACCATATTAAAATAATAGTAAATTATTTCTTCTGGAAATGGAAGCAGGCAATAAATAAAAATGAAATCCTTCAGTGGTCCCAAATGACAGTAATGAGATTTTTTTTTTTTTAATTTAGAATTGTATGGATAGATACTAAGCTAACATATCCTCTATCTCCCACTAACACATCCAGTTTCTGACCTGCTTTACTATATTCACTGCTTGTAAAGATTATTTTATTACCTCCCTATGAGGTAAATTGTTCCTGTTTGGCATAGACTACTGGAAAAATCAATGCAGACCCATACTACCATGGAAGGACTAACAGGAAACACTGGGGTTTCTCAGAACTCCCTAAATGTCCTGGGAGATGTGTCAATTTAAGGCATCCTTTTAGTGAGGTACAGTATATTCACCACTATTAATCTCACTGTGCTGATAACAATAAAGCTCAATAGCTACTTTTATGGCTGATTATTTTTAGAGTTGCAATGGAGGAAGAAATGGGAATGAGCACTGTAATACCCTGCACAATAAACAGATAAAGGCACAAGACTTACTGAAAGGAAGGCTCTGAAAGATGAAGAAGATGCCAGTAATAGTCTAATTACACACACACACACACACACAGTAAATGGAAAAAAAAAAAAAGCTGCAATAGGAGTAGCTCTTTGAGTATTTATCTTGAGAGGTAAGAAGAAGTTTGATACAAATGGAATCTGTGTTTTTTCATGTACTATGTGAGCCCATAGGATGGCATAAAGGGCAAGGTGCTGTGGTAAACAAGTAGAGAACAGAACAGAAAAACAAAAGCAGAGAAAAGAAAAAGACAGGAAAAAATAATACTCTTGCCTCAATTAATTACTGTACAGAAACTCTGCAAGAGTCACACATCTCAGGTGTATAGAACTCTAGGGTTGCACTAATCATCACTACTAAGCAAACAGTATCCAACTTTACAATAGGAACTGACATGCAATCTGCAGTTTACTTTTTCCTTTTCACGCACTGCTCAAAAATGTAGCTTGTCACATTTGTTTGACGTTACAGTTTGGTGTTAGATTTCATTATTTCATAAGTGGTTGAAACTGCCCCGTTTATAAAGCAAACAGTTTGGTCTTTGCTCATGTGATGGTTATTCACTCTGTCATCAGGTGAGATACTGAAAAATAAATACTGATGGTTCAGTTTGAATGGCGTATTACACAAACTGTGTAAAGTATCTCTTGGGAGAAGTATGATGGTACACTGGTTTCTCTGTGATTAGTCATTCTGCAGTACTGCACCCTTTTCATAAGGAAGATGATATACATATGGCTGCATAAAAAACATTCATTCTTTTCAGTTCAAAAATTAAGTTATTCTCTCTGTGCTCATGCCCTTCCTTGGCCTTTTGCCAACATTTTATTAATTCCATGGAAGAAAAATTAAATAAACCACTGACAAAATTTGTTCTAAGAAAAATCTCAAAACTAATAAGTGTATTTCACTAACACAGTGTAATTTGGAGCAGTTAGTTGTAGACAGCACCAACAGAGACATTTTGGACTGATGGATGACCCTGATTACCTCACAAGCTGCTGCAGCTAAACTGGTTTACATGGTTCTGGAATGAATATGAGGAAATAAAGTTCCAAAGATGGTTTAAGAAGAAATGGACAGTTTTAATGGCAGAGGCCATTACCCAGGTAGTGAATGAAAATGGTGGAGATGTGATAGCTGTGGCTGTCCTAAAGGCATGAACCCGCTATGCCCATGAGATGAGTCCTCATAGTCCATCTGACTCCTTTATTGATCTAAAGACTATAGAAAAATGGCCAGAATATTTACTGCCTTCCATTTACTCCTCTGCAAAGAGTATAAAATGTTGTCAGTGTAGGTAATGATTCAAAAAGGCAAAGCTGAGCACAGAGCTAACCCCTAACCCCTGTGTTGAGGGAAACTGAGGAGTCTACACTGGGAGGTTTTCTTCCTGTCCTTCATGCCCTCATGATCTACAACAGATGTTACTTTGCAGTGCTCACAGTGGGAGTCACAGAGTTTTGGCAGTACTATATGTTTAATTTTGAGAAAGCAAAAAAACTAGTTTTGTCAAATGGAGATAGATCAATAGAACTCAGTCTGCAACTCTTCATGTTTTGCCTTCCCCCTCTCCCCCAGTATTGGTTAAAATATACATATTAACATGACTTTCCTTTTTGCATTTAAATTTGCTTAAACTTTTTTTTTTTATTTTTTTAACATAATTTCATGTAAAAAGCCACAAGCTCTTATATTATAATTTTTTCCAGTGCAATCACAGTGAAATGCCAACATTTTCTGCATACACTGTATATACATGCAAATCTCACTAGTTTATCCCTGTAATGCTATATTTTATTCTTTCAGTGCACAGTTATAATCCAAGGAGGCAAAGCAAGTTATCATGGCAATTCCACTAAAATTAACATTGAAAATAGTGACAAGCTACACTGAACAAGCCAAATTCTTCCACAGTGTGAGTCTGACAATATCAGTAGAATTAAATTAGAAATTAATTTGGGCATGGATATCCATACACAGATACATCACTGGATTATTTCATTAAGTAAATTTTTTTCATTATGCAGGAAAACCAGATTGAAATCTAGTGAAACCGTATAGTTCAACTCAGTGCAAGCTGGAAAGTTTGCTGTGTAATCAACACTCCTTAACAATATTGCATTAACTTTGCTTAAGATATACAGGAAATGATAAACGCTCATGAATCCTGACATGCACTGGATCTGAAAGTTTATGTGAAAGGCAAGTTGAACAAATCCCTTCCTGGGATATGTGCGAACTACCAGTAAAAAGTTTAAAGTAATTGCAGAAGTGAAGGTGAGGCCATAGAGGTTTTAATTCACTCATATACCCTGAAGCAGAAATATTATTTGTTAGATACTTGATTGTTACATAATGTTGGCTGGGGAGAAAGTTGTGAAGGAATAGACAGGAATGAGGAAACTGTGGTGTGGGGGTGTGGTAACTGAGTAGCAGCAGGTGTATTATCACAGACCACCTAAAAAGAAGAAATGTTACTTTTTAGACACACTGATTATTTTACTTTTTAAAAATATTAGAAATTTGGTGGAAAACTTTTTAAATGAAGCAAAACAACATCTAAATGCAATGTATTTATCCATTAGGCAACTAAGTTGAAAGTTTTTTTCTCTTGGTGTAGTAAATGCAAGCACACAAACTATTATCTAAAAGGAAAGCCCTCATCTTTAAGAAGGGATAATAAGAAATGAATGAAAGTCATTTCATTCATAAGGCTGAGAAATACGCACTAATTTCCTAGTAGTTGAGTTTTATTATGAAGTAGAAAGGAAGAAGAAAAGTATTTTTATTCTTATACAAAAGCTTATGCATCAACCATTACTTTCTCTCATTTTAATAATTTTGGTCCAGTTTTGTCATCTTATCTCAGTGTTAGCTCCATTACATAAGAATGTACTTCATTGCCAGAGAGTTACTTGTTTTGGGGCTTTACAGGTCAGAGTTTCCAAGTAGAATAATTGATTTGTTTTCATTAATCCAGTGTGGTGCCCATGGCCACATTCCCATCCAGCATGAATTAGGATAGTATCACAAAGTTACACCATTTTAAACAGTCGCTTTAAAGATATAAACTCAGGTGGTCTGTTGACTGGCCCCGGATATTCCAGGTGTTCTTTTGTGTCCTGCTCACCTAAAGAAGCTGAAATGGGCTAACCAACTAATATACAGGAATAGACATCACAAGTGATGTGCTCGTACTTCCAGTCCTTTCCTTCAGTTCCAAAGTACCCATACTGTATAATCTTAAACTGCAGAATCCAAATTCTCATACCACTCAAGCTCATTACCTTGTCTTATTCTTTCATTGATTATTTTGGGATAAACACTTTGCAAATCTAAAAGATTCCCTGGACACTTTTTAAATGTGCATTTAATTAGCCAGCTGAGCTTTTCTTCAAAAGGTATTACTGGAGTCAGAAATCTAGTCTTAACAAAATATTTAAGAATTGGGTATTTGGGTATATAATTAAATCACCCACAATTAAATCAGATGGGAAGAAAATAGCAAAGGAATGAAAATTTCTTTTTAAGTAACTTATTTTCATAAGGCTCATTCCAATAATTCTTTTACATTCCAGTCTATCCTTTGAAGGCATGGCTGCAGAAGATCAGCAATTTCAAATATGGGGCTAGTTCTGTAAGAGATTATTGCCATGTGTCACGGTTCTTCAGACCATAGCAAATTTCTTACAGATCACTGTGAGGTAGTAATATCAAATTTTATTGAAAATACACCATAAGCAGCATGGTTGTGGTATTTTGAGATATCTACAACTGATTCAAAGTCCGATCATGACTGAGGCACCATAGCTTAGGAACCTCTGAACTACCCATTTGATGTGATATGTGTTATCTTCCTAACTTACAGAACCCCCTGTCCCTTTGTCCTCACTTCCTTTCCTGTTCATGCATGTGGTAACAGCAAGATGCTGAGCCAAACCCTGACCCTTGCCCAAGCCTGACTCACACAGGAATGCAAACAAACATTTTCAAACACAGATTTACAATAGTAAAGTTTGCAACCACTGCTAGAACAGGAACTGGTATTTATCACGAGATGATTTTATCATACTGTTAATATATATACTACCAATTAGTGATATTTAAGCAGTACTTTAACAACATGAATGATTAATTACACAGTGCTTAAATTATATTATCTATATTTTACAATCAGATCAGATCTCAAACTGGATACCAAAGTGCTTTTGGTCACACTAAAAGACATTGGGAGGACCACATTATGACTGGCAGGCTGGACTACAACACAACTACATGACACAGGGTAGGGTTTAAGTGCTGCCCAAGAAAGCAGTCCTGCTTTAGAGTGACCAACATTGTATCCTGGTAAAACCAGCTCCTTAAAAGGAGGCTCTGATATGCAGCAGAGTGACAAAGCTGTGCCTGGTTCCAGTGTCTGCATCTCTGCAAGGAGCCATGCACACTCACCTCCTGCCTGAACAACTGTCTGCACTATGTGATGAGCTGTGCAATTCTGCTTGATGATTTCTCAAGAAAGATGAAGCCTTCTTTCTGCCTAGGTCTCATCCTCATTAAATATGCTATTACAACCTGTTTCAAATACTGATGTGGAAGGTGCCCTTTCACTTGCTTTTGCTTCTCAGTGAATAAGTTAATAAGTTTCCACAAGTAATGCAAACTGCTTTACCCTTGCCCTTCACTTCTGTGGTGTTAGGTGAAAAAAGCTCCAGAGCATTCTTCCTTCTCATTTACTTTGATTATTTACATTGTTTACTCTTACCTTCACTGCTATAATTGCTTATGAGTTACACAAAATCAGTCACTTGCCTTTATTCATATTGAATAGCCCCATAGACTAAGGTGAAAGCATGCTGAGTGCAGCATACTTCAGTTTATGACACCCATGAATCTCACCCTACTAAAGAACTTTAACACAGGAAGTAATTCAGAGGGTAACTTCCACTTTCTCTGCAAAACAGGACATGGCTTCTACCTCACCCTTCCTCAGAGTTCCTCTAAAGTTAACCCAAGATCCTGAGTCTACCCCCCAGTTCTGGCATAGCTATGAAACTGCTAAATGACTATTCAGCAATAGGCACAACAATGTATCTTGATATACAATCTGCTCTTTTTTTCAGCTCTGCTGCACAGCCAACAGAAGACATATTTCCTGTGTTATTAACAAGACTGAAAATAAGCACTGAACCTTAGAAAAATGTATTAATTCCTGTGATAAGTACTTACTGACACCCTAATGGGTTGGCTGCCACCTCTATTTCAGGAGCGTTATTATCAGGGAATCACCTCATTCTCTCAGAATAAAAAAAAATTAGGTGTGTTTTAAATTGTTCTTTAATGTATTATAGACAAACTATGCTTATATTGTCTTCTGGTTTTGGTGCCTGAGAGATTCTTCCCCACAAACATAAGCCGTTGGAATTTTCCCATTACCCATTTAATCTTTACTCAGCTGCCACCCGGCATTTGGGACTGCTCAATACAGTTTTCAAAGCACTGCATCTGATATTTATGAACCTATAAACTGGTGCTGTTTGTTTGAAGCAGCTCAAGCTGTTGGTAGGGTTTGTTTTTGGTTTTGATGGCAAACAAGTTCTGACTGCATTTCAGCTTCATTCAGAGTGAAACCTTGAAATACCCAGGAAGAGACACCAAACAACTTCAGGCATGTCTATATTCTTATCAGCCTTGTATGTCTTAAACACCTACTGAGGAAGGGACAGATGTGAACTTGTCCTCATTGTCCTCCTTATATGTATCCCTTTTTTCCGGCATTGTTAATAAATACCCACTATGGTTTCAAATGAATTTTCCCAAGAAAACCCTATTTCCCTGTCCTACATTTCCTGATGCATGCATTTACCGGGAAAGAACAAAGACTGTAAGGTATACATTTCATATTAGCTCGACTGTGTCTGTGGAATGCAGACTAAAAAAATTCAATAGGAGCTTGGCAACTACATATCATTCTAACATCAGCACTGCAACTATTCTATAATGGCTGTAGTCCATTTGTTTCTCACTCAAAGATCTTCTAAGCCTGGAGAAGAGTAAAATTTCTACCTGATTTCCTATTGTTTCCTCTTTCTCCATCATCTGTCCTGGAGTGATGGAAGCAGTAACACTGCACATCTTTCTGCTTATTTTTCCACCTTCCACATTGTACAGTGGAAAAGCTCCCAGACTCTGGAGCATTGCAAGCTGTGCTTAACGACTTCTGGTGTCACAACAAAGACTGAAGAAAATTTCCTCAACATCTCATCCTTTAGATGATGTTCCTCAGACTTTTATTTTGCAAATAAGAGATTCACACAGCTCTACGAGCCAAGACAACTTTAAGAAAGCTTCTCTTATTAAAGTACTTATATGTCCTCCATCACCACAAACAACTGTATGAGTAAAATAAACAGTACCAGACGCGCTGGTTTTGTCTGAGGTAGAGTTAATTTTCTTTACAGCAGCTAGTAGGAGGTTGTGTTTTGGATTGTGATAGAATGAATGTTGATAATACAGGGATGTTTTAGTTATTGCTGGGCAGTGCTTACACAGAGTCAAGGTCTTTTCTGTTTCTTATCCACCTCACCAGCAAGAAGAGTGGGGGTGCACAGGGAGATGGGAGGAGACACAGCCAGGACAGCTGACCACAGGGATATTCCAGACCATGTGGTATCATGCCCAGTGTATAAATCTGGGGGAAAATGAGTGAAGGGGGAAATGTTCAGAGTGATGGTGTTTGTCTTCCCACATAACTGTTATGTGTGACAGGGCCCTGCTCTCCTGGGGATGGGCTGAACACCTGTCTGCCTGTGGGAATTGGTGAATTAATTCCTTGCTTTGGTTTGCTTGTGTGCACAGCTTGTGCTTTCCTTATTAAACTATCTTTATCCCAACCCACGAGTTTTCTCACTTTTACTCTTCTGACTCTCTCCCCCATCACATCAGGGTGCAGTGAACAGGCAGCTCTGTGGGGCTGAGTTGCTGTTTGGGGCTAACACACAACACCAGGGAATGTTCCTGACATGAAAAATGCTGTTTTCCATGTCATTTGAATCATCTCTAGCATGGGTTTGACCAGGGCCAACTTCAGTCTTTCAAGTAATTCTCAGCAAAGGTTGGGTAACACAAGACAAGGACCTTTTCCAACAGGCAGATTACCACTCTCTTTAAGAAGGAAATGGTTTAGCCTTAAGTTCATGACCCGACCATACCACTTAGCATGAAGGCTAAAAATATTCCCTGACATTGTTTCATTTTCTAGTAAAAATGTAGTAAACATCTCTAGGTAACTCTCTATACTTAATCTACTGAGCTTCAGTTTAAGGTGGGAGGAAGGGAATAAATATTGTTACAAGTTACACTTGGCAAAGGCACAAGGACAACAATGGTTACTTTCCCAAGGCATTTAGGTAAGCAATTCTCATGACTTCAAAGGTAGAGGCAGGTCTAACTTTATTCACCAAGGACATCCATGGGCAGAAAGGGATTTGAACTCACAGCAGCTTAGAATCCAAGCAAGTGGAATAAATTTTCTTCTTGTGGACAAAGCCTGCAGCTGGGATGAAACCCTGTAGCCAAAACTGACCCTGTGGTTGTGCCACCACTAAGCCACAGTAAACGTGATACTTGAGCAACTCCAGATATGACTAATCCCAGGCTAAGAGAACTCTCTAAAATACATAAATTTTCCCTTTAGTTTAGGTTTTCTGTACTAATTATGAAGACAGCCTTAATGACTATTTTGGTATATATACCTTAATTTTAGAAAGTTAAAATTATGTGAGAAGAATCTCACATTGAATCCATCTGTGAAACTAAACCAATAACTCAATAAAGAGTGCACAGGGGGTAATATATCTTAGGAAGGTTAGATTTAGACCTTTGGCTTGATATTTTATAGAACTTTTAGCAAGAACTTTGGTCACTGAAAATGTAAGATGCAATCGTTTTAGTAACAGTTTTGCACAATTTCTAACCATTTTTTCCTCCCATTAGTAAATTTTAGGGGCAATTTTTTTCATTATCATAGACTCAGTGACCTCCAGATAAATTACACTCAATTTACAAAATTCTTTTCAGTTTCTTTTATTTCTCACAATCAAATGCAAGTGTGCAACTGTAGTTAAAGGTTAAGAAGTCAGAAGGATTTATCATTGAAATGACACAGATAAAATCTGCTAAGGAACATCTGCTCTAAGAAATTTATTATCCCAATACTTCCTAAGCACTCTCTTGATTATCTTGCAAAGATCTGCATAGTAACAAATCTGCTGAATATCAATTTCCACTCCATGTATTCTTGCTTCTTAACATATCAGAAAAGCATAAATGCATGACAATTTTGGCACTGTCTATCATGGGACAAGCTCATTCTGAAAGATTATCTCCAGTGCCACACGCTTTGTCATATTTTCCATCTCAATTCTATACTTCCTGTTCTCAATCTTGAAGCAAACAGTGGACGCCAACTGTTTGCTCAGATACATCTTGGATCCCCAAACAAATGAGAATGAATGCCTTGTTTTCTTTTGATGAAAACTGCCATTACTTGCAACAGAGTGATATAAATAAGTATACATCAAATTATATAATGTGTCACAGAGCAGACAGTCACAAGATGAATTTGTCTTTTTTAAAGGCATAGCCTGAGTATAGCTGCTGAGAAAATGAAAACTGTACCTCTGTTATAATGTATAGCATGACTCCTTTGACCTGGAGAAAAAGGAAGACAAAGCAACAAACCATGTCAATCTAAAGGGTATAAAACCAGGGAAACCAGTGTGCCCTGGCTTTGTGTACAAGTTTTCTCTAAAGCCAAAAATATTTCCTTTGCATTCCATTTTCTTCATCAATATTGCTTTATTCCCAGAAAGCAGTACTGTAGGTCAAAGAGAAATCACTCATTGCTAATGGAAAAACAAATCAACAATATATTTACTCAGCTAATGCACTTCTCTAGGTCACATTACACAGGAAAGCTTTTAAAAATCATTTGTTTGACTGATCATATTATAACCTGAACTATTAGCAACTCTGAGTAGGAGGCCTTGTTTTAATGCAAGAGTTTTAAACACACAGTTTAGATGTGTTCGCTAGTGGAAGGAAGGAACCACTCTGCTGCAAAGTGGCTGTATTTATGGCAGATGAAACTTGTCTCAGGAAAATACAAACACTCTCAGTATCAGCTCCCAGAAGTTTTGCTGCAAAACTCTGCTTGTGCCCCTGCTCTAAGAAGGGACAGTCCCAGCCAGTGAGCAGAACTCCTGCTGGCTTTCTAGGCTGGTGTGACAGAAAGCTGAGGTTTTTCTTGGGCATCTGGATGAACTTAAAAGAATTGCCAATTTATGGGAAAGTGAAAGGGGCATTTCATAGTGTACAGTCTGTTCAAACTCAATTTACAACTGGAAATATAGCCACAGGACATCTGAACACAAGAAAGCGTATACTGACTCTGAGGGTGATCAAACACTCACACAGGCTGTGCCTGAAGTTTGTGGAGCCTCCAGCCTTGTACCTGACCACACTACAGCTGTGCAGCACATTCCTACAGCTGCTGAATGTGCAGTGTATATGCAGTGATGGTTTACGGGGGGGGGAAATTACCACCTTTCTTTGGGCAAAGCCTTAAAGATTCTCACTCAAAATCAAAGACACAAACTGAAACCTCTTTCAGAGGAAATCCATCCTGTTGGAAATTATCAGCAAGTAAGGTGAGTAAAACTAATATAATTTCTATTTCTCTATATTTAAATGTAATCTGTTTTTTATTAGTTTGCTATTATTAGTAGTTTTAATCTGAATACTAGTTTCTGAATTTCATAGAATCATAGAACGTCCTCATAGAGCATCTATGAGAATCACTGAGTCCAACTCCTGTCCCTGCACAGGACATCCCAAGAATCACACCATTTGCCTGAGAGAGTTGTCCAAAAGCTTCTTGAACTCAGACAGGCTTGGTACTGTAACCATTTTTCTTAGGAGACAGTTCCAGTCCTCTGCCACTCTCTGGGTGCAGAACCTTTTCTGATATCCAAGCTAAACCTCCTCTGACTCAGCTTCATGACATTTCCTCGAGTTCTGTCACTGGTCATGAGAGTAAAGAGATTGGTAGTTTACCCTTCATTAGGATGCTGAAGACTGCAATGAGGTCTCCTCTTTTCTAGGCTGAACAAACCAAGCAATCTCAACTGCTTTTCATAAGGCTTCCCCTCCAGAACCTTCATCATCCTCGTGGCCCTCCTTTGGATGCTCTAATTGCTTTCCCCAAAGCCTCTAAGACAGACTTATCTTCTCAGGGAAGCTGGAGCCACTACATGCAAAAAAACCACAGTTTGTCATAGAATCATGGAATGGTTTGCATTGGGTGGAACCTTAAAGATCACCCAGTTCTAAACCCTATTACCATTGCCAGGGACATCTTCCGGTAGAGCAAGTTGCTCAAAACCCCATCCAACCTGACTTTGAACACCTCTAGGGATGAGGCATCCAAAACTTTTCTGAGCAACCTCTTCCAGTGTCTCACCACCCTCCCTTACTAATGCACAGTATAAACATATACTCTTGCAATTGAAAGTCATTCCCTCTTGTCCTGTCACTACATGCTCTTGTAAAACTTCCTTGCCAGCTTCCTTGTAGGCCCCCTTAAGATACTGGAAAGCTGCTACAAGGTCTCCCCAAAGCCTTCTCTTTTCCAGGCTGAACAGCCTCAACTCTCTCAGCCTGTCAAGCTACTTCACCTGTTTCTACTACAGAATTGTTTACCTTTACCACATTGTATACTTCTGAAACTGAATTTTCATTAACAGTTCAGTACTAAGAGCTGACTATCAGATACTTGATTATTTCTGAGGAATGTAAAATGCAAAAGAAAGGTCTTCAGCTTTTTCTGTTGGGCCAGACAGAGGGCTATATATTCCCCAAAAGAATTATGCATTCTCCAGCCTACTGCTGTTTTCATTCTCTATCAGACTAGTTCACATTCACCATTTTAGTCTCAGGTATTTTTTCAAGTGATGTTATTATTATAATTATTTTACATGAATCAAAAGAAACTAACATAAGATATAAAAAAATAGCAGTGTAAGAAACCAACTTCATGTCATCCAATAAAACCTTTTCTGTCTCAAAAGTGAAAAAAAAACCTTTTTAATTGTAAGTAGCAGGGTCAGAATTACATGTGGTTTACTTATTTATTTTCATCCTTTACACTGACAAGTACAAAAGACAATCTTCTGATTCAAAATAAATACAACACTATGTTCCAAAACAAAAAGGAAAATAACAATTCTTTCTGACAGAATTTCTCTTATTTGAACAAATATATCCTAAATCTGTATTAATTTACAAGCTCTAGTGCAATATTTGGTAATGGTTTGTATTATGTGTTACTGATACAATCTTTTAAAATCTGTTCTGAGTGGCTGAAAAACTATAACCCATCTAAATTTATTGCTGATTATTGCTGGTCCCCTTCCTGGAGATCCTCTAGAATTTTTGTTTTGAAAAGGCTGCAAGAGAGGAAGTATATCACCATCTGCTTGCCCCATTCATATCTCTAGCATTCTAAATTGGCCAGTAACATACATGCACAGCAGTCCAAACAGACCTTTAGTCTAACTCATTACTGATGTTCTTATGTTCTCAGCATTTAAGATAATTGCTTTGGAGAAGGGAGTGTATGACTTTCCTAATAAGTTTTGTGTTTTGTTTCATAAAACAGTGGCAGTGCCATTCTCTTTTTTAATCTGTTTTGCATTGCTTAGCACAATATTTTGCACTTCCAATGTAAACAGATTGCCCTTTGATGTCAGAACTAATTCCTTGCATGTTGATGGAGCAGAATATCAGAGATGAAATCAATCATATGGCTCTGAGACAAGAATCCATCTGTACCATCATGTTAATTTGAGAACATATTTGGAGCCAAGATAAAATATAATACTGCATAGAGCTAAACAACAAGCTGATCAGCAGAGACACAACTAAATGCCATTGAAGTCTAAGGAAAATAAAATCAGTGAGGAAATTGAATTAAGTTGTCCAGCAGTATTTCTTTATGGTGTTACAAATATGTGTGATTTATGTGTAAGTGCATATATTAATAAATTAATAAACTGGGAAACATATTTTCAGACATAGCATGGCTGAGTTTTAGTGCAAGTATTAAAGGTTATTAGATTCTGGCATTGTTTCTTTGGATCAGACAATGAAACAACCCACCAACCTCAGTGTAAAATAAGTCAAGCCTAAAAAATTGCTCCTTGTTGTAGTTGCAATAGGGTGGACTTAGCTTATACCATAAGTGAGTAACTTAGTTCTAGGAATATATGAGTACACTGAGTGTCAACTGCATGTCAAGAATTGTGACAGCGCCTTTGTGGAAAGCCTTTGAGAAGGGTTGATTGTGAGCAGCAGCACCAGAGAATTGTCGGGTGTTGATGAAATTTGAACAAAATTTTCTCTACCCAGTGCTGTAACTATTGATTTCCAGAATAACTCAAGAGTGGAAGGGGAACTCATTCCTGCCCCATGATCATGAACCACACAGTTGGAACCACTATTTGACTCCCTCCTGACTTCTCCATTGCATCGTCTTTCCCATGATGCAGGCAAGTCAATATAATTTCTATATTTATGATTAAAATATTTTGGGATCCTATCCATGTGGTTTCTGAATAGCCATTTTGGTCTTAAATCACAGTACATCTTCGTTGTCAATTACAGGCCTCTGTGGCCTGTATCATCCTTCATGCATCAGTGGCAGGATTGGGCACAGAGGGAGCACAGTTTACGTTCCTTCTGCAAAGTTTTCTTATATCTCTGCTGAAGAGAGGGCAGTTCAGACATCAGCTGGTGAACCAGTGATAGGAATCCCTTGGTCCCCTCCTTAGACTAGCATAAGCCTGGACTAGGCAGACAAGATGTGAGAAAAATCACAGCATGGTGAATCTTAACAGAACCTGACTTTTAATGAATTGTTGAAATCCATAAAAGTGATATCCTCCATCTGTTGTAAAAAATGTGTAATATTCTTCGTGTCACTTAACTGGTTTTGAGAACTGTGTGGGAGAACACAGAAAAAATATTAAACTAGGCTGGGAGTATTTCGTAACGTTTTGTGGCATCTCCCCTCAGTAAACTGCACTGTCTACTATAGTTCTTCATACACTTGCATTTTTATGCTGCATTCCTAAAAAGCCACAAAGAATGATGCATGCCTTTGGGTCAAATTCATAATCGCTCAACAGTAGAACCCATTCATACAGCTACTAGCGGAAATCACAGCAAGCTTTTCCACTGGTATTCCAAGAAATCTGCAGGAACTTGGAACTGGGGAAATAAGGATGGAGAGCTCAAGTCAAATACAGGTAGCTGTAAAAGAAGGGTCTATGTCTCTTCACTGAAGAATCATCATTTCAGAAATACAAATTTAAGTGTTAGCTGAACATCATGATTCCTTGATTCTAATTAAGGAGGTACAGATAAAGATTCATATTACTGAAATGTGTTTCACATTATTTTTCTGCTTTGGGCACTAGAGTTGAACTACTCCTTTTCCTCTTGCACCACATGCCCAAAGCTCTACTGTCTGCATCACAGTGGGGTTGGATCAAGGGTTGGACTTGATGATCACGGAGGTCTCTTCCAACCCCGTTAATTCTATGATCTTGCAGACAGCTGAGAAGATCATTTTGGGTACAGATAAAAGACACTCCACAATCTTTTGGGTGGCCTACCTATAGCTACAAGTGGATGGAGCACTTTTCATCCTCTGGTATGCAATCAGCTCAACTTGTGAAACATAAGAAATCATGAGAGTGAAATAAAAGTAGATCCAGTCTGTTAGGATCCAGTCTACCTAAGCACAATTCCTGAAGAATAGGCAGCGGAAGACAGACATTTTGTCTAGGTTCCTTCTACAGTTATAGGACAATTCCTGTCTGCAACTGCATGCCTATGGTGCAGGAAGAAGGGATGCTTCCTCCCGTAGCCTCTCTTTTTGCATTGACTAGGTACTTGAATTTTAAATATTTAAGTAGACCTAGTCAATCTGTAAGGTCACTCTTTCCCAGCTGCTCTAAAATGATTCTTAGGAGTGGAAGCATGAGAGAAGGCTTTTACCACACAAATCTTTCCCATCACTCAATAAGCCTCTTGACCTTAACAGAGAACCCATGGGCTGTTGGCCTCCTGCATCTCAAGTAACTAACCTGAAAATTGTATGAAATTGTTTGATTTCATGTAGTCATGAACTTGCATAATTGTATTACTATGTGTAAGCCTGAAGTTGAAGGAGAACCACATAATTGTGAAGATCACATATTTGGTCTCTCCTCTGCAAAATGGGGGCAATTTGGAAACCAGGAGCATTGGCAGGTATTTGTAGAAGAAAGGGATTGCATTATACTACTTTGACATTTTTCCATTTTTTAGAAAGTTATAAGAAAATGCTTCCTTCGCTTTTCCTTAGATGGGATGAAACTCTGCTATCTTCAGCATTGTTTCAAGATGTGATACACAAGGTATATGTCAGAATGAGTAAGACAGTAAATGCAGAGCATAAACTGAGCACAAAAAAGCAGAAAATATTTTTCTGTGCCTTTTCCCACAAGTAAGCAAGGAAGATTTAGAAGGCACCATTATGGGGTGTCAGCAGGTCAAAGTGTTGCCACCAGGTGCAGGAAGGGAATCCTTCATCTCTACTTGGCACTGGAGTGCTGTGTCCAGTTCTGAGCTCCCCAGTACAGGACAGATATGGACACACTGGAGACACTAAGATGGTGAAGGGACTGGAGTATCCCTTCTATAATAAAAGCTGCTCAGAAGAGAAGGGTTAGGGGGATCTTATCAATATATACAAACAACTGAAGGAAGGCTGCAAAGACAGAGCCGGGTTCTTTTCAGTGGTGCACAGTGACAGGACAAATTTATACACAGGAAGTTCCCTTTGAATATCAGGAAACACTTTTTTGCTATGGGGTTGACTGATCACTGCAACAGGCTGCCCAAAAAGGTTGTGGAGTCTCCCATCTTTGGAAATACTCAAAAGCTGCCTGGACATGTTCCTGGGCAACTGTCTGTAAGCAGCTCTGCTTGAGCAGGGGATGTGGACTAGATAAGCTCCGGAGGTCCCTTCCAAGTTCAAGCATTCTGTGTTTCTGTGGCAAATTAGGAAGAAAACTGTTTCTTACATCTACATTGGAAAATTTTGGCTTGGTGGAGCAAGTTAGAAATAATTCCACTGCCGTCAATGAACTACTTGGGAAAAAAAGTACCAAAACAAGGGTGTAAGTTGTTGTTCCTTTATGCTAGACTGAAGCCAAGCTGAAAGTAAAATTTTGTAAAGCAACTGCTTGAATAAATGGCTGATTATATTTGCAAGATATTTACATGTTTTCAAGTCTACAGATATCACTAATGCATAAAATGGTTTTCTTCCTCTATTATCAGTGAAAGTGTTGAAAGATGTGTACTGGGAGACTTTTCACCCCATCAACAAAAATACAGACTCTTCTCTGGTGCTGCTTATCTCCTGTGTATTTCATAACAAAGGCATTTATTTGTACCATAAGGAGTTGAATTCCAAGAGAACTAGAAATGTTACACATCTGAGCTAACAGATCAACCTTTTCTGCACAGCATCTGTGTAGTCATCACAGATTACTCCTGCACCACTCCATGATTGATTGAGCTGCCCAGAGATCAGACATCCCTAGAGGACAGGTGAAGAATTTAGCCTATGCACTGAGACAAGGATTTAGTCCCAAATGCTGATTTTATTTTCTTGACTTTTAACTAGGCTTGTTTGACCTTCTGTGTCTGAAGAATTCGAATAAACGTATTTTCTGTAGGAGCTATATGCCCTCTGCACATCTGACAGCACAGAGTTTTACTGCAAATGTTTCCATCTCCTTTTAAAAACAGGTCATTTGTCTAGTTGAATCAGACTTTTAAAAGACACAGCTTACCAGGATAGCAAATGTGCATTAGCACTCTTTTATTAATGAGTTCTACACAGTGGTACTCAACAATTCTTTCTGCTGTTCTTCCAGAGAACTGAAAACAGGCAAGGGGTTTAAAACAACTTTCTAATCAAGTTTCACCTCATTAATAGCAGGGTCTTTTATAGCTTAAAAGTACACTTTAATTAATTCCAGTTAATTTTTGCTTACTTTTCTCTTAATCTGATTTAGAACAAAGACTGTGTGAGCTGATGCTCATAAACAAGAAGTTTCTTTTATGACAACTTTTTAAACAAGTAAGATTTAATTTTTTACTTCAAAAAATAAACAGGTCTTTCTGGTAATAGTTTTCATTAGTGGGTATTTACATAAAATCTAAATATTTATATGTAAAATTATTTACATATAAATATATATGTAAACATAAAAGATATATATTAGCCAGTCACATTTTAGTAATGAAATATACACCAGGACACATGGACAAAACAGCACCCTAGAAAATGTAAATACTAGAATATATTAATAGGAATCACAAATATGTAATTAGATCTATTTTTTTAGCAAAATCTCAGACTTTAGGTGGGAAATGGAAGTAGATTTTAGCTCTGTGAGTAAAAATTTATCTGCCTTAGTAATTAATATTTTACATATAAAATAGTTTTCTGCTGAAAAAACATCTAAACCGGGGTTCAAAAAAAACATGACAGACTAATGTGACAGAAATTATTCCTGTGATAAAGGAATATAGGAAAGGAGGATCCTACAGTGAAGACCAGCAATATGTCAAGCCACAGCTAAGAACTGATGGAGAGGAAATCACAGGAATCGAGGACATGATAGAATGTCAAATAAGGTAGACATAGCACAGTCTGCTCAGGAGATTTGCACTGACCAAATAGCTTGTATGCAAACAACTAAACACGTAAGGATTAGTAGAGTTGGACATGCTCTGGCTTTGGGCAGCCTGGACTAGATTACCTGAGATTCCTCTCAACCTGAATTGTTCTGTGATCTAGATAGGAATTCATGCTAATGATGGCAACCCAAAACCCAAAGTATGTCCCTTTCATCAATCCATTTTGTGATTAGAAGGATGAATTTTGAGATGGTAGAAACCTGTACTCTCAATAGTAAGATTTGGATAGTTTAAGATGTAACGCTGCCAAAAATGTTGGTCCCTCAGCACCCCTGATGCCGATACTCTTCTTGTGCTCCCAGCACCTCTGAACTGTGCTGCCTCCTGCTCTTTCCATGGCTGTGAAATCCAGCCTCTCCTCTTCACAGGTAGTAGTGACATAAGCAGCAGCTCACAAGACTTGGGTATATTTACCTCATTTGTGACCCTTCTTTTACTATGGCTCTGCTGCAATGCAAGGACAAAATTAATATCTTTGGACTGCAAAACTGGACTAAAAGGTTGACGAAACATTTATTTTAAGACAAAATTTTTCAAACTGTAGGTCTATATGTGTGTTGAGAGATACGAGATTTATATTAGTCAGACACAGATACCTTTATTTGCTGGTAGCTGCTGAGGGAGGCCCATGATGACTCTGCCACCGGTCACTTCTTCTGAACTAGGTGAATTGAGATGCTGCTATCTTATCTGTAATGGAAGAACAGTGGGTGGAATGAGAGGTTTCAAGGTGTTTACATAGAGACACAAGAGCCTGAAAGGGGGGCTGAATTTTAAATCTATTATATTTTATGAAGAACTGTCTTGGAGCAAACTGGTTACTATTCATCTATGTACAACTATTTGAGAAGCCTACCTTATAATCAGTGCAATATATCTTACCCCTTTTTTACTGAGGAAGAGAAGTTAGAGGTAAGAAAATACAGAGGGAGATAGAAAACAACCTATTTTTCCTTTGAAAAACATTTTTGTCCAAAAATCCCCACTGAAATTAACTCCTTGAATTAAAATGTATTTTTCCCTCTTTTCAATACTGATAATCAAATTGAGATATATCCCCAACAGAGAAGCCAGGACAGCAACTAGAGAGAAGGAAGAGACTTTTCAAGAAAAGCCACAGGTTATTCTTGTACCAAATATGGGGGGTTTAAATTTTTTTCTTTTTAATCAATAAGACACTACTTTAAATTAGTAATTTCCATTAAAAGGAAATTCAAACATGACACATTTTGTCTTTAATGATGAAGCTGGGATCAACCTTCTTTTCTGTCACTGGAAGAATTTAATTTTCTCGTACAATATGGCTTCTCTAAGAATAAAAGGACATCTCCAGTGAGGATCCCAGGAACACAGTTTCCTTATACAGCCAGTGCACACTCCAAGGGCACTACCTGTAATAACCTTAACTGCACTGAAATCAATCCCAATCAGAATCAGATAAATATCTGAATTAGGCAAAAAAAAAAAATCGATTGTTACTCTAAGAGTAAGAATGAAACCATTCTGGGTTTGAGTTCCTTTTCCACTCCATAAAGGAACTCTGAGATGATGCTAGCCCTAAGCATACAATAAAAGTTCTTTCACACAGTCCAGTATAGCTGCCTTTCACTCAGGATAGTCCCATGAAAGACATACTGCTATAGGCATAGGCAGATAAGGGACACTCCATTTTTCTGATGATTTTGATGTTTACAAACCAGCTACCGTTCAGCATTTAAAAATTCTGAGGGCTGGATTCCTGCCTAATAGACTGTTGCAACCAAGGAGCCAGGATGTTTCAGGAACCCCCACAAAGCAGCCAGCCCCCAGGATGCTGAGTACCTGGGGGAAAAAATCAATCCCAGAAACCAGGAAGGTCTAGGCAGGATTTCACAACTAAATTTGTTTCCTTCAATCTCCAGCAAAACCAAGTCTCAGATGAAATACTCTCATTTGACTTTATGATTTGGGTAAGTATTTCAGTTGAATTTATCTAACAAGTTTTCATCTGTCCTTTCTAAAAAGACCCACAAAAAACTGGTGTCAGTCCTGTCCCTCAAAGTCTAGACAACCTGATTCAATCTCTACAGAAATCAAAGAACCAGACTCAGAAAGGTAGTGAGTTTCATTAAAGCTGTATTTTCTAGTAAACAGATAAAAGATTTGCTTTTCATTGTTTCTAACAAGTGAAATAGGGAATAAATGTTCTTCCCCTGTAGCTACAGAAATTTGAAACAAGTCCAAACAGCTTCTCTATTGAATTTATACAAGCAGCAGCTCTAAGCTCATAAAAATATATCACTGTGAAGCCTACAAATATGGCTTCATTTTATTACTCTTACAACGATAATTTGGAGCAATAAATATTTTACACTGAACTTGTACTCTGTCTGCAGCATGGGTCATCTAATTTCCTAAGACTTCACTCTGTATCTGGAATTCAAGTTTCATAACCCAGTAGGTCTGAGCCTGGAAATTCTAATGGTGTAAATGGCAGTTAGTTACATGCAACAAAGACAAACTCAGACCAGCCCCTGTTACACATGACTGGCATTTGATGAAAGCCTGGGTCACAGTTTCTTTTTCTCTGGTAAACATACTTTTCTCCGCAAGGTCAGCCGATTTCCATGGAATCACTTGCAAACTTAGGCAAGACTTTGAATCCTATTGTCAGAGTTGAGCCTTAAGAGTTAGAGGCCACCACAGAAAAAAACTCCAACAAAGTCTTTTAAAATCAACAGTGTCCTTAAAGGAACACAATTATGCTGTATATCATCTGGTGGGTGAAAGCATTCAACCTTGAACACTCTGTTTATTGAAGATTACAAAGCATCTGTGTGTCTGGGCATGTTCTTTTCATCCAAAGTAACCATACCCCTACTATAGCTATTAAAGTACCTTAAACATGTTTTATCTTTAAGAACAATCACAGCTTCTTTTAGGTTTCCAGTCTAAAGGCTTCCATTTAGTCATGTTACATTCCACTTGAAATAAGAAAAGACCCCACAGTCAAAAGGAATTTTTCCTGTAACATAAACCCAGCGTATAGGTGACTGCACCAGTGGGTCCAAGTCTTGTACCTGAGCAGGTAGAGGCATCACATTGTCTGTGGGAAGGATGGCTCCAAAGTGCCCCATTACTCCCTAGTCCTTCTGAAAACACATGGTATGATTCACCTCCTGCTGAATGTGTCAAAGAAAAGTGGGCCAGGGCCTTACCTACCTTTAATCCCTTTAAAGCGAGCAGACATCCCAGACAGCTGCAATGCTGTCAGGCTCTGTCTAGGAGTGAGCTGTAAAGAGCACACTTTTCAATTCTCTCTTCCTTACCAATGTCACACACAAAAGCCTGGGTAAAGTCTAGCCCTCAACAATATACTGCAGTCCTAGAAAAAACATATGTGTATTTATTACCTCCTGCAATTTTGTATTTGAGTTGCAGAGTATAAATTCAACAGTCTTTCTTTCACTGAAGCAAGAAATCCAGTAGAATACACTTCAATTAGACTATGCAGATTAGTTCTTGGCTATTTCTGTTAAGTTCTCACAGACCATGTAGCAATGGCACAACAGGGATTTTCTTCTAAAGAAAGTAATAATGGTACACAAACAAACGCACACAAAAAAATTAATCTGGTATGATACAGTCCACCAGGAGGAAGGTACAGAAAAACAAAAGGTGAAAGAACAAATGTAGAACACTTCTCTCAGTCACAGTAATGCCCTCTAAAAACTGAGATGGAAACTGCCATTCTGAAGAGCATGAATGTGGGGGAGCCCAGCTGGCTCTGGGCTCTCTGTAAGCTGAGATATCAAAGATGGAACTTTACACCTGGCAGAGGGTTAACCACAGAGAGTAAGGACTGTGGCACAGGGTGGACTTCCTGCTAGCATGTCTAACCTATGGTACTCTGACATGTGGCTGTGTGTCCAATCATGAGTTGTTATGTTTATGCTAAAACAATGGTGTGTGTACATGTGTACACCCAGAAGTGTATAAGTAGAAGCTCTGTTGCAATAAAGGGCAGCTGGTATCCCTGAACACCTTGTTGTCTTCCCGCCTCTACCGATGACACATGAATATCTTTTTCTTAAAATAACCTGAGGCCAGTCATTCCTAATTTAGAGTAGCCAGAAGACTGAGCAGCGAACTAACTTGTCTAATAGAGACCTTCTGGCTATTTCCCTACATTTGTACATGGCTGTGAGCAGAAAAAAAAAAAAAATCTTCCAGCTCTCAGGCTAAAGATATAATAAACTTAAATAACACAAGAGGCTTTTTGACATTGAGAGATGTCTGAAATTACAAGTCTGGAAGCATAATAATGCTTGAATGGGAAGGCAGCTCCAGTCAGTTGTTTACTCTGCCTCCTTTCCCCATCTTCAGGTTTTTTTCTGGATTTGAAACTGCACAGCAGGGCTAGGACGCATGGAATTGCTGTCACCTGCCCTGAGTGAAAATGTCTGTGTGCTGCAGGTAACTTCCAATGGATATAATAGCAGTGGCTAGGTACCACTGAAAATAGAGATCCATATCTTTTTTTCAGGTCAGGTTTTCTCAGGTTTCTCTCAATTAAGTTTTCAAATCCCACTGATGCTTATGGCAGCAGGAAACCAGTGCTCTTTAGGCTATACTGGAAACTGCTTCACACATGCTGGTGCTGGGCAAAGTCTCCCCCAGGGCAGCTCACATGAAACCAACAGGAAAGGATTCTCTTTGCTGGTGGCTTTCTCCTGCTTTAGCAAGCTCAGCTACCAATAAATGACTCCAGCAGCAGAAAGGTGAGGATGGGGAAAGAAACCTACCTTCTTTTTTAACACCTGCAAGCTCTGCTGCCCTTGCAAGGCTCTGCTAGCCTTAGGATGTCAACCTGAACAGAAGGGTGGAAAATCCTGTGCAGCTGCAACTCCTCAACTTATCACTCCCTCTTGCCCAGAGTTCTTGTCACCCACACAGCTGTTTGGAAAGATTACGCTGCAATAATTATCACTTCGTACTTAACTCCTTCTCTTTATATAGCAATACCTTACCTGAAAGATATACTCTTCGTTCTCTAAGGAAGAGTCTTAATTACTTGCAAAGCTGTAACAAGTCTGACACATCTTCTGGAACTTGGATCTCATCCATTGTCAACTTAACTACTAATCTTTTTCTTCCTTTACTTTGTAAACCCAGCGTTCTTCAGATCATGTAAAAGCAATCATTCCAAGTCTTGCCTCACCAGGTAATAATCTCTGTTTCTTATTACAAACAGCATTACAATTAGGGAAAAGAAAAGTCTTAAATGTTTATACTGAACTGCAGAATTTTGACAGGCCTCTTTCTTATGCAGTATAAACCTCAGTGTTCAGTGCTCAACTCCTGGAGCTTAAAGTACCAACCCCAGAATGTTTGCCTAAAGAAAATGAATTAGAAGGCCACGGCACAACTGCATGTTTCACAGAGAGCATCTCAAATAAAAATCTACACTGAGCTATAAGACAGGGCTGTGAGGAATCTTCAGACTAATCCTTTATTTATTTTTCTGGAAAAGTTCAATATTATCATTTAATTATCCTTTATCCTCTCTTTTCACTGTATGATTCACTTCCACCTATGTTTCACCTATACCGCACAGTCTCGCTCATTCTTTGTAGTTAAATCATCCCTGAAAATATTTTTAGGGGATTAGGCTTTTTAGATTTTCCTTGCACCCCCTTCAGTATTGTATCTAGACCAGTCTGGTCCCTCTCACACAGTTTCCTTCCATCTGCTACATTTTTGTTCTTTTCCCTGCATTTTGTTACTGAATCTAAGAGGTGAACTTAATTTGAAAAATGCTGGACCATAGAGAGAATATGTGGTAAAAGTGGCTCCCAGCCTGGACCATAATATTATGTCTCCTCAATATTGCCATTACTAAATGAGCCATCACTACATCTGAGAAGTACAGCTGGTTATCAACAGCACTGGGCATTTGACAGTAGCAAACTCAGTTTTCAAAAAGTTTACAGATTACCCTTTTGTATATTTACTCGAATCTGCTACCCATTCGGAACTACTGTCTCTTTCCCAAAGTTTGTTTCCCTATTTCAGCTGTACCTTCTACCATGAACAACCAACCCGCTGTTTTCCACCTCAAGGACAGATCTTCTCTGGACAGCCCAGAAAGCCTTCTCCTCCAGACAAGAACCTTTTCCAGACCAGAGGCACAGTCTGTTCTGCCAACATTAACAGAACTCTGCCTGTGGACTGCAAAATCCCAAGCCCTTCTTTCAAACCCCAAGCTCACATATCTTGCATGGTACAAGGTTTCACCACCCAAGAGTTCCTTTTGGACTGTTTCTGTCAAGCCGCAGCTCTATCAAAAGGCCCTACAAGCAGCACTGCCTTGCTCCACAAGTATGGAGCAAACGGCTTACAAAGTGAAAGGATGGCTCCCCGAATTTATATGGACTTATTTCTATCAAGAATCACATTTCCTGGTGGCCACATTACCATATCCAATCTGAAGGCCTGCTAAGTGCTTGCCTTTGGGGATGAAGGCAAAACACAATGTATAGAAAAGCGGAAAACTTCAAATTTTTATTTTACCGGCTCAAAGACAAGCTCATAATCTCACACTCCTAACCACATACGCCTTTGCATACTTCCCTTCCCTTTTCACTTTCTTTGGTTTTCTCATCAAAATGGTGCATTAATCACATTTTTACACTCTTGTTTTAAGTTAGACCCATCTTCTTTACATTTGAGACCTAAAGTAACATACCTTTTATTTCCTGAATTTAAAACAACATTACAATGTATACCTATTTATTGTATTTTAAAATTCAACACCTGAATTCCCTTAGCTAACTGGATTACACCACTAATTCCTCATTGATTTCCCTAGAGTATTTCCTGGAGACAAAATAGGAATCTGTGAGTTGCAATTGCCCTGAATTGCTAAAGTTGTATTACCTCAACCTGACAAATGTAAATTTTATTGTGTAACAGGCAGCTCCAACATAGACCATACAGAGAAAGCTCTAAGTATTTCCTCAATTAAGATATTTTCATGTCTTTGCTCTTTCAGCTACTTTCCACTTCTGCATTTCCAAAACAGTTACTGTGAGAAACAGTGGAGGTGCAGCACAGTGTTTGAAATGAAGTTTTCAAATCCCTCTGATACTTACGGCAGCATGAAATCAATGCTCTTTAGGCTACACTGGAAGCTGCTTCAGCCAGCTCCAGAGCTGAGCTAGCAGTAAAGCCCATCTGCAGCGCTGGGTGAGAGGCACTGTGATGCATCCTGGGAGCCACATTGCCTCTGGTGAGTCACCACCTTCTCCCTCCTGCTGTGCAGGCATCCCACCTCTGCTGTCTTCCTGTCTCTAACACAGGTCCTGTCCCCAACATGGGCCCTGTCCCAAGCCTGGTCCCCAAATTAGCTGACCCTGGATCTGAATAATTTGCTATTTCCTCCAGCAGAGTTTTTCTCCTCTGACAAGCTCCCATTTAATTTACTGTATGGGCAGAACACCCCTCCCTTAGCAAGTACAGCATATGTCAGTCATCCAGGATATGTTGGAACTTTGGTAAAATCAGACATCCCATGTTTCACATACTCCTTTTTTGGCTAACGAGGGAAGCATAAATGAGTATTGGCAATGTTGCATTGATCATTTTTGTTTCTTGTTCTTTTGGCTTTAAGAATTCTCATTTCCTTTTTCTAAATTAGTCATTACTCAATTAACCAAATAAAAATACAGCACATATTGACTTTAGTGTCACTCTCTCTTATCACTTTTCCCACTATTCAAGAGACACTACCACCATCATGCCAAATAAATTTGCTTTGAGGAAATTATAAATTTGCTTGATAAAGAGAACGATGCAGGCAGAAAGGACCTACCCTCTCATAAAGCATTAGATTTAGTAGCTCAGAACATTTGAATTTAAAAAGCAAGGATTACATGACAATGAAACATACCTGAAGTAGCTTAAGAACTGAGTAACTAGTAGATCTTGAAACCTTATTGGCAACTGGGATTCATTATCAACGTATTGTGAAAATGCTTCCATTGTGAATATTAAGCATCAGTACTGCACTCACTGATCAAAACTTGTAAAAAGTGAAGAAAAGTAATTAAATCTAGACTTTCTTGAGCCTTTTTTTGAGACACTGCAAGAGATCACTTTGTTTAGCTTATCAAAAGAAAACAAAAAACAAAAAGAATGCTGAGAAGTGACCTAATTAGAATAAGAAAGTATGTTTTTGGGCAAAACATATCTTTAATCTACCTGGGAAGGTGATAATATAAAGCAATGGCTTGGAGGTACACTTAGACATCTTCAGACTAAAAGGTACACATATGCTTTCTGTTATTGTTTTGACACCAAAGATAGATAATGATTGGAGCAAAATACCTAAAGAAATGGCAAATTTTTCATCTTTTGATTCTTTTATATCAAGGCTGAATGTTAAACATTAAATGGGTATTATGGTATCTGATCTAGATATCACATGGAAGAAACAGTGATCCCTTATGACTAAATTGTGCAGGTCTATAGCAGTTGACTAACATTTAAGCTTTTTGGTTTCAACCTGTTTGAAAGAAAACCAAAACCCACTGTTGTGCCATAAATAACAGGGTTAAACAGTAAGGCTAATTGTAAATTAATGTATATCTCTACTAGACTCTCAAGTTTATAATAACACATACATGAAGGTATTAAAATGCAAAGAGAAAAGACAGTATTATTGTTTGGGTTTTTTAGCAAACACTCGTGTAATGTTCTATCTTTAAAAATTAAAAGTAAAGTATTTGCATATATCTACTGGTGCTAAAACAATTACACTGAAATGATATAGTACTCTTAAGTACAGGAAACATTTTAAATATTAAATATGCAAAACTATAAAATAAAATACATTTGTAGTTATACCATCCTATTTTTCCTTAAGTAGTTGCATTTGTTTCTTGAAAACCTTATACAAGATTTGATTTAGAGATACTCCTCTTAAAACATAATTGAGTACTTTTCATTCCTTCAACATTCTATTACATATTTATTTTACTGATTAATTTAGCCATACAAAAGTATGCCTATTCGAGGCTGGAGGCAGACAAACAGTTGTAAACAAAATAGCTCCACACACACACACCTACCTCCTGTAATCCATTTGAAATTGCTGGTGATACTTAAATAAACATAGCATTTTGTTCTGCTTCCCTCAATAAAAGTCATGATTAGAAAACAGAGTTCCGTAATTGATTGCTTTGGGTCCTCTTATAATATCAGAGCAGGCCAAGGCTGAAGGAAAAGGATTTAAGATAACATACAATATGAACATTTTTGCATAGCATTAGTGCACTAAGCTGTTTTTTGGTGCAGTAACTGTGACCTGATGTTCCCAGAGTCCTGCACTCAAGGAGTAAATGAACAGTGAGCAAGTCACAGCCAATGGTCAAAGAAGATGTACCCCTGCTGAAGAGATGGTGGGTGGATTGAAGATTTGGTGGGTGGATTGTTTGGTGAAAAAGGAATTGGTTGGATAGTCGCATCCAGAGTGTAGCGGTCAATGACTCAGAGTCCTAATGGACATTAGTGACAAGTGGTGTCCCTCAGGGATCTGTATAGGGATCAGTGTTATTTAGTATCTTCACTAATTACACAGATGAAGGGATTGAGTGCATATTTGGAGATGACACAAAGCGGTGCAGCTGACACACCTGAAGGATGGGATGACATCCAGAGTGACCTGGACAAGCCCAAGAAGTGGGTCCATGGGAATTTTATAGTGTTTAATAAGACCTGGGTCAAGGCAACCCTCAATATCAATACAGTGGATGGAGGGATCAAGAGCAGCCCTGCTGAGGAGGACTTGGGGGTGCTGGTGGATGAGAGGCTGGACATGAGCTGACAATGTGGGCTTGCAGTCCAGAAAGCCAACCATAATTAGGGGTTGTATCAAAAAAAGAATGGCCAGCAAGTCAATGGAGATGATTCTGCCTCTCTACTTCCCTCTGGTGAGATCCCATCTTGAGTATTGTGTTCAGCCCTAGAGTACCTAGCACAGGAAAGACATGGATCTGTTGGAGCAAGTCCATACGAGGACCACCAAGATGATCAGAGGGATGAAGCACCTTTCCTATGAGAAAAGGCTGAGAGAATTGAGTTTGTTCAGCCTGGAAAAGAGAAGGCTTCGTGGTGGCCTAATTTCGATCTTCCAGTACCTGAAGGGAGCCTTCAAGAGAGACACTATTTACAAGAGTGTGTAGTGACAGGACAAGAGGGAATGGTTTCAAATTGAGAGTGGGTTCAGATTAGATATCAGGAAGAAATTCTTTACTGTGAGGATGGTGAGGCACTGGAACATGTTGGCCAGGTTGGATGGGGCTCTGAATAGCCTGGTTTAGCAAATGTTGTCCCTGCCCATGTCAGGGATGTTGGAACTAGATGGCCTTTAAGATTCCTTCCAACCCAAGCCATTCTTTGATTCCATGATTTTACAATATCCTGCTAACCTTCCATTAGTCCACTTTCAGCAGGAATATTAACCAGTGTCCTGTCAAAGATTGGAGAGGTGATTTAAGCCTTTCTCATCCACTGCTTTTTTAAAGAGACCACTCTAAGTAGATTAGATTCAGCTCATGCCGACCTCCCAGACCCCACACGGCAGCCACAGAAACAGTTTTTAGTAGAAGGATGGAAAATATCTGACTGGTGTACTTGTACAGTGAGAGCCCAGTCCTGCAATGCTTATGCAAACAGCTCCACCAACGCAGATGGAAATTGAAACATCAAACCCTAAATCAATTTAAGCACGTGCCATTGGAGAACAGCAGCTCTCAAAGCAACTATTCTTCCCAAGCAGAGTTGCAGAAGCAAAACTACAGAAAGGAAGTGAAAGTTTGAAATAGAAGTTACCTCTTCAGGCAAACAACATTAAGACCTGTGTACAACCTAATTGATCTTCTACAAGCTAATTGATCTTCTTTGGGAATAGTCTGTCAGATCTGTCAGACTGCATGGAACTGATCAAAATCAACTTAGAAATTAATTCCCTGATCAGCCTTTTTTTTTATTTTTTTTTTTTTCCTGAGTTGTATTACTCACAGTAAATTTCAAGAGTTTGGCTGTTGAAATAATGGATGCAGTATGCTAATGCTGGTTTTAATGCATTTTATCTTAAAACAACCACATTTCAGTTCATGGTAAATACAGACCTATTTCAATAAATTAACCCTATGACTTAAATCCCCAGAAGGCCTTTTCCCCACTGCTCTTAGGAAGTAGCATTTCTGTCATTCTAAACATCCATACTAAATTCATCAACAGAAAACATTTCAGGAGAAATGGAAAAAAAAAAAAAAAATCAGAGCCACCTTTTAAAGTCCCAAGAAAATAAGTAGAAGAAGTAAATACAAGTGTTATCAAGTATTATCTCTGCTATTCACTCGACCTCTCATGGGTGTTGTTTTTGTAGGTACGGGAAGGAGGCAATCGAAGAAGTCGGGACTCCTTGATCCTTGCGGGTCCCTTCCAACTCAAGATGATACGGGGATGGGGCGGGGGACTGGGGGTGCTTTCTGGGGATAGACGTTTGTTTCCCGAAGCCTGTGACATTATTTGGGTACACTACTATGTGGGCACATACACGTGTGTGTATACAGGCACAGACACACGCGGCGATGCTGCCCATCCCGGCGACCCACCGCCCGCACACGGCTGCGGCAGCAGCCCCGGCAGGGCTCGGAGCGGCGGGGCAGGCGGGCTCTCTCGGTGACGCGGGGCGGGCGGGGCGGGACGGGGCGGTACAAACAGGCCGGGTCCGCGCACGGCGCTCCGGCTGCGGCGCTGCCGGCCGGGCGAGGCGGCGGCAGCGGGCGCTCCGTCGGTGCGCAGCTCGCCCCTCAGCTCGCCGCTGCCGGGCGCGCTTCCCCCGGCTCCGCCGGCACCCGCGGGCGCCCATGGAACAGCGGGGCGAGCGCTGCCCCACGGCCCCGCGCCCCGGCGGTGAGTGACGCGCTGGGGAGGGATCGCCGCGCCGGGTGCTGCCCTGCGCGGCGCGGGGAGTTTTTGGGGTGGAAGCGGGTGCCGGGGCG
>JAYRBT010000139.1:60152195-60172804 GCA_036023395.1 Myiotriccus ornatus
CGGCAGGTGGGAGCCCCGCGGCCGCGGGGGGCGAGCGCCGCACGGCGCCGCTGCGGGGCTGGCAGCGCGGGCGCCCGGCCGTGCGGTGCCGCGAACCGCCCCGGGAGGGACCCGCGGCGCTGCCCCGCGCCCTCCCTGCTCGCCGAGACGGGCTCTGGCAGGCAGCGCTGTCGGAGGGGAAAGGAGAGAAAGGAGGGGAGAAAAAGCAAAGCGGCCGGAATTACCTCCAGCATTACCTGGCCAGGTGTGGCCCTCGGGGCGCTTTTTCACCGTCTTTCCCATGTGGCTAAATGACAGGCACACGTAAGGACAGAGTGGCAGGGCTGTGGAATCGGGGCGCCAGGGTGCGGGGCTCCCACCTGACAGGAGAACGTTTGCAAAGGCTCCGCTGAGCATCTTTGATGTGTTCCCACGCGGAATGCTGGAGCCGGCTGGATGCAGCGTGCTGAACTGGAACCTGGCGAGCAGCTCAGGGCTGGAGGGAGAGCGGTCTTTGGGGGTTGGCCAGGAGGGCACAAAACCTTAACTTCAGTTCATTTCTGTTTTGAAGGACTGGCTTCCTAGAATATTACAGGGAAGGCTTGTTCACTGCAGTTCTCAGTGTGCTTTCTAGGGATAAAGGTGTGTGCAGTTCAAATCTTTTGGGGGCAAAACGATGCGAGAGGGAGCAGTGGCAGACCCCACCTGGAAGAGTTCTGATTAGGTCTCGTCTTTCAGCCAGACGTTCAAAAGATCAGGAAAGGGCACACAGCTAAGCACAGGCAATTCAATCACCTCAGTTGACTGGGAATTAAAGTGTATGATTCTCCTTCCTCTCTATGTTAGTGCAGTAGGTTGAGGACTTTCCTTGTTTCAGGACTGTTCCTCTTTGGATACTGGAGTGGAAAAAATATCTGAGAAGTTCTAGAAATACCATGCGTGAATGGCATGGGGAGGGAATGTCTGCAGGGACCATCTTTCTGGCACCAGAGATGCACTCATTGCCCATTCCCACTGAGAGCCTCTGCAGTATATATGGCAAGTGGAACATGAGTAGAACAGCTTCAGTTTGGTGGATGCCCATGTACTGTCTGGCTATCAGACTTATTTTATAAGTATAGATGTAGTAACTGTTACAATTTACGTCTGCTGCCATTTCTTTCACTCTCGAACAAGTGTATTTCCCACACTGCTCAGAAAAAAGAACGTCTCAGTAAGAGCACAGTCACTGACATCAACTTCAGCTATGTCTTGCACATCCACTCTTTCAATACCTACCCCGTTTTGTGTTTTTTTTTCTATTTGGAAAATGCAGAGATTTTTGATAGTGCATAGCCAAACAAATGCCTCTGGTAGGTCAGCAGCAAGACTATGCAACTGAAGGAAAGACAGCTACTGCAGTGGAGAGGCACTAATTTGACAGAGCAAATTCCAACCTCAGGACTGCCAAGTTCCCATCTGTGTCCCTCCCCTTGTCAGGATACTACCTGTGTTATTCTGAACTAGCCATATGCTTACACAGACACTACGGAAAAACAGAGTGGGTCGAATATATGCATATTCATATGACTCTTCTGCTTTTCATTAGAGGAAACCAGAAATGTTTTTATTAGTCTGACTAGCCTGGGATCTCTCTCTTCCCTCTAGAAATGCCACCCATAGCTTATAAGCTAACAGAGTCAAAAAATATGTCAAAGATGATGGATTAAAAGTTTTGATAGTAAGAAAAAGAAAACTGTCATATGCCAAGGCAGTCCAAGATGGGAGATCCTGCTGGGTCATCTCACTTGTCACTCCACAGCATGAGGGTTCTCTCCAGGTCACTGTGTAGTGCTTCGCTTAGTAAATTGATTGGTTTAGCTAAATCTAATACAGTGATGACCTCACCAGTATGCACTGTGCTCCAGTGTTATTCTGAAGGCAGGAGACTGGAAGACACAGAAATCTACTTGGAATATGAACTAAAAGATTATTTGGAGGTTTGGGGTTTTTTTTGTTTATTTTGTTTTTATTGTTTTACCTATCTTATTAGTATTTGATACAGAGCCCACAGCTACAGAGAATGGTGAGAAATTGCTTGGCTGGGGAAATGAGAATGGGATTGCTTAGTCTGCTGTGTTCCCTATTTTAATACATCCAGTTAAGGTGAGCCTTTGTACAGAAAGGGAACCAGACAGGACAGAACCATCTTTCACACAGATTGTTTTCTTGAGGACAGCTTTGATGAATTAGGAAGCAACGCTATTAACTGTGCAATAGATTTCTGCCTCCTAATTAGAATGTGACCCATTTTGCTTGGAAAGTGGGGTGGCGAGTAGTTTCTGGATTTTGAATTGAGCTTTTGGGTTCATGGGGGGACAGAGAAATAGTGGTAGAGTGTACCCTCTTTATGAAAAAAAATGAATCTTGACAGTTGTTTAAAAAATTGCTAAAAGCTGGTAGGGGGATTCCATATTAGCATTCAGTACAAAAAATTCTGTGCATCCTGAGCTTTTCAAGTTTATTTTTATTCTGCTGTAATGTCCCATTTTACTTTTACCTGCATGAAGTTCTCTGAAATCTAGGGTATTCTCTCTTCCAAAAATTTTTATGATCTCTTGGCATGAAAGACTTAAATGCTCCCTTCTGACCTTAAGAGAAAGAGTGAATGTTATATATAACCACAGTCTATTATAAATTTGCTACCTTATTGCTCACACTGGAGCTGAACTCCTTCTTTAGAAGTCATGAACTGGTGGCCTAGCTAATTTGCATAAACTGTATTTATCACAGCAGGTGCAGAAATACAGCAGATTTCAGCCAAAAATACTTCCGACCAAGTCAACCTTTCTCAGCTCATGAAGTTCCCCTAACTAGAAATAGACTTTAAAAGTCTCTAAGTTTTGAAGTCTTAGAGCTCATAGACAACATATCATCTTAATAGAACTGAAATTAGGATTAGATTTCTTAACATGCTGACTATAAAAGTTAAAGCCATGGTTTAATCTCTACTGGCTCTGCAGCAGTTTTAATGTAATTTGGTAAATGTACCTAGACAGTATCATCTAGGCACTTGTAAGACAGGTTCATACACTTACTTGTTATTTCATTTCCCCTCTTAATGCCAAATGGCTTTTTTTATATATCATGAGGTAATCAATAGTTTATCCCCCTAGAGATCTAAGGTTTCAGTAGTATGTAGTTCTATCTAATTTATTATGCTTGTCTCTGTAGCACTCACTAATGTAGGCAATTACTTGTAGTTAATTACTGGAAACTAGAATTCAAGTATTTCATTGACACGTTTTAAAAACTTTTGTTAAAATGTGATTAAAAACATGTGAGGGGGTAGTATAGAAAGCATTTCTTCATGAAGAGGGTATTGTGAGACAGTTTAATATTTAAAAATAACAAAATACAGAGTATATTTCCAAGAAAAAACACGTTTCATAAATTTGGTTAAATTTAAAAAAGGAAAAAAAATAATCACTTTCCTTTTCTGCTCTTGATTGAGTTTTAAGTGATAGCTGTACTGGGGAGTTTTATGTTAACAGGATACAAAGTGGCACTTGATGAGCTCATATATACAGCTAAGGAATATATCCTGTGGTGGACACAGTCTATTCTTAGTGGAAATAAATATATACTGTTCATATCAATGAGTTATTGAAGAATTTCAAGTACACTGCAATTGATCTAGTTCATGGTTTTTTAATATATAACCAAAGACAAATGTTCATATCACTGACTGTTCATCAGTTTAGAAAGTTGGTTTTAGAGTTAGTTAGCTCAGTTAAGGAAATGTTTCTCTTCCAATAGGAGAAGCCGGCATAGCAGAGGTGTGGGTTGTACTGCACAGCTACTTTTAACCAGCAGTGTTAGTCTTACATTTTGCAGTACTGAGTGCTGAAATATGTGCAAGGGAAAATACAGTCCACAAACTGTCCCGAGGTTCTATCACATCTGCAAAGCTAAATACACATTATATGAACAGAATGTCTTACTCAGATTTTCAGCTCTAATCTCCCTCTACAGACAAACTTTAGTAACTGAACTATGCCTCTCATTCAGGCCAGAATCTATTTTTTTTTTAGATGCCTGGGCAAACAACTTTCCGGTGAAAGGCTTCAGTTCTCCAAGGAGAGAAAGTGAGGACATTTGAAACTTAACCTGTTTCTCCACAGTCCCGAGAGAATCATAAAAACACAACTTCTGTTTGATGAAGGTGAAGTCATCTGCATGCTTACAGAGAGGATGTAATCCTCCCTTTCCTATTACTGTTCTGGCAACTGCGTCCCATTAGCTTCACTAAACCTCTGTGTGTTGCTGTGGCCTTTTTTGGGGAAGTATGTTACTGTCAGATCTGCCAGCACACCCTACCTGATGCTTACTGACTGCCCTATAGACACTCCTTTTGTTTCCTCCTATCCACTTCGACAGATAACTTGAAGGTTCTTATGAAAGCTCAGAGCTAAATCTAATCCCATTCCATTCCCAGCAGAAATGAAGTTATCAGTCTGGGCAAAAACTACCTTATTATTTTTAAATGGGTATTAAACTAAAAAGTATATATAATCTAGACAGTTTAGGCAATGTCACTGAGTGAGAATAAATATACTGAGGCGTTGAAATACCTTGGTTATATGGTAAGAAATAGTCAAAAGTCATAGAATAGTGATGTTTCAAAGAGCACTGTAATATGCTTAAAAGTCAATGAAACATGGCAGCTGTGGCCCTCATTCTGCATTTACTGAGAAAAGCTTCCATTTATTTCCAAGTTACTATTATTATTGAAGAGGTTTGAATCATAAAAACTGATTTGATTGGCAAAGTCCACATGAAATCCCGTTGAATAAACAGGATAGCACATTTCGCTAATTAATTGGGGAAAGCTGAAGAAAAGATTAAGCAAAAGCAATCAGACTTTTCAAAAAGTCAAAGCACCATTTAACATAAACTGTGTTTCTTTTACAACTTGCTCATTTACTTGGAGCAAAGGCAATAGTAATGACTGTCAGTTAAATTTTTTGTACTAATCTGGAATACAAAATCAGGGAGTGAAGTCATGTATGCTCTGCGTGAACTTGTGGATGCAGTGAAGAGAATTTTTAAAGCAGAAAAGTAATTTGGCATAGTGGCTGCTATAAACTTCTCAGTGCATGCTTATTATTGTTGAAGGAGTTTTTCAAACCCACAAATTATAAAGCTATACGTGTTTGCATCCTTTTATATAAACTGCTGTAATTCTAGACACCAAGCTGCAGATCTACATAAAACATTAAAGAGGACATAAGATATGAAAGCTGAATGACAACCAATTTATATGCTGCTTTATTCCTGGAGACCACTGTGCCCACGCAACATATGTTTTGTGCTGAATTTAGAGGCACACTCATGTCCATTGTGTTGCATTAGTCTAACACAACAAAATAATTGATCCAGATATCAAGCCTATACAGTTTGGAAGAAACAAAAGAGAATGGAAAGAAAAGTCCGACAAAGCTTTATTGCTTGCAGACAAAACAACAATAGCATACAGGTACTTTAAATGGCATAATTACTAATATGGTTCATTGTGACTGCATAAAGTAAGTGGTACAGATACCAGAGCAGTGTTCTGCAGTGGCATATGTGCACCTAAGCAAATAGCTGGGGAGGAACAGTGAAATTCTGTATGTCTGAAACAGAAGATATTCCCCTGTTACTCTGAGATTTCATGCTGCAACAGAAAACAATTGCTATGTTTATAGAAAAAGCTCTCCCCCGAAAAAGTGTTTGAGTTAAGAATGGGAAGACACTGAGCCGGGGCTCCAGTGAGGCTCAAAAAGCTGTCTGAGATGAGGCCCCAGGTACCACACCTGTAATATTCCACGAGTCTGATTTCAGAGAGCAATGCTGGCCAAAACAAGAGAACAGCTACAGGCAAGAAACACCTTGCTGTGTCTTTTCTGCAAAAGTTCCTATGCTGTACTCAGCCACAGGAAGGCTTGAATAAAAAAGTTGGCAACTGAGTAGTATGCAAAAGAGGAATTATAAATTAAGACTCCCAATGAATTGATATATATATAGTTCATTATTAAAAACAAACAAAACACCCACCCCCCAAAAAAAACCCCAAGAACAACAAAAACAAACAAAAAACCCTAATCCAGGAATGTGTTGTCTCTAGTATCTGAGGCCAGCAGCTAAAAATTAATCTCTCCGGAGACAGTCTATCCCAGAGCTTGCAATAGCACATTTCAGTCTGACTTTTAAAAAATAAGAGTTCCCTCCATTAGGCTTTAATGTAACTCCTTTCAAGACAGTTCAACCTGTTCCTCCCTGGAATCCTATTATGCTTTTCCAATAAGGTGTTAAGGCAACAACTCAGGCCTGCTATTTATGGAGCTAGTGACTTAAAATATACACTGAAGTAAGTGGCTATTCCTTTAATCTGTGACCTTAAAATTCAGCAAGAGTTGATGTTTTGTTGTTCTTATGTACTGAGCTGCCCATCAGTCACTGATCCAATCTCGCTGGTGCTGTGTTGTTTGCTCCCCTTGCTGCTGAATATGGTGGCAGCATAGCTCAGTAGGGACATCCACCATGAATTTACCTATATCGAATTTCCTGTCACCCAGTGTCTCCCCCCACCCACATCCACAATGTGAGGCTATCGACACTGTTTCTTGTTAAAACTGAAGTAGATTAAGCTGAGAAAGATTAACAGGAATGGTGAGGATGGGGAAAGAGAGCAGAAGACTAATGACAGCAGCCAAATGACTTTCAGCCAGAGAAAACAGTGGCCGAGAATGGAAAAACAACAAATTCCTCTGCAAAGTTGCCTCACATCAGACATCACAGAACAGCCCAGGACATGACCTGCCTGAGACAGGGCATGCCCACAAGCTCAAAGCCTGTAGGCATAGAGGAAGGCATTCTTTTGACTTCCCATCTCTCAAGACACTTTACTTCCCTCTCTTCCCGGCTTTGATTTCTTCTTCCTAACAATATTACTGGCTTGTAGCCCTTTAAAAATGAAAAAAGAGAAAGCACAGAAGTGATAATCAGTAGCAAACATCAGGAAGCAGACCTGCTCCATTCAGGATGGAGTCATGACCTCTGTAAATGCAAAGCTATCAAACAGAACTTTAGATCCCTTAGAAACACATCATTAGTCCTTGTTGCACTGGGACTTAGCTTATTGTGGAAAAGTCATTAGTTTCTTTTCACATTCTCTGGAGAGTTTCCAAAACCTAACCCTTGCATTTCCTCAGGTTGTTCATATGTAATTTCATATTTTAGCCCTTGTTAGCAGGTACAGTACATGCTGTTCCAAGCTTAAATTCATAATTACAGTAACCTACTAAGGCAAAGCAGTCAAGTGCTCAGCCATCATGGCTTCTACTTCTAAATGGAGTTAGACCATACCAAAGTCATACACCAGCCCTTCACTGAGGGTATAAAATTTTTGAAAGTCATCTTAATTCAGGGAGCTTGTGTACACAGCCTGCTCATAATGTGAGAATGTAACAGCTAAACTGTGTGTGAAGCTATTACAATTTCACTTCAAAGATTGCATTAAAAACACCCTGACCTTTAAACAGTGTTCAGTGGTGGTATTTAGTGGTCTTTTGACAAACCTAAAATTAGTTCTTTACATCACAAAACTCGCTGGCTAACTCTCAAAATGACCTACAGAGGTACCCATTGTATTTTCTTTCCTGAGTATCAAGACTGGAACCAGAATTCCTTTACTGTTATGCTGATTTAGTCATACTATAGTCTATGGGTTCATTATCTTACTTTTTTATGGGGCCAGGGTGCATACCACCTATTTTATCCTTAGAAACCCTATGCACAAAGCAAAAGTTAACTTCACTTAAAAATGACACAGAAGATCAACTTTTCCTTGATCTATTCACTCAGAGCTCTTCCTAACTTATTCCCAGGAGAATGTTGCTTTGTCATGGTTGGGCAGCTCTACCTATGTAGCATACATTTTTTCCCAGGAGGCTTGACGTCCAAGATTGCCGTCACATGGTTCTTTGGGAGACTATAATACCCAGAGTCCCCCATTATAAGAATGCTCTTTTGGTCCAGTTCACAACTTTTCATTTTATATGCTCTGTTTCTAAGAAAACCTTTTCTTGTAGATGAAAAAAAAGCACTTAATTCTTTTGAGATTGCGGTTCAACTCCAAGGAAATCGGATTTTTTTAAAAATAATAACATTCTAGATGAATCTTGAGTGCAAGAGAAAGATTCATAATGTTTGTATCTCCTGATGACTGGAAATCATTTTCTCATGGCATTGTTATGCATGTTTTTTAAACCATTTATTTACACCAAAGTATCTATGAGCCTAGAGTTGGGAAAGCTAAACTTTTTTGTTCAGTTGTGAAAAGCAGAAGGTATTTGCAGTGTGGCTTTAGTAGTGATATGTCTGAATATAAAATAATGTGCTTTTTCTTTTCCCTCTTTCAGCGAAGTTTCTGCTTGAGAAATACACATTCACTCAGCAAAACAAAAACAGCTTTTAAAGGTTGTTCTCAGTGGAAATTGCTCTATGCCCTATTACCTGCTTGAGTGAAACCAGACTAAGAACTTCTGTCATGGCAGCCTTTCTGCTGGGAGCTGTGTTGCTTATTGTTCAACCTCAGATAGTGCCTTCCAGACCAGCTATAAATTCGAATGCTGAGACTTCTTCTCAGTCTGTTCAGAGAGAGCTTTTAAAGAAAACATCTCAGAAAAATGACTTCAAGGAAAACGTTCATTCTAATGGATCATGTCAGCAGCTGCCACAGACTATTATTATTGGAGTGAGAAAAGGTGGAACAAGAGCTTTGTTAGAGATGTTGAGTCTCCATCCAGATATTGCAGCAGCAGAAAGTGAAGTTCACTTCTTTGACTGGGAAGATCATTACAGAAATGGATTGCAGTGGTATATTAATCAAATGCCACTCTCTTATCCCCATCAGATCACCGTGGAAAAAACTCCAGCATATTTCACGTCACCTAAAGTGCCTGAAAGAGTTTATAACATGAACCAATCAATGAGACTACTCCTTATTTTAAGAGACCCAAGTGAAAGAGTACTATCAGATTACACCCAAGTGTTTTACAATCACATGCAGAAGCACAAGCCGTATCCATCCATTGAACAATTCCTGATTAAAGATGGTGAACTCAATGTGGACTACAAGGCAATAAACAGAAGCTTGTACTACATTCACATGCAGAACTGGCTGAAGTATTTTCCTCTTGATCATATCCACATTGTAGATGGGGATAAATTGATCAAAGATCCCTTCCCAGAAATAGAAAAGGTTGAGAGGTTTTTGAAGTTATCACCACAGATAAATGCTTCAAACTTTTATTTCAATAAAACTAAAGGCTTCTACTGCCTAAGGGACAGTGGTAGAGAGCGCTGTTTACATGAGTCAAAAGGACGAGCGCACCCACAAGTAGATACCCGGTTACTCGAGAAACTGCATGAATATTTCCATGAACCCAACAAGAAATTTTTTGAGCTTGTGGGCAGGACATTTGATTGGCACTCATTTGTGGCAAGTTAGTGGTAAGCTTCAGAACCTATGTTCCAGTGTACAGTTAGAAAAATTAAAAAGGGCATTTAAAGTATAATTTATTTGTAAAATCCATAAATAATTCTGTACAGTATTAGATTCACAATTGCCATATATACTAGTTATATTTTTCTACTTGTTAAATTTGAAAGCATTTTGTATTGTTTTTCATGGTTGTTGACGTTGTGTATGATGTGTCTGTATGAAGAAACTAAATTATTTCATTGCAGAAAATGCTCTTTTGAGAATGTGTTGTCTTTTTAATAAATAAGAAATTCATTTCAACAGAGCCTTGCTGAATTATTTGAATACTTTGGCCTTCCTGGACTATTCAGGATGTTTTTTTCCTCTAATTGCTAATGAATATGCTAAACTTTACATTTCCATTTATCTTGCTTTAACGTGCGGTTTGATAATTTATTTTTTGTTTGAAAATATTGTTGTAGTTAACAAATTGTTGCATCCTGCGCTATAAAATTATTTCCTGATAAATTGGTGGTACTTACACGTGTTGGGACATGCACACTCAAATGACAATGGAAGTCTCTGTGTAATATGACATGTTAACTGCTATACTTACCTTACCTTCGTATTTACTGTTTTAACAAGTGCTCCTCAAATTCTTTGGCAGTACAGTGCAGGTTTCGTGGCAGATTTGTAAAGGTTCTGTGGGGACCAGCTCATAAAATCCAATTAGCTGTAGAAATATGCTCAAGCTGAAAACTTCTTACAGTCTCTGAATGTATATATACTTCATAAAGAAGTAGGGTTGAGAGAATTTAAGCAATATAGAGATTTTTTCAAGGCTGCTTAAGACTGTTCCTACATTTTATAGCACATTTATGCTTTGCCATCAGTGAAAATGAACACTCACACCAGAAAAATTAGTTGGTCTACATTCCAGTAAGCATCAACTTAATTCATATAAATATTACCACACTTATACCCCACTTAAAGCTGTTTTCCGTGAGTTGAGAAGTTGCTTTATGCAACTGAAAATTGCCTATGGACTACTGTTTGTTTAATCTCCTTCCAAGAACCTTTATGCCAAGTCTTGATTAGGCATGTGTTGTGGGATTAACCCAAATTCCAGGAACTTTCTCTGTTTTCGATCTGGTAAAAATGGAAGTTAGATGTTAGTACATTGGTAAAAATTGAAGCTGTCCTTATCTACAGTGGTTATGATTTCTTGTTAACCATCAGTTTCTGGAATAGGAGTCAATCCTATTTCCACACAAGGTTTCCTACAGTACTTTCATTCTGAGGTCCTAATTTTCATTTTATGATCTTGAGTTTAGTTGTCAAATGTGCAGTGGCAACACCCAGTAAATTTGATCTTGTGGCTGATTGTTACAATCCTTTGTAAAATTTAAATGTAGATTCATTAATTTTTTTCTGGTGCAAACTTGGGCACTATGACAAGGTATAGTCTTGGATGCAAATATCCCATATTACGCTTCTTGCATGAAAATTTGCAGATGCTGCCCCTCGTCTCCCACTCCTTGTGTACCTGCCCAAGCTGTATTCAACCTCAGAGAGGCTGGTGGTATTTTATAAGTTAGACCTTTGACAAAAGCCTACAATGAAATGGTATTGTACTCAATAAAATATTTTCTGAATTGCATTTTTCCTTTCTCTTTTGTTCATCAGTTTCTAGTTTGGAAGACCAGAATCTGGGATTTAACCCCAGTTTAGCTTCCAGTTAAACGTTACTTAAGAACTCAACTGTAGCCTAGTGGATTGATTGGAAAGGAGTTGTTTGCTACTGGGTTGTGCCTGAGTGGTCCACTGCTGACCCACAATACACAACAAGGAGAGAAAGTTTCGGATGGCAATAATGTCAAATAGTACATGAAGCAGGTGCCAAAAATAATGCAATTATACTACCATGGTGCATCTTTTAAAGTTTTAGAAAGGAGAAATTCAGGGGATTTTGTATAAGTTGCGACAGTATTTTTTATCTACATTTCCTTCATAGTGTGACCTTTGCAAGAACCAGATGGACCAGAGAGATGTTTGCCCAGAAAAGAGACTTCCCACCTTAGTATAGTCCTGTCTTCACTAGAGTCTCAGACTAATCTCGCCAAATTCACCAACTTTTTGCTGGGAAAGGAAAAATGCTACCAGGGCATGTGACCAGGAACCAGAGGGGTACAAGAAGGCAGGGTTGCAACAAGTCCAGCTGCAGCAGGTCACACAGCATAGGGCATTGTGAATGTCCAAGGAATATGAACAGCTGATGATGGTACTGAGGATACTTTTAGTGTGTAGTGCTGCTTGATGCCAGTATTTTGCCTGTCACTAAGCAGGACACGTTTCTCCCCACCCAATATGGTTTGTCTCTGTAGAAAAAAGTAGAGCATGAATCATTGGGTCACTATTGTTTTAGTGCTAGCATAGAGTGTTCTCTGCAGGATCCAGAGGTGAAGTGACCATTTCAGGGGGACATCCTGAAGCAGAAATTCATACGACTCATGTTCTAGACCCCATTTTCAAAGAAGTTCACAGAAATTATATCATACCAAATGCTTACACCCTGTACAGCGATGACATCATTGTACAATACCATATCCTGGAGCTTGCACAGCTGGATGTTCGGTAGCTATGATGGTGATGGACAATAAATCACACCCACACTAATAATTTAAAAATATTTACCTGCCATAGATGCTTAAGTTCAAGAGTTACAATTATCAAAACTATTCTGAGTGTGAATGTTCAGTTTAACAAGAGCAAGTTTCATTTTCCACACATGCATTACTGTAGTTAAATATATTTGCTAGACTATTTCTGAAGAAGTGCTAGACAACAACAAAAGCCACCTGAAGAAAGTGAAGAGAGAATGAAACAAAGAGACTGAACCACATTCCAATTGGGACTGTAGAAAAACTGATAGTGAGCTTTGAAGTCATGCCATAAAAGAAAAAGTCCCTGAAAATACTTTTCCAGTGTTATGCAATACAGGTGTTTATTTCTGTAAAACTTGACCATCTCAGGTCTAAAGTACAACCAGTTGGGTGTTGCTCAAGAGACCTGTTTCCTTGGGGCAGCTAGCCAAGTCTGTGATCACTCTTGCAAATACAAATACAAAGCTTTATGAGAATTCAATTTCCAGCTCAAACCCTGGGCACTCCCCTTGAGTACAAGAAGAAATGCCAGTCAAATAATTAATCAGGGTGGCACTAGAAGACTAAGTCTTGCTCTCTGCGTCACAACACAGATTAGTGTGAGACTTTGAAAGCCAGATATTATACCTTCAGAGGACAAACATTAAACTGTAGTGATTATCCTATGAACACTGCTGGAAGATTATGGAAAGGGAAAAACCACGAGTTATTACTTCAGCAAGAGTACTGCAACATGTACTGTTGGTGCTGTATGATTTTGTATACATGTGCTTTGCTCTTCCTTATACCTTTTTTGTGCTGTTACAGGTGAAATAACATCTACCATCCTTGAATAAATCAACATTGTTTTGAAACACATCAGAAAAAACATCTATCCATTTTTAAATCTTCCTACATTTGTTGAGGAGTGTGTGAAACTTACCACCACAGAATATTTTAGATTAAAACTTTGTTTCTCAAAGCTGATCATTTTATGTTTCCTTGTCTACTGCCATTTTCAGAGTCAGTTTCTGCAGAAAGCCAGGATTCTCATTCTCTGTTGTCATTCAGACAGATTTCAAATGTCTCAAGAGAAATTAAGTGGGGTACAGCATATTTCCATGTGTCTTTCTTTTGCTTTATCTAGCATGGCTGACCAGGTATTAAGAAAGTACGTACTTGTACTCCATAAGTAAGAGGCTGTGCATCAAAACTACATCTAAAAGGAACATTTCTTCTCCTTTCTATTTTTGAAGTCTCTGACTTAAATGTCCTAATTCAGCTCACATTGTGAATGAGATTTTACAGGAGTATATTAGTAGATGTTCTCTAATACAATAAAAAAGTAATAAAAAGTACAGTAAGGCAAAAGCATTAAATTAAGCTAAAATACGTCAACAAAATATGTTGAACTTCGTACTAGGTATATGCCGGCTGAAATAGTTGCAAGCATGTGCCCCTACAGCTGCAACATTATTTTCTCACTGTTAACTCAGTACCTTTTCTTTGTATAACTCTGCCTAAATGTCCACTTATGCCAGAGAGACTGTATGTTCAATGGTAATTGCCTCATTTTTGCAATGGATTGGAAAGGCAGTTACAGGTGGAACCCGTGCAAATATCTTATGAGTGAAAAAACTTTTATTAAAAATTTGTTTACAAAAATAAATGAAATTGAAATGATGTCTCCTGGAATATTAGCAAAGGAGAACAGTACCCTCTTTTCTGCAAAAATAACCCACCCACAGTAAATTTTCTGCTTAACTACCACACAACATTTGATGTGGTTTCTAACTTAATAGTGCAATAAACTCAACAGTGATGCTGCAGATTTTAAATGCCTTCTGGGAAATATAAAATATGCAAGTCAGGGTGGGGAGCAGCTGGATGCATAGGAACATCTGGTCTGATTGTTCTGAGATCTGAGAACACTTTTTGGTTTTAAACGGTAAGGACATGAAATTTTTGGCTTGGAGATCGCTTTGTGTTGTCTATGAAAGCAATGACTTCAATTAACTTCCAAGTCAATAATCCGAGCATAATGACATCATCTTTATACTTGATATTGACATCATTCTCTGCCAAAACACATTTTAAGAGCCAAAGCCCAGATAGCAGATGCATGAGGGATCCCTTAGTATAAAAAAAAAATAAATTGTAATAGAACTCAGACACAGCTTCAGTTACAAAGGCACATTGCCTTGCACAGAGGAATTTCTGAAATGAATGGCAAAATTCTTCTTTTCATAATTTGGATGAGGATTACAGAACAAGGAACATGTATACCTTCACAGAAGATTAACTAAGATATGCTCCCCTCCTTCATTTTCAATCAATCAGTCAGCAGTATTCAACAATAAAGATCAGGTCAGCTTCCAGGACCCAATACAGTTCAGTCCAGATAACACTCAGTTACAGAAGGAAGAGTTCTTGCAGTATTTCTTACACCAAAAAGACTTCTCAGTGTATCTCCTATTACTTAAATTAATGTAATTCCTCTTTTCTCTCCTGTATACAGCTGTATCACATCTGTCCTATTAATTATTACATTGTCGCTCTATAAGAAAATAATCCATGATATGATGATGTTTTAATAGCATGCTATTCAAATGAATGGGAAATCACATCATTATGGAGTTCAAAACACACTTTGTGTATGTTTGCTCTGATGTATTTTAAACTTTAATTGAATAAAATTCAGTCTATTTGGTCCATGTCATTGCATCACAGGAAGAGATATTGTCACATGCAAGTAGTTATCTAATGATAAATGATATTTTATAAATAGAAATATATAATAAAAGGTATTTTTCTTGTTGCTAGAGTAGCAGCTTTGTTACTGGCAATATTGTGAGACTTTTACACATAATACAAATGATAGTATTATTTTTTGGAAACAATAGAAGCAGTCTGAGAACCATTCGCTTAACACATGTAGGAATAAGGTCTTTGTTTCCATTGTGAGCTTGTTTAAAGTACAAAGAGCAGGAATGCAAGTTATGTTCTCTAGTCAGTTAACAATAGTTTGCTGAAGTTTTGCTAAGTGAAAGGTATCATAAGTGTGCATGTTCCAAAAGCAAAGGAACTGGAACCATACCATCTCTTTTTATTTTATTGTCTTATAATTTTCTTGCCAAAGTATGTGTTCCTGTGCAAGGGGAATTATAGAGGGCACATATTAAAAGGACACATGCTGCAGAAACAGAGCCCCTAGTCCATTTTCACTGTCTGCACTGGCTGGGACCAGGGCTAGACAGCCGCATGAATAGACAAGAATGCTGGAAGTGAGGGAGCACTGGATACAGGGGAACATCTCATCATAACCTCATTCCCTATGTTCACATCCTTACTTAAGATGAACAAGCACTCTTAAGCAAAACAGCTTCTTTCTCAGTTCTTGTCTGTGCCACCCGAATGGAGAAAATCCGGATCTATCTGAGTGTCAGTTGATTTCCATGCCTTAAGGCCTTTTTTACAAGTCGATGCAGTATATTGCAATTAAAATTATTATTCACCTAAGTGTCTAATCTTCTCCTTTCTTGTTTTAAAATTTGTGCTAAGTTTTCCATCTGCTACAAATAAAAGAGTTTGATGAATAAGTTATTTACAGCCTGCAGGACAAGAAGTGTTCATACGAAACATTTTGCAGACAGGAGACTCGCAAAAGAGAATATTTTCTCATGGAAAAAAGAGCATCTGTGGACCAGTTTGTTTCTTAGTGACTAAGCCAACTGGATATGATACTACTTTTGGCAGCTTCCTTGTTCTTGTGTGGGCTTCATTTATATGAATTCCATAAGATATTTATTATTGAATGTAGCTATATATCGAATACCATGCATATGATGTTTTAGGATGTTGACATTAGTTTTCTAAGTTAATTACTTAACATCAAATGATGTTAAAATCCTAGTGCCATTTTTTCATACTTAATAAACTTGAGTCAGATAATGCTCAGACATTCATAAAATGGGGAAAAAAGTAAAAGTTGAACTGCCTCTAATGCTCCTTTTTGTGACTCACAGAAGAACATTTTTTCTGCAGCCTTATAGAAGAAAGTTGAATTTCAAGCAGGGTAGGTAAAGGAAGTGATTTACTATCCCTCACAAAGAGGGCAGTGCATGAAAAATGGATTCTAACAAGCGAATTAACTGTTCATGATGTTGAACAAAGATTGACAGATCATGAAATTGAAAAGGAAGCCTTCCTTGTTCTCAGAGAAAAGGTAAAATGGATGTCAGAGCTTCTGTGGGGACTTCCAGAGTTCTGGTATGTTCTCTCCACCTTAGCAGAAGCATGAGAGTTTTACTGCCTGTCATCTGTCACCAAAAGATACTTTTTATTCTCTGTGCTCCAGATTACTGGCCTTGAATTGGTCTGTTTAGCTGTGAGTATACTGGAAATAACAATTTAAACATAAAGAAGAAAGTGGCTTAGAATCAGTTCTCTACTCCACCTACATAATGGCTTGCCTTATAAAGAGTTATGCTGAACCAGCTGGGAGGACAATGTGCCCAGTGCAGACAGAAGGAATACATTACACTGATATTGCTGCTAAACTCTTCATTACCTTATTCAGCAGACAGCTTTGGCATTGTTCCTACTAACTGAAGGACCTCAGCTCTCTAAAATTGCATCCATTTCTTCGGCATACAGGCCATCATCTCTTGTGTTTGATTGTCTAGTAATAACTACTTGCTGGGGAATGATGCACCTAAATTTCCTGTTCCACAAACCAGTAATTCAGAATGTGATTTCAGCAAATACAAGCCACAGTTGAACACTCAGAGATACTGCTTATTCTGGCCAAAGCTGGTCAGAGCTGTGCCAGAACAGGAGTGAATTCAGCTGAAGAGGAAACCAAACAAAACCTACTTTTTCAGCTGCATAAGGTCTCTGGTTGGGGTCATCACTCAGTTCTGCAAATAGAAGCATCCCTGAGCAGACCTGAATGTGAGATAGCCTTGCAATCCAACACTGCCACCAAAATTTACCCCATTAAACTACAGAAGTCTTCAGGTGTTACAGGACATTGAGATGTTCCTGCCCTCTATTTTTACTGTCTTAGGACTGCTACAATTTTTTGGGCAGTTATCCTGTGATTTGGATCAGAGAAATGATGTATTTTTTTATACATTTGCTTTAAAGCGCTGGTTGTGCAAAGAGGACTAGAAAAGTGGCCTGCTGTGCCCATTTTGGCGATTGATATGAATTTTTCCATGGAGCAGTTTGTGCTGTGACACCACAGCCCTTGTATGGACATTTCAGCATGACCCACCTTCATGCATTGAATCTTCTAATCAGACCAACCTGTGAACTGACAAATGCTTTTGATAAAAACATTCAAATTGAATGAATGCTCAAAGCTCGTTTTCACCTCTTGACTGATAAACATAATAATGTTCAAACACTCTAGGTGAAGAGGAGGGGATGGTAAATGACCTCCAAAACCTGTTGGTGAGAACACTGCAATAGTGTAAGTGCAGAATTCCCCACAGCTCTCAAAATGTTCATCTGTCAATGGGTTCTGTTTTCCATTCAACTTATGCTTTCCTATTCAGTCCTTAAATTCTTTATCTGTCCGCCAACAAAGGGTAGAGGGTCTAAGATAATTCTTGTTTTTGAAGGAGACACCTTTAGTACCACCCTTAGCCAATTTTACAAGGGATCTGTGCCTCAGTTTTGTATTTAAAATTAAATAAGTGATGGGTGCAAACAACCAGAAAAAGAATGACCAAAAAATTCTTCCCTATTCTGAAAAGGTACACAATTATTGATCACTTTTAAACAAAGTCCTAATAATTGGGAAAATCTTTTTTCTAACAAGCAGGATTGTTATTTTGTTCTGCTCTTGGAGACACTGATTAAACCTAGTATTTAAATACCTCCATGCACTCATCTGAGAAAGGGAAACAATGCTGTAGGTCCATAGACATAAACAGTAGTATTTTTAAAGGTATCTAGAAACGCAGAAGGTTAACCTTTGGCATTTTCAAAAGCACCTTCATAAAGTACCAGACTCCTTGTAGGAGCTTGAATAGTGTGGCCCTGATAGCCTCCTGAAGGCTTTGTGAATATTGTCACAGGGGAATGGGCTCTATCTTCTGAAAAAAACAAAGAAACAAAAAAACAAAAACAACAACAACAAAAAAAAAAAACAACAACAAAAAAAAACTTAAAAACCCACCCACGCAAAACAGCAACAAATGAAAACAAACCTAAAATCAAGGAATTCCTCAACTGGAAAAAAAAATGTTACATTTTAAATATCTACAAACTGAAGTGATGAAAATAAGATCTCATCTTCAAAGACACGAAAAACCATTTCAGTGTAGGTAGAATAATTTTTCTGCTTATGCCCTCTCCAGTGATAAATCCCCTGTAGCTTAGCTAAATTTTTCTGAAGTCTTGCTTTCTCCATAGGCAAAAGTTAAAAAGAACCAACCAAAGGGCAAGGAAGACCTACCTCTTCTCTATTTTCTATGGAACAATTGCAACCATATCACAGGAATTTAACATTGTAGCAAGTGAAATAATGGAAGAAACCCAAATAATGAAATGCAGTACACAAACATTAGGCATTCACTAGACTTTTCCAGATGGTAGACCAAACTCTCACATCATTTAAATTAACACAGGTTCATTAAAGCCTGCAAAATGGTATTGGACACTTTTTATCACTGGAAAAGAGATGAAGAAAACAAAAATTATCTGTAGTTGTTCCATAATCTCTCTGCACTTCTGTAATGATGTAACAGATTTTACTACAATGAAACTAAATTCTTCCCTTCCTGGTCCCAGAAAAGAATAATCATCCTTCTTAAACTAAACCATCCTTCTTAAACTAAGACGGTTATTTAGCCATCCTTCTTAAACTAAGCAAACAGTATGACAGAAAAAAAGTATCTTTAAAATTCCAAACAAAGTTGGATAGAGCCAGATATCTTTCAAAGAACAAGAAATCATGTAGAAATTAGCTATACTCAAAGTGCTTATGAAAACAACTCATGTCTCATAAAATCCCCTCCACCCAAATAAGCACAATTCATTTTTAAGTTACTGCCTGTCAATCCAATGCAAGCTATGTAAACTTGTCTTGCACAGACTTGGCTTGTTCACTCTTTTGCAGAGTTAATTTAAAACCAAGCCTGCTCTACATATTTTCCAGTAGGACAGTCAATAATCTGTTAACTTGATATGTTGCTTTACAATTTATCTCAAAACAGACAATGAAGTTAAATGCAGCAGAAAGATGCAAACAGTCCCAGCAGCTACAGTTGATTGATAGGGTTTTCTGCAGCTAAACCTGAAGATTTTTAGTGGATTAAGCTGTTTTTCTTTTATGTCCCTAGAAAATTCTACTAAATTACCCATATTTTGACACCTGTAACTCAAGCGTAAGGGAGAGAATGAAAACAGATTTTTCTTCTGGCTTTCTTGGATGTTGTCTAGCAGTAAAGAAGTTACTGGGCTTTTTGCATTTTCTAGTATATTTAGTGAATGCCTCATGAAAAGGAAATGCCAGTTTCCTTCTCTCCATTTCATCCTTCAAAACAAAAAGAGTATGTAGAAGTTGCTACTGAGGCATACTTGCTCATGCAGGCAAGATAAGCAGACAAAATAAAGCAGACAAGTGCAGATTGGTTTATGAGATGTGGACCGTAAGGACAGTCATCATTCCTTTGAAAAACACCTATTAATCATCTCCTAACAATTTATTAGCGTCCATGAACAATCAAGAAAAATCTATACCTTCTAACCTCCATGTCCAGGCTAAAATGCTAGGTTAGGAAGCAGAAAATAAACACAGCCACTGCCCTTTATTGAACGAAATATGTCTGAAGGATCATGCTGCTCTGACAAGAGAGGTCTTTCACACAACGGACATGGTGAACAGAGAAAGGATTTTGTAAACTGCAAAGGAAGGCCACAGTTATGCTCAGATATCAGCTGTAATTTAGATAAGAGGTCACAGAAATGCAGAGTTCCTAAACATTTTTGGTTGTTTGTTTTTTGCTGTTATATAATTCATGTACATGTTCATGGAAGGAAGAGAATCAGCTCTGCCTATAACACATCCAAAGGAGTACTGTGGAATCTCTAACTATTTTCCCTCAATCTGCTCTAGATCAAGCAGTGCCCTCATAAGAGCACATGGTATTACCATCAAATGTAGGTTCGCTTGGGAGGAAAAGGTCAAAGCTAACCCAAACTTTATAAATGGTCATTAGTAGCTATCCCACAACAAACTGACATTTTAATTCATTCTTTTCTTGTGATGGCTTTATTAACTGCATAACTCAATAGAATTTTTGTCTCAAAATCATGGTTTCCAGAAAAACAAAAGCCGTTGCTGCTGTTAACACTAGGAGTGTGTCTGCTCAGACAATCCCCTTGAAGAAGGATGCAGCCACCCAGGTCTCTGGGTGTGCTGAGTGTCTGAGCCTGACGTTGGTACCAGAGGATGGTGTAGAAGGTAG
>JAYRBT010000139.1:60172904-60186161 GCA_036023395.1 Myiotriccus ornatus
GATCAGGGGTTGGACTTGATGATCTTGGAGGTCTTTTCCAACCCAATCTATTCTATGATTCTATGATTCTATGAGATACAGTCTCACTGAGACATGATGGTGCTGTTCATACTAAGTGTGTGCTAAGGTCTCTTGTGACTGTCCTCTGGGAAAAAATATTCATGAAAGAAAATGTAGCTTCGGGTGAACTTGGATGTCACTGGAAAAGGGCTATCTTGCCTTGCTTCTGTAGAAACCACGAAAAGGGAAGAAAATAACATGCAGAAAGAAAAAGGTGCTGCAGCAATGAGGTCAATGACTATTAGATTTGTAGATTGAACTAAGTTAAGCTAAAGATTGGACCACATTCTTTTCTAACAAAGACAACATAGAAAGAAAAAAATTACATAAAAATAGCAATATAAAATGTTTATTAATAAAATAATAAACTGTTGAAAGGATCAAGCTTTTGAATATTTTTGAAGTGCCTATACAGACTTTACATTTGCAGGAGGTAAATCATTGAGAGTAATTGAACATATCTGACTGTAGACTGTTTGCAGTTCTGCAGATTAAATATAGAAAATGTAAATTGCCATTCTATAGTTAATGGACCCATAAAATAATATATAAATAATATATATGAAATATATAAATACATAAATATATAAATAAAATATATAAATATATAAATTATATATAAAAATATAAATAAAATAAACAAGGCCATACTCTGATTGGCTTTTGTAGGTGAGCATCAGAATGAAAGTTAATTTCTCACCTACATACACTGGTATCAAATAATTTAAAGATTCATATACTTGCTAACAAGATGTACCTCATGTCTTCTTTCAAGAGGTATGCAATACAAAGTGCCATACTTTTTAAGGTACTGTTTGCAAAAATTACATCCTATTGCTCTTCTTCCTGACTGGCTGTAAAATCATGTACAGGATTTAAACAATGTCTAAGTATCCTTGACAACATTACTTCAGATGACCAGATGATGTACAGTTAAACCCTTAAGAGCTTTACTTGCAAAATAAGTCACATAATGTTGTTTTTGGGGTTGGATTTTTTGGTGCTATACTTTCTGCTAATTATAAATTAGAACATGCTTGCATTAATGTTGTAAAGTAAGATTTCAAAACAGAATAAAAAAAACTACAGGTACTTCACCATTATTCTCTACAAATTGCATGAGTATTTAAGTACAAAAACAGATGGTGATTATGAAAATGAAATAGATTTCCCCTTAAGGATCCCTGTGAAGATATTTTGGAAAACAAAGAGTTTTCTCCAGATCTTGTAAATTACACCTCTTAAATCATATCATTCTAACATTTACCACTACTCCAATTTGCTCCCAACTCCCAATGCCTTTCAAATCAGTGATATTTGAAGGAATGTTACTGGAGTGAAAGAGCCCAGATGAGTTGCTTGTTAGAGATATAACAGGGACTCCACTCAAATGCTAAAACTTGTATTTAATTGTTTATCTATTCTGAATTCTTCAAATATTAAATAGTTTCCCCATAATGTCTGCATTTGCAAGGACACTGAAATTGTTTCTAAGAGCAAGGAGACTAGGCTAGCACATTTAAAGAAACTGAATATTGTCTTCATAGAGTTAATATCATAGAACCATAGAATCATAGAATATGCTGAGTTGGAAGGGACTCATCAGGATCATTGAGTCCAATTCCTGGGCCTGTGCAGGGCACCCAAATGATCACACCATGTGCTGGGAGCATTGCCCAAATGCTTCTTGAATGTTCCAGTGCTCAACCACCTTTTGGGTGAAAAGCCTTTTCCTGATATCTAACCAAAACCTCCCCTGACTCAGCTTCAAGCTGTTTCCTTGAGTTCCCTTACTGGTAATGACAGTGAAAAGATAGGTACCTGCCCCTCCACTTCCCCTCATGAGGAAGTTGTAACTGCAATGAAGTTTCCCCTCAGTCTCCTCTTCTCTAGGCTGAACAAACCAAGTGACCTCAGCTGCTCCTCATAAGGCTTCCCCTCCAGACCCTCCTATTTTGGCTGTACTTTTCAGAAGGTAGCAATCTGGTTCAACATTCACTACCCCTTCAAATCATGTTCTACAGGAAATTAAGGGAGCCAAAACAAAGTCCACAAGTGATTACCTAAAGACACCTGCTAGAAGCTGATTAGCAATACATGTAATACAAGACTCTAAAAGAAGTTCAAAGTTAAACCTTTATGCACTTGTGAATGTAAGCAGCAAAGGATCTGGAAAAATAGTTTTACAAGAAACCCTTTTACTGGATAAAAAAATAGATAGAAAAATAAAATTAATAGAGAGTAAATAACAAAGATTGAATGATGCAATGTTTTAATTTCTGTGCTACCACCACTTCCGTACAAGCTCACGCTGGACAAAACAGATGCAACCTTAACTGTCTATCATGACTTTACCAGTCCTCAGTCTGCCTTTTTTGAGGAAAATATGCAGATTTATACACTTCTCTTTTTAATGTAATGTTGGGGAAACAGTTATGAATGTCACTGTCACAGCTAATAGATATATGAAACTCTCTTTCTTTTCCAAAATATGCATCTAAGCTGATAGACCTTTATTCCATCTCTCTCCAGTGGGATTCCACAGTTTAATCTCTCACAGGATTTATCTCTCTCAATAAAACACTGGTCATAACTGTTTCTCAAACATATCTCTACATTCTCAACAGGTTCATAGCTGTATGACTGCACCTGCAAAAGAAGAAGCAAACATGAATTCCTGACAGATAGGGACATCTACAGACCTGTATGGAGCTTTTTTTTTCTATGAACTGAACTAACCTCATTCCTGGAGGTAAAGCAAAGCAAAACAAAATAAAAAACCTCGACACCCAACTCAGCTCACCATACATAATATTTCCCCATGTCTCTTGCAATCTGTCAGCTTTCCACTGATTCATCCCTCCTAGCCTTTCCTAACCTATTCATGCCCCCTCCCCTTTTCCAAAGTCTTTGAAGTTTCAGATCTCTGCTGAATCCAGGCATAGCCCTAGGAAGAGTATCCTGCTCTAGCCTACACAGAGCCAGTTTGTCTCCCAGTAGCCCAGCAGCCACTCATATCTAAAATTCTTTGAAGTTATATACCTTAGGCTGCCTTATCTGTGTCATTGTTCTACCTTATAACCCACTTCTTTAACAACATTGTTGCCATTTCCCAGGATTTAACTCTCTGCATACAGGTTGGCAGCAGAACAAAACTGAAAGAGTCATAGACAGTCAATACCAAACTCATAACATATTCTGAAATTATATATTCCCAGATTTATAGCTTGAATAGAAGAAAATTCATTCTGTAAATGCCAATTACTTTTTTCCAATTCTAAGTAGTTAAATGGTAATCAAATGAAAAAGAGCAAATTATTTTCTAAATACGAGATGCCTTATGACTCAGGTTTACTGACACTTTCTGCCCTTACAATATTTTCTGTAAGTTGTGAAAAGCTAGGCCTACTTATAATGTGAATGCTTCACTGAATGGAACCCTCACTGGAATTTTGTTCCCAAAGTTCCCTGTCTAGTGCACAATAAGACTTAAATCTCTCAGAAGAGCTACTCTGCACTACTATTAGAAAGTTGTTCTAACTACCCATCAGAAAACACTGTACTTCTGTTGCTCTGAGTATGGTCCTTCTCATTCTCCTGGAAGCAGGGTCCAGCACGTTGTCTCAAGGACAAGGACATACCTTTCACACAACTGAGGAGGACTTTTTTTTTTTTAAAACAAAGCTACGCCACAGGGTTCCTATGAATACTAGTGGGTAAAATTCTGTTCATACAGCTTTAAATGGTTGAGTCTGTTCCTTTCCAGTTGGAGGATTGACTAACCTGACATTCTTTAAACATATACTCTTGGATAAGATTAATTACATACTGAATGTGCTGCTAAGGTAGTTGAGGTAGTTTCCACCTCAAAAGTAGGCACCTAGAGTTCAATTAAACTAACCTCTCATCTTGTCCCAGTGACTTGAATATTTTGAGGTAGAGGACTCTCTCTAGACTGAGCGGGTTCAGCACAGCGCATTGTTTCTCCAGAAGGAGAACCCTTATCAGATGGTTGTGGGCCCTGCTAGCCTCTGATGGCAGCTGTGCTGTCATGTTGAAAAGCACACCATCATTTTTCAGTCATCTGAAAGACTCCAGGGAAAGTAGGTTTGTGCTACACTCTGATATAAGTGTATTGCAGTTGCTTTTCTTCTATTCCTCTTGCTATCTTTTTTTTTTTTCCTACTAAATGTAACAAATAGCGTAGAATCAAGACTCAAACTTCGAACTCCTTTTCTCTTAAGTGAGCAGCATCTCTGTGCTGATTTTTGCTGGGAGAGAATTGATTTTCTTCACAGTAGCTAGTACAGGGCTGTGTTCTTCATTTTTGCTGAGCAGTGCTTATACACAATCAAGGCCTTTTCTGCTTCTCATACCTCCCCAACAGTGAGGAAGCTGTGGGTGCGCAAGAAGTTGGGCGGGGGCAAAGCCAGCACAACAGATGTGACCACAGGGATATTCCAAACCATATGGTGTCATCCACAGTACGTAAGGGAGGAGGGGGGGCACATTCAGAGTGATGGTATTTGTCTTCCCAAGTCACTCTTTATGTGTAATGGAGCCCTGTCTTTTTGGAGATGTCTGAACAGCTGCCTGACCATGGGAAGTGGTGAATGAATTCCTTGTTTTGCTTTGCTTGTATCTGCAGCTTTTGCTTTACCTGTTAAACTGTCTTTATCTCAACCCACAAGTTTTCTCCTTTTTACCCTTCCAATTCTCTTCCCTATCCTGCTGGTCAAGGGGTTAATGAGTGGCTGCCAGCTGAGCTTAAAAAATGACACCTCCTAGGTACGTGTATTAGCCCCAAGTTTTTAAAATAAAAGGTGATCAGACTGTCATCACCTGTCCTCTCAAAAGCAGTGCTGACAGGGACCCAGTTCAGTAACTCTTTGCTTGAATGATATTCAACAAGAAGTTCCCCCTCTACCAAGCCCAAAACTTTGGCATTACTCTGCTTTACTTCTGACTTGTTAGCATAGTTTGTCCATTCTCAGTCTGCACAAATGACAAGACTGTATGAATCACCCCTGAGGAAGGTTTAAGCAGGTTTTGTGTAGGCAGAATTTGGATCAAGATGTAGATTTAGGTGTTAGATTCCTGTCTAGAGCTCATATTAGACAAGAGCAATTTTTTCCCAGTAATGTTTCCCAACAACAAACCAATATTTCAAAATAAAAATGAAGAGTTTTTAAAAGCCTGCTTAATTATAAAATCACAGTGTATGCATCCTTTAGGGTAAGATTTCTAGTTTATCTTTTCAGACAAATATTCTAGATTTATTTTCACAAAACAATTGCATGAAATGGTGCGATTTAATACAAATCAATCACATTATTAAACAGAAATATTTTTATGTATTAAATTGATTCATATTTTGATTATAGGATTGCAAAATGGGGTGAAAGGTACCTGTAATAGCCTTTGTAAAACTAGAATTTGGAACATACTTGCAACAAACTTATTGTAGTGCAAGCATGAGAGAAATTTGGGTCATGCAGTAAATTTTGGCATGAAACTCTTCAGAGTTTACTGTATGATTTCAATATAGCAATATATGCTACTAAGACTGTAAGATTAATTTTCACTTTGCTATTTGGCCTAGCCAAATCTGGGAAGGAAGAAATTCATAAAGAAGCTGAACATAAAACTCAGTATACATAAAGGAGGGAGGGCCAATTTCCAATCCCTGGGGAAAAGACACAAACAAACAAACAAACAAACAACAAACTAAAAAAATCCCCCCAAAAATAGGCATTGCCTAAAAAGTTATTTGGCAGAACTGCTTTCAATTTAATTTTGGTCCAAAATGAAAAAAAACTACACAGATTTTGTTTATATCCTTACATTGGCCATGCTTCACAAATAAATGAGACTGGTGAAAATCTTATGTCTGCCAAGAAGGAACCCCCCCTTTGATTATTGGCATTTCAATGCAATTACAGAATTCAGGTTTAAAAATTAGACTGAGTGATAAAAAGCATATTCTTCATAAATATTTAACCTTCTTCAGTATGACAGTAATTACAGTGTGGAGCTCAGTAGCTGCATATTCCATTTAAAAGATCTGTCATGCCTTCCATTCGAAATACTTCTTTTCAAAGGTTTGCAATGCCAAGATAAAAAGAAAACTCCCTCAAGGTGGAAACTTGGAATAAAGTCTTATCTTCTAAAAATTATTATTAATGGTAGATTCTGAGGATGAGAGAGACTGAAATATAGTGAGATTTTACAACCACTACTTTCTTTTCCTGAGCAAAATATTTAATAACATTGCACAGTCATTCCATTTTTATGCTCTAAAAATATCCGGAAAAAAACTGCAAAATAAATTCAAAAGGAAAAGACTGATTTTCAAAAAACTTTTTTTTAAATTGTTATGTCCTTTGATCTGACTGATAATATTTTCTCACTTAAAAAATACTTGAAATAAAGTATTTGGTGTTGAATACAATTGGTTCAGGTGAAATGAAATGTTTCTTTTCCATAGACTCTCGATAACCAAAAAAACTATTATTCAGCTTTTGGTAGGTATTAATACATTTTGATGATTAAACCCATATTTTCCTCTTATGGAAAGCTAGTGAATATCTTTGAAGAAGGTTTTCATAATACTTAACTCAAAAGTCTAAGTTGTTTAACAAGGGAAGCTAATTCATCCATTTGAAGTCTAACGGTCTGGAGGTGGGGGTAAGGTGGGAAGAGGGAAAGTGCTCAACTTCAGCTGTGCTCATTAGCTAAGTGAAGATAACAAGTCTTGTCAGGAGGGGCTGATATTCGTGACTGTGCTGGAACCCAGGCATTTGACCTAGGTTTTCACTTGTGACAGAAGTAGGATGTTTAAGTCTCTTGCCAGGGCAAAGTCTTGGTTTGTTACTGAGCAGTTGCAGTCAGAGCACCTTAGGAACAACGAAGACTTCCCCTTTCTTGCAAGGAGAGAGCAGGAGTGTCTCCCAGGAGATATTTTCCCATTCTGTGCCTACACAGAGTGGATAAGAAACTAGGCTAGTTTGTGTGTAGGTGGTTATGGGGAGGAGGTAAATAAAGACACATATGTTTATATGGCACTTCATCTCTACTGGAAGTCAGGTAGATTTGGAACCCAGCTGCTGCTTATGAAGCTTTGAAAAGCGTCTCCTCTGTCCTTGGAGCTAAACTATTATTAAACAAAATTTCTTTGCAGCTTCATGGGCCTATAAGTGAAGAATATGTGGATTCTGCATACTCCTCTTTAGGATTAGCCAAAAAAATGCAGTCAAAACTAGAGTTTCACTTCAGATTCTCTTAAGCACTGAAAGATTTAAAGAGAAGTTATCTGTGCTTCACTTCATTCCTCTTCCAGGATTTTTAAAAAGTACTAGGAACCTTTCTCTTTCTTTGGAGTTCATAATAGCTTTAGCCCTAGCTACCTGTCTACTATCACAGGCTATTTTTATTCATTTACATTGCTTTGCATTTATGACAGTGAATGTCACTGCATTTTTGTCACTGTACCACTTAGTTAGCATGAGTATTTTCTGAAAATCTTGACAGTCAGCTTTAGGGTTTTTTCTGGTTCAAATAATTTTGAATTATATATAAACTCTCTTATTTCCATATTCATCCTTTTTCCACCTTTTTCAAAATATGCTGCATAGCACCTGGAACTCAATTCTAACTTCCTTCTGCTGTCAAAACCAAGTATATACTCTACTCTCTGTTCCATATCTTTTAAACAGTTGCTGACCTAAGAGGGGACTCTTCTTTATTTCCTGTGACAGCTTCATTTCTTCAACAATATTAGCTTGATCATCCCTACTGATATGCTGATGACTTCAGAAGACCCCCAGCAGACATGTGAAATAGGAATTCCCCCTATAGAGAGACTCTTCCTTCAGATAACATCTAACCATTTCTCTGCTAACTCTACTACATAGGATACTCATCACTCAGTATAAAGTGTTTTTGCCTGGTTAAGAATTTCATATTTCTACATTCTCTCTAGGAGAGTCCTTAACATTTATTTAGTATACAAAAAGATATTGACATTTAGATAGTTATTCAGCTAAGTAGCCTAAAATGCTGTATGAATCTACACATCTATCTAATGTAAAAGCCAGGTTCACTGATCCTTAGTTTTTTCAGATCTTTTCTGTTTCTTCAGGAAGTCTGGTATCACACTGGCCATGTTTTATCACTCCTATACCAAGATTGATTAAACAATGGATGGCATACCACAGTCATTGATCAAATACACTTCATTAGGTGCTATTTCCCTTCCTACTGCTCTATATTTACTGAATTTCAGAGAGGGAGAGAAAAGCAAAAACCAAGGAGTGGAGTGCACAATAAAAAATTGTAAAGAAAGGAGAGAAGAAGTCTAGCCACAACTCAGACACAAAACGATACACAAAGAATAATAAAAAGGGATTTAAATGGAGCAGAGGTATAATTTTTTTAAAAAGAAACTTGTTTTTTCCCTAAACAAAATATTCTATTGAGGACTGTTCTGTTCTCAGCATTATATAATAGATAAAACTCACTCTCTACTTGAACTCACTGCTCTAATTACAACACCACCTCCTTTCTAGGGTTACAAAATGGAAGGTTTGAGGTACTCATATCTCCTCCTATTTGGACCCATGACAAATTCTACTGATGTGCAGCTTTCTTGGATCAAAACCTATGAAAAAAAGAACTGTAAAATGAAATAATCTTCATTCACTGTTAAAAGATCAGTTTCCTTCTAAAATTAGAATATAAATAACAAGGTGAGGCTTGAAGCAGGAGTCTGAATGACAAATATTACTTGTGAATAAACAAGCAGGTCATAAATTCATAAAATTGAAAATATGAGGAAAAATGAACATGTTTTCCTCAGGAGGGCCTGCTTATCTAAGGATGAAGCTGTCATTACTGGGACAAGGCTACCTCTCTTTTATGCACTGTGCTACTTCTTCACTATAATCTGTCACATTTTAACCTCTTCATGTAACCATGACTGTCAAGCAACAAAGACATTTCCCTCACATTTTCCTTCAAATGTGAGTCCTCATTCGCCTACACTCTTTCCAAACTCTTTATACAACTTAAGAAAAGACATGAGAATAAAAAGATTATGGCCTAGTATTTTCTTTGAAGAAACCCTAGTTATTAGGAACAGATAATTTTTATGGTTTGATTTCAAGGCAGTGATAATTTTTGATGGTGAGTTTATATGGTTCAGCTATTATTTAAACATTGTTAAAATGCAAGAAGCACAATAAAGGAAATTTATTTCACTGAAGTTGCTCGAGCTTATGTGAGCATAATCATGTAAGTATGAATATACACAAGTGTGTAATTTTAGGTTTATTTCAGTTCAGTAGTCTGAACTTCTCTATGACTAAGAGAAGTTATAGAGTGTCCATTACAGACACTCTGATGGTCCATTATGGAAAGGTGTTAGAAGACCATAAGCTCTTAGTTTTCTTTATCTTTTTCCTCATTCAGTAGTGAACACACCTTTAAAGGTAAATATTACACAGCAGCTGAGGCTTAAGCACTAAATGGAGCTTAAAAGCTCTATGTGTGAATGCTGGACCTCACTGCTGCCATGCAGTCTGGATATGCACGAGGGTGTCCTAAGCTACCCAGAATGCTTAAGCCTGCCAGGAACCACATGCTCTAGAGCGTACATATGTTTACAGGTTCGAGATGTGTTTACATTTTGTGTTGAAAATTATGTGAACTTAAGAAATTTGCATTCCTATGCTGCCCTGGGTCACTTAAGCCTCTTGTCCTTACCTCTGCTCTGAAGTCTATTCTCCCTTCAGGGACCTCTTCCTTTGTGTTTATGTACTATGTGCCAGTAAAATTGGTTGCAGGGCTTTTCAATGAATCAGATCACTAAAATTATCTAAATTTTTTATCTCCCCTTGGAAATATTTTGCAGCTGACAACCAAGTGCCCTAGAAAAGGCAGTCCTAACCAAACCCTTCCAGAGATCCTGCTCTTCAGTACCTTCAGAAAACTACTTGTATTACAACCATTATTATAATCCAACAACTATTAACCTTCAAAGAAGTGCCAAAGAACTGTAAGAATTTTGCAAACAAAATGTAATTTTGTAATTAAACCTTAGTTTTAAAGTCAGAAAGGATCCATATGTAGATAATAAACAGATACATACATTAATTTATTGCCATATAATAAGTAAACAGTATAACTTCAATGATCTGTTGTCAGTGGAATGCCTGACCTATTTAAGGTACATATTTCTAACTGGGTATTCATAACTGTAAGAAAGATTCCATTCTTACCAACAATTGCTTCTGAATCTTTGTGGCAAAGATCAACAGAGAGGGGGTAGAACGCAAGGAACATAAATGGAAATATCTTAAATTACTACATGCAGTTCCAGATGATAGATATTCTCAGAAAATTCGCATAGCAAGATAATAACTAGAAATAAAACTCTAATCATACTGCAGCAAAGCAGAGAATGTGGTTACTGGTAAGAGTCCTGAAACAAAATCAAAGGGGAAAATAAAGAAAATGGAAAATTCGAATATAAGTACAAAAGATTGCACACTAGAAATAGAGCTGTGATGGGGAAAACTACATGTGAAGGATGGAGACAAAAGATGAGGAAAAGACACACCCCTTCCTTTCTAAAATCTTACTGGAATTTTTTAAAAAACTGAAGCAAGGTAGAATAGAATTGGGATGTTATACTTTACAGTGAAAGCCACAGAAAAGGATATGAAATAGGATCTCTCATCCTAGCATACAAAACATCTCAGCCCAGAACTATAAAACTTCACAAATGAGATTTCCACTCAGCACAACTAATGCTTGCATGTCAAAAGAAAAATGAAAGGTTGACTCCTCTGTTATCAGGAATTAATTTAGTGCTATTGACTTCAAATAGAGATGGAGCAATTAACGTCAGCACAGAACCTGGCCTGATCCATTAGTTTCTATATTAACAAGAGGGACCACAATTCTCCGTTAATTTGTGACAAGCTTAAAACAGTTCTGACCGTTGTCGCTCAGAAAGTGTAAGATGTAACAAGCACTGCAGAGAAGTTGGAGGAAGTTCATTTTATGAGAGACAGCTCTTCATTCTCCTAGCAAAAACGATACAAGTGCTAATAATCTCACTAATGTTTTTACGTGCATACAGTGAGTATATATATGCATTGAGAAAGGACCAATCCTTTCTGGAAATCTGAGAAACACAAACATATCCAGGAAGGACAAAATTTTTCTTTAAGATGTTATCATGACAGATATATTTCTCAAGTCTCATCTAACTCCGACTGGCTGAACACTCACGGTGACTGACACAGTGGGTCATAGTACCTCAAAACTCCAGGTGTGAGGGATTTTTTTGTTTAAACCTAAAAGTTCAGGTCTTCTGTCCAGATTTACTTCTTTCATTTTGTTTTAGCAAAAGGAGAAATCCTGACTTTTTGTCTATCCCTGCAAACTACTGGAAGAGTGAGCTGAGCTGAAGCTCTGAGCATATTGACAAAACACAATTTTTAATGATCTTCCTGTTACTGGTAGAGTTAGATTGAAATTTGTCACTAGGCTGTTACATCAGTGTAGAAGTGCTCTAGAAGAACAGGATGTGATGCACTATTTGAGAGAAGCAGGTAGGTTTCTTACAGAGGCGAGCACATTTACTGGCAGGTCACCCAATTTCCCGGCAGTGTGTCAGAAAAGCTAAACATAGCCACAATTCTGGCAACTGCAGAATAACAACAAAAGCCATGAGTGGTAGGGCTTTGGGGCTCCCTGCAGGGACCTGGAAACCTCTTGGTCATGGGACTTGAGCAAAGCCAAGATGGTTGTGATGGCTGGATGGGGTCAGGGATGTGTAAACCATCACTACTGTGGTGTCCAGGGAGTTTAAGGAAGTTCATCAACGCTTTGCTTTTGAAAAATCTATATAAATGATTCTTTGTGGTTTTAATTCTTCGGGAAGACAAGAGCTCAATACATTCCCTCCTAACAGAAATTACATTAATTTGATCAAATGCAGAAAAATTCTTTAAACCCTCTGAGTCTCCTACTGAATGTAATTAGATATTGCAATGAACCTCAGTAGATGGGCACCCAACCATATCATGAGGCATCCTGAGAATCTGTGAGGCTTCAATGTCCTTGCTGGTCTGGTCCTTAAAATAACTTCTAGAAATTAATATTTTATTGGAGATAGGTCTGCAGGAAACATAAAAAATGAAAGCAGGCAAATTATTAAACTGCAGAATTTAATGCATATATTCAATTTTTCTCTTTCAACAGGAACTTTCATACAACAGTGACAAAGTTGTACGACTGGATCAAGGTGTTGGGATTGCACATGACGCAGGGCATCAACCTCTCTCATTAATATCTCTGTGTCCTGTGGTCTATGGATGGCTAGGAATAGTAAGCCCTGGAAAATATATCTGTAAAAAAAGAAGAAAACCCCCAAAACTCTGAATATAATAAACTCATGAAATTGAACAAGAGTTATTTAGAACTGCCTAGACCACTAAAGCTAGGGAGTCTACATAGAATAGAAAATATTTTATTTTAAATCCATCATCTGAATATTCTTCCTTTTATCCATGGAACCTTTGTCTCCTTCCAGCTCCCTGGGAACTGGCAGGAGAAGAATTACTTTATATAAACAATGAAATATTTATTGTACATTGGACTAAATAGTTCATCATGTAAGTCACACACCTGAGAATACAGAAGACAGCATATTTGACTTTCTAACAAAAAAATTTATTCTGGAGAATAAAAATATTTGCTGCAGGGGGCTTATTTGGAGGGAGAGGGAAATTTCTGAAGACTCTAAACTTCCTTCAAGGACTAGAGTTGTTTGGAAATTTTTATTATTCAAAAGAAAAATCTTGTTGCAGATATTCAAGTCATTCCACTGCTCAGAACTCCCTCTCACGTCAGTTCAGCTAGCAGACAGCTCAGAAATTTGCACTGCCAGGATGTCACTTTTCTATTCTTTTGGCAACCCACCAAAAAAACAGAGCTCTTCTAGTTCTTGATTTACCTGTACACTTGACTGGGCTGCCATGCTTCCCGTGGTTCCAGCGGGAGCTGCCTGCACATGCCAGCCATCCTAAAGGGAAACCCACAATAAGACTGACTGTCGGCGGAGAGGGCACGGAGAAACCGCATGCAGATCAATATGATCGAAGGCAGAGTCTCGTTTATTAAGTGCTA
>JAYRBT010000139.1:60186261-60208291 GCA_036023395.1 Myiotriccus ornatus
CCTTTTGCTGGTTCAGGCTTAAGGCCCACTAATATGGCTTGTCCATATTGTCTGTTCTTTAGTCAAACATCCCACAACTGACAGAGAGTAGTCATAAATATTTGAAGAGTTCCATGTTGGATATTCCTAAAGTACAACATTTCAGATACTTCCACTGTACAGAAAATCTCACATTTCTTGTTTTCTGCTCAAGTTAAAAAGAACATTAAAACAAGGGAAAGGTCCTGGGGAGTTGACTTACAATCTCCTTCACTGATTTTCTTTTAAGCTTCATTTCCAGCTCTGAAACAGACACTACTAGCCAGCCCTACAAACAGACACTCAAGTTCTGCCAGTACCTAAATTGGTCCAAAAATTGATCCACAGATGACTTCCATTAGATAGAAAAAAAAAATATATAGTTAGAAGGTGCTTACTTGTCACAGCTTACTTTTTGTCATAGAACTCCTCTAGGGTCCTAGTATTAAGAAAGTTCATTCAAATCTAAAATGACAGTTCCTAGGATGTGTATGGTGAATGTATCAGTGACATTTTAAGAGACATTTTACCTCCTTAGCTGTCTTCTACCAACAATTTGTCAAAAATTAAACAAGAGAAGAGTGCTGAAAAGCATAGGCTTTTGGAATACAGAAATTCCATCTAAGGAGAAATTAGCAAATAAACCCCATGACAGTAAGAGTTGCTGGGAACAACAATTAAGCAAGCTGAAACAGCCCAAAAGCACTGAACAAGAAGAGAAATCTGCACCATAGCATAATGATGTAACATGAGATTTAGCTTCCATGTGGAAGAGCAGACATGGATTGCCTATGCTGATGATGTTGCATGGAGGTTTTGGATTTGGTCAGAAGTCTGAAGACATACACCCATTCTTCTACATTTTGATAACTCCAAGTACTAAAACAAGGGCAGTTTCATTCCAATTATGAAGAATTTACAATAAAAATTTTCTCAGGAACTGTGAAGTCATCAAATGTCCTTGTGCATAAAAGTAAGTCCACCTTCACTACTAAGGGGAATTTTCTAACACAGATGAAGAACAAAAAGTTCCATAACACAAGCATCTGTTCCTGATTGATTAGGTAACAGCATTCAAAAGTCTTCTACATCCAACACTCTGTATGCTGCCATATTTCCTCTGTTTAAGTTGTGTGATCTCTGTGCACAGAGTAAACACAACATGCACATAGTATTGATAAGAGGAGACGTTATATTTGGCAGCATCACTGGATTCACTTGCAATAGGAAAAAGTTACTTAGAAGGCCCCACAACAACCACAGCATGCTCACTGTGCAACAGTTTTAAATCTAATACCAGATACTCATGCCTTCGTAACTATCCCAATTTCGTCACTACATTTCCTGGTGTCTTTTTTTTGAGTATTTACATCTGCCTGGAAAATAGTCTCACTAGAGAAGAATTCACAAGCAAGGAAGAAACTGGACACATGTAAAACATTTAAAATCCTTAAAGTGAAAAATATTCACTGCTGAAAAGCCTTTTCACAGCAAAAATGCCCCTTTAACAAAGAAAAAGTGAAGTGCTGTTTACAACCCCTCCTTCCCCATGATTTCAGAAGAAACACTGCACATATTTTGCTGTTGGTCACAGCGCATCATGTAAGCTTTCTGAGCATCTGCTGCATGTTGGTGTGGCACTTCATGTAGCTGGGCCCTTATCCTCAACTAGGGTTCAGTCACCATGCAAAAAAAAAAAAAAAAAAAATCACAGTCGTAATAACAGCAAGGCAGCTTTGCTTACTGATACAATCTGGGCTCGTTCTTTCTGACTGATGATTAAAGGTCCCTTCTATTCTTACCATTTCCATGGAATTGTATGAGGTTATGCTGTAGTCTACATCCTTTATAAAAGCAAGGGATCTGATATAACATTTGTAATGAAGTATTAACTGTCGTAAAATGGAAAAAAACTTTCAGAACTTTACAAAGCTTTCAATGATTTATAGTGATTGTATATCAAAGAATGTTGGGGGAGGGAGTGAAAATGAGACTATAATAATTGAAACAAAGGCAGAAGAATAAAGAAATAGAGATAAAAAGAGGAAACAACACTGATAGAGATGCTAGGGCATTAGAAGAAAAATAGCACTTGCAATTTATCAAGTTATTCCAGCCTAGATACTACTCAGGGTGACTCCAGCATTCTGAACAATAACATTTTCACTTGCTAGAAGTAGAGGTCTATTTTCCAGTAAGAGTTAGTATCACAATGAAGATATATCCTCTTAAGACTCAATAAAAAAACCCAACCAACAAAAAAACCCACAAACAAGCAAACAAACAAAAAAAACAAACAAAACCCCAACTTGAACACCTGTGTAGCTGAACACAGACAGTCGCTTTTATTGTCAATGAAACTGTTTAGGGTTTCAAAGCTTGGTATGTACACAGTGAGCTTTTGGCTAGTTTGTTCATGTTTTATGCTAAAATCTTATTATCAGAAAAAGAAAAAAAAAGGGAATGTGCCTTAGATAAATACTTATAAACTTATTGTTAGCCCAATTATATTTTGATGTGAAATCAAAATACAACATCCAGTTATAATTATTACCGAATAATTCTACAGGAAATTATATATCTTCCTAGTACCTACCCCTTTTCTCTAATGCTACTTGCACTTTTATAATACCCCTCTAGGTCCTAAAGTCAACAACTCCAGGCTTCCGTAAGAAGTAGGGTGCGTGGAAGCCTTACTCAAAAGAGCTATTTCTTTCTTCCAATTAAAAGGAAAGGCTGATGTTTGTTACCTAATACACCTACACACTTCTCAAATAAAGTAAAATCAATTCAGGCTAAGACAAGCCCAGACAAGTCCCACATTCCTGGACTTTTTAATAGTAATGAAAAAAATTATTTTTACTGCTCTGTGTCTTTGATTAAGACATATAAATGCTTGTATACAGTGCAGAAGAGAAGGGTAGGTGCACAAACATGCCTTACTGCAGTAAGAGGACAGCCTATTGACTATCACTGTGAACACATGAACCCTAAATGTAGTTGAAGTGATAGACACAAACCTACTCTCAGATTTACTGTTTTGAAAATCTGTTACCACATCAGAGTGCCAAAGCACAGGTATAGTCACATTTCTCATTCATCTGACATGTGGCTGATGTCTATAATTACAGTGCTGTATAAATTTTTCACATCATGTTTCTAAGTATTAAATATGTAGCATAAGATAACTTCTCCTGAAGTCAGATGGCTTTGCTAGTGGAAACTCATGTCCCTTTTAATTACTTAGAACTTTTGAAGAACTATTGCCTGAAAGATATGGAATGAAAAAAAGCTACTTGGATTTTTAAAAAGTCTAGGAGAAGATACTTGGGAAATTAAGCTGCCTTGAGTGATGGAATCAGCTTTCCCATGGGATTGTAGTGACAGATTATGTGCAGAATGGATTAGTGGTTAGCACAATAGGTGTTAACAGTGTTGGAAAGATTCAACGATATAGTTTATTTTAAAATAGTGTAAAAAGGGAACAAATAAAAAGGCTTGCTGAAGAAAAAAATTTGCATTAATTGGATTTAGGCAAGGTAGAACTGAAGAAAATTTTGATGCACAAAAAGACAACAGGGATTTAGGTTCAAATTACCACAAAATCCAATGGCACATATATATAATCCTTGACATTAGAACAGCTTTCTGTAGGTTACTTTCCCAGAATTGTGATTAAAATTTGACCAGAATAATATCTTATATCATTTATTTTTATAGCTCTCAGTGTAATATGTAGTCAGGAAGAGAAAAAATACTTGACGAAATAGACTTCTGGTCTGATTTGGTGAATACATTCCAGTGTAAACACTGCTAATATAAGAAATTAAGTACATGTTTAGAGAAAATATGCAGCTTGTTACTCAAATAAATTTGATAACCTTTTTGGTTTTATTGTGTTTGTCTGTCAAGGTTTTGGTAGTAGAGGGGCTACAGGAGTGAGTTCTGTGAGAAGGTGCCAGAAGCTTCCCCCATGTCTGACAAGAGCCAATGCCAGCTGGTGCCAAGGCAGACCCGCCACTGACCAAAGCTGATCCCATTGGAGACATTGGTAACTCCTCTGGGATAGCCTGGTTAAGAAGGGGGGAAAGCTGCACAACTGCAGCTGTAGAGAGGAGTGAGAATATGTGAGAACAGCCCTGAAGACATCCTGGTTAGTGAAGCTGGAGAGCAGGAGGTGCTCTGGGTGCTGAAGCAGAGATACCCCTGCAGCTTGCGGTGAAGACCATGGTGAGGCAGCTGCGCCCCCGGAGCCCACAGAGCCCATTGTTATTAGGAAAATGAATGGGAAGGTGCCAAACAAGCACGGGCTAAATTATAGAGTTATCCTCTCTCTTGTGCAAATTTTTATTAATAAGCAAAAAGAGGCTGAGAATGTCATCACAGAATTCTTATTTAAAGAGTAAGCTAGAGTGGACATGTGAATCAGGCATCTGTGACAAAAAAAGCTGACAAATTATTCTAAATGTTACATGTTCTGGAAGTAGAGCAATACATTCTAAGGTTGTTAAAAATTTAACTATATTAGTTACAGTTCAGCATTCTATAAACTGAATTTATTGCTGATTGAAAAATTCCTTTAGTTATGTCAAGACCAACTCTCAACTTCAGGCTTGACTTAGAAATTGACATTTTTGTGTTGTAAGTGCTTGAACAGTTCTATAAAATACAGGACTAAAAATGTTTGTGTGGTGTTGTAGCATCCCAGGTTTTCTGTTTCAGATTGCATCTCAAAATTGAACTTGTTAGTGCTCTGGTCAGGAATAGAATAACATGTTGGACTGACTAACCCAGAGATTTTGAATCAGTTATCCTTAAGTAGCTGACATGAACCAACAGATGACAGTTTATGCTGAGATTACCAACACATGAATCATGAAACACAACCTCTCAGTTACATCAAATTTCATCTGCTATTTTTAAAACACACCATCTACTTCCCATTCATCTCAAATGGTCTGCAAATAACAAGGTAGCATGTAATCCCTATACAGTAGCCACTCTGCAGTCTAGGGCTTATTAAAGATTGTTGTGTTGGTTGGTTTTTAGTTGTTGTTGTTGTGAAGTTTGTTTTGGGGCATCTTTTTGATGCTGAAATAAATCTACAGTTCATGGGAGTTTGGCTCATTAAACTTCAGTTCTGTAACAAACAACATGAACATGAAAATGGAACAAAAATTTGCCCTTGCAAAGATGTCCAGTTGCACACCAGATTGTGTCATCTAGAGTGTAGACAGCAGGTCCGGGGAATTGACAATTCTCATTTGGTTGACGCTTGTGACACTGTATCTGCAGTACTGTGATTGAGTATTGGGTTCCTTAAGATAAGAGAGATGTTGCCATGCTGCAACTAATTCAGGAGATAAGCTACTAAAATAGCCAGGGAGTTGGAACACATGGTTTATGAGAAGCTGAAACAGCTGTGTTTGTTCAACATTAGGAAGAGAAGGCTTAGGGGACATCTTGTTGCTTTGCAGAACTACTGCCTAATGCAAGGATTTAGACAAAGTAGGCACATGGTGCTTTTGCAAAGATGGACAGTGAAAGGACAAGACACAACCCATGCTTTCCTACCTCAGTGAGAATCTTGTATTCTCAGACACTGTCATAATACGGCCAAAAAGAAGATCTCGAAAATTCTGAATTGTCTTTTAATATTTAAAAAAAAAAAAAAAAAAAGGGAACTATCTTATTTTTAACAGTATTTTTACTATTGTACATTCTTCTAGAATTGTCATTTTCACACCGAGATGCATATGCCATGTTTTAATGCAAACAACTACCTATGTGGAGATGAGAGATTTTAAGAAGTTACAAGTGATTAATGATTGTTAAAGAGCATCAGTTTTCAACTACCAACAAGGCAAACAAGGAGATAAGATCCAGTGATGAAAATGTTGCAAAAGGCTCACTTTGAAACAATAAGTCTGTCCTAGGACAGAAAAATTTCCTTGCTAAAAGCTACTACAGTCTGGAAAATCAGATGCCAAATAAGAAAGTCTTCAGTCTAACATTAATAACCAATTTGTATTGCTGGTGTCTTGGGGAAAATGAAATCACTTTGCTTTAAAAGAACTTCTTACTGAGTGAATGTTTTATCATGCAGTGCTTGGTAAAATAAACAAACAAGCAGAAAATGTAAAATGCTTACAAAGACTAGATAAAAATACTATGCTCATAGATGACTTTGTCCCAGTTTAAATGAGACAAGGGTCTTTTGCTGAGGATGAGTTATGAGAAAAGACCCAAACTCCTTCCTCTAAGCCATTATAAGTTCAAAATTAAGAGGCTCCGATTGAAGGAAAAAAAACTTATGGAAAAGGAAAACTAACAGCCCTTTATTAAAAGGTATATGTGTACTAACAGAAACACGAAAAAAACCGAGTAAAACAACCAAACAATACTCCTCTACCCACAAATAATCCCCTTCAAAAACTAACCGATAAAACAGGCAACAGGAAAAAATGTAAACAGTTCAATTTTGCACCCTTTGGTGCAATTCCAACCACAGTCGATAGGTGGCGCTGTTGGGTCACTGGAGGCGCGGAGTTTGTAATGTCCTATAGCAGTCATCAGGTGGCGCTGCTGGATCACTGGTTGCCGCCAAGTGGGGGGGGGGGAATTGCCCCCCCAGGGTATGTCTGAGAAAAGAAAGAAAAAAAGCCAAACCAGAAAAAACTCAGTTTCCCTTCCCTTCCCACACACCGGGAAAAGAAGGGGGGGGGAAGGTGGGGGGAAGGGAAAACAGCAAAACAGAAATTTCTCCCAATGGAAGAAAACTCATGATTTTCGGCTGGTTAGGACGTCAGGCAAAAACTGCAGCTAGCAACGCCTGGGCAAAGCAACAGCAGCAAAAAACTCCTCCTCCAACAAGGAAAAAAAGGAAGAAAAAAACAAACCAGGCAGGTCCCTGAGCTCACAGGCACACACTAGCCTCTCCTCCTGACCTGAGTTCCAGCCACATTCCCCCCTACCAAAACTCCTCCTCTCCCGTTGTCCAGGAGACAAGAGGAAAAGGTAAACATTACCTTTTCATCTGCCTCATTTCCTGGGAGACTAATCTCTCAGCCATTAGCCAAAAGCTACCTCTTTTGTGTTGTTAAATGTTTATCTGATGGCCAGGGGGAAGGGAGAAAATTCTTTACCTGGTGTACAAGAGTTAGCTAAACCACAACAGACTTTCTTTCTCGCAGGGATACAGAGGATTTTACAAAACAAACAGTATTATTTCCCTCTTTGAAACAGAAGAAACTGAGGCAACGATGCTAAATGACTTGACAAGACACCGGATTACCTTGGACTTAGACCCGGATTCTCTGAATATCAGTTCATTGACCAAGGCACTGTTGCAGTAAGGTTTTTAGGCATAAGAGGAAACACAGGTTTTTAATGGTAAACGAACATGCTTCCAAAATGGCTTTTGTAACTTGTGTAAATTTACCCGTCTTATTCCCAGGGTTCCTCAGTCTTATCTATACCTTAAGAATGTTCTAAGAGATAACTGAGAGCTTACCTATTGGTTGTTAACCCTTTGTTATCATTGGCTGGGTAGTAAGACCTCCTGAACTCCCAATGGTCACTTTGTAATCCCCCCACGAGCTATTTAAGTGGCTACCCAGAACAATAAACTCTCTCTGCCTCTCTCCCTGCTGCTGCTGTCCTGTGGTCTCTGCTGGGGCTATGAAGGCCTGGTTGTGGGGGAGGGGGGAGCACGCTCCCCTCCAGGACTAGAGGTAAAAGGAAAGCCTCTAGCTTGGAGTCCCCAGCACTATCCACCCTCAACGTTTGTCAAGGCACTAACCAACACTTGTCTCCAATTGCCTGGCAGCATGTTCAGAGCATGACAATATAACTGCACAGATTTCCTTTGTAAAATAATAAGCCTTTTGGTCTTTTTTTTTTTTTTCCTTAGGGGGGAAAAAGAATCAATGGCTGTGGTCAGTTTGCCTTTCTAAGGTGTTGGCAAATTGTCTGATAACGACTCTATTAAGTCCACTAACATTTATGTAATCCTTAAGATTCCCAAGACTTCTCTGTTTATATAAGCAGTCATTGAACTTCAGTTTGTCCTGTCAGCTTCCTTGAGGCCTGCTACATATCTTGTCAAGAGTTACTATATCCCCAAAGGAATCACTGATTACTCTCTCAAATGGAGCTGCTGCTACATTGGAGACAGTCTTCATAACAATGGGTGGATTTTTTTGTCCCCCTTTGTAATTAATTTGAAACTGAAACATTTCACAAAACTGTAAATGCAGAATGTCTCATGTTCAGTGGGAAGGCATCTACAGTAAGTGTGCTCCACATGGAATTAGTTTCTCTATTTAGTAGACGAATGCAGTACATTACATCATTCAAGTAGGATTCAGATTCAGTATCATTTGCATAAAGAAAGTATGTTGTATTAGCACTGAGTTTTGAAATCTATTTATGAAAAGTGCAATAACTTGTCACCACAGTTAACGTAATTTGACATAGTTTAGAAGGACACTACCATGTGAAAGACATTTTGTGATAAAGCTACCTAGTGTCTTATGTTTTGCCATTGGATGATGACATCACCACTGACTGACCTTACCAGAACAGTAACGTGCAAAGCAGAGGAGACTGACAGGTGTTACGCTTGACTTCTGTTTGAAGAAATGTGGTTTAAGTCCAGATCTATCCAAAAGTAAACTTAATTAGTAAAGTGCCTTGCATGAGTGGAATCACAATAACAGTAGACTATGCTGAGTTTGATGGATTCTTGTGTGAATTAAAATATCTGAGGCAGATCTTCAAATATGTTTTCTACAGAGAAAGACAGACAAGATGCAGAAGATGTAAAATTGGTATCTACCTACTACAGAAAGCATTATTATTAGCACCAATAATGAAGCAGCATACAGTACATCAAAAAGCATCCCTTGTGTGCACCCTACATGGATTAAATTCACCCTGCTGCAGAGGATAAGAACAAAGTTAATGTACTGTATAATCTCCACATAAGTCCAAAAAGCTGTGTTATTTCAGTTGTTTTTCAGACAGGAAGGCAAAAGCAATGATAACGCTTTTGGAACAAACAATTTATCTCTTCGAATTGATTTGGCATGCATGCTTAGATTCAGGGTAAGCACACAGCACTTATCCTGACAATGGTTTTGCAATGCATAATAGAACCAGATGAGACAATGAAGACCCCTTAAAAGGTCAACTTCTTCCACTGACAGTTTTTCTTAAGTCCAAATAAAGAAACAGCATTTAGCCAGATATGTAAGCGCTTTGCTCAGTTAACAATGTGCATGCTTAAGATCACGACTGTTTAAAACTACTTATGAGTAAGCTTTTGTCGTCAATAGTGTACAATTTTGCCAGTAAGTTACGCTCTACTGCATGGTCATACACTGATCCTTTTTAGTAACTGACTGAGATAAATCAGACCAAATTTATTCCTTTTCTTTTCCCCACTTTTTTTTTTGTTTTTTTGCATTTGGTGAGATAAGATGTGACAAACTGCTAGCTGGAAGATAATTGTAAAATTGGTGTTGATAGAGATACCATATTTAAAATAAAAAACAGAAGTGGGGACCATAACATATTAGATGCTAAATTTTCCTAAGTATAGGTGCAGCAGAGGTGAAGAGAATTATAAGGCAGGTGCATACACAAAAACACACACGCAATTTCACAGTTAGTTTATGCAAGTCATTATTATGATTGCAGATGCAAATGGTAAGTCAGCTGTTTAACTGTTCATTTACTCATGTAAGTACTGTTTTCCTAAGCAATGACATTGTATATATGTAAATTGAGAAGCAATCTGATTTGTTAGTGTTATACTCACTTTGCACAGGGGTAAATAGTTACCAAAGATGAAAGGAAACAGAAGATCATGGCTGCAAAGTTGAATGGCATTAATTATTGGTGGCGCTGCAGCTCGTTATACAGCAAAACCTCTTTCTGGTTAGATGCACATTCAATAGGAGAGATGATTATAAAGGAAAAAAAGGGGGGAAAAACCGACAACTGCAACAAGAAATATTTCAAAGCTCCTGCAAAGATGACAGATGCCCATCGCCATGATCTGGAATCTCTCAGACAGAAAGACCTCTTCTGGGATATAAACTACTTCTATTACATTGACTATTTTTCTGTCAGGAGTATATGTATTGATATACACCCTGTTTGTTTCAGTATGAAACTCCTAGCAAGACAAGAATGTCTTCCAGTCAAAAACAACATAAGCAGGGATGCCTTCTACATTCAAGATAAATCTTTCAGTCAAAATATTATGCATATTCGGCTACACAAAAATTCATGCTAAGCCCAAAGCAAGCCCTAATGCCTGGGATACAAATAACTATAAAGGCATCAGTAAAATTTCCATCTCCGTGTTTTTTATACAGTTCCTGAATCCCTCCATGTGCCTATACTCTGAAAGTTCCTTCATACTGCCACTTCAGGTGCTGCTCTGGGCTTTTGTCCTCTCCAAATGCCAATGCTAATCCAAATCCCAACCTTAGCAGGAACCCTAAACCTAAGCCTAGAGCAGGGGCTGGGCCTTGACCTTAGTCCAAAACCCAGTACATGGCAAGAAGTAAAGGTTCTCAGGAGAACTCTGAAGTCCAGCATTTGCTTTGGCAGCCCCTTCCCAGCCCCATTTGAGTTACAGCTTTAGGCTTTTTCAGTCTCCCAGCAGTAAACACACAAGTGACTCTAACTTCATCTCAGGAGGTGACATAGATAAGGAAGATAAAGAAGCTAGACCTGCAGCAGGAGTGAGATAGGGGTTGGTGACATGGACTCAAAACAAGTCAAGACAGTGTCCTAGGTGTATTGTTAATGTGTAGTGCTAAGGTTGGGAAAGAGAAGAGAAGCAAACCTGCAGTTGGAGCAGGGAAGGACTAGAAAAAACAATGAACTGCAAAAGCAAACCTTCACTGAGAACCTCTTCCTGTGTGTGGCTGGAAACCTTGGTCTCTTTAAGTGGGTCTAGGGTAAGGGTTAGGATTAGGGTTAGGGTTAGAGTTGGGAGAAACTCATAGCATAGAGTTGCAGTTGGTGTGGGGCTGGGAAGGGGCTCTGAGAGAAAAGAACAGACTCCAAAACACCTCTTTCCTGACTACTGTTAATATCAGACACTGGGCTGACCTTTTTGAAAGGTTCTGGTGTTGTACCCATTGGTTGAGTGTTTTTGATCCCTGTTGTTGTGTTGAGTAGACTTTGGGGGAGGCAGAATACCATTATTATAGTTTTTAATCACACACTCCCAAAAACAATTTCCAGTGTAATTTAGGAAAACATTTCAATATGAAAAGTATGTAATGAGGTTGATCAGGAATTATTTAGCATAATAATACAGGAAAAATGTAAAGTGATGAGCTTGGGGACATGAAAAGAGAGAAGAAACAGTAAAAAGAAAGTTTAGGCAAGTCTCAAGGAAAACTCTCTCCCATTAAGAGTCATTAATCAACTACATGGGCGAAAGTGCTCCTGCTTAGGATACTGCAAAAAAGGATGGGATGCTAAAGATTAAGCATTTGACATGGTTTAATAAACCTTTCCATCAATTAAATCTTTTTTTAAAATGCAGTTTTCACACTCCATTTAACATTTTAAAAACAATATCTTTGGATGTTTAGGCTAAAAACAGAGAGACTTGTTTCTATGGGATAAAATTCTTCTTGTGTTTTCCACTGCTTTTAATCGGTGCTGCAGACTACTTTCTCTGCTCAATAATTCAATACTTTATTTTTCTCTGAGTCCCTATTCACAATTTTTTGAGGCTTTTATGGTGGTAAGGATATTATTTCTCACTAGTTGAACAAATTTAAAGATTGAAAATCTAGAAATATCAGGGACCGGAAGCTCTAAACAAATTTGATTTTGAGAAGAGAAGAAAGGGATCAGTGTCAAGGGAAATTTAAGTAGAGAGCTAATGTCATCAGGACCTTTGGAAGCATTACTTTCACAGTTAATTTATAAAGAAAATAAATAGTTCCTGACTCATTTATCACTCTTTTGGGTACATTTATGGTGATAATTACAGGTGCATTTCCTTGCGTTCATGTGGCTTAATGCTTGCATGTATCTTGTCTGCCTGGTGCTTATCTGGACTCATCCAGGAAAGAGGCCTTGCAGGGCACACATGGAATAAATTAATTCAACAAGGCCAAAAGACCACGATTCCTTTAGAGACTCCTAAATGACAGTTTTATCTAAGTTTCAGTGGCTCTTTGAGACAAATTTTCTGCTACAAAGCATTGCAGGTGTCTGGAGTCAGTGCAGCCAGCAAGCTGGAGTCTAACTCTGAAGCTTAGTGTTTAGATCCCTCAGCCAGGAACTGCCACTGTCTGAGATTCCCTTTCCTCTTTTCCTACCTTTTTATTATAGCTTTTGGTTCACTCTAGGGTACCCACTACTTTGCCTGCACAGCCCTTAACTATTAACCATCATGCAGCAGCTGTTCTTGTTAAAGTATGCTCCAGTCAATGCTAACAGCACCACAAGCAAGCACTACCAAGAGGGAGTCAGTGTGTTTAATGGCAACTACATAGTTACTGTGGGAAAAGCACCATGTAGGGACCCTTCTGCACTGTAAAGGACCCAGGAGAGGATGCATACCTGGGAAAAGCTCCCTTTTCTTCTTTATCTCATGCTGGATGGCCTAGGACTAAAGGGAAAACTTTTGGGTTTTTTTGTTTCCTTTCACCATTTCAGTCAGTGCCATGGACTGCTAACAAATCTTTGTTCAAGTGAATCTATTTCAACATCTTTTCTGCAGCAGATTCTTGTCTTGGTCAGGTCCAAACACTGATGTATGAGTCCCAAATATGCCAAGAACAATACTATATGATGTCAGTCACACAGTATGGTAGAGTCAAGTGTGCCGTTCGTAAGTGGACTTCACTTCCTCAACACCTTAGAGGTGAGCTTCTCCTAACCTTCTTCTCTAACCTCTGTGAAGCTTGCTGCTTGAAGGATTGATTGGAGTGTCAGTTCAGGCACCTTGAACTTGAGGCAGACTCACAACATTATTCAAAAGACTCTCCTTGTTCTTTTTGAACTCCTAATGTTCTTAGTAACTGATGGCCACAGGTTGGGATCCGTCCTCCTTGGGGATCCAAAACTGTTTAGAGGTTTCATAGACACTCTGATACTTAGCTCAACTAAGACCCTGCGAACCTGTAGACATCATCAGATGCTTAAGTGTCTGCAGTGACTTAGATATAGAGAACAGTGAAGGGAGCAAGGGGTTTTTGGACAATTCTGTTTAAACTGTTCAACAGAAATTGTGCCTCTTATCGCTGCAGATAAAAAGGGACAGTCATTTTTCTTTCCATTCAAATGTTACTTGTCCTGGCATTTTAGATTTTGCTAGAAGACTTTTTTCTTCACTGCAGTGACTTATTGAGTGGTAGCCTACTCTAAGATGGAGCAAGAGTCTTCTGAAAGTTATTATACTAGGAATAGTAACAATAATTTACAGCATCAATTAGTTCTTAACATTCATCATCACACATTGGACAGCATTTGTGTGTTACTAGTTCTGAAAAGGCTCAGTTTCAAAACTCTAGAGATTTGGTTTTGGGAAACTCACAGTTAAAAAAGAAAGAAATTATATTCACATTCAGTTATTAAGTAATTCAGGAGTTGCATTTCCTATGTTAGACTACTCTGATTTTTCTTCTCTTCCATCACCATGGCAGAATTATATCACAGAAAGTACACAAGAGTTGAGGTTATTTCTTCTGTTGCTTTGAAGCAATGAATGGGAAAGGGAGCTGAAAATTGAAGCAGCTGCTGCCAAAATTGTGCATAAGTCTGCAGAGAATCTTTCTGCCAATTACTCCTTTATTCTGTCTATATGACTTTAGTTCCCAAAGTGTCCTGTTGCAGAGTGCATCATCTATCAGTGAACCACTCACATGATAAGGACTAGAAAACATCACAAAAATATTTACATAAATTTTCATCTGGTTTCTGAAAAGAATTTGCTTTGGCTGTGGTTTGCTTTCCAATTACAATCTATAAAAATTCCGTATGGAGACTGGGTTGAAGAAGACTCTTGATGTGAGGTGTGAGAGAGAACACATTTTCTGTTTAGCCAAAAAAGTTCCGTATTTTCCAGAAATAGCTGTAGTTATTCAGCTGGAAGACAGAAAAAGTATTCTCTGAGTGACATAACTAATCCCAGTAAAGATCCCTGATTTATAAGGCAGAATTAGAGGTTACCTTTATCATTGGAGACCAAGGGATGTATAAACTCCACTTTTTGTTGGTAACTCAGGTAGGCCAATTTCACAGCAATTCAGCCCTGTACTGGCAGCTATGTAAAGTAGATTTCCATCTCTGAATATTTCCCAGGGCTCCAAAGAGGATCATGATACCTATGCTGCCACCATAGATTTTTGCTGCCAACAGAGCTGGTTATTCCCCTTCTGACACATCCATACAAGTTGCTATCAGGTTCTCCAATACAGCAAAACATCTAAACATCTTTTGAATGTTATCAATGTTTAAAATTATGTATGTTAGTTTACATAAGGAAAAATGAAGCAATGCTACTAATTCACTTATCTAGTGTCACAGACAGAGCACAGTAGACAAAGGTTTTAAAGCTCTAGTCTTATAAACTGAATTATTTCATACCACTAAAATGGCATGAGTTAGATTGAGGGCAGTAACTTCTACAATGCTTATGAAGAATAAGAAGAATCATGAACCCAATAGCCCAGCAGCTATGATGTTTCTTTTGATATTATGTAAGGTGCATCATATAAATGAACTAATTCTTTTTCAGAAAATGCTTTCAGAACTTAGAGCTTTTGTTGTTTCCTCTTGATGCAGCTTTTTGCTCTGAGTGCTGGCAGCAAAGTGAAATTTACTCACATCCTGATGGCCGTGTGGAGCTGGTGCTTCAGTGAGCAGAATTTAAGTGAAATCTTCTTTGCTGCCAGCACTCAGAGCAGAACATACAGGATTTCCAGAGAGAACGCTGCATTTGGGAATGCAGAAAAATACAGATAGCCAAAAGCAACCTAAAAGCTGGATTATGTGGAGGAAGAAATGAAGTGGGAAGAGGCAAGAAGAAAATTGGAGCCCAGAGAAAGAAAGGAGAGAGACAAGGCAAAAACAGCCAGGACAAAAGAAAGGGGAAGTGTAATGAACTTCAGCCAGTCCAAACAAGGACAGTTCTGGATCTTACAGTATGGTTACAGTATGGTTACATTTTTATCAACTAGAGCTGAGCAACCAATTTACAAACACAAAATGAAAGGAATAATTATATTTATAAATAAAGAATCAACTTTCAATTTGATGTCTTAGGTCATCACTGTATCTTATTTCCATTCTATTTCTCTTTGTACATCTAGTAGCTGTTTTTTCTCATGTTGACAATCTCTGAAGCAGAAGAGAGGCCCCTCCTTTTAAGTGAATTCTTGAAGTCTCCTTTGAATATCCGTTTAGTAATGATACACTTAACTAAACACCTACATAGTAGAGCTGCTGGAACTTTTTAAGAATATGGAAAACTGACAAGTCTCTTTCAACAAAGTTGTCAACTGTAAGTTTCTGTGATTCAGGTTCTGAGGAAATAAGACAAAACCTGACCTGACTCAATCTATGAGAAAAAAAAGTTGTTAAATGCCATTTTAAATGCTATTTCCTTCTCAAAGAAAAAGAAGGGGTTTTGATTCTAACATGGAATAAAACCAAATTTTGAAATCTAATGAGCTGTTACAAAACAGCACTGTTACTCCCTAGCCTCTCACATTCTTTGGACTAGTTATGAAACTATTTTTATTTTAGCAGGTTCACTGTATAGTTTTTCCCCCCATTATAGTGAGAGGAGAGACCCTTTCCTATTTCTTTAGTACAGAGAGACTTTCAGTTATGAAATTATTGATTGCTTGCCAATATGCCTCTAAATCCAAATATTTGTGCAATCCAACATAAATTCACCACTGCATCTTGCTGTGTGTTGCTGAGCTCTGTGGTCCAATTTTAATGGAATACTTGATGAAGCTGATGTGCATATTTTCATCCCACACATACAAATTCATCATCAGAATTACTGCCTTCAGCAAACAGAATACCACACACAACATTACAAATTTACATATACCTTCCTGAAAATACAGAAGGAAAAAAATGAAAGAGATAATAACTGGAAAAAAACTATCTGAAACCCAGGACTTTGAGAATGGTTCTACCTTTTTCAAACAAAGAATGAAGAGGGAAAAAAAATCATAATTACAGTCATACATAAAATAAGTCAGTCTGACAATCCGAAAGCACAAAACCCTATAGCAATCATGAAATTATAGTTTTTGATTCTCAGAGGAATAAGGTGGGGGGTCAGCCAGAACTGCCCCCTCAGAATTCCAGAGGGCAGAATTTGGCCTGTTATGGACTGACTGAGCCCACTGGGAGACAGTCCGGAGGGGCAAAGGGGTCCAGGAAGGCTTGACATTCTTCAAGGAGGAAATCTTAAAGGTGCAGTAGTATTCCATCCCCATGTGCTGAAAGATAAGCCATGGGGAAGAAGACCAGCCTGGCTGAACAGAGCTTTGGCTAGAACTCAGGGAAAAAAGAGTTAATGACCTTTGACAGGAAACTCAGGAGGGCTACAGGGATATCATGAGGTTATGCACGGACAAAATTGGAGGGGCCAAAGCCCAACTACAACTTAATCTGGCTACTGCTATAAAAGATAATACAAATGTTTCTACAAATACACAACAAAAGGAATGTTAAGGAGAATCTCCATGCTTTACTCTATGCTAGGGGAAACAAAATGACAAAGGATGAGGAAAATGCTGGCGTACCTAATGCCTTCTTTGTCTCAGTCCCTGATAATAAATCCAGTTGTTCTCAGATACCCAAGTACCTAAACTGGAAGACAGGGACAGGGAGCAAAATGAAACTCCCATAATCCAAGGGGAAAATGGTCAGTGACCTTCTACATCACTTAGACCTGTATGAGTCCATAGGGCTGGATGGGACACACCCAAGGGTACTGAACGTGGTGGCAAAAGTGCTCACTGAGACACGTTCCATCATTTACCAGCAGTCCTGGCTAATTGAGGAGGTCCCTGGTGACTGGAAGTAAGTAAAAATTATGACCTACTACAAGAACGGTGGAAGGATGATTTAAGGGGCTACAACCCTGTCAGCCTGACCTCAGAGCTGGGGAAGGTCATGGAACAGATTGTCTTGAGTGCCAGAATAGGGCACGTGCATGACAGCTAGAGGATCAGGCCCAGCCAGTGTGAGTTTATGAAAGGCAGGTCCTGCTTTGACCAGGTGACCCTCTTAGTGGATGAGGGAAAGGGTTTGGATGTGTCTTCCCAAACTTGAGTAAAGTTTTTGACACATTTCCCACAACAGTCTCCTGGACTAACCAGCTGGTCATGGCTTGGATGGATGTACTGTTTGCTGGGTAATAAATGGGGCAGAGTGGCTAGAAAGCTGTGCGTTGGAAAAGGACCTGGGAGTGCTGGTCAACAGTGACTGAACCTAAACCAGCAATGTGATGTGGTGGCCAAGAAGACCAATGGTATCCTGGCTTGCATCAGCAATAGTGTGGCCAGCAGGACTGGGGCAGTGATCATCCCCTGTACTGGGAGCTGCTGAGGTCACACCTTGAATCCTGTGTTCAGTTTTGGGTCCCTCACTTCAAGAGAGACATTGAGGTGCTGGAGTGAGTCCAGAGAAGGACAACAAGGGTGAAGAGTCTGGAGCACAAGTCTTATGAGGAGTGGATGAGGGACCTGGGGTTTTTTAGCCTGGAGAAAATGAGGTTCATTTGGACCTTATTGTTTTCTAAATTACATGAAAGGGGGTTGTAGCAAGGTGGGGGTTGGTCTCTTCCCCCAGGTAGCGAGTGACTGAATGAGAGAAAATGGCACGGGAGGTTTAGATTGGATATTAGGGAAAATTTCTTCACATAAGGGATTGTCAAGCACTGTAAGTGTTCAAAAGGTGTCTAGGTATGGTGCTTTTGGACATGGTTTAGTGGTGGGCTTGACAGTGCTGGGTTAATTCTTAAACTTGAGGATCTTAAGGGTCTTTTCCAACCTAAATGATACTAAGATTCTGTGAACTATTTAAAAAGTTGAATCTGATTTGCAGCCCTTTCCAAGTCAGTTGAGGATCTTTATTGTTTTTCAATTTTCTTTCACTGACTAAATATATTCCCATGTGTTCCTGGAAGTTTCAGCCAACAGTGTCCCGGATGAATGTTATTCTAGAAAGAGTGCTACTTCTTTGTGCTCTTTCTCCTATCGCTTTTAATTTATTCCCTGGATATTTCATTAAGAGGCTGCAAGTTCTGAAAATATTAATAGAGGTTTAAATAAAGACTAGTCTTCTTCCATTGGTCTCTCATGCCTCAGCCATTCAGTCTCTTCACCCAAATTAATACACAGTTGTAAATATACTTTTCATGCATGTTGCCTTTCCAAATTTTTTTCTAGTGAGACTGCACATCACAGAAGCAAACACACACACAGACAAAAGGGACAGTTTCTCACGTACCGTAAATCAGCAAAACTTACTGAAGGTGACAGATAAGGCCATTTACAACTTGTATGAATTTGGTATATATCAAAACATCATTTGTGATGCAAGAAGTCAAGACTGATTCTATTCTCTGTTTCACCCATGTCTTAATATTTTCCCTCCAGCCCAGATTTTAAGGCTAAGCTTTAGCACACAATGGCACCATCTGGGATAAGAAGTCACAAAAAGCCATACCCTTCCTTTGAAAGTGAATGAACATGCAGAGTTCCAGTTTGGTACACCATATGCTACTCAGCGTGTTACCACAGCCAGCCCAGCTCTGCAGAGGGGCAAGCCCAGTCTCTCAGGCCAGCGAGGGAGCAGCAGTTCTCTTCACTTCCTAACCCAGAACTGCCAGATGTGATATGGCAGGCACAATAAAAAAAGTCTGTCTTAGCAAACATTCTAACAATAGTGCTGAATTTGGGGTCAGAAAGTGGAGTAAGTGGGAGTTCTTCCTTTATTTTGAGGTATTTCTAAGGCTTTAGTAGTTGTGCAAGGAACAGAGACAGTCTTAAGAGGATCTAAGTGATGGAAAAAAATAAGCTGCCCAGCGATTTATTACACATCCTGTTAAAAAAAAAAAAAAAAAAAAAACCCATATCGTGTTTGTAGTTTGAATTTATCTCACTTCTGTGTCCAACAATTTGCTTTGTCTGCTAAATTAAAAAAAAAAATCATCTGCTTCAGACTTCTTCCTTATTCCTTATGCTACTTTTATAGCAAGACATCTATTGAACTCCTTGTTCCCAAGTCAGAGTGAGTTTAAATCTCCTGTGGTAAGCAGAATACTTCATACCTTGACTAATTTCTATAGCTTGTTCCTGAACCCTTTCAGGTATGACAACCTCCCTTTAAAGGTGCAAATATTAGCTTTGAAGACTGTGTTTCATTAATTAGTGGTAGCTGGCAATGTTCTGAATCAATGGTTTGCCTTTGGAGAATAATAATTTGCTGAAACCAAACAACTGTAGTGATGCATCTGGTGTGTCAAATCTTCCAGAAACTCTTCTTTTCCCTGTGAAGCTGTTTTGCTGGCTGTTGCAGAATCAGAACCTATGAGTTTCTGATACCTCCACCTCAAACCTCTATAATTTCTTAATGGCAAAAAAAAAAGCCTCAAATTCAGTCAAAGCTTCCTGCTCAGTGATAACAAATAAGACAACTCTGCCTTATTTCTTGGAAGAAAATGGGGCTTTTCAGTTTTTCAGACTATTTGGTCTCCAGCTGGACCTAACTGCCAGAAGTTTTTCTGAGATGTGTACCTTCATTTATTGACCTGCATAATCAGATTTTCCATCTCTCATGTACTGGTTATGCATGATTACTGAAAGATAATTCATTATTTTCTAGCATCGGTGATAGCAGATTTTAAAACTGTACATATAAGTTTTTATGCATTCCCATTTCTCCCAAGGAAAAACTGGACCAATCTGCTGAGGAGATGAGCAGTTTGTTCAGAAGACAAAATGCCTCTTATTGCTCTGAATTTGTCTAATCAAAGGTTACACTTACCTCAGACTTAAACAGGAGATAATTTTTAATTTCCCCTTTTAAGTAAGGCTTGTGTCAACTCTTTGGATAGGAAAGCTGATATATCCAGTACTTTACCAGCTCATCAGCTAGTAACTCCTTCTCCTGATGATGAATAAAAGTCACTTTGATGACAAAAGGTTTGGTTCCATGAGAATTTATCCTGATAACATCTATTCTAGAGCAGAGCATTCCTTCTCCTGCCTTGCATGAATACACCATGAGGCACCAGAACAAAATCATTACACTTCTTTGCTGAGAACAAAAAGCTAGAACCAGGTAAGCTCAGCTTCAATGTGGTTTGAACTGTTGTTGAACCACGTTTACAGGCTGTCATTCAATCAGCTTGTTCTGTAACAATGTCTCTAATGGCATCACCGTTTTCCCACTCTGATGACGTGTTTATACCTTATCTCAGCACTGCCCACTCATTTGCATCAGTATCTGTTTATGCAGCTGAGCGGTGAATCAGAGAACTGGCCGGTTTAAAAATAACTCCACAAAAAGAAAGTTTTAACTGATCAGTCTGCGCAAATAGCGGTAGGAGCAAAACTGGGAAAAGAAGGAAGAGTGTCAGGAATAATTTGAAGAAGGAGAGCTGACCATGACACCACTGAAGTGCAGTCAACCTACAGCCTCTCAAAGAACAACTTTGCATAATGCTTCTCCATCCACTGAAGTCTGTGTTTTATTTTATTCCTGCAATCAATATATATTATTAATTAAAATTACTATTTCTGATATGTACACTAACCAGGATATTTTGCAGAGGTTTCATGTTGTTCAGATTGTAAATTGCTCTGAGTCAAAATGTCACTGGGTATTTGAAAATAAATTCCTTCTGGGTAGATTATGTTATCTGTTCTGTCAACAAGGATAGAAGTATAAAAAAAAAAAAACATTCTCAGTTACCTCAATCTCAGTCTAAAGATCTAGCAAGAAAACAGGTCTAACAGAAAAGCTAGATTTGTCCATCGTAATCAGGTGGTTCCTACCTATTATAAAAACATTTTGTATAACTGTCATTTCTACTAACCAACCCACTGCCTCCCCAGCTTGCTGACTGATGGAGAATGGAATGACTATCACTAACTTATTTTCTGTAATCAGTCTCCATTCCAAATGGAACATTCTCCATTTACCACAGCTGTTTTGAAGAAGATCCTTAGTTGGAGAATTTGATAATTTATTACACTTAGTGCAATTATAGACATGGTCTAAAATTGGAGAAAGATTAATTTGCTGTTTATGTGTCTACTGGATGGAGACGGTCCAGGTAAAGGCCACAGAAACTATCAGAGGGCTGGAACACCTCTCCTGTGAAGAAAGGCTGTGAGAGTTGGGGTTTTTCAAGCTGGAGAAGAGAAGGCTCAGGGGAGACCTTACAGCACCTTCCAGTACTTAAAGGGGGCTTTAAAGGAAGATGGGCCTACTTTTTAGTAGGGCCTGTTGTAAGGGAACAAGTGATAATGGTTTTAACTAAATAGGGTAGATTTAGACTAGATATAAGAAATAAAATTTTTATGATGAGGGTGGTGAAACACTGGAACAGATTGCCCAATAAGCTGGTGGATGACCCATCCCTGGAAACATTCAAGGTCAGGCTGGATGGGGCACTCAGCAACTTGATCTATTTGATGTCCCTGCTCATTGCAAGGGGGGTTGATAAGATAACCTTTGAAGGTCCCTTCCAACCCAAATCTTTCTATGATTCTGTGATTTTATGAACTTTCAGGGTTATCTCACCACCTGTAAAAATCAGGAGGAGTTAAGAGTACTTAGCACTTGAAGACAGCTCATAAAATCAGCACCCAAGTGATATGCCATTTCCTTTGTTACATTGTTTGTATGAATTTTAGTTTCACGAATTTGTGGTGCGCTGTTGGGAACAAGGTGAACTGCCTTCAGACCTTCGTGACGCTGTCATCGTCAC
>JAYRBT010000139.1:60208729-60245449 GCA_036023395.1 Myiotriccus ornatus
AGCAAGCGTGGGTAGAGCCCAAGCGTGGGTAGAGCCCTCCTAGAATCTTCGTTCGCGAAGCCTAGCCATGATGATGTATGAATTTTGCTGCAACTAACAATTATGGTATTCACAGAATCGTTCAGGTGGAAGGACCCTCAGAAGGTGTCCTCTCCAATCTCTTGCTCAAAGCAAGAGATCATCAGATCAGGTCTGATTAGATCATAATTCTGGACACAAAATCAGCTCTGATATGTGGTTGGTATTTTCTTGTTTCTCATAGCATTTCCAGGATTCTTTCTTCACAAATAGAATGTAAAGTGGTTCCATAACCAGTAGCTGGATTATGTAACACTCCATTACATGTATATATCAATATCTAAGCATTAACTGAATGTAGTGAAAAAAAATCAAGCCAGTCAGGCATAGACTGTTTTTTCCTTGCGTATTTTGAGAATCAAGATTATTCTACCTGACATGCACAATTTTCATGAACTTGTGTTGAAATACAAAAGCCAATGTAACCTCAAGGCTAACAAGCCAATTACAAACTAAAAAAGGTTTCCTTGAAAGCCATACATCCCTTGGAACATAAAATCTGTTAAATTTTCAGCTGTTCCCACCTCTCCTTTGCTTACCTCCTGCCCAGCTTAAAAGAATTTTCTGGAGGAAAAAAATGGACATAAATTAAAAAGCCTAAAGAAAGATCTATATGCTTCTCTTCAAAGCACACTTTCCTGGTCTTACCCATTCAATTTCACTCTAAACTCCCACAAGCTCCAGTTCACTACCCTCTTTCATTGCCTTTTCAGCAGAGATTTCTGATACTGGACTGAAGCTACCTTCAGTTGCTGTAGCAGAGTCAAGTCTAGAGCTACATCCCACCAACAAATTAACTGTATGTGGGACCATTCACTAGCATGGGGTCAACTGGCATAGAACAGGCCCATGTTCCTGTCAAACACAGAATTTTCTAAGATGTGCAAGGACATCTTAACTAGCTGTTGATAATGGTCCCTGACCTAGGCTACCTTCTGAACAGTTAGTTCATGGCAAATAGTTGAGAACACAAAGGTTGTTCTGGGCCCAAAGCTTGCTAGGGAATGTTCTAACAATATAATACTACATACATTTTAGCTGTGTTTCTGGGAACAGACCTTGGGCATGTTTATATTATTAAATTAAACAGTGCCAAGGAAATGTCATAAACAAGAAGGAAAAGGGCTGAGAAATAGACTTCAGTTCATGTCCCAGTTTACTTCTTTTGAGCTTAGGCTGGAAGTTACCTCTGCTACACTTAGGACAAGTCGAACTCAGGACAGTCTTGGCAGCTTGAGCTGTAGTGCATTCAGTCCTTGTCACACCTTATCTGTCCAGACTCCATGAACCTGGACAAAGACCTGCAATAAGCAGGAGAGGCCAAGAGAACTGGGTTTGTTCAGCCATGAGAGGGATAAAGGGAGCTCTTAACTGCAATAAATATTGAATAGGAGGATATAGAAAGGACAGAGCCAAATTCTTTTCTGTGTACCCAGTGATAGGAAAAGACGCAAAGGAAACAGGATGGAAAACAGGAAATTATATTTACATGTAAGGAAGAACTTTTCCAGCAGAAGTATGGTCAAACACTGGACTAGGTTGTCCACAAAGGGTTTATAATCTTCATCCCTGGATATACCCAGAAGATAGACAAGCCTCGAGAAATCTGACCTAGATCAACCTGCTTCCAACAGAGCTAGACGACCGCCAGGGGTACTTTTCAGCCTGAATTATCAAATTATTCTACAGTGTTAAGAAAAGAAACAAAACTTTCGAGGTCCTCTCTTAAGGAAGACCTGGAGCTTGGGAGAAAATAGCTCTTAGCATGTATTTGAGGGTTTATAATATAAGAACAGGTATGCTGTTTTGAGAGTGAGCAAGGACAGCCCTATAATATATTAACTTAAATGGTTTGGCTAGTAGGCCTTTTTGAGGGAGTTTAGTGTGGGTTTTTTCCTCCATGAAAACACAGTGAAGACAAGAGCAGACTAAACTGCAACTGGTATAAAACTACTCACTAGCTGTGATACAACCTATACACAAAAAAAATTATTCCCTTGACTCTTTGGTTCTCTTCTTCCATAACATTTCACGTATGTGTACACAAGCTTGCTCTTCTCTGTTGTTTGGGCTCAAGAACCCTCTGATATTCCTTTTGGAATTAGAGTTCTATATCATGTACATCACATGTAGCTAGCCTTCATATGTTTCCATCTCACCAGCTCTCCAGCTGTTTCTGAATTTTATTAGAATCTTTCCTTTAAATCCTCATTCTTCTCTCTGCTGGCACTCACAAATACCTGGGATGCAGGTTTTTGTTTGCTTATTTGTTCCCTGTGATAGCCTCTAAAATAAAGCATGGATTCTTTGGTTCATAAAATTGCCCCAGTAGTAGTCCCAATAGGTTCTTTTTTCCCAAACCACAAATCTACAGAATGAACCCCACTGTACACAACCCAATGCCCAGCCGTTCTCCAGCTCTCCCTCTAAAATTCCTGATTTGAAACTCATTCCTTTAAGGAAATTCCGTCGTTCCTCTGCCATGAAACTGACATCAAAACTGAATCTAGTCTTTGAGCCACCAAGACAGATGAACATTAACTCTGGACTACATTTTTTCATAGGCATTCATTAAAAACGTTTTTAAGATGACAGTTCTGAAATTACTCTCCACTTGCAGATATTGCAGTAATGAAGGAGGCCTCTGGTGCCAGTCACACAACAGAGGCCCTCCCCCAGGTCTGTGTTTTGTACCACTTACCCGTGCATTTTTCATTATCATTTATTTTTATTAGCAAATTTATCCCTGACTGCCAGTCAGTCATCCTGCACGTAGACAGTGTGCTGCTCCCACAGACAAGAAAGTCAGAAGAATTTTAAATAAGGTCTTTCTAGAGTGGTTACCATCTAGACCAAATTCCCGAAGTGCTATTGCAGATAGCTAGAGTGCATCCACCTACCCAGTTTTCTACGTGGGAGGGAATTTTCATCAGGACAGGTGTCCCTCCATCAGTGATAAACAGTCTTGCGTTGTGTTTCCATGCATGCTTATTCATTCATATGTGTTTATTCATTCAGATCCACACAACAGATTTTTTGTCTTTGGTTTTGAATATGGTTTGTCTGGAAAAGCTTAGTTCACATGAATCTCTAAACATCTGTTCAAGCCTTCCTCCTTCTCAACCCCCAACTATTAAGCATTCTAGGTACACACTATGGAAATTGTACTGGGTCTTTATCAAATAGGAAAGAAAAAAAACCACAAACAAACAAACAGAAAATAAAAAAAGGAATCCTAAAATTAAACAAAAAAAAATCCCACTGACTTTTTTCACATCAAGAAAATTCAGCTTCATATAAAAGAATCAGCTTGAGGCATCAGCAGTTGAATCAAATACTGTGTAAGACCAGAAAGACAGAATTTAAAATGGATACAGGTGGTGTTCAGGCCTCAGTGCAAGAGAGAACATCATCCATTATGAAAATTTGTCTTGAATCATTATGAAGTTTGTCTATTAGTGGGCAGAACTAGGTCAAATGTTCCCAAGAGCTGGGCCGCTAATGAAACAGGTTGAAATCTAGTTGTGTTTTCATTATAATTTCTATACATTTTTTATGAAAGCTTGTACATGACCAGTAGAAAACCTAGCACAGTCCTTTCAATAGAAGTACTTACCAAAATGAGATTAAAATATAGGATTAAGTTAGTTTGGCTTTACTATATCAATTAAATCTTTGGGTTTGTTGATTTTTTTCCCCCATTGAAATAAAACTCACAGCATGAGGACATATTGCATTATTTCTATTATGTCTTTATTGAAGTCATCTCTCCATTCCACCACAAACCTTCACATGCTTCAGAGACAAATGTCCATCTGTCTCACTTGAGAGATTACTCTACTGCTGGTTGTTCCATCTCAAGGCATTGCAGAGTCGTATTTCACGAAACTGAAAAGATCTTAAACTCTAATTTTGTCAAGAAAAAGAAAAAAAATAAACCAGATAGCCACCTCTCTTCCACACAGTGTTTGAGTGCCTCATGATATCTAATGTATTTATACAACAGGCCAGTAAGGGGGGACAGACGTGCTACTGCTATACAAGCTAGGAACTGACGTACAGACTTATTTCTCAGTGTTGAGGAACTTGGCAGAAAGAAAAAAGTAATCAAAATGAATTGTTCTGTCGCAGAGCTCTCTATCATTGCCCTGAAATTGTCTACATGGCTAATGATGTTTGGTACAATACCTCATGCAACAGGAACCATCAGGTCTGAATATCATTGTGATAACTGAAATGCTCTGGAAAATATTAAAAGATCCTCATCCTAAAGGAATGCAACACATTCTAGTTGCCACATAATTCTCGCTTTGCTCCTGCTACCTTAGGTAATAAAAACCAGAAAACGGATCCCAAACTGTCAACACGCTGCATGGAATAATGAAAGGATGAAAGAGGCTCCCACTCTAAGAAAACATCCACATCTGGCATAAACTGTTAAATACTTAAATACTGTGGGAAGAACTGAGCCAAGAGAGACTGTTGAACTCGCTATTGGCATCTCAGCAAGGGCCCCCCACTACAACATCTTCCTATTTCATGGTGGAGCTCAGAGACAAGTTGGGAGATGATATCATGCTCTTCCCTCTGTTTTCCAAAGTGTCTAACGTCTATTCTATGGTTTTAACAAAAAAAAGATTTTGGTGTTCATCTATTGATACTGTTTCAGTTAACACTATTCCTATTTACATAGGATACCATAATACAGGACAAGATAAGCTACTGAAAACAAGTCACTAAGGTGAGTCTTTGAAAGAAGTGAAGATTCTGCTACTGCCCCAGAGATTGTGAGATTTCCTATTTCCTACCTACCTCTCCTTCAGCTAAGAGATTATTTCTTTAAAATCTTGGAGGTTGGTGTTATTTTTGAAAGACAGTCAAATGAACTGAATTTAGACTTCTTGACTGCATCTAAAAACCGCTTTATTTGTCTTGCTTAGTTTTCAACCATTCTGATCATATCTGTGGTCACTGGCCTCTAGTCAATATTATTCCCATGAAAGTATATGACCTTTCCAGTTATGTTTCACAGATATTTCCCAAAGCGTTACCTGAACTGAGTGCAGAATCTTTTTATAACTGATAAACAAAAAGCATATCTTAGTCTGCCCAAGCTGTAACTTATATATTAATTCAATGTACACTTCTCATACTTATTTGCTAAGTCTAGCCAGTGTAGATCTCTTTCGTGTTCTATGGAGGCTTTCCCACATGCTGGGAGAACTAAAAATTGAGAGATAATTTGGTCTTTGTGAGACCTGACAGCTTTTCCAAAAACATGGAACTATCTCCTGGATGCAGTTAAGACTCACTTCAATGTCACCTCACCACAGAGAAAACTGAAATGAAAGAATTCAATCTTACAGTATGCTGTTCATTGAGTCTGGTGAACTTGCTTCATATTGAGCATGAATGAATATGAAACACTCAAGAGGAAAGCTGGTCACATATTTTCAATGTGTCAAAAATGTTTTTTGTCTGGCCTCCATAAAACATAAAAAATTCTAGACTACTTTCAGGGATATAAGAAAAAGTCATCAAACACAGAAAGAGACAAAGTCACCAGCAAACCCCTACAGAACAATGACCCAAATGTCATTTCTTTATTTTTTTTATTGAGTGTAATTTGTGCAACTTTTTTCTTTTTTCATCCATTAAACAATTTGCTGGGTAAGAAGACTGAACTGCAGATTCCCCTTTTCTTTTCAAGAAGCCGGAAAAGCCTTTGATAACACAGTTTCGACCTTATCCCATTTTTTTACAGCCTATTTGCTATTTCTACAGTATTATTCATTGCCCATTATTATACTAATAAACTTTATTCTCTTTTATAAAGCCACCAATGGTTACATGCTTGAATGGCCCTCACAAAAGAAAGCTATAATGACAGAACAAGGTAAACCTAATAAAACACTCTTTGTTCTCAAAGTGTATTTGTGATAATGGACCATTAACTTTTATTTATTATTCACATAAATGTATGATGGGATTTGTACCCTCTCCATCTCAATTTACAGAGACCATCCAAGTTTTTTCATTGAATTTTTGGTCTCCAGGAAGAAGATAAAGGATGTATTGAAAAAGGAAGTTATTCAAAATTTTCCCATATTTTCATTTTTATTGTCTCAGCAACTGTATGCATTTACACTCATCTAAATGTCACTTTTCTTAGTTTCACACTCAGCTCATGCTACCAACTTAATTCACTTAAATATGTAATAAACATGTAGAAAATTCTAGAAGGTGAAAAATGGTACTGTTTGGATCTTTGAGTGTTTGGACTTGCTGAAATTTAGAGGAATGTCACCAAGTTTATAATTTTATATCTGAAACCAGTATTAGATCCTGTATGTATGCAACACAGGGAAAACAAAGAGCATGAGAAAATGATAGCAAACATCTATGGGGCATGTAGGTCCCATATCATATTATCAACTACTGTATTAACACATATACAATTTATTAGCTTCCTAGAGACGTTTTTCCCATAGCTATAAGAGAACAGGAAACCTTTCTTTGTCATATAGTATCTGAAAACATTTTATTTTAGTTCAGTCACTTAAGTCTGTTAAGTATCTCGTATTAGCAAGATCTAAATCAAAGTTTCTTCAGTAATGTCAAACAGATATGAAATACTGGACTGAAAGTCCACCCAAACTGCAAGATCTTCCAAGTCCACTGGAGAAAGAAACAGAACCAAAATCAAACCAAACCAACAAAACAACAATAAAACACCCAAACCAGCCATACAGCTCAAAAGGGACTCAGTACTTTTCTCAGTCTTTTTCTCAGTGGTATTAAAAATCAGAAATTAGATTTTTAACCCAAAATCTAAACCAAACCTGTAAAAAACACCTGGGAAAACACTCCAGTGTAACAGGCTAGACTTATGCTTGGGCTGCTCCTCAGCAAACCATGAGATCCTCTATAACTTCAACAGGCACCAGAAGACTTTACAAATGCAATAAAACCGAGCTCCAAGGTGTACATAATCACATTTTCATGACCTCCTTTTCTCCTACACCTCATCATGCTTTCCCTGACAAAACAGTGGTGCAGGATGAGCTTGTAAACAGAAAGTAGTGGCTCAGAACAACTCTATGTTAAGTACGTTTTGCCACAGAGCTCACCATTACCAGTTTCACTTTTCTGACATCAGTGCCCTCATACCTTTTCCATCAGCTGTCGTACCCCAAACCAGTGTTAAACAGGGATAAAACATCTTTAAAAATTCTGAGGCATCAGTTCCAACACTTTTCAGAAGTATCATGTACAACATAGGGCCAGTGCTTAAAGACCTCTGATGGAAATTTAAGTGGAACACTCATTAAATGCAAGACAATCATTTTTTACAATCAGAATACTGATACAAAAGGAGAAGGCTCAGATCATAGCTTCATATAATATACATCAGTCAGCCAAGTAACACATTTTAAATTATTCTTGGCCTAACCTTATAAAAATCTTCTGAATGTTCAGACTGCCTTCCTTTATGAAAAGCACAGGGTAGTTCTCTGTCTAGCGACTGTTAGCTGGAAAGAACTTGGAGGGGGTTATGATGCTCCAGCAACATTTTCTTATTCATGTTAACTCCATGTGTGCTGGTTCTCCCTTCAGAGGTAGCCATGGGAATTGCCTCGAATGTACAATTAATTTCTTTTGAACGTCGCAGTAGAATGTTTATTCTTCATGTGTATTTTTCATGCCCAGATCAAAGGATAGAAGGTGGTCTGTCTGACTGGACAGCAGGACACACCCCTCAGAACTTCAACCCTTCTCTACTTGGATCATTTTAGATGTATTTTATGGTACAAAACTTTTTAGAGTATCTTTTTATTTTTTAAGTCTTGGAATTACAGACAATCATGCTTCACGCTCTTTTAATTTGTTCCATTAGTTAAATAACCAAGATATCAAAAGTTCACCCCAAGAACACACACATCACAGTCAAATTCTCTCCTGAGTAGAGAACTTAATCCAAATTAAACAAAGACTTTGTCTCTCACTATTATTTTCCTTTTAGATTCATATCAGTGTTCCTCTTAATTATTTTAAGTTATGCTTCTGTACACTAAGTAACCTCTAACAGGATTTGAGACACACATATATATGCTCATTATTATAAAAAGGCAATCTTATTTTTAAATGATTCAGCTTAGTAAGTACACAAATAGCTTTCCACTTTTCTTATCTAAGGAACACAACATATCAATGAATATTATCAAATCAATATTCTTTGAATCTTCTGCTTTTCACTCAATTCTAATCACAGGTAGACAGCAGGGAACTCATAGCTGCTCTGACATTTTTGTCAGTAACTGTTTACCAAAATCATGGTACTGTGTCACAATTTGCAAGTGAATTATTTATTTTTCTCTTATTAAGCTCGTTCTGCAAATATTCAGAAATAGCAACCAGCTGGCAATGTTCTCAGAGATGCTATTTTTTGTCAGAGGCCAAAAAACTGCCCACACTTATTAGCAAAAACGATAATTTAAAGATATACAGGTGTCAGCATTTTTAAATTATTTGACATAAACTCCCTAGTCGTCACAATCAATCCCAACTGTAACATATTTTTTTAAAAGAAAAACATCAAGTAAAGCACCTTACAAAACTGTAAGTTCAGTTCTGGACTACAGCTGACTGCATATCCAGGTCCTTAGGAAATCTGTTAGGAAATCACACTCAATAAGTTTCAGTTTCTCAGGTTGAAAGTCTCATTCTGCATCATCCTGAGCAGTTACTGCTAAGAACTGTGTGAGATAAACAGCTCCCAACACGTCTGGTTTCCCTTTATAGAGTTATAATCAACATCCTTTGGGGAAAATGCCATTGGAATCCCAGAACAATTCAGGCTGCAAAGGACCTTGGAATACCCTATTCAAAACAAGATAAAAATTTAATTCAGACCATACTGGGAGCTTTTTCTTGTCTGATCCTGAAAGGCAACAGGCCCTCAACCATAGGAACTACACCCTCTGTTTTGGTGTCATCTGCAAATATGATGGGACTTCCTTCTGTTTCCAGGTAATTTATAAAGATATTAAACAAACTAGGTACCAGAATAGGCCCTGGGGAACTTTACCTACACCAGCCTTCAGGTAGAGTAGAAACTATTGACTACTAATGTTTGAGCCCAGTTTTTAACTTATTCATTCTTTGTAGTCATTTTGCAGAATGTTAACCAAGGTCGGATTTAACATTATTTAGCTCAAGAGAAAAAACTGTAGGGGTATCAATGGAGAGTTTTATTTCCTCCAAGTGACCATATGCTGTGTAACTGTTCTAATTTATGATGCAGACTGAACTGGTGCCTGCTGCTCTGAGTACTGAATAAGTATGAAAATGGCCCTAAGAAGACCTAAATACATTCAAATGAATGTTTAGGAAAATGAAAGGTTTTGATTTTTCATCAGCTTAGCACTTAAAGATATTTTTCCAGTGTGTTCTGGTGGCCTACACAGCATGATCATTGTTCATAAGACTACAAGGGAGTTAAAAGTAGAAATTTACTTAAATTCTGATGGCTGTCTGGATCTGGTGGTTCAGTGAACAAAATTTGAGTAAATTCTTCTTTACTGCCAGGACTGAGAGCAGAGCACACAAAATTTCCACAGAGGCCATTGGAAATGCAAGAAAATACTGTTGGCTGAATGCAGCTTAGAAGATAGGTTATGAGATGGAAGGGGAATGGAAAGGAAAAAAAGGGAATTAGGATCCAGAGGAAGAAAGGACAGATACAAAAATCAGAGAATCATAAATATGCTGAGTTGGAAGGGACCCATCAGGATTATCAAGTCCAACTCCTCGCCCTGCACAGCCCATCACAAGAACCACACCATGTGCCTGAGAGCACTGTCCAAATGCTTCTTGAACTCTGTTAGGCTTGGTGCTGTGACCACTTCCATGGGGAGCCTCTTCCAGTGGTCAACCACTCTTACTCACCCTCTGGGTGAAAAACTCTTTCCTGATATCCAACCTAAACCTCTCCTGACTCAGCTTTGTGCCATTTCCATGAGTTCTGTTTTTCACACCATTTACACAAGAGTGAAAAGATTAGTACTTGCCCCTCTGCCTCCACTTCTGAGGATGTTGAAGACTGCAGTGAGGTCTCCCCTCAGTTTTCTCCAGGCTGAAAAAACCAAGTGACCTCAGCTTCTCATTCCTCAGTTTACATCCACAGCCAGGGTTGCCCCATCCCAGCTGCAGAATCCAGCACTTGCCCTTGTTGAGGTCAGTAAGGTTGATAAGACAGACACAAAGATTCAGGAACTAACATTTGCTTTTACCTCCCATCAATACAGGCAGAATAATCAAAAATATAACAGTGAGGAATGGAAGCTCCTAAGCATATGTTCAGTCTTGGAGACTATGCAACATTGCATCTCACATTTAACAACCTACTAAAGGAAAAAACCATCTAATTTTTAATAGCTCATGAGGAAGTCCAATAAATCCTATCCCAAACCTTGGCTTATCACTAGAACAGTGAGGGATCAGGAGTCTTACCTATCTTCCACATGGGTTGCAGGATGAAGTAAAGCTAAGTAGGGAACCAGTGTATGTGGTTTACACTCTCTTTCCTCTGCTGTTCTGGTCATAGCAGGACCATACCAGCTCCTAAGCACCACATCTGGACCACTAGGGCAACAACCACAAAACAACACAGAAATGATACAGTTCTTTCAGTGCCATCCAAAACCAGAAGCAACTATTCAAGTCCTTTCATGCAGGAAAGTGTTCACCTGTCTGTCAATCCTGATAGGTTAATATTTCTCCAGCTTTCTGTTAAAACAAGGGAAAAGACATGCATGGGTTTTCACTTATCCCTCCAGGTTATCTTGCCATAAGATGTCTTGAGATCACATTTAGTAATCAATATGCACAATCTGTCTCCTTGTTTCCTTTTAGAGCACTTATTATGAAAGAAAAGCAAGTTTTTTCTTTATTTTATTTTTCTATATCACATGAAATGAAGAGGACACAGAAGTCAGCTTGTAAAGATTTATGCAAAAGTCTCAGTAAACTCAACACCAAGATCTTGGTAAGTAGGCAAAGAGTAATCCTCCCTGAACAAGTAGATATAAAGCTTGTCGGTCAAAGGAATAATGCTGTTTCTGTATCCATAATTTATATATCTCCAAAAACTTTACCTATCTCTGAAACATTCTTAATATTTTCCAACTGGTATTTGAAGCAATATATAACTTGCTGGAAGGGGAGGGTAAGTAACCATGCCTTAAGCAACATGAAACCACCCTCACTCAGCCACCCACTCATCCTGCAGTTTCAGTCATCTGAGGTATAATTCTTATCTCTGTGCAATCTCCTTGGCCGTTCTTCAGTTCCCTGGTGAGCTCCATCCTTCTCCTGTCACCATATTGCATTGAACACAACCATCAAAAGCATGTAAGGGGCATAAGGCAGCCAGCAAAAGACAGCTTTTAGATAGAGAGACAATGTCTTTGGAAATCAGTTCAGGAAGAAGCATCTGTCAAAGTTAAGCTTACTATTTCATGCTTTCCATGATGCTTGTTAGGCCTTAGGAAGATTTCCAGTGCTTTGGTAGACAGCACGAGCACAGCACAGCAGCACAAAGAAACATCAGCTGGGTAGTCTCAGCAGCTGCATGAATTCCAGCACATATTTCATACACAACCTACTGGACAGGTCTTCCCCTCTGAGGTGAAGTATTTTTTCATTTGGCTACAAGTGAATTCTGTCTTAAAGTCCAGTCAGGTGAGACAACTGGTTTAATAATGTAGCACACGTTGATGCTTGTGTCAGCAAGACATAAAAGAGCAAGATGAATTATTTCTGCAACATGAAAACTGCACATGACAAAGGCCTTGCAAGATGAGAGGTGAGGGGGTTAGAAGTTTTATTAGCTTTTTGGTTTGTTTGTTGTTTTTTTTTTAATGACCCAAAACAACAAGCAGAAAAGGCAATGGACATTTTCTGAGCTGAGCTGGTTCTTGTTTTGTTATGTTGTTTGCCTAGAGTGATAGTATTAAACAGCTATTCACAGCTGCTTCACATTCACACTCTGCTGTCACTTAGCATCGATACTGGGCTTCTGGGAACTCTTGGAGATAATGACACATGCTTTCATTTTAGATAGAATAATCTGCATGTTCTTAAAATCCACTGGAGAGTAAGTACATCAATTAACATATCCCAGATATTAACCCATAAAGCTTCTTTCTAGTTTTGGTGGTTGTGGTTTGCTGTTTTTAACCAGTCCAATCTTTCTGCTTGCATTAAGTCATTGTTTATTTAATCAAAGATCTGCTCATTTATTTAAAATTTAAAAAAAAGTAAAAACGAAAAACAAACCGGGAGAACTTTCAAACTCATGAGCAACTGAAGAAATTTTACTGGGGAGAGACAGGTAAGTGGAGCACAGCTTCTATTTAAATATACTATAAAGAGGAGAGATGTGACAAATTCTTTTTCTTTTCTTTAATCATCAGATACTAAGTACTTTGATATTAAATTTGTCAGGTATTAATGCGTTGGGTTTTTTCATGGTAGCTTCTGTGACAAGCTGTAGGGGAATTCCCCCATGTCTGACAGAGCCAATGCTGGTCGGCTCCTAGACAGACATGCCATGGCCAAGGCCAGGACCATCAGTGGTTGTGGTAGTGCCTCTGGGATAGCAGACTTAAGGGTGGGGTGGAGGGCAATAAACTGTGCAAGTGCAGCTGAGGAGATTAGTGAGAATATGTGAGTGAAATAACCCTGCAGACACTGGGGAGGACGAGGTGCCCCAGGCATCTGAGCAGACATGCCCCTGCAGCCCATGGTGCAGACCATGGTGAGTCAGGCTGTCCCACTGCAGCCTTTGGAAGTCCTAGCTGGAGCAGACATCCACCTGAAGCCTGTGGAGGACCCCACACTGGACTAGGTGAACCCATGAGAAATCCATGCTGCAGCAGGCTCCTGGCAGGACCTGTGGAGAAAGGAGAAGTTTTGCTGGCAGGACTTATGACCCTGTGGAAAGAGATCCATGATGGAACAGCCTGTGAAGAACTGCAGCCCATGCGAAGGACTCCTGTTGGAGAAGTTTGTGGAGGACTATCTCCTATGGGAGGGACCCCACACTGGAGCAGGGGAAGGATGTGAGGAGTGCTCCTGAGGAAGAAAGAGCAGCAAAGACAATGTGTGATGAACTGACCACAGCCCACATGCCCCATCCACCTGCATCACTAGAGGGAAGGAGGTAGAGAATTCAGGATTGAAGATGAGTCCAGGAAGGGAACAGGGGTGGTGGGAAGGTGTTTTAAGGTTTGGGTTTATTTCTCATTGTCCGACTCTTATTTGATTGGTAATAAATAAAACTCATTTCCCCGAGTCTGTTTTGCCCATGAAGGTAGTTGGTGAGTGATCTCTCCCTGCCTTTATCTCAATCCACAAACCTTTTGCTCTATTGTCTCTCCCCTGTCCAGGTGAGGTGGAGAGAGATAGAAAAGCTTTAGCTGGACACCCGACAGCAGCCAGAATCAACCCATCATGATTACATGAGATAAAAAATTAAATAAAAATAATAAATATTGAATATACATATATAAATATATTTATATTTAATAAATATATTTCTATTATTAAAATAAATATAAATATTAAAACAGTAAATAAATAAAAATAAAATACTAAAAAAAATCCACAATTAGGAGGACATCTTTTCGACTATTGAACAAGTGATTAATAGTTTAGAAGAAAAGTTTAGTTTACAAGTTTGAAACTTTTTTTTCCTACAAGATCCATATAAATTGTATTGTAAGTATAATGGCTGGCTCTAAAATTGCTCACCAAGCATTTTAAAAACAAGATTGTGATATTTCAATTACGCTCTTAAGAATGCATAAAAATCTCTTGTAAGAAATCTATAAAATTTATGTACATTAGCCATTGAAAAGAAATTTAAGGAAAAAGCAACAACAACAAATAACCAACAAAAGTCTTTTTGCATTTCATGGTAGTAGTTTGTCAGGTGTTTTTTCTTCAGCCTAATGAAAGGGGCTTCAAAAAGAAAGGATTGTTCACACAAGGGCAGGTTGTCAGCACATAAAATCTCAATTTTTATCCAGGGTTATTGAAATGCAAGATTCATGCAGCTGACAAATCTTATTAAAAACTTTTCAAAAAAACCCATCTCCATTCAACTCTTTGGAACCATAACATAAGTTTGTGAAGACTCTAACTGAACATCGCTAGAAACTCTATAGAATGTACTAGATAATCACAAGATCAGGACCAAACAACCTCAAGACGTTCTTTTCCAATTGCTGTGTGTTCAGTGCCTTTTTCAGAAGGCTTTTAGGAGGAGTCTGCAGGTCCTGTGTGCCAAAGCAGCACAAATACTGCAGACAGAGGTCCTCCAGTTTGTATGCCTCTGAGAAGAATTAATGAGAAAAAGAGCAAGACTAAGGGCATTCCTTGGCATTCCTAAAACATCCTCCACTGTCTGGTTAAGTATAGAGAATCCTTCTACAAGAGATGCTTTCACATTTATAGTTAGTTATTGTACTTCGGACAGAGAAAACATTTTCTGTCTAAAATAATCACACCGTCTCTGCAGCAAGGTGTCTGAATGTGAAGAATGAATATATACTGGCAATAGTCAATTGAAATGGAATAATACTGACGTAATGAATTTTTCTGGGAAAGAACTCGAAGAAAAGACTTGCCCAAGTCATGCTTAGAAAATGGAAAATTGTGATGCAGGGAGAGCAGAATTTAGATTTTCAAAGTCACAGGCTTTATGATTCTTTTACCAGAAATTTTTCTCTTGCTGAAAAAAGAAACACATAAAATAGGGAAAAAACAGAGGAAAGCCCATGGATCTAAGGGACCTCTCAGAAATTAATCTAAAAATCTACTGAACTTAATAGAAGGTGAAAACTGTGTCATTATTTTTGAAACTGTGACATAGAATTCTATTCAAGATATTAAAAGGCTCTTGAAATCTAAATTATTAATTTTTAAAACCTAGAGAATTTGATTGTTATAGGAAAGGTTTTTGCAAGTATATCTAAAGTGTGCAGAATGGGAGAACTGAACTAAAATATCCATTTACTTGTGATCCAGGAAACCACAGAAAAGGATGAAAAGCAGACAGATCAAAAGATAGGCATTGACTCATATTCAGCAAAATCTGGACATACATGATGTGGTCAGTCATTTTGAAGGAAACCATTCTAATATATTAGATTTTCAGCTTGGTTGTTTTCAAGATCTAGAGGATCATCTGACAGGTCTGTTGAGGATCAGGATCACTGTTCTCAAATGTGTAGGCAATATGTGATACAGCCCTCTTATGACTTACCAGTTTAAAACCCATGCCATTTCTGTCAAAACTTATTTGTAACTAATTTATTACAGATTTGTGTTCAGCCAAAGCTTTTTTATTTACAGAGATGTATGTAGCAGCAACTTTGATGATGATACAGAACAGAATGTCCACCGTCCCTATGTGTTCCGAATTGCAGAATTACTGGCATTTACACCTTGCATACTCTACCTCCCCCAAAGCATCTAAGCAGTAATTCAGGTCACTGAAATTCTTGTGCTATCTATTCAATATTTATAACACTGTAATGAGTAATAGAGAGCTTGGTCTTGAACATCCAGTGTGTTTCTGTTCCATTCTTATTTTGGGGGAGATAATTTTCATTTCTCATTAAGTGCTACTGAAACTGCTTCAGAGCTCTCTGGTATGTCCAAAGGCTAGTTCAGCCTTCATCTGAATCTCAAAGATGCCACTGTTGGTGATGAAATGGAAGAAAGTTTTAGGACTTGACATTCTAACACACGTGTGCTACAAATTTCCATTTGGTTTGTGGCTGTTACCAGAATTTGCTATAGGCTCATTTTATTTCTCTTGCCCAAAGAGTTAAATGGCTAAAAATCTGCCAGCTTGAAGAAAGTTAGTCTGATTTTCCAGGAAAACAGATACAGAAATCTGTAAAATAAGTTCATAAAATCTTGAGTATCTTCAACAAATATATTCATTTTTTATCTCTGAAAATAAAAATCAAGGATAGCACTGAAATTCCTTCAACTTGAAAATGGATATCATGTTGGGAAATGTTAAATGTACTGTAGCTCAGGAAGTTTTGCCTTTCCCTTTCACCAAAAGGACAATTCTGGAATCCCTAGACAGGGACTATCAAAGACCTCATAGAGTTATGGTAATTGTTATGGCAATGATAACACTCAGCACCCATGTTTTTCATGTCATGAATGTTAGAAGTAGTACAGTAGTATGGAAACCAACTGTGACCTAATTAGCATTGATCTAAAATGGGAATAGAATTAGTCACAGTGAAGAAAATATGCCAAGGCGTATCTAATGCTGATGACATCAGCAACAGGCTCACAATGAGTGACAGATTATCTGTGTTGTCATCAGTCCCTTTCCCCGCCTCCCCAAACAGTATTTGTGCTTCAGAAAGTACAGAGCAAAGAGATTTTGTTGAACTAGGCCTGTAGGTCACCTTCTTACAGCTTTTACATGTGTTCACCTTTGCTATTATTAAACAATATCATGATATGGACACAGGTCTAAAGCTGAGCTTGTGCTACATTTTATTACCTTGTTATTATATTGTAGGTCAGCATGCATAAAATGGACTGTATACTTTAAATAACCTATTTAATCATTCTGGATTTACTGTGACAACTGCCTGTGAGACAGAGATGCCCAGAGATGGCACCTAGGCTGACCATAGCATTGTGAAGACTGTAGCTAAGGCAATAATTTGTAATTCAACCAACCATATCAAGTAGTGAAATGGATTTACAATGGTGTTCTGTGACAGAAATGAAGGTCAGTTTTCAGCAGTAAAGGTGCTGTTGACTGCAGGAGTATGTGATGAAATTATATATAAGTTTCTCTCATCCTTAAAAAAGAGAGAAGCAGCTGAATGAACTTCCATTCTGTGGTTTAAATGATTCCCTGTCCTTTTCGTAAGACAGAGAATCATATAAAGAGAATGATACTTTTTTATTCATCTTACATCAGCTAAAAATAAAAATAACATCATGTCTGGATGAATCTAATGTTAGGGTGATATTTCATAATTATATTTTTAACATTTTACCAATAAAATTAATAATAAGCATTTAAAAAAACCCCAGTATTGTCATAGATATATTTTGCACAGATGGACAGAATCTTTACAATGGTTGTTTGGTAAACTACTGCAAAAATTTGGGCATTTGGGAACTAATGCTATTACAGTCCTTGATGGGGAGGGGAGAATCTGTCTCATATATGAAAAACTTTCAGTTTTTACAGTATTTCTTATTTTTTTTAAATGTGTAACTATAACAGGAGCATCTCACCACCTTGTTTCACCTAACAACTGTCTGCTAGGATCTTATCTACAGATGCTCACCTGCATTAATACCTCAAAAGCTGTCAGTATACATATAGGCAAATCTACAACAGATGCACTAGTGCACCTTGGGAAGAATTCTTCATGGACATTAAAACAACAATTCTCCCTCTCTCGTCATATTTTTTTCTTTTTGATCTTGAGGTGCACATCTGTGCCAGCTTCACTGTAACACTGTACTTTGCTTTTATAAAAATGGCCTTATCCTACCTGATCCCTGCCTTGTAGTCATAACTGCTTTGCACAGAGCATAAGTTGTGCTTCTTTATCATAACTACTTTGCACAGAGCATAAGTTATGCTTCTTTAAGTGAAAAAAAATCCAAAAGTATATAAAATTTTAAGGGAAGGGTGCGAGAGAAAGGTAAAAATGCATATCTATGAGTCAGTCAGAGGTTAGCATGAAACTTCTTTGTTTTAATTTATTAAAAAATTCTTCAGACTAAGATGATAAGTAAAGAAGCAAAAATTGAAAGTCTCTCTAATGCAGAAAAAAATATAGATTTCATAGAAACTCTCCTACATTTGAGCATTTAATATAGCAAGATTTGAGAATTATTAATTACAGTGACACTGAAGTTTGCCAAGAAGATTGTCCAAACACTATCTGGGAATTTTATATGTTGTCCTACCAACTCAGCTCTTAAAGCACAAGCTATAATGAAGGCTGAGACACAAAGCCATCAAAGATCCAAGGATAAATTGTTATTAGAACAAGAGAAGATTCTTAGCAATTTACAGTATTCCCGGAAAGAGGTATTATGTGTATTCATTTGATTACGGTACATCAAGAATGTGGGAAGAATCAAATAAATAATGGTTTTGTATTTAGTCCCTGATTGACTACATTCCAGGTATGCTGAAAGCATAAATTAATCAAAACTGGATCTACAATGGAAAGGAAGAAGGTCTGATGCTATTGCTAATCCCCGACAAAGAAACAGAATACAGTATGGTACAGCACCTATTTTGATCAATGTCTATTTGCATAATTGTGCTGCATTCTGCAACAAATATGATACACTATATATACTCTCTTCTTATTCTTTTTGAACAAATGTCTGTAGTTCAGGACAATATTTTGCAAGAAATACATTGGAAGATAAGTTTGCATTTTATAAAAATAAATGAGGGAAGTATCACATTGATTAAAAGATCTATCAATCCTTAGAGTCCTGGATAGACCATTAGTGTGTTTTCTGGGGATGCTACTCACTCCCTGTGGAGAGGAAAATTTTACCTGATTTCAGCAGAATGGTAAGAGGTTATACACAGAGGATCTAAACAGCCAGAACCATTTGAGAGGAAAAATCTGCACAATGATTTTGAATTTATGAAGGTGTAAGGAGCTCTGCAGAAGAAGAGTTCAATGTAAAATCCAGGTGCACTTTGTAGAAGTTCATCAGTGCTATGAAATGCATTTGCAACTAGGGAAGTTGTAGTAAGCTGCTGAGTATTTACAAGTTGGTTTACAATTGCAGTTCAAAAACCATAGACAGCACATGTAACTCTGTTGTGGGGGGGCTTTGTCTTCTTTTTCATTCTGCATTAAATCCCAACCTGTTGTGGTGCATTGGGTTTGTGTGGCAAGGTTTGGGTTGCAGAGGGGCTACAGGGGTGGCTTCAGTGAGCAGCTGCCAGGAGTTTCCCCTATGTGCAACAGGGACAATGCCAGCTGGCTCCAAGGTGGACACGCCGCTGGCCAAGACTGAACCCATCGGTGCTGGTGGTAACACCTCTGGAATAGCATATCTAAAAAGGGAGAAAAGTTACTGTTCAGGAGAAACTGCAGCCAGAGAACAGAGTGAGAATATGTGAGAGGAACAGCCCTGCAGGCACCAGGGTTAGTGCAGGAGGGGGAGGAGGTGCTCCAGGAGCCAGAGCAGAGATGTCCCTGCAGTATGGGAAGAAGACCATGGTGAGATAGCTGTGAATGTCCTCTGCAGCCTGTGGAGATCCACAGTGGAAAAGAGATCCACCTGCAGCCCCTGAAGGACCCCACGCCCAGGGCAGGTGGGTGCCTGGAGGAGGCTGTGATGCTGTGAGAAGCCTATGCTAAAGCAGGCTCTTGGCAGAACCTGTGGCCTCATGGAAAGAGGAGCCCACAGGGCTGGCAGGACTTGTGACCCTGCGGGGGATGCAAGCTGTAGCCACTTGTTCCTGAAGGATTGCACTCTCTGGAAAGGGACCCACACTGGAGCAGTTTGTGAAGAGCTGCAGACTGTGGGAAGTACTTGAAGAAATTGTTGGAGGACTGACACCTGTGGGAGGGACCCCACACTGTAGCAGGAGAAGGTGTGAGGAGTCCTCCACCTGAGGAGGAAGGAGTGACAGAGACAACACGTGGTAAACTGACCACAGCCCCCATTGCCCATCCTCCTACATCACTGGGCAAAGGAGGTAGAGAATTCAAGAGTGAAGATGAACCCAGGAAGAACGGAGGGATGAAGGGAAGTTTTAAGGTCTGGTTTTATTTCTAATTACCCTACTCTGATTTCAGGATTGTCTGATGCTGCAAAGCCCCAGTTGCAGCTGTGGGTCAGCAGTTAACGGCAAAGTATTCTCGTGCCTCCACCGTGGTACAACCAGTTACGTGTGGGAAGTTATTTGCTAATGGTCAGCTAAAGGGGGCATCATCAAGTGCCGTTGTTTCACTCTCCTTCTGGCATCAGGAGAACAATGGGTTTCTCTTTGTCCAAGATGAATAAATAAATATCAATATAAATAGTGATACAATCCTGACTACTGCAGATTCATAATGCTCTCGTGTAATTATAGAGATGTATAAAATGGAGCCTTGACTATACTCTCAGTGAGATGGATTACTGGTTTCTATCAATTGTTTGAAGAAATATGCATCAGCATCACTGTTGTATTGCATTAGAGGAACCAATTACTAAAATCTTTTCTCCAGTCTCCAGTATTGAGAGAAGAAGGGTGCAAAGGATAAGATAGTGGGCTATGAGCTGCTGAGGAAACCACTACATGTTTTTCTCTGCTTCTGATCAAAATAGAATGGCAATGTTTTCAGGGCAAATGCACAAAAATCTATTTATTTCTTAATGTAATTCAGAAAAATGCCTTCAGTTGAATCATAACAGAGCATGCAGAATATTTTTAGGAAAGGACAGAGGTCTCTGTGTAAGTGAACTAGTTATGCTGACCTTGATAAAGTGATTAAACCATGCATCATTATGACCCACAGTAAACTTACGTTTAGTTCAAAAGAGAATTTGAGAAAAGCTCTAGAAAAATGCAGTAAATGCCAAAGGAGGGGTGAAATCTGAGCATGACTGAAAGTTACTTTTAAGCCTATATGCTTCCTTTGATGCAGGCTTATAAATCCAATTAACATTAATGAGAAATGTGTTGTGCCCATATGCAAACTGTGAGCTGAGATTCCCTATTGCCCTTCCAAGATTCCTTTGTATAATTCAAATATTGAACTGTTACATTTAAAGCACACTTTTACTTGAAAAGTTTCAAAGTTTTGTGTTTTTTCTGCCTTAATAAAAATTAATAGCAACAAAATATAATTGCTTCAGTAGGGTTTTGCAAAAGCATCAAAGTCTTTTATGTTTCTTAAGTTTGGAAAAAAACCCCACAACTAATGTCAACGTATTTTGCACATATCATATAACCTACATTGTATAAATCAAAAAGCTATGACGGTTCTGTAAATATTGCATTGTAACATTTTCAACTCAGATTTCTAAAGAGACAAATAATAAATCAAATAGGAGGGGGGAGGATCCCTGATTTGGAGGGAAAAAAAATTAACCAAAGCTTAGGTCTGCAGAAAAACTGTTCCTGGTTTCAAGACAGCATTCTTCAAAGAAACAAAAATCTTCAAAATGGAAAGAAAGACTTCAATTGTTCCCTGAAACAGATTTTAAAATGAGGAAAGTAAGGCATCTACATTATTAATCAGAAAAATACATCCTACGAATTTTAATACTGTATTTGTTATTTTCTACTAAACACAATGTTCCTCATAACCTGACAAGGTGATGATACCAGAATCAAAACAGATGGTCTTTAAAAAGATCTGCAGATTCTCTCTTCTAATGAATCTTAAGAATCCTACAGGATTCATAATAAAGCTACTCACACATATAAAAAGAAATATAATTCTTCAGTAACTTCCTTAACAATATTTCTGTGAAATCAATTACCTGTGTCTGGTGGGTTTTACAACTAACTTAAGAGACATCTCCTTGATGTTCCACAGCTGGTGCTGCAATGCTATGTTCTAAGATTTAATTATTCTTCTTCTCCTCTAGATTCGGGTATATGCATATGTTTTTTCTTATCCCCAATTTTGCTCTCTCAGCTGCTTCAAATTCAGTAGATTTTCCCATTCTATCATGTCATGGAAAAAGATCTGCATCAATTTCCCAAGTTGCCACTGGGTTCTTTCTCAATCTCTGTCACTGCTGTGAGTCAACAGTTCATTCCTCTTTTATTATTTAGGTAAATGCTGACCTGTGTCTTCCATATTTTGCCAACTCCTGCATCTTTTAAAATTACCTCCTCATCTCACAGTGTTTCATATTTTGTTCTACCTTTTGTTCTGTCTTGGAAACCAATTATATTCTATACCCTACAAAGAGATGGGAGGTGGGGTTATGTGGTTGTATAATGAATCTTTCAGTGCCACTCCTTCCATAAGCCTCAGCAGAACTAGTTATGATGGAGTGACTACATAAGTGGACAAGGGAAGAGCTACATGTGTCATCTATCTGGTCTCTGTTCCACAGCATCCTTCTCTCTAAACTGAAAGGGATGGATTTGATGGGTGAACCGTTCAGTGGATAAGGAATAGGTTGGATGATGACATCCAGAGACTAGTGATCAATGTCTCAAAGTCCAGATGGAGATCAGGATCCCATACTGGGACCAGTACTATTTAATATCCTTGTCAGTGACATAGGCAGTAGTGATGAATGCAGCCTCAGTAAATTTGCAGTGGTGATGCCGACACACATGAGGGATGTGATGCCATCCAGAAGGACCTGGACAAGCTTGAGAAGTGGGACCATGTGAACTTCATGAGAGACAACAAAGCCAGGTCCAAGGTCCTGAACCTGGGTCGGGGCAACCCCTAGTACCAATACAGGCTGGGGCATGAGAGCAGATCTGCTGAGGGTACTGGTGGATGAAAAGCCAGACATGAGCTGGCAATGTGCATTTGCGCATTTAAGGTGAGGCTGGATGAGGTTCTGAGCAACCTGATCTAGTTGAAGATATCCCTGCTCATTGTAGGGGAATAGAACCAGATTACTTTAGAAGATCCTTTCTTATCCAAACTATTCTATTATATTAGACAGTAACACTACTTAGGGACACATACGTTGTGTATTGTAAAGATAATGAAAGAAAGTCTTTAAAAAAATACTGTAATAACTATCCTACATATTTATTTATAATAATCAATTATTTAACAGATTTCTACCAGTTAACTGGGTCCTGAGGACACCTGCAGAAAACTCAAACCTTCTGTGAAGAGTTCCTTCAAGAGTTAAGCACTACTTGTCCTGGAGAGTTATCACACTGGAACAATGGGACTTCTAATTGCTTCTGATTCTTCTAACTGACCAGGAAGGAAAGCAAGACTAAATATGTACATTGTATTTCACAGAGTTTATCTGAGCATCCCTGTGCATTTCTCATCACAGTTCATTATTTGAATCCAAATGCAGCCAAAATAACCCAGAAAAACTCTTAATTGCAAGTTTCAGCTGGCTTCTCATTGAAGTAATGTGAGACTTCAAAACTGCAAAACAACTTAAATTCCATGAGAAATCATAACACAGAGGAAATCACATAACGTGGTACACTGTCATGTAACATAGTAGGTTATCTATCCCTACTGTTTTTGGTGCTTTATCCAGGCTTGTTTTCAAAGTCCTACATAACAATTGTGAAAACATTTCAATGTTTCTTCAAAATTACTGAATAAAAAATAATTATGAGTGGAAAAACAGATGTTTCCTGAACTTTTTTTGCAGCGTATATATCTCATTAGAGACATTGTAGTGGATCTTTTTATGCTGGGAGAAAGTTTCTTGTTAGCAGAAACATCACAACTTCTAAATTCCATTTTAGTGGTGTTGGTGAGTTTTTTATTTTATCTAACCATTCCCATATGTACTCCTCCTGTACTATATAGAAATAATTTTCTACTCCTGAAACCCTTCAAATAAATGCAGAGAACAATCATGTGATCCTGCAATCCCATTTTACTGAAGTTTCATACATCTGCCTCTTTTAATCTCCCTTCAATCCTTCCTCTTTAACCTCTATTGTTGGGTTTTTTTTCTGGTGTTCACTGTACCCCATCTTCTTTGCGATAATGTGGTGGTATTCTGTAATTTTCCACAGGAATCTCTTCCAAGGATAAGATTTTTAATAAAATTTTACAAATTGTATTTTACATGGTTTAAGACGTTATAGAAATGATGTGGACACCCAGGGTATGTCTTCTAATAACCCTCAGCTAGTAGAAATTCTCTTGTTATTCAAGTGGAAGAGGCCTATGATTTCAGAGAAGAAAGTTGTAATTTCCTCTACATTCACCCATTCAGTTAGCTGGTAAATGTGATTTCTGAGTATACAAGCATCCATGAATGGCTTTATAATGATCCTGCAGTAAATTAATGTGATTTAATCTGAAGAGACTTGAAGGCAGCAGCTGCATCAGATGATGTTGTCCTCCTCCTGAAAAAAAAAGTAGTTTTGAGGGTGTATCAGAAAGCTATCTTTTGCAGAGGGGCAGACAGAAAACAGGAAAAACCAGATAAAATCTAAGGCCATCATTTCAGTTGCCTTACTGACAGTAGAACTGCTGATAAGAGAGCATACTTTCCAAAAGAAAAGAGGTGGGAATGTAGAACTGAAGGCAGAGGAAATGCAGTCAGGAGGAAAATAAAGCTGTTGAGTTACAGCTTACACTGTGAAACATTAGGAAGCAGCGAGCCCTTGCAAAATGTAGCTGAATGGAACCTGCAGAGCATAGACATTGTCAAGAACATAAAAACCTGGACAGTCCACTCACTCATAAACACTGCAGATTACTTGAAGCTAGAAGAGAGGGAAAAAAAAAAAGAGGAAGGAAAAGAAATCTCAGAGAAGAATCTAGTAGTAATGCAACCTTAGAAAAGCATAAATATATGTAGTATTTTCTCTCTGTAAAGGTAGGAAACTGCACGCAGAACATGTCAGATTTTCCCTTCATTTCATTTTATGGACTGTCTTATTTTACTTTGCCTTCCTCAGGGACTGGGCTCTGGTCTCCTGCCTTGGCACAGATGACACTGTTCTGCATGGATCCAAGCTTACTGCTCTCCTGGCCTGCGAACGTGCCACCAGGAAAATGCCATCGTCCCAAATATTGCAAAAGAAATGAGGAGAGGACTTGTTGCATCTCTTGCCATACCAGGTAGCAAAGACAGAAGATAATTATTCATTTCTCATTTCCATCAGCCATCAGGGTAAGTGGGGATTCTGTTAAAGAGCTGAGGCTTCTGACTCAGCCTTCATATGACCTCTAGGAAGGGGTTAAGCACTCAAACTTCTGAGAAATCATCTGTGTGAACCTATTTGACCAAAACCCTCTTGTGTATGTACATATTTTTCTTTGCAATGTACTAATGATAAAGCACACACACATTTCTAAAAACTTAGCATTGTGTAGTAATATCATATATTACTGAGTTCCTGCACACAGAAATCAATACCTAGTGAAATCAGTTATTAGAAAAACTAAGAGTGGGAGAGAGTTAAGAATAGTATCCAACTGAAGTTGATGCAGCTTTAAGTAACAGATGTTCTTAGCAACATCTGTGAAAATGAATGCACTTGTTTTTCATTCATTTCAGAGAAAATTTTTCCTTCATATTTCACTGTCTCCGTTAAAATATATTAAACCACTTAAAGCACTTAGCAACTTACATACATGGTATTTTTAAAAGTAAGGCATGCTTATTTTTATTAACTCTTCCAGAGTATTTGACTGTTACTTCTATGATATGGTTGTTTCCACACTTAGACCATTCATCTTCTCTTAATACATAGTGGTAATGAGTTGTTTTCCTGTACTTATATGCATGCAGTGTAAATGAAGAACATCTATTTCACTGGTAAAAGTTTTATTTGCTGAATTATCTCCATACTCTGGCATTGTACTGCTATATAGTCTCTGAGTTAATGTGCAGCATCTGAGAACTTCCACGAAAACAGTGATGAGGATAACACCCTATTTATTTACTTGCAATCAGAAAGATAAACAAATTCATTTTTTCCTTGCCATGAAATCATGAGAAGCTCTAAATCTAAAACCCCTTTTCTAAATAACAATATATTAAGCTATGTAAGTATTATTTGCACATACTTTGTGTATGAGATCAGTTAAGAAATAGGTTTATCTCATGCATAATTAACCTGCACCAGTCAGGATATTTTTAATTTGAAAGGATGTTCTGTTAAAACAAAGATAGCAGATTTGGAAGATCACATATTACTGAATTTGTTTTGCTCTGCTCAAATGTTCTTAATGAACAAGATAGTGAAGTTAAAAAAATAATGCCAAGAGAAAGTACAACAGTATGAAAGAATAGAAGAGACATCAGCCACACCAAGAAAAAACATTGCAAGTGTATTGGAACCTCTCCCATTTCTTTCATGTCATCAAATACATTTGCTTTTAGTAAGTCATGATAAGAGCTAGGGCATAAAAGTGTTCTTTGTCTAGCAATTTAAATTAGGGTTAAAAAAAAAAAAGAGAGAGAGGGAATATATACAAGTTATAACTTAAAAAAAATGCAGTAAAGGGAAAGTTTGTGATCCAGGAATCACCATGTTTACTCTGTCATATCTATTTGGTTAAGCACTCTTTTATTTACAAAAATATGCTAGAGGGCCAGGTGGAACTCAGGGTTGCAACAAAGCAGATGGATGATATGAAGATCTTGTGAGTAAGAGAAAACAAAGTTCAGAAAGCTCAAGAAAAATTAAAGTGTTTGAAACCTTTAGGGCAAGCATGGAATGAGTCAAGATGGGATTAAATGGCTTATGATGAGATAAAAAAGGACAGACAAGAATGATGAAAAAAGAGTAATTAAAGTAAAATAAAGAAAAATTACCTGAGAGTCAGATTATTTATGTCCCAAATTATAGTAATTATGAACATCAAGAAAGCCTAGAACCCCACCTGTGACATGAACTGCCTAAAGAAACCAACACTTCTGAGAATTATAGTCATGTATAATTTTGAAGTTGCATATATATGTATGAGAGACATATACATATGTTAAGGTATGACTTAGTAAAAAAAGTGTATGAATTGATGTATTGTGTTTACATGACAAGGTCTAGCAGTGGGAGGTAGGGGCTGAAGTGATGACCTCTGTGAGAGGTCATCAACTTGAAGTTGCCCTCGTGTTGGACAGACTTGGTTCCAGCTGGCTCCATCATGGAACCACTGGCCAAAGCACAGCCCACCAACAACACTGGTGGAGTCTCTGTGAAAATACATTCAAGAAAGGGCAAAAAAAGCTGTGCAGCAGCTGTGAGAAGGAGGAGAAACAAAAAATGTCAGAGGAAAAACTCTGCAGACACCAAAGTCGATGCAGAATGAGGTAGAGGAGATACTCCAGCCACAAGAGCAGAGATGTTCCTGCAGCCCATGATGAAGACCATGGTGAGTCAGGCTGTTTCCCTGCAGCCTGTGGAGGTCCAGGGTGGAGCAGCCAGTCCATGGAGGAACTCATACTGCAGCAGGTGGAGGTGCCCTGAAAGGAGCTGCAGCCCACGGAGAGGAGTTCATGCAGGTTTTCTGGCAGGACCTGTCATCTACAGGGGACACATGCCGGAGCAGTTTGTTCCTGAAGGACTGTGCTCCTTAGAGGGGGCACATGTTGGAACAGTTCATGAGGACCGTATCCCTTGGAAGAGACCGCAGGCTGGAGCAGAAGAAGACTGTGAGAAGGAAGGAGTGGCAGAGACAAGATGTTATGAACATACTACAACCCCCATTCCCCATTCCCCTGCATCAATTGGAAAGGGGGCTGTAGAGGATTTGAGAGTGAAGGAAAGAAGGAACCTGAGAAGAAAAGGGAGGAAGAGGTGGAGGGAAGGTGGTTATATGTTTTTTTGTTTTTTATTATGCTACTCTATTTTTAATTGCCAATAAATTAAATTAATGTTCCCAAAGTCAGGTCTTTTTTGCCCATGATGGTAACTGATGAGTAATTGCCCTAACCTTATCTTATCCCATGAGTTTTTTAATCTTATTTTATCTCCATGTCCTTCTGAGGAGGAGGAGTAAGAGATCAGTTTAGCGTACACCTGGCACCAGCCAAGACTAATCCACCACTATTCAACACTAGGAAGATAACTTGAATTTGGTAGCAAAAAAAAGTTATATTTAGATTTACATGACATTCAGGTTTAAGGTAGAACGAAGTTTGCCATTTTAGCGTATGAACACTAAACTGCAGGAAGTGGATTTCCTACTAGAAGAAAAATCTGTCCAAATGAACTAACACCTCCACTGCCTTAGTATTTAATGCTTCCATTGACAATAAGAGGCCAATGTGAATTAAAGAAATGCTGAAGGTGCAATTAGATGGATTTAAAAAAGAAACAATATTTTTTTGGCTCCGTGCCAGGTGTCAGGAAAACTTACAGGATACACCCTTCAGGACTCTTCCTGAAAGGAAAGAAAGTTTGGGTGGAGTTTGGTAAAGCAGAAATTCCATGCATATCTGTGAAAGGCCAGAGTGCTTAGATTAAAAGCAAATTTGCTCCTTCCAGGAAGTGAGTGTCAGATCAGTAGCTCTGAGATTTGGCTCACAAATTGATAAACTGAGAGGAGAACAGAATGTTACCCAGTAACCGAAAGAAATTATTTCTTGTTAGGAACTAAGTTGCAGGGAAATATATACGCATTGACATAGTGCAAATACATTTATCTACTCCAGCAAGAATAATATCTTGGAAAAATAATTACATTAACATCAATACTAGAAGATCACATTTCTCAAATCCTCCCAAAGTGCCTAGATGAGGGCTACTCAGGGCCGAGCTCTTAGCATTTTTGGTTGCAGTGGAGTACAATCCTCTTTGAATATGAACACTAACAAGTAGCCAGAAGGGACAAAGCACAAAGTATTTACAGGGAAGAATTTAGGTCTCAGATGTCTTCATTATGCTCAGAAAGTAGAACATCAAAATGTTTGCATAAGCATGTTGACATAAAACAGACATAAAATGTCTATGTACAAAAAAAACTGTGTTCAATTCTTTCTCTCCCTGCAGGGACACCTGAAACTTATTTTTTTGAATTTTAGAAATACCTGTTCTATTTTAGAGACCTGACAGAGGGCTAAAAAGCAACCAAAGTAACATTTTGTGTCTTTAACTACAAAGGTTTTAGAAAATTATAACTAAGCCAGCACCTTTTTAAAATCATGTCTCACAAGTGCTTCTGAACAAAGGAGATGACAGTAAGTGGGCTGAAATATATGATCCAGGGTTTCACCCCATCTTTGATTTCATGAATATAAGACCTCAGTTAGGACTATAGGATAAAAGTTTAAAACTCAATAATGTTTTGCAGGGAGGTAGTGGATTTCAAGAATTAACAAATTCCTTTATTCAGTAGAACCTGTAAAGCTTAATTCAATTTTCACAGAAGCCAAAGACATCCTACTTGTTGCCTTCTAGTTGCAGTGAATTAGGTCCTTTGTCACTGATCATCTGGTAAGAAATACAAGGCTCTGTTCATTGATGTAAATGATAAATTCAAAACAAACCCTTATTGTAAGACTAATTGCACTCGCGTGATAACGCAAATGACAACCTTATTTTCTAGTGTGCGTCTTTTGGATGACAGTCTGAATGCAATGTGCTAATGTGTTGCATTGAGGTAGACTGAATTACTGAAGGTCAATTCAGTCAAGTTATTTAGAAATGAGAGTGTATATGACATTCACTAGGAATGAAAAGGGTAAGTAATCTCTTTAGATGAAGAGAGAGTACATTTTAATGTGCACGTATATTATTCAGCACACTGTGAGACTAAAAGAGAGGAAGGTATGTCCAGGCTGTTGTTCAGTTGCTGTTTCCTTGTTAATAGCAGACTTTGAAAGTAGCAGTAGTGACTTCACCGTTAACCTCCTATGCAAGAAAGTACTTTGAACACTTGAGAATCTTAAACTCAACAGGCATTTTCAGCCAGCCTCATCTGAGCTAAACTTGCATTTCACTGTGAGCTTGTTTTTTCACATGAAGTTTAACAACTGAGATTTTTTTAAATTTCTTTATTTTCACAGGGCAATTCATCTCAGCATCCATCTTTTAAACAGTACACAGCAACCCTAGCTAATGAAGGCAGAAGCAAGAGAAAACCTGCTATAAATTCATTATTGTTTGTACTCCAAAGACCCAGGTTTTCTATAATACTGTTAAGGATATTAAAACACAGAGACAAATTACAATAAAAAGGATTTGACAAAATCTATTTTTAGAAGGTTATCTGTTCTAGAATCTAGAGGGCCAGTCGATGAAGGGAGTTCAACTGTTTTTATTATATAAAAATCAGAAATAAATGTGTAGAATCAGCTTATCATTGTAAATATTATGAGCAGAGTTTTGCAAGAGAGTTAGCTGTGGATTTCTGCATTTAAGAAAAAAGATTTAACTATTTCCAAAGAAGTCTGTTTGGGTTTGTTTTGTTCGACATTTTTAATTTACCTAACAGAAGGAGTGGAATGTGTGATGTATTCCCTGTGATCCAACAAACCAGTTTGTCCAGGGCAATGCAAAAATGTATTCATTATCATGCATCGCATATAGTGAATACTGCAGCCACAAGGGACCACTATGACCACAGGCCTCACGATAACCCCTACTGAAGAGTTTCACCTACACTCACTAACTTCTGCATTATGCTGGCTACCTTCTCCTTGAACAAGAAAACATCCACCTCTTTAAGCCCCATCTTGGTAAAGATTTCAAGTGCTGATAAATTCACACCTTTCATTGATTGATTGTAGTAGTAACTATATAGACGTTAAAGGAGGTGTCCTTCAGTTACTGCTTGAATTTGTTTAGTCTTACTTCAACACAAAATGCTTCAAGCTAAGAAGAATAATAGATTTTGAAAGCATTTCTCTTACATAACTTTTCCACTTTTAAGTTTCACATAAAGGACAGACTTTGCTTCAGCAGTTCTGATAAACAACACTGATTATTATCCTGGATTGGGAAAAGGCCTATTAAATGCTTTGAGTTTGAAGGAAAGAACATTTACAGTTCTCTCTTTTAAAAACAAAGGCAAACAAAAGGCAAACACCTTGAAACTGAACTATGCAGCAAGAAAACTGTAACATACAGAATATAAAATACAAAGTATTTTTTTAGTAATACTTCAAGAGTTTAATTTTTTTGTTTCTTCTTAGGGATAATAGCAAATTAGATATGGAAATAAAAGCCTCTGCAAATTCGGAGCCAGGATATTTAAGTTGTATTTAATCCTACACCGTAAATTTTTGGAGTAAATCCAAAACTGGATCTTAATTTTACCTCCAATTCAGAAGGAGTAGAAATCTCACATCATAAGAAGCATCATTAAACATTTCAGTGTAACATGGCCTCTCTCTTATGATAACATTGAGAGATAGTCCATCTTGAAAAATATATCTAGGAATTTGTATAGCTGGCGGAAGTTATTTCTTCAAGAAAATGAAAAGTCATTTTATTTTCACAAAGCATTATATTAAACATAGGCACTGGTATTTTTTGAAAATATGGTAACATTAATTTGACCTGATTTTACTTATTTTCTTAGCTTCCGAGGCTTTCTACTGCAAGATTGGAAATATGTCTGGTACCCTCTAGTGGACAAAATAATACATAACTTCTTATGTTATCCAAAAATTTGTATGTATATTTTAAGCAAATGAAACAGAATGACTTCAAATTTAGAAAAAAAATACAAAATATTCTCAGGCAGCTATGATCCACAAGTATATAATTTTAATATATATATATATATTTAATATTTCATTTTGCTTCTAGATTAAACCATTACAAAGCCACATAGCAGATTTCTTTTCTCTCACACTGCCTGGAATGACGCACTGCAATTTCATGGCACTGATCTGACTGTTTAGTCCCAAGGTAATGGTTGCAGATTTTCAGAGTTCTACCAGAAAAAGAAAAAAATTCCTTTAAACTACAAGCTAAGCAAAAGCTCAGCCTAGGAAGCTGCCATCTATTTTTGTAATATATTTTTTAAGGAAGTACAAAGTGATGTCACTATTTAAAAATTCTATTTTTTATTTCAGTAGAGAACCAGGAGTCCCCAGCTCCTGCTGAACTCAGATTTATACATACTGATTTATACATATTTTTTATATCACTTCAGCTACTCACAAGCCACTCAATGTCAGCAGATATGGATCAGACATTGTAGACTATATTGGATTTCTCTAAGGAGAAACTGTGCAAACTTCACAGATTGAATTGAGGCTTATTGTATACTCATGCTGCAAATATTTTTCCTTAGACATTAAAAGGCATCACTGGGTGAACCATTACTGGCTACCTGGAGCAGTAAATCAGATATGGTATATTTCCTTTTTTTTTTTTTTTTTCCAATTTGTTCTTATGTCTTATCTGTCAAGTTCTTTGCAGAAAGTGAAATTGCTTTTGGCGTATTTTGATGGTCACTACTCAATTTACACTGACTAATTTCTTCCATGCAACTGACTGCCATTGCTGGTTTGACATATCCATTAACATTTTTCAATCTTTCCTTCCCACATTATTCATTAGTAGGTCACCTTCACTTATATACCATCATTATATCATTTGATTGCATAGCTATTTCCATCACTAATTTGACACATATATTATTAGTGCTTCTGTTTCCTGGATGCAAATGAGATAGAATGCAATTTGACTTGGAATCCAAGAATGTTTCTCTCCTCACATATTAGAAAATTCCATAATACATATTTCATGTTCTCTTTGTCTCAGTGCTTCTGTTTTTGTCACCAGATACTTAGGTCTGGACACAGTAAAGGATTTATGTGTTTAAAACCAGTGTAGCAGCAAAGTCACATGCATGAAAAAGGAACAGAGCTTCCGAAGGCATGGACCGGGGTATCTCAGAATGGGATCCAAAACAGCGGGAGCACAAAGACCTGTTGTTAGCCAATAAAGGTTCTTAGACAGGACGATAACCAAAAGCATCCATTTTGAGAACACAGATTTAGAGACTCCCTCAGTTCATAGCCTGATTCATAGATTAAAACCCTCCCCCCATTTTCCACTTAACTCTTTTTTTTCAGAGGCGTAAGCCAGGCTCACTTCTGGGGCCTGGCTGGAGACAGTTGTAGTGCTGCCCAGTTAAGTGGCATGGCAGACTGGTCTTATCTAGGACATGAAAAGCCAGAGTTTCAACTTCTGTTTCAGATTCAGATGTTTAAAATTGTATTTTTTTGCCTCCTGGGAGACTGCCCTAACCAACAAGTAAATATGCCTATCTGAGCGGAGCATAAGCCTTTCTCTGAAGTTGCACCAGCACAAGGTCACACAGGAGCAGAGCGGGATGCCGCAGCTGTGGAGTGGAGATCTGTCTTCCCTGCCTCTGTGCAGATACTGCTCCTACATGGAGTTTGTATTAAACAGCTATTGGTTACAATGAACATAAGACTGGCACAACATATGCTGTTGCTATGGTTAATATAATTGTCTTTGATTTTAGAAAAATAAACAATACTGTTTATCTGGAGGATAAAGTTATCCACATACCATATTAAAATATTCTGGGGAGCAGTCTGCTTTGCTTCTTATTGTCTTCCCCTTTCTGGTCCATATGGCTAGAGAGCTTTCATGTGAGAGCAGAGGAAAAAAGCTTCCATCACCTTGAAAAGAAAAACCCTTATGAGGGGACGGGGAAGTTTTAGGAAAATTATGTTTCAGCCACAAACAATAGGCAGATGTAACCTGCTAACATGAACTCAAGATTAGATTATAAAACCACTTTTCCAAGGTTTATGCAATATTTCCAGTAAAATCTTTTGTTCATCTCCCCATTTGAAGAAAAAATAAATAAAACCCCTCCATCTCATGTGGCTTTTTTCTCAGATGTTACGATATTCATATTTATAGAAGAGTTTACATGTATACCATACTCCTGGGGGTTTCTCTCCAGTCTAAAAGACTGATTAGTATTTCTTTCATACCTGAATAGAGTTCAAAATGATCTCTACTGGAAGCAAGGGAGGGAATCCAAATCCTTTTCTCTAACAAATCCCTCGAGCCTTACAAGGGCTCAAAAGGTAAGGCGAAGTAAGCATTGCCATGTAGAGAAATTGTGTCACTATTTTTCTCAAAGAAATAACACCAACTGTTCTTAAAATGAAAATCAAACAGCTTTTACTAACACAGAGAAATAATTAAATTTTGGAAACCAGTTTAACTTTGTTATTTTTATGGCTAATGATCCTTTAGCATAATGTTGTTTATTTAATATATCCCAGCTTTTCGTAGCTACTCAGTTTTGCATTCTCTACATATAGTTCTATATATATAGAGAGAGATATTTTTAACATATAATATGTTTAGAAGATTGTGATAAATGAAGGTTGCTTTCTCAGTCTAGATGTCTAGAGGTAACCGCATTTTTGTTAAGAACATAAAAAGCTTGGCTTAAGTTTTAATCCAAAGGTTTTGTAAAATTAGCAGGTGGCTGCTAGCACTATAGAATTATCTAACTGAAGCAAGTGCGAGAAACACTTGTATGACAAATGAAAATATTACTGAATTTACATCATCAAAACAACTTCCCAAAATTTGCCCTTTCTGTGGTGACAGCAAAGGCATACAAATACACCAAGGAAGTAAGACTGCTTAATTTAAGGTGGTACATTGTATGTACTGAAGTAATAAGGACTTAATACTTCTAAAAAGAAGAGGTTGTGTGTTCTGCTCCTTTATGATAAATGTTCTCATTTAGTCATTACTGAATTGATCACAGCAAAGAGATCATTTCCAGCATCTGTAAGCAAAGTGTTTGTCATAGTCTCTGAGCATGTTTCTAGATAGTTTCATAGCTTATCTCGTAAGGCCACAAATAGGAATAAAGTTTCCTTCATGTAGGATCCCTGGAACTGCCTGCACTGTGTCCCTGGAAAAGGCTTACAGCAGGAAGGAAGCTGATTAGTAAAGGGCAGAGGCATGATATTACCCTCCTCTCATGCTGCAAAGACATGTGAACAACTGTATCAGACTCCCTTCCTCCTGCGTCTGTCAAACATGAGTAATCGCTGTCAAAGAAATGAGTTCCCAAGGTAGATTGCCCTGCAGCATTGGCCCAGCCAAGGTGGCAATACCTCTCCTAAATATTTCCCCTCTGAACATAACCCCTGTGAACTTAAATCAAAAGTAGGGTCAAAACTAATACCTTCCCTTGTCCATATGAAAACTTATCACATCTCTGCAAGGAATCTATAACCGACTGCAGTTTTCACTTGTAGTTCACCACAATGATAGCCTACTTTCTCTCCAGGCTACATTTCATGATCTTATTGCCTTCTACATTCCCCTGGAGTCTGAGAGTCCCTGACACTCAGAACTGTGGAATGTCTTGAACTGTCAGAAGAGGAGGTGAGACCATGAAGCCTGGGAAGACAGCAAGTATAGGTCCATCAGTCCCTTTCTGAATCATTTCCAACCTTGCTTCAGACTTCCTGCAGGATTTCCTGGGCCAGTGTTCCTCAGGAAGTCTTTTCCTGCACTTTTCTACCCCACCTTCACCTTCCCCAGCAATGTCCTCCCTGAGTTTTTTGCTCTGCTTCCAAAAATTCTCTTGCAATGTCCCCCCAGACCCTAGCTCCTCACATGCATTCTGCACTTCTTGCCTGGGTAATTATGCTGCAGGAGACTAGCATCAGCTGGCTGATAGTATTACATTATTAATCGCTGGAATTTCTACTAATTTTGAACTCTTGAAGTCACTCTGCTCTCAGATGCTCAACAAATCAATTTTTTTTTTCTGAATATATGTATTGTGTCACAGTAGCCCGCATATTTTCTTTTGCTCTTTTTATAAGCAGGGCTTTTAGTTTTGCAGAGAGCGTGAATTTCTAAAAATTAATGATCTGCAGTCCTCCATAGACATCACTTCAAAAGAAATACAGGTGGGCAACATATGTTCTCTGCTTGCCAATCTCAGCTAATGTAATGGCTTCTGATAATATCTAGCAAAGACCTCACAGCCCCCAGATTGCAGGTACTGCTGCTGATGGAATTTGACATTACCTATGTCAGATGTGGTTTCTTCTCCACAACTGGCTCATTTTATCTCTAAACAAACCATAAAGAATCTCTGGAGTTTTTAAACTCTCAAAGAAAATGTAGATAAAACAAGTTAAAGGCCATCTAGGATGACCTCAAATATTTTCCACCTCTCTTTTGCAAAAAATAATTGATTTTCCATATGTTCAGGGACTCTAGGCTTAAAGATACTGTAGTGACTCCCCAACTAAGAGGTGTGGTAGATGATTTTATTGCCTTGAAGACAGTCAATATAGTTAATTTTCTTATTTATGACCCTACCCATGCATGCATCTGGATGTAAATATTCCTGTTTTCCTCCTGTTAAAAGAGAAGGGAACTAGCTCTCCAGCCACAATTTTCTTTTTTCTTGTTTTTCTGCAGATTCTGTGACAACCTTTGTCCTCTGACCAGGAAAGCTGTCACTGTGCTGTCACCCTACAGGCAATGACAAGTAAATTGGTATCCTTCACAAATCAATCCTCTGAAATTAAAACATCTGGCTAGGGCTAGCCTCAGAGGTTTTACAGTTGGGTGTTTTTCTTCTTTTTTTTCTATCTTTCTTTCCCTTCTGTTAAAATAAAACACTTTGCCTGGGAATTTGGTATAGAATTTCTTCCAGTCCCATATTACAAGGATCTGTAATCTTGTACGCATGTATTAAATACAGAAGAGTAACCTCTTGTTTCATATGTCAGGGACTGAATAAAGAGTAGTGTTTTTTCTCTGTGTATATTCAGTGAACCTTTGCTACTGTGGACAGACTGTGGGAAGTCACACAGACTAGCTTACCCATCTCTTGCACAGCCCCTTTTCAGATTCAGGTGGATGACAGCAAGATGCTGTGGGACTGCTTGATGTACAGATGCTCTGAAGTGTAACAGATTTGA
>JAYRBT010000139.1:60250067-60287985 GCA_036023395.1 Myiotriccus ornatus
AGAGTAACTTGTAAGCAGACTTTACCGGGAAGGAGCTCAGTGTACTTTTTCATCCACACTTGCCTTCCACAACACTCGATTTCCTGCATGTTGGAATGGATCACTCTTGTGTTTTGAGGAGCTTGATCTGGAGTTTTTTCCCCCTGACCTTGGCATTCTCTTTGCTGTTGCTCACTCTTTCCCCACCACCTCCCCTCACTTGTCCATGAGTGATGATTTCTGCCTTATCTTAAATATGTTTTCCCAGGGACACCATCAACTTCAGTGATGGGCTCAGCAGTGTCCTGCAGAGGGTCTGTGTGTTCTGGAGCCAGCTTGTGTCCAGCACAGAACAGTCCCTGATATCCTCTCACACAGGCCACCCCTTCAGTCCTCCCACTACCAAAACCTTGCTGCCTACACCAATACATTCCTATATTTCTGCATTTCTGAGAGAATGTAGCAATTTTAGTGCTTGCTCCTGAGGATACCCTGAGACTTTGGGAAAGCATAGACCTGCATCATTCTGAACTATGATAAATGCTTTAAAATGCTTTACAGCTTACACTGATGTCACCACAGATACCTGCCATTAGCAACTGGACTCAAATAACAATTTGCAGGATGGGACTCACTGGAAAGTTATACATGCTGTGTGAAATGAAAATGGTGACTACTTCTGTTAAATTTTGTTATAAATTTGCAATTTGTAACCTAAGATCTTAGTCATTGCTCACTTGCATTAGAGTGAATTGGTTTAATTTGATTTACTCTAAGTATAATTGCTTGCAATTTATACTAATTTAGTATCAGCTTCAGTTTACTTCCAGCTCTATATATCACTTTCATTCAAATCTGTAGAGATCATCACTTAAACCAGTAAGGACATTTCCACTCGAAATTATTTTAAATGTACTAGTTCAGGATTTTGTAAAGCAAAAAATGTGTGGAATTTCAAAACAGTGGCTGAAAAGACCTGCATTATTTATTTAGTGTAAAAATATAGAATATATGCTGATAAAGAGGTGATCCTGGGGTGTGAGTGGGTGAACTGTTCAGGATTTTTTTCCTTGTACTCCAAACACAATAAAGGTAATCTAAAGGTAGCTACAGAAAAAAATATTTTCTTTTGTATAAGGAGAGTTCTGGTTTTCTAGGTATTTACAGGGCATAAGTGTTAATTTTGATTACTTTATGTCCTGCTGTGGCATAAAATTATGGGAGCAAAAGGACAACAAAGGTTAACTACACTTCTATTTCTTATTAAATGATTGTTCCATTGTGTTTCCCTTTTATTTATTTATGTTCTATTTCTTCAAGTACAAGCTATTATTTAGACAAACTAAATCGGTTTAGGCTGCACAACAATATTGAAGGTTCTTTAGCCTTCAAAATAATCTCAAAATACTTCTTTTCTGTACCAACATTTTACTATTATTCGCCCTCTGGGGCCAAGGAGCCAGGTCTACACAAATCCTGGCTCCTCTGTGCTGCAGAGCTACTGCAATCCAGCTGTAAAGGGAAGCTGAGTGAATGTGAGATTCCATCTATGGAGCAGTGGAAAGATACAGACTGGCTGTGAGAACCTGATCCAGGCCACCTTTTCTTTCATCTGGGTTTTTCTCTACATAAGTGCCTACACTTATTTTTCTACAGTATCTGTATTTATATCCCCAAGTCAAATTTTGTGATATGTGCTTTATCCTTTCAATCTTTTAATTTATTTGTGTTCCTCTGTATTTACCCTGCCTTGCTCACAGTGCTTATGAACACAATCCACAATCTCATTTCTGACACATTAGTTTCATTTTCCTTTCGTCATTAACTTATCCAAACAGACCACAAATGGCACAACTCAGGAGGCAAATTTGATTGTCCCCACCACCACCAAACACTGACATATAAGGAAGCTAATGCATTGAATTTTCATCTTCATTCTTTAACAGTGTAATGTCTGCTTAACCTAAGCAGCCCAAAATGGAAAGAAGATTCTTGCTCTGAAAACAAGGCTTCAGCAATGAAGTGCCTGTGCCTTAACAGGAAAAGTAACAAATAAAGTGACAAGGTGGCTACTCCACCTCAGGAAAGGTTTCCTAATACTTTACTCCCTAAGTCTCCTTTTCTGGCTCTAGGCAGTAAAAAGGATGTAGCAGTGAACACAGAAGCAAGAAAATAGGTCATTCCTTGCTTAAAAGTCATGGTGAACAGCATTTCTTATCCTCAAAAGCAGTTTTATTCCAGAAAAACAACAGGCTGAATGAAACACATTGTGCAAAACTCATGTACAGTCTTTAGGGGGTTAAAAAAATTATAACAACCCAAACCACAAAAGACAGAATAGTTGCCATAGCAGAAAAAAGAACCTGTGTTTTGCCAGAACAAAGTCAACATTGCATAATGCAGTTCTGATCAATTCTTTCTTTTCATATAGATAGAGATTTGCTCTCAAGGGAATAATTTTATACAGAGTCAAAGATTTTTGTCCTGATTTGACTTAAGAGAGTAGAGCTACTCTCTGGAAGATATAGACCTTCACAGACTCAGTGGTCACCAACAATAACTATCCTCTGTCGTCTGTTTGGTACCTGCTCACAGGTATCGCTGACAAATATTGAACATTTCTCCTTGTCTATGACATTTATACAGTAAAGGTGTGCCTGACATTGGCCATGAAAAGAATAACAAACACTTAAAATAATATTCTAGGGTTCTTCTCAATTATTTGTGTGGTGGTTGGCACTGCACTTCCCCTTTCAGTACAGTGAAACCATTTATATCAGGATGCTTAGCCAGTTACAATGGCTTCCCAACCAAAGCTCTAAAATACTGGCTCTGTCAGCATTACATCTCCCTCCTTGGAAATTTGATGCTGTTAACCAGTCTCTTTCTTAAGTGCAATACTTGAGCTCTATACATCTTCTCTCTTCGATCTTTTGGGGTCAGGGTCCGATAGAGGAGACCTAATAAAATTTCCATTTGCTGATAGCTGTATTTAACTCCAGGGTACACCAATTTTAGTAATTCACCTGTTGCTATTCATGTTTCAGCGGTAAAGTTACCTGATAAACACAGGCTGATTCACTTCAAAGTACTTACCTTTCAATCTTCTTTTCTGCAGAGAGGCTTTTGCCTAGTGATGAGAACAGGCACAGCAGTGAAGCTAATATGTCCATGAGAATCAGATCACATCCATTGAATGGGACAGGACAGGGAAAAAGGAAAAATATCAATAGGTAATAGAGATGTAATGTGAATCTAAAAGATTAATGCATTGTTATGGATTTGGATGATTTCCAGACTGAGCAGAAGTAATGGCTATACAAAGGTGCACAAGGTGCTTCAGACAGCTCTGATGTCATCATGATACAAATATAGTCTCTCTCACCAGCTGCTGAACGCTCCATGACTACTGCTTGTAATGTTCCTACAGAGAAATAAACACAATGTGACTGTCACCCTTCTCTTATCAGACAAGATCTTGTTAGATTTTAAGCAAAGACCGAGATGAGTAAGCAGCTGTAAGTTTAAGAATCATATACATGTATTAAACTGTATAAAAAGACAGGGACTGAGGCAAGTATCACAGTGATAAAAATAGGCAGACAGAACAAAAGGTGGCAGCAGATGCAGCTACCAATATTACCAGCTCTTATTAAGTATTTTTAGTTCAGCTCTCAACATCAGTGAAGATTATTTTTGAATACCAAGGACAAGCAGCATGAGTAACATGGGGAAACTGACTAATACATGGAAATAGAGCAGATGCTACTAGTGGCAACATAAACTGAGAAAAAGAATCCCACGTCCTATCCCACTGGTGTCAAAAATATGGTAAGTTTTCTTGTCACGTTTCTGTACTTTCTTTGGTGATCTTACTGTAACAGCAGGAAGGGAAATTGTCTTTTCTATTTGCAGTATTTTCAACTTAGGGGTCAGACAATTTGGACAAAAGTTAAACTGAAAATCAGGTCCTAAAATAAAGTCTCAAGAAAGATCATTAATATTCTATGGAAAGGAACAAGCCTGAAAATGCCCTCCAGTCTGGCAGTCCTTTTAGCTCTCAGAATCCTCTTCAGCTTCACATTTTTCACAATGCGTATCAAGACACAGGTCTAATTTGCGTATATCATGTCTTCATTCATTCACGTTCCCACACACACAACTCATGGTCTGTTAACTCCATGTACCAGTTTTTCTTTTGTTCTGCACTTCCCTTCATATGATTCCATTTTCTTTCTCATTATTATGCCTAAAATTGGATCTCCTTTTCAGGCATTTTAACCTCTTCCAGTTTTTTACCTAGCCAAATTCAGCTCTGATTCATCAATCCTGCCCTTTTATTGGCTGCTCCAATCAACATAGTATGGCTCAGACAGAATGCGAGAGGATCTTAAAAATGCACATGCAGATTAAAAATATAATGATGTTCTAAGAAAGTGAGACTGAAATTGAAGTTTTCATGCTCCATATAAGAAAAATAATAAAAACTGGGAGATAAATGAAAGTAGTCTCATCACTTAGAGAAAGCAAGTGTACTTAAAAGCTAGTTGTGAAACAAATCCCACCTAAACCAGAATGGGGAGAGTCACCTCATAAAATTATTTAGAGGTAAGAGTGCAAGTTTTACCTATGACTGTACAGCCCTGTTTTGAAATTCCAGCCTGACAATTAAGACAAAGGCAATTTTAAGGATCAATAAAAACATAATGATCCTAGAGTTTGATGAACGTGATGATTAAAAGTCTCTTAATTAATTTGAGATAATGATGGAATCAAAACTTGTATCTTAATGGAGGATGATAATCTAATTGCAAAGCTGCACCAGATCTGAATGTATCAGAGGGAGATACAAGACAGTGTTACAGTTCAGACTTGTTTTGCTGTAAGGAACATAAGGACTTTTCTTGGAATTATTCAAGAGTAAATACATTCAACTTAACATGGTGAAGTGCAAAGCTCCCTATTACATTGCTATTGGAAAAGTTCAGAGCCTAATAGTACTTAAGATAAAAAACACTCATGGAAGAAAGTCCTCTCGAGAACTTTCCCATAGCCCCGCCCATGCCACACAACAGCTTTCTTCTGCTATCCATCAGCCAAAATATATTAGGTTATGGGAAAATCCTTACTCCCTTAAGACTATTTCAGATTTGTGACACATCCTGTGCTGCATATTACTGCAGATGAGAAGATCTTCTGGCTTGCATTACACCAGAGAACAAATCAAAATTAACAAAATAAAAATGTGTCTCAATACCAGTCATTCTTCCACACAATGGAACTCAAGTATCAAATTCTCATCAGATTTATCATTACATTAAAAAGAAGCATGAGTCTTGCATAGCTTTTGTCTTTATAAGCCATTTACTGAAGTATTTCTCTGCAAAGTTTTCCTCAAAAACTTTTCTTCAAAAAGAAATTATAAGACTCCTGATTCCAGGATCATAAATGTTCAGGGTCCCCAACACTCCATGTCTTACTCCCTCAAGAGTTACTGGAGCTCTGGGACAGGCTCCTGGCAGGACCTGTGGCCCTGTGGAGAGAGGAGCCCACATTGGAGCAGGTTTGCTGGCAGGACTTGTGACCCCACGGGGGAACCACACTGCGCCAGTTAATGAATAAATGCAGCCCGCAGGAAGGACCCACATTTGAGAAGTTCATAGAGGGACTGTCTCCCATGGGAGGGACTCCAGGTCAGGGGAAGAGTGTGAGCAGGAAGGAACAGCAGAGACATTGTCTGATGAACTGGCCTCAGCCCCTATTCCACATCCACCTGCATCACTGCATAGGAAGAAGTAAAGAATTTGGGGGTGAAGATGGACTTGGGAATAAGTGAAGGGTGGGGGGAAGGTATGTTTAAGATTTTTTTTAAAATATCTCATTATCCTGCTCTGATTTAATTGGTAATAAATTAAATTATTTTTCCTGAGTAGAAACTGTTTTGCCCATGACAATAATTGGTGAATGATCTCCCCCTGTCCTTATCTCCACTCATGAGCTTTTCATGACAGTTTTCTCTCCCTTGCCCAGTTGAGGGGGCAGTGATAGAGTGGCTTTGTGAGCATGTAGTGTCCAGCCAAGGTCAATCCACCACAGTATTTTATCTCTGTTTTAAATGCATATACTGTTTTATCAGATCATTATTTATTTAAAAATAAACATTTTTCAAATAATATTTTCTTTCAAGTGTTGAACTTCTGTATATATTGAAATAGTATTTAAGTTTTATTTTGAAAAGTGTTTAGAATGCTCACACCTTTCCCTTTTATTTTCATCTTGAAACATATTGTTTTGCTTGCATATATTTAGTAAAATGTATTTTTAGGTAGATCTTAACACATTTTTGATGGAAGTAAAAGTATTTACCTCCTTTTTTTCCAGCATAAAAGAACAGGACTAATGGAGTGATAAAAAACCCATATTTTTTTCTAACTGCTTTGAAGTACAAAACACCTGAAAAAAGTCGTCCGAAAAAACTTTTTCCACAACGAAATTACTGTTGGAAAATGTTTTTGGAAAAAATACAGTGCTGCTAACAGAGCTTCTGCAGACATTCAACTGCCTTCCCAGTTTAACAGATAGATTGTTTAGACTGTGCCTTTAGCAAGAAAATACTCCAAATGGTGTGTTTAAGTCACCTCCTTGAGCTACTGGAAGGACAATAATGCCCTTCAAAAAAGCAATGAAAACACCTAATTATTTTTCCCCTAGGAGATTGATTCTTGATGTTATAAAAAAGAAGCTAAATCCCATTTTCAAAATAGGACGTAGTAGGTCAACACAAGTAGCTTTTCTAAATTGGAGATCTTGCAAAGAACAACTAAAAACCCAAAAAGAAACTGCAGCAAACTACATCAAATGAGAGTTAATATACAGAGTAAATGTCCCATTTTTTGCCAAATCTCACATTCACTTACTTTTGTATTTGTCAGTTTTGTTGACTTCAGTGAAGAAAACCATATACAAGTCTCTCCAGAGTAAAGATGCACTTTATGATTGGAGAAATAGTCAAAACACAAATGACTGAAAACATCTAAACTTCATTTTGAATTCCTTTTACAACAAAAAGATGCCAGGCTCTAGGACACCATTATTTTATTAAAATAAAATAAAGTGATTAAAAAGCCATAATAGACAAGTTTTTCAGGATATGCAAGTGTATCACAGAAATAAATCTGCATTTCAAACCAGAATTTGTGCTATAACACTATTTTCCATCACAATTTACAAAGATCAATTCCAGGTGTTCTCTAGTTAGCAATGTAGCAGACTTCCATTGCCATTCACATTATCTGTATTCACAGATTCCCATTGCATTAGCAGCTTCTTAATCCCTCAAAGGCACTTTGTAAAACGTAAAGGAAAAAGCAGATTATGAACTCCGAGTGATCACTGTAACCTGTGTCAACTCAGCCTTTCTTATGGAAGCTTTATCCTTTTCTCTCTTAGAAACATCAGAATTCATTTGGTTTCAGCAGTGCACAGAAATTCCTGTCTAAAAAATTTTTGTCATACACATGTTTCTCCTGCCAGAAGCTTCCATCGCTTCCTTTCCTCGTGAAAGCCATCAACATGTTAGATCAGTTCTGACACATTCAGAAAATGGTAAGTCATTGCTTTCCTCATAATTAGTTTTTTCATCCAAAGATTCAGTGAACTCAGGTAAACAAGGAGTTCAATTAAAGATCATAAATCATAGGAAAAAAAATACTTTCTATGATAGCAGGAGACAACATAACACTAATAGTAGGCTCTTTCCAATGTATTTAATCACCTGTATATATTAGGAAGCTCTTCTGTCACATTCAGGCACGTCACCCTTGTGCAGATTCAGTCTGCTGGGTTTTTTGACCTCTACTACATTAACTTTCTCAAATCTTCATTTGCAAAGCCTTGCCGTGATGATGGCATTAACTTAGCTAATCCTCTCACAGTAGCACTCATCTGCAATTGGACTATGAGTGGTAAAATAAATCTGTCATTAATTTACTGTGACGTCTTTATATTTCATTTACTTATGTCATCTTCAACAAAAAGAAGAGCCCTAATAACAAAATATTAATATTAGAGTTTTTTAACCACCAGTTTTTATACAGGGTTTTCAACTGCTGTTCTCAAGAAAGTCTTTAAAATAAATTAGCTAGAATTGTTGACACTTTTGCACTACACAGTCTATTAAATAGTTTTTATGAGCTGGTAGCCAGTGGATATACCTAAATTTTGTAAACATTAATATGTACTTATATATTGCTAACTGGGCAACTCTCGTGATAGAAAACCAAAGGTGTAGGTGTGCAGATTTACTAAGTCTTTTCTATAGGCTGAGTACACAGAAAATATTGCAGAGCAGGTGAGGTGCAATACCATTTTCTTCCTCTTATTGACTGAGTGTTAGTAGTTATCAGTGCAGTTATCATAACTTTGGTATTTCCTTTGGTATTTCCTTTCCCATGGATGAACTCAGAATTTGGTCTTCATAAGCTATAAAATAGGACTTTTAAGGTCAATGCAGTTACGCTATTATAAAATTTAGGTTAGTTCTCATTTTTAAATATTTTCAGATCATTAACCATGCAGAGGTTGACTTTTCAGCACGCAAATACAGGCTGGGAATTCACTGGGCCACATGTAAATGGCACTTGTCATGATTCACAATTTCTACCACTGCTTCAGAGGTTCTATGGTGACTTCCTAAAATGCTTGCCACGTTACCTTCTCTTCTATTATGAAGAAGAATATTATTTCCCTATCTTATGCCGGCTTCACTGCTTACTGAGATTTTCTCTAGAGCTGCAGTTTGTCAGAGTGAAAGCTAAATAAATGCCATGCTGGTGTGTACATAATAACAAGTGTTACCTAGCTGAGCTTGTGTCACTACAAATTACCTCACCAGACATTGGCATTATCCTTTTTCTTAGCCTCAGTCGGTCATTTGTACCTCCAGGAGAACACAATGTTTGCAGGTAATGTTCGCACCCAGTTGGTTGATTTGGAGTTCTGGTGCTGTGTGAAGGCCAGAGCTCAAATTGCAGCTGCAGGCTTTTACCAGAGACAAAGGTGACTGTGAGAAAAGGCTCTGGCTTTTGAGAAGCAAGGAGTGCCCCTGAGTTAGTAGGGTAGTACAGGGGTTCACTAAGCTAAAATCCTTACAAGGAAAAGAGAATTGTTTTCATCATCTTATTGTTATGTTATCATTCACACACGAAAACAACCAAGATGACAAATGAAAGCAGATGTTAAAGGAGGGTAGTGACATGAAAATATAAAGAGGTAAATGCATCACCTAAAAGCAATCCTTTCTTTCCAGACCTTTTTTTTCATGATAGGCTTTAAAGAAGCAATAATAACAAGAGCATGTAGCATATTGAAATTTGGGGTTATAGTGAAATATATAGAAATCATTGCAGAGGTATAGCTTAGGAGAATAATAGTATAAGAATGTATTTACTGTACTGCACTAATAATTAAACCTGTCAAGGAAATGAGTGAGTAAATTAAATTTGCTGTTTAAGTTTTACTTACTAGTCAAAATATTTATGGAATTGAAGACATATTATAAATATATTTGAAGAGGTAAAAAATATTCAGAAAATATAGAAGTTTGGAGATTGTTGACTACAGTAACACTTCCTCAAGAAAGCTAGTTCCATGCTGATATACAGCCACTGTCTATCCAGCACTACAACTTCTAAAGAAAAAATTGTGTCCAAACTATGTGATACATGTCTGCATGCAATGGGAACCATATATTGTACGATATATTCTCTGCTCTAGATCTTTTTTACAGGAAAGAACTACAAAGGATTTAATCAGTATTAGTAAAAAAAAGATAATTCTTTCTAATTGAACTATTCAGCTGCTTCAATATTTGTACAAAAGGCTGGAGCCTTAAAATAGTATATTGGCTGGTTTCAAGTCTGAATTCCAAATTACTTAAAATTTTAAATATTCTAAATCATTTAAAATAGCTGGGAATATTCAGGATTTTCTGGAATTCGTCTTTCTCGGATAAATCTGACAACAGATTTCAGTGGCCATATGGCACAGGTTCTTAGAGAATAACACTGCTCAGGTATCTTTTGTTCCATAAAACCTAAACTATGAACAGATCATCAAAATTACTTATTCCAGTTGATGTGCTATATGACTTCTTTGCTGTTGTTATTTGCCTCTAGAAAACTAAAAAATCTTAACCACTTTGTTGTTTAGATTTCTTTTAGGAACAAGACAGGAAATGTCCAGAGAAAGATTTCAGCTCCATTAATTGGGAAAAGAAACCTGGCTTTGGTAATCAGTGGATTAAAAAATGGAGATTCCTGTTGCTATCAAACTAAGCCCTGAAAAAGCACTAAAGCCTCTTACAAAATTCTATATGTTTTTGATACTGTTAATGCTTCAATGTGATATAATTATATGTGACGCTATAACTATTAACATGGCTATATATTTCAAATTATTGATAAGTTTAGCACAGCGTATTAGAAGGCTAATAAAGTTTAATCATATTCAAACAGGTGCGGAATGCACATTCTTGCAAAGAAAAAAGTATTTACAGCTGCTGTGAGTGAGCCCAAAATATTTAATCTTTAATCAGAGCCAATTGAACAAACTGTTTAAATTACATGCAACTGTGGGCTCTTGGCTTAAAACAAAATTATATGTTTTCTTTGCTTCTCCCACACTTTCCTTGCTATTCTCTCTTCTTTTAAATCATTAATCCCTTTATATTCTTGCATTCTTTCAGGCAGAGAGAGGTATTTATCATTCAGCTTACTTTGACTAAGCAGGACATCTGTTCATGTTTATTTAACCAGTTTCAAGATTGGATTCACAGTTTCATTCTTGGTATGGTTATTCCTCCTGTCTCCAGTGGATATGTCTCCATAACAATTTGCAGGTATTGTGTCCAAAGCCTGTTCCTTTCCCGAGAGTTCACAGAATTCAAGGTATGTGTTTAGGTACACAAAAGAATTCCTTGCTTCAAAACATCAAGAGGGATTATAGGTATAGAAAAGATATCTCAGGTGGCAGGATAGAAGTAAAATATTTGAATCCTTATCGTAAACATATGCTTTGCCAAGCAGCTTATTTCCTCACCTATTTCAAATGGACCTAAAACAGGAAAGCTAATGAATGTGACATGATGTTCCACTGATTAAGACACTGGGATAGTCAGACTCCTATTACCAGCCTCACTTTTGCTTTCTGCATTAGCAGCCACTGGCTAACTGTTGGAATAGTCTTAGAAAGAGGAACTACAAACATTAAACCCCTTCTTATCCAATAGCCTGACCCCAGACCAGGGATGGGGAGGTCCTTGCCCAACGGCTGCTTGAAGGGCAGCCTTGTGGAACATAAGGGTCTAAACTTCCTCAAGGGAGCCAATAAACCCAAGGTTCTTGTACTTATCTTATTAAGGCTGGGAAGCAGTAATCATAGCAGGAGTTTATTTTTTTTTTAATAGAATCTGCACTAACAGCATTATGTGTATTCCAAGCAGAGCTATCAGTTCTAGGCCTTTCAAAGAATTTGGGCTCAGGGGTGGCTGAGAAGTAAATTACAGACAGACATAGAACAGAGACAAGTAACAAGCACACAACTGCTGCAAAGAGAGCAGTTCTTCACTTGCAAAGAAATGACAACACCTAGGAGTTTGGTTTTGCAAAATCAAGTCTACCTTACAGTTTTACATGTATTAATAAGACAGGAGTTTTTTGGATTTGTTACCCACCTAAATTTGGCTGGTTTGATACACAATGACAGCTGCTTGTGAATATCATCAACAATTAACTCTTGGTCTATAGATAATTTGGGGGGGAAATGCTTCTTGAATAGTTCTCTATCTGTAGATAAACTGGAAAATCTCAACCTTTTCTCTCATGCTAATTCACATATTTTGAGGCAGCTTTTAATCCCATATGAGTGTCTTGAGAATAATTTGTGCAAAAATCAGGAATGTATTAGCTTACATATTGCACCTACCTGTAAAAACTCTTCCAGGCAAAATATCTATACACTCTACAGTTTTCCCAGGTCACTTCACTCATTTTCAAGACAGTACTTAACTGTATAATAATCAAGTCCATGTCATGATTCTGCTGCTTTAATATCCTAAATCCTTTTTTCCACTAAACATAGACCTATGTATGAGTAGGTAACTGAATGGATAATGTAAGTGTCTTGCAAGCATTTTCCTATATCATGGTAATTCATCTTAAAATATTTCTTAGGAACAACCTTCCTAGAAGGGAAATATTATTCAAAATAAAAATTTGGCATTAAAAAAGTGTCTATTTTGCGTTTCCTTTAATTCTATATTTATTTAACAAATAAAATTGGTTTTCTTATTAGTATCTATCTAACGCAAATTGTTAATTAAACTAATGGTATTAGAATCAGCTAGGTTCTTTCCTACATATGGTAAGTGGTATCAAAAATGGAACTGACATCTACACTAATTTTATTGGTTTTTAGTAAGATATTCATACATCTAAGTGATCATAGATTTTATCTTATATTGTATAAAAACAAAAGAACAGACATTAAAATTAAAACATGCAGGTATTTATCCCATCTCCAACAATGGCAAAAAAGCAAACCCTTGGGAAAAGTGTGTAAGACCAGAATTATTATCCAGATTATACTTTGTATATAGTCCCCTGAAATAGTTTAAATTTATAAAATTCTTGTATGTTTCAGATTCATTAAGGAAGATAAGGAATAACTGTCTTTTTTTAGAGGTAAATAAATTACTCTGGATTTTCTGGGCCCACAATCTAGTTGACATTAACAAAAATGTCATATCCTGGTGAGGTCTGATAATCCTTAGAACTCATTAATTCTTTTTTCAAGTATATTCCCTGTAGGGATGTGGAAAAAGAATGTCTTCATTCTTCTTGCTTGCGTACAGGAGGCTCACTACTGGAGCTGGTAACATATCCCAACCATCTTTTTGGAATTTATTCACTTCAGACTCAAAATTTTGTGTGGATCAGGCTCTTTGATACACTTTTGAAAGTCACAAGTTTCATTTTCAAATGAACAGTCTCATGAACTTTTGAACTTCTTCTGTTTCACCTTTAAATTCTATTTTAAAGTGATAAAAATTGCACTAATTAAATTGAATGTGTTACAATGTGTTATAGACCTCTTAAACCACTGTAGAGATAGGAAAGGAATACTAACAGGCCAGCAGTTGGATTCTCAATAAATACTCAGAATATATCAGCACACAAGAAAAATCAATATTTTTACAGAAAGCAGAATATAAGATGAAAAATTATGAATCACATGAAAGCTCATAATCTTATGAGTGTTGTATCAGCCTAGCAGGCATTCATTTTGGATAAGTAATCTTAATATCACAGGATAAAGATTATATAAAGGAATTGCCAATATTTTGTTATGGAAATGAGAAAATTCAGGGTTAAAATAGAGACGAGCGATTTCTTTTCATCACCAACTGAAAAGATCAGCAAAAACTCACATGGAGCATCTTTCTGCCTCTCTGTGGGAATTCTGCTTCTTGTGATCTGCTGCTGCCAGATTTAATGTGCTGAATTTATTATACACAAAGTTGTCTGACTCACAATTCCTTTTTATTTCTGCAGCACAGATACTGCTTTATGCTGTTGTTCAGCAGCACAAAATGGTTAAATAAAGCATGTTTTTGCACTACATATTCCACATTTTAATGAAAAAAGTACATAGGTTATGAAATATATTATCAAATATATTAAATACAAACTATTTTGTGCTACCTGCATGTTACTTGTAAAACAGTCTCTAATTCCTTCTTCAGGTTTCTCTTTTAAACATTCATCATACACGATGATTTTCAATCTCTGTAAACATCACCTGCCCTCCACGAGGAAGGTTTTAATCTGGTCAGGACAACAAGTCATTATTTCTCTAATTGTGAATAAAATACTTGAATAAGTAATATCATAAACATTTTTGCTCAATTTTCTTATTTGAAACACAGGGGGCAGAGCTTAGAGCTGAGAACAAGACTCCTCTCTTATTTGGGTTGGTGGTATCACTGCACTACTGTGTAATATCAGTGAAGAAACAAGGGTGGGAATGTGCATAAAGTCACTCCTTTTATCTTGCACACATAATGTACATGATTTCAGATTACTCAGGCATCATTTATTGGCTAACATAGAAAATATCAAGGAGTAAAATAAAAGTTGCATAGTCATTAATTTATTTACCAGTCCCATAGCAGGGACAGCTGATGAGCCTCTCCCAACCAGGGAACTGTCAGGTCAGTGGGTTGGTCAGTGTGTCAGTCATGGGTTGGATCTGTTACATTTTGGAACTGACTGACTCTTGACATTGCCAAGTTGCTGCCTTCTGATGCTCTGCTTTGACTTATTTGTTTTGTGCTTTTTCATGTCAGTATTTTTCCTCTTGTATCTTTCAGCTGCTGATGACTATTATTTCATCTACTGTCCTTCTGTTTGCTTTTACTTGTCTTGTGTAGGTTTATTTCACGTACTTTCTTATTTCTTAATAACAGTTTTCTCAGTAAAACCAAGCCTCACAGGGCTGTCATGCACCAAACTAGGCCTGGATCACATTCAGCTGAACTCTTAGGCTGTGGGGTACAACAACAGCAGCATTCAGAGCTGAACAGATTTACTCAGTATTAGTGGTGATCCCATATATATTCTGACCACCCCTGCTGAGCTCAATGCCTTATCTACAAGGCCACATTTCCAGCCTTCAATAAGGGCACATATATAACAGCATTGCCCCAAACAGTATGCTAAAAACACCATTAAGATTGCAAAGTCATTATTCAACACTTGCAGATGCTGTAACAGAGTCACCTAATTGATATCACCTAATTCACTGCCTTTTCTATTTATACATTCTGATATGGAGTAATCATATGACCACCTACTCTTTTAAATAGGAGTCTGGCATTATTGAGCCCTCATTTAGGAAGGAGATATTCAATATTTTGTTACTTTCCACTTCCAATGCCTTATTCATTACTCATTATTAAAGACAATTATTAATTCCATGTTATATTCCCTATAAAGTTCATCTCTGCAGTTACCTATCAAATTTAACCACAGATTTTGGCTGTGCCATTCAGGTTAGTTGGGACATCATTTCTAGACCAAAAGACATTTATCCAACACTTAATTGTCATTTCTACTCATGCCATTAAAATGCAAACCTCTAACATCAAACAATCTTCAAAATTACCGTGTTTTAATCTTGTACCAATAGTAGGTGACAGTCCAGTATTAACAACCTACTGCACCTCTTCCTTCAAATTTTTGTTGTCATGAAAAGTAAAGGCAGTCAAAGTCAGAAATAACTAAGGGCTGTGGGAAGTCACTTGGAATAACAAGCCTATAACAGGACCTGAGCATTTGAGTCAAGATTTAACTGTTGTGAATTCTTCTGTTTGCAGAAATTCTTGGTCTCTCTCTATGCCTGTCAAAAAATCCAGGAGGAAAATCAGATGACTTTAGGTAACAGCTATTTCCATTTCTGACTAAACTTGGGATTTCTGGTCAGAACTATTTCAGACCCTGATTACTTTTTTTTCTATCTCTACAACCAGGTCCAATCCCAATTTCAGTCTCTGAGTTCTTGAAAGGTGAACCAAAGCACTGAATATATATCTTACATAAACAAGGGATGCTTACCAAATAGACAGTCACCTGTTCTCTAGTTCAAGATCAGATCACTAAGGCAATGTAAGCAATGTGGGTTAAAGAGGAAAACCTTCTGTCTGAACCAGTGCAATAAGAAGGAGGTATCTAAATCTCACACGTAACTACAGTTCCAACAAGTGTATTTGGTGTCCTTCAGTGCTCACCTGTTAATGTCTTCTTTGTTGTCTCCAGGTCCCCCCATAAATCTGGGAATTCTGAGAAACAAAATTCTTATTTTATAAGAGGAGAATGAATAGGTATCAGTTATCTGCAGAAAGTTTATTTTGCTCTATTCCTTTAGCCAAAATCATGTGTTCGCTTGAATATAATTTCTATTTCGTATGTGATTGGCATATCAATTGTCTAGCAGTCTTGACTAGTAATTTTGTTACACGTTAGTATTTCCAAAATCCTTACTCTTATTCCTGCCAGTCTACAACAATCATAGTCATAACACACCAGTGCAACTATATCCATAGAAACCCTAAGAATGGATACTGTTCTAGCAAAATAAAAGGCATGTATTGTATTTTCTTTCTCATATGTAAAGACCTACACAGATAAAAATAAGCTCACAAAACAGATTATATTATTTCAGTAGGTAATCAAACCCTCCACTAGCTCACAATCTCACTAGATCTGACTTCCGATTTATAGTAAAATTTCCTTTCTCTGATTTAACTGAGAATGCAGAAAGTAAGCTTTTTGGACTACAGCTTCTCAGTCAGTTGGTTGAAATTAATAATGGTATAATTTGGGGAACTATTAACTAATAATAAAAATTTTTACTTTCCACAAATATATTAACAATTTTTCATTTTTAAGATTATAGAGTTTTCACACTTACAGCACCTTTTTTTTCAACAAAAGTGACATGGCCCAGAGATTTTCCTTTCTATTCAAAGAAATTCCCTATAGTTTCATATGGCTCAAAAATAAGTATGTCCAACATTTCTTGAAGTAAGCACTATTGATTATTTTTTTCCCTCCTGTGCAACTCAAGTTCAGTGTCATTCTTCTGCTGTACTGCATGCATGAAGTATTGTCTGATACAGGGTCCTCATTTTTTAATAAGAATTTTGCATTTTGGCAGTCAATGAGACTGTCTCAGATAATTTATGAACTCCTTTGCTCACAAATTAAACTGATTCAGTTCTGGAGAAATCCAGCGACAATTTTTTGTGTGTGACAGCATGATGCATGTTTTCCATGATGAAGTGATACTCTCCTAACCCCTCATCTTTCTGCATATATTAAGCACTAATAGTCTTCACTTTTTGGAAAAGGACCTCTCTGATTTATAACACTCATGCTTACTAATTTATCTATAAAGTCCAATTAGCTAGCTGAAGTGCTCAAATGAGCCAGTAGAAAAATAGCCATTGCAGCAAGGACTTACCCACTATCAGTGTAAATCATTTCTCCCTTTTAATAAAAACCAAAAAATTAATTTTAGCATTCCATTGCCTATGTCTTGTTCACTGCTTCAGGTTCAGTTTTCTGTGGGGCAATTAAAGTTGTGTTTGCTGGAATGTATTTCAATACAATTTAGCAGGAAGCAGTAGGTGAAGAAAGCGGAAAGAGTAAGCCAGAGGTCTGGATTAACTGAACACAATTTTTTCAGGGGACTCAGAGATTAGATTAGATTCCTTTTACATAGCAGACCAGCAAAAGGCAAAATACAAATATAATCTCATAATAAAATTAAACATATAAAGGATGATTGCCCTGCTGAATTTCCCGGCATGAACACAGTTATGGTATTGAGCTGCCGTAAAGCTGGGCCTTTGATTTTTTTTTTTGAGCTACTTTACCCTGCCTCTTGTTTAGTAGGTTAGGCAACAATACTGGGTGTGTTACCATTCGCCATTGATGTAATTCTCTACTTCAAAGACTCTTGATATCCTATGGTTTGTTCTTTTCTGTGCCCTCTGCAGTTCTATGGATCTTAATAAATCAAGGTCCCTTTACAGCAACACATCAATGTGGAAGTGACCCAGAGCTGCTACCCAGCTCGTCAGAGCTTACATCTTCTCATATGTTTTTACCTTGCAGTTATAGAGTGAGTTTGAAGGAGATGAGGGAATTATCTGCAAATTGCATGCATATATTTTGTTAGGTAGCCAAATTTATATGGATATATTATTTTTCTGTGTCTTTCCACATCCATCTTGAGAATATATGCTCGATTTAAAGTACTGTAAATCTAAGTGTTCCCTAAATCACCTTGGAGACTTCTGTCAAACAGAATAAGATTAAAGCTATCAAGAGTTTTCCAAAGTATATGTCTTTCTGAAAATCATAGTACTGGTTTTATTTTATGTTTATGACAATGTAAAAGAATTATTGATTTATTCAAAGTCAGCAAGGAATCTTTCTGAAAGTACTGGAAGGGATTCTGAATTAGAATGGTGAACTGCCTAATGGCAAATATTCTACAGCAGAAAGCAGCTCTCTGTCATTAAAATACATACAGCAGTCAGGCTTTTGCTAAAATGTGTTTAGGTTTAGAATGTATAATTTATTAAATAAACTTGACTTTCATTTGCCTCTTTCATTATCTCCTTCCTTTTCTATTATTCTAGGATATTTTATAGCCATTTGTATTCAAAACAGAATGTTAAAATTGTAGAGTGTTTCCTGCTAGATGAGAGGTTTAAGAAGTCCAAGGAAATTTATAGCAAATGGCAGAGTATATCTGATGAAGACTTACTGGTTGCTTTCTCTGGCAAAGTTGTATGAGTTTGTAAGCCTGATACTTCATTAAATAAATGTCTTCAATTTTAAGATGCAGTTTCCTCACTCTTTAATTTGGATAGTTCTAATGTTACAGTAAAGACTTTCATGTTGCAGTTACTGAAAATAGCTTAGCTATCTAGTATCTGAATCATTATTTTAATGCATTGAAGTATAATAGAATCACTTCATCCTCCTGTAAAAATCCAGGAGTGAAGCTGAAAGAAAGCAATAGGACCATCCAGGATCATTAATAATGGTAAAGAGTGACCATAATGAGAACAGGACAAAGAGCATCTCAGGACATAACTGCAGAAGGAAATGGTAAGGAAAAAAGGAAACACCATGGAGCACTGGGAAAGCTAGGGGAAAGTTTTATAATGAAGGTCAAAATTCCATTTCCAACACTAAACAGTGTACTTAATCCTGCTGGAACAAAAATCTTTGCCTTTTAACTAAAGAGACTCAAAGATAAAAACATTTGCTTGACACTTTGAAAGTCAACTAGAGTATTTATCTATCCAGCTCCCAGTAACTGATTACATAGCTAAGGTGGTTTCTCTCGGGGTTGGATTTTGGGGTGGGAGTTTGGGGGTTCTTTCGTGAACTTTAAACAGCCTAACCACATGCTTGTCTCAGTCCTAGTTAAAGCCACAGAAAAAATCAAAGCCATTCCTAGCTGCTTCTTCATAGGTTTAAAAGATAATTAAGTTCTTTTCCTTCAGTATATCCAGCTTGCTGAGTGCCATTCGAAGGGGAAAGGAAGGAAACAGTCTAATAATGTACACACTGAAATTGGCTTAACTATTCATATCTCATAATATCCTTCATAGAAGACAGGTTTAGTGGCCCAAAATACTAGGCCAAATTCAAAATATCTTCCTTTCCTCCCACACACAAAGGAGAAACATATGTGCAGACATGCACATACACACACGAACACAGTGGCTGGGGAAGGGTGTTTCTTTATGCTGGAAAGTTGTATAAAATATTAGACAGAAAATTAGAAAAATATTGCCTAGGGGATGAATATGGCTTCCTGATTTCAAAAAGTGAATCAGGTGAACACCTTTATGAGCACATAAACTCATCTATCACATGGTCTTCCACTTACTGATGGAAATATGAGAAAATTAACTGAACAGACTCACAGCTGCACTAGTACACAAAAACAAAGGTAGTTTTCTACACCAAAGACTTAATTCAGCATGTATTCAATCAGGATTGTATTATTCTACCTTGGTAATTAGACTGAAGATAAAATGTACTTTCTTCTCACATATCTGTTCTTTTTGTACAAATAAAAATGCTATCCTCTGCTACACTTTATCTTCAGTTCTTAGTTAGTTTTAAAAAGCTTAATCAACAATTTATTATAGCATATATTACTCTGATGCATTTCATGGAAAAATGTTAGCATAGATGTTGAATGTTACTGTATTATTTTGCAGACTTTATTTTTTCTCCAAATAAGGAAGCCGTGAGAAATGAAATTAATTGTAACAAAACATGTCAAAAATCATCAATTAAAAAAAAAAAAAACACAAAAAAACCCACCAAAAACAAACAAACAAAAACAAACAAAAAAAACAAACAAACAAAAAAAAAACAAACACCAAAGCAATCCCAAAAGTACAGAAATTGTTTCTGAAGATGGAAGTTGCTGCCATAAGCACATCTAGCATGGATTCCCAGTTCCTCTGTGCCAGTGCATAGCTGTACTCTTATCCCATATTTCCACATGGGTGTCACCATTCCTCACCCTCAATATTACAATTTCATGTGCATGACCCTCTTTACATCTCCTTCTTCTGAAAGTAGGGCCCAATCCTGTCCCTGCCTACCTTCACTCGCCCAATACTCTGCCTGGTTTCTCCCATTTCATCATCTCTGTCCTTGCTCTGTCACATTAGCTTAACTATGCCTTCATATTCAATATGGAAGGTACAAGTCTTCTGCAAGCACAGTAAGATGGGGAACAAGTTATGTACATACAGCAGCAACTTGTAGCAAAAGTAGTTGGTTGTATAGAAATTTATCTTACAGACCGGATGAGGACTTCCTTACAGAAGAAGCCACTGCTATCAGACTAAAATGATTACATTCCCTCACTGGTAGATGCAACACAGCTACTAGAGTCATACTGAAATCTCCTGAATAAAGCATAAGATAAAATATAGCCAGCAGTCTGAAACACCCTATCGATGCACTAGTGATGTACCTAGGAAAGATTACTGCTAAGGATGTAGCACCTAAATCTTCAAAGTCATTTACATTACATGTTAAAAAAAGTCAGCATTTAAGACCATGTGTCTATTTTGCATATGATAAGAGGCAGTTTTGTACTGGTGGTTTTGGGAGGTGGGGGTGGGTAACAAAACCAACGTGGCTTGGGGTACCAAGAGTATTTTCAACAAAATCTGAGGATCCCAGAAATACTCCTGAGGTTATCGGGCTTCAATGACCACTGGGAGTCCACAAATTAGTTTTAAAGGAGTAGTGAATTTATCTCTAAAAAACACAGTATTTTTATTAGGTTTCAGTGTGGCAGAAAGGGTTTAGATGTTCATGGAAAAAATAACTTGGACCACATGAAAAACAGACTGGAAGAGATCCTTAATGGAAATGATTAGTCCGTCTGCAGCAACAGAAGCCGCAGCTCGTCAAGTTGCTGTTCTGGTTTTGACTAGGATAAGAGTTCATTTTCTTCTTCGTAGCTGATATAGTGCTTTGGATTTAGTGGGAGAATAACGCTGATAACACATTGATGTTTTGGCTGTTGCTCAGTAGTGCTTACCCTAAGGCAAGGAGTTTTCAGTGTCTCATGCTCTGCTGGCAAGGAGGTGCACAAAAAGCTGTGAGGGATCATGGCCAAGATAAATGACCCAAAATGGCCAAATAGATGCTCCATACCATAGAGCATCATCTCCAGTACATAAACTGGGGGAAGTTACTTTGAAGGGGGATGATTGGTGCTCAAGGACAGTCTGGGCATTGATCCAAGAGGGGTGTGAGCAATTGTAGTGTGAATCACTTGTTTCTCTTGGGTTTTGTCTGCTTTATTCCCTTCCTTTTTATGAAAACTACTATTAGCATTATTATATTTGATTTTGTTTTAATTTTTAAACTTCAGTTTTCTTTTCTTTCCTGATTCAGTTTTCTTTTCTTTCCTGATTCTCCTCCCCATCCTGCCATGGGGGCATGAAAGAACTGAGTGAGCAGCTGTGTGGGACTTGGCTGCTGGCTGGGGTTAAACCATGACAGATGCACAACCAAAAGCCTGAACATAAACAGGAAAGTTGCATCTTTTTTGATCAGATAGAAACTCCAGTTCTCAAGTGACAGAAACAACAGTTAAGGTTTCAGGGAAGGGTAGCTCATTAACACCCTTATCTTAAATTATTTTGCAAGTGCAACAAGAAAGAGAATACTCTGTTGGAATGAGCATGTTTGCTGAGGTGGTATGCTTCATCATTGTGTGTGTTACAGAAGAGGATTTCAGCTGCAGAGAGAAACTAGCACCGACATGATAAAGAGCCCTGAAATTTTTGTGTGTGGGCAGGGTATATTCTGGTACAGCCTTTGACTCTGAAATTCCATGAGAGGACCGACTGTCAGCTAACACTCACACTCCCTTGAAACAAAAACAGTAGGCAAGAGACTCATTTCACTTTGTTTGTTTTGGTTTGGTTTTTTGTGGTTTTTTGTTGGGGGGTTTTTGTTTGTTCTGTGGCTAATAGTAGGATTTGCACTTCAGCCAGCTGGAAGATGTCTTTAAAACTCTTAAAATTTACGTAGAAATTCAGTGTAACTGAAATGTGTCTGAGATCAAAAAGCCTACCAATGCCATTTATTCAAAATCCAGGTTCCCCCCATACATCCATCTGCATTTCTTGCAACTTTCATTATATTAATTTCAAATGTTCTCAACAAAGAAGATAGAATTTTGAGCCTAGTGAAAAGCATTCCCCGTGAAACAATGGAAACATCACATATATCCAATAGCAAAGTTTAGTTGTACAGGAAGAGGTTATCGAATTGAAGAAAGCTTTATATCTTATTCCCATAAAATTAAATAAAAGGGATAATTTGAAGTATATTGCTGTAGAACACTGAAATTTTGATTTCATGAACATTCTTTGTTTTTTCTGTGTAACATATTTAATTTCAGATAACGGTATTAGCATAAGAAAGTCATCTTTTTAATAGAAAGGAAAAGAAAGACATCTGTTGTTATTTGTAGGGGCAGAGCTGATGACAATGTTCACCAAAAAGGTTGTCCAAACTTCCCAAGCAAAGAACTATTTTTCACTTGCTCATGCTTTCATGAACTTTGAAGTCATTTAGACTGAAACTTCTCTGCTCTGAGTGCCTTTGTCAAGTGAACTGTGTGTGCACGTGCAAGGAAAGCTTCAGTCCAGTTAATATCAAAGAGCTTGTCTTGACAAACTGACCAAAAGTAAAGGATTGTCTGTTTAAGGCTTACAAACTGTCCTTTTTTGTAAAGTTTATCTTTCATATACTTTCCCCTCACTCTAAGCGCATTTAATCAGATTTCATTGGATCTCTCTTAACCAGATTAGCACTTCACAATGAATCATAGAGCGATTTGGGTTGGAAGGGACCTTAAGGATGATCTAATTCCTACCACCCCGCCGTGGACAGGGACACCTTTCACTAGACCAGGTTGCTCAAAACCTCATCCAACCTGGCCTTCAACACTACTGCAGAAAGTGTTAGAAATTTCATCTACTTGCCATAGGTAAGTTATCAGGACTGGGATAAACAAAAAACAAACAAACAAAAACAAACAAAAACAAAACCACCCACCCCAAACAAAACACCCACTGATACCTAAAAAATCCCAAACAAACAAAAAAACCCAACAGCCCACACAGAAAACTTGCATAAGATCAGTAGAACCCTGATGGATTTGAGTAGCTTAATCATGTGCAAATTGTGGCTGCATCTGTCAAGGGATTTCTATGGATTTTCATTTTCTTACTTCTCTAGACCATGCTGGGTGCAGGCTCTGGATCAAAGAGGAGCACAGAAATTAAGATCTGACCAGTATTTGCCATGTCACTGTCTCAAATCCAAAAGCAGATGGCTGCCTTCATCAGCTATAAAGAAACATAGCATATTAGATGTGAAAAAAACTGGGGACAAGGATCCTGGGTAAGAGATTGGGACTGAGGTTACGGAAGATCTGATACACATGAATGTCCGTGACTGAAGCCAAAACAGAAGACAGAAGAGTATAACATCCTAGAAGGATGAATATACACCCATAAAAGACAGGAAGTTGTGTAAACATATATGTCTGTTAGCCCAAACAGAAAATTGCTGCGATTTTCTGATTTTGGGGTGTGTCTTCAACGCTGGTTTTGCCTGGAGTACTGTTAATTTCCTTTGCATTATCTAGCATGGGCTGTGTTTTAGATTTCCTCTGAAAACAGTGTCAATAACAGAGGGATGTTTTAGGTATTGCTGGGCAGTGCTTACACAGAGTCAAGGCCTTTTTTGCTCCTCACCCACCTCACTAGTGGGGAGGCTGAGGTTGCACAGACAAGTGGGAGAGGACACAGCCAGGACAGCTGATGCCAACACACCACAGGGATGTTTAATATCATACAGCACCATGCTTAGCAAGAAAGCTGGAAGAAGAATTACAGAATGACAGAATCAATTCTGTTGAAAAGACCAGAGGTCATCGAGTCCAACCTATGATCGAACACCACCATATCATCTAGACCACGACACCGAGTGCCACATTCAGTCCTTCCTTAAACACCTTCAGGGATAGTGACTTCACCACCTCTCTGGGCAATCCATTCCAATATTTAATCACACTCTCTGTGATGGAATTCCTCATGTCCAATCTAAACCTTCACTGGCACAGCTTAAGACTGTGTCCTCTTATCCTGCTGCTGGTTGCCTGGGAGAAGAGGCCAAACCCCACCTGGCTCCAACCTTCTTTCAGGTAGTTGGAAGAGAGCAATAAGGTCTCCCCTGAGCCTCCTCTACTCCAGGCTAAACACCCCCCTCAGCAGCTCCTCATAAGACTTGTGTTCCAGACCCTTCACCAGCTTCATTGCCCTTCTCTGTCCTTCCTGAATTGAGGTAGAAAGGAGAGGATATTTGGAGTTATGGCATGTGTTTTCCCCAGTCACTGTTATGCATGATGGAGCCCTGCTTTCCTGGGGATGGCTGAACACCTGCCTGCCTGTGGGAAGTCTAGAATGAATTCCTTACTTTGCTTTGTTTGTGCAGGTGGTTTTTGCTTTACCCCTCCCATTCTCTCTCCCATCCCACCAAGGCTCAGAGGGTGCTTGGGTACCAGTTGGAGTTAAACCAGCATCTTCAACTTTAGTATCATTTTTCCCTGTTTCTCTTTTTTCTAATCCAGGATATACTGTGTATGTGCATGTACCTACCTGAAAAAAGGCAATTAAATGAGTAACTGTGACACTTGGTATAACTGAGTTATACTCTCTAGTCAAAGTAGTGATTCAACCCTTCTTGTTAGACTATCTCCCAAAAATATTCAGCTTTCATTTTCAGGACCAGAATGAGTTGTTGAAATTATTTATTAGCCGTATCTTTTGACTAATTTTAGGAAAAACCCTGCCTCAGTTTCATCTCTAGTGATATTAACAACCATAGATTTAACTCTTAATGAAAATCTTATGTTCAGGTTTAATTGATGTCTTCCGACTATAATTAAGGGATAAGAATTTATTGCTCATATTATAACACTATGAACAGGCTCACAATCATTTTTGAAAGGACACCCAGGCACTCACCAGCTTTATTCTACTCATGATTTGCATCAGCAAGTTTGTTTGTTGTAATAATTCAGTAATATGGCAGAGACTGAGACACATGTCAAGAGTTCTTATCAATCCTTTCCTTCTCCTATTTGCCACTCCAGGCTTTGGGCTGCATGTTATCATGAAAGCTGTTTTTCAGAACTGGTAATTATGCTTCTATAACTGATGCAATTGAAACAAACTGCAGCACCAAGAACACAGGAAGGGTTTTGGAAGATATAGTTATTCTTGTAATAAAAAAGGTTGTTTGTTTGCTTTTGAGAAGGATTTAAGGATGTTATTTCATTAAAAATAACTCAAGTCAACATTTTCTTGGGATTTAATTCAGGATTAGTGCTTATTTATGAAATCCATTAGTTTGCAGGAAATAATTTCCTCAAAAAAAGGATTATATTTGCATAGAATTAAAGCAAATAACATATAAGTAACATAATTAAAAGAGTAATTTTCCCATAGTCAAGTTATGTTAGTCCTAGGAATTCAGACTAACACTTAAAATATAAAGAAACCATGAACTCCAGAAAAAAACTTAATCAAAAGCTGTGTAAAAAACTGCCAGAAATTAATGGGTTTTGCATATCCTAATGATCTCCATCTGCACTAAAAGTTTCTTATGTCTCTCACATGATTTTAACTATTATAACAATAAATATCTCTGAATTGCACACATAAACCTGGAAAAACTAACATATTCAACCACAATCTTATCTTAAATTAATGCTAATGTGGGTTGAGCTAAACTGCAGTATTTCTAACTCAAAATAGATACCACCATTTGATTATGCTTTAGAATTATGATTTTAAGAACTAATTTATAATTTCCTAATTGTTCCAGCAGAAATAAGTAAAAATAAGTCTTTTAAAATTTAAATAATACATTTTTGCAATCTCACAAGTATCCACACTAAGAAAAGTGAGGATAAGAATTATCAAGAAAGCATTACACAAGAAAAAAATTTGACATAATTTGGTAAAAGTAATTCCTTATGTGCATCTTAGCTTTATGGTCCTTTTTCAGGTATTTCTTTTCACCCTATATAGAATAGTCTATATCCTTATATTTTAGACGTAGTTTTAAACAATTTGGTAAAAAAAAAAAAAGCAACATCTGGTAATATAAGGTTGTAAAAGAAATAAACTTCAGTTTGAAGTTCACAAACCTACAGAATAAAGAAAATTCTGCTCATCCTTGGAGTATTCAGAACATTAATTAGGGAAACCTAAACTTTAATATCAGTATTATTTTAAATCTTTTTAATATTTTAATGGTAAGGGTTTCTCAACTAGAACTTTTGCACTAAGATTATCTATACTTTAAATCGGATTATTATTTAACATTGACTCTTTCTACATTACTCACACAACTGAGAGGAAATGAACTATTCTGTATGAAAGCAAGAAAAAATTTAAACTTATCAAAAATCAAGTGTCATAAAAACAAAGAAAAGACAAAGTTCTTCATTTAGAAAGATTCAGAAATTCTAGGCAGAAAAAAAATTAACACAGCCTCATATTTCCATCAGCTTATAAGAGACAGAGATACAGCCTTAAAATAGCAACAAGCTTAATGTACTGCACATCACAAGCTACAACAGACCACACACAGAGTCCCCAAAAAGCCCCTCACTATTAGTTTTTTTCTTCATATGTGAAGAACTGCCATCTGTCTTAAACTGCATGCATTCTCTCATTTGGTAAAATCAAAACTGGGCAGCAAAACATTAACCCAGAGCCTTCCTTTCCCACTGCTTTCTACAGCCACTCCCCAAGGACCTTTAAACTCAATAGCTAGAAACCTACATGCCCAGAAAAATTAATAAAATACTTGCCAGGGCTTGACAATTCTTAGTCACACATGCAAGAAAACACTATTCTTTTCAGCTACACAGAAAGAAAACCAAACAAACTACCTTCACCTACCACACAAGGGCAGAGACTGTATATATTCCTTCCTCTTAATCTGAATTAATTGCCTCCAGGTGCCCCTCTGCAGGAATGGTGCTGGGAAGAATCACTGATTTAAGGGTTTTGACAGGTCCTATGTAGTCCCACAGCATTCAAGCATTTCTGTGTCTCAGTGTTAGCAGTTTATTCTTCAAAATGTTTTTGCCACCTGAAGCACTGAAAGTCAATGCTTGCACTTTTGAGAGGAAAGATGGGACAATTCTTGGCTTTGGGAAAAAATATAAGGTGAATCAGAAAGGTTAAATTTCAACAGGCACCAGTTTGTGCAATCTTAAGGACGCCAGCATAGGAAAGGTAACAGCGTGTTATAGGGATAAATAAGTACAGGAAATAAAATCTCTACAGGTATCAAATGAATTTACACTTCAGTTACTACACCCTTGTTCCACCACATATACAAGCTTTGAGAGGAGGAGTGCAGGTTGATTTTAGGTTACAGCAACGCAATAGCAAATTGCAATGTTTGAAAGTCACTCAGTGGCTTAGGACTTCCTTTACACATAGTCATTCAGTAGCTCAGGTTCTTTGGAAAGACCTTTTGAATGTATAAAAAGGAATTGCTTATGTAAATAAGCAATATAAACATATATATAAATATATATATTTTTATATATATGCTTATATACATGACAATTTAAATCACATTGAACTGGCCACATAATTATAAAAACTGACCCTGCACATTTTTGTAACTGCCACTCAAAAATCAGTAGAAGCAGTGCAGTATCAATGCACTGTTTCTTACACTGCAAGGAGAGAAGAAAGCATTAAAATGTGTACACTCACTAGCCGTATGCAAACAGATATCTGACCTTAATGCAGATACACTTTTTAACTGAGATATTAATAAAACTCAGAATTAACCTTGGGACTGTCTAGACCACACATATAAACATTTTCAGTCACTATTTGTAGTTTCAGACTGCAACTTTGCTGATAGTCTAGAGCTCTAAAGATTCATGTCTGTCAAGGCATCTCCTTCTGTACAAAATTTAAGCCACTTAATGTTAAAAAGCTGGAGAAAAAAAGCAATTATCACTCATAACCATGGCTGGCAGAGAACAGATTGGGGTGACGTGGTCAGACGATTACACTGCTTAGAGATGAGGATAATATTTCTCCTGACTGCATCTCAAGAACCTGTTCAAACCAAAAATGGTGAGAAAAGTCAAACAAGTGTAAGAATCTCTCCATAAGCCTTAGAGCTGTGGTCCATTTTCCCCATATCTCATCTACCTATAGCAAAACCAAAAAAAATAAAAAACAGGAAAAAAAAGATAAGAAGAAAACAAAACACAAACCAAACAAACAAAACCCCCAAACAACAACAAAAGACCACAACAACCAAATGCCAGATCATATCTTGACAATTTGTAGTTTCTACAGTTGTCCACACTAAAGCATGTGATAGATTCCCTAGTCATTTATTTTGCATGTGTTCAAGTGATGTATCTCAGCAAAGGCTCTCCCTAAAACAACTAAAGCAGTGGCAAATACAAACAGAATATTGATGTTTTATCATTTCTTAGGCCTTAAGCTCTCATCCAGCCTACAAACACTTCCTAAATTTTTGAAGAACTATTCTCAAATCTCATTTATTTCATTACAGTAATGTAGAAAACATGAAGGAGAACTTTTGAACTTTGAGAATAGACTTGAGAAAATATCTTAAAAAATTTCAAACTGATAATACTCAAAATGTATTGTGAAAAGCCACAAATACATCATTGCATGGTGAGTTTCAGGAGAAAATCTGCTGTATAAAGATAGCCTGATAACAGAAACCTGGAAAGCTAACCTTTAAAAAAATTACCAGTTTTCCCGTGTCATGATGCCATGCTGCAACACAAAAAGTAATAGAATAGTAAAACAATCTCAGTCTTTCTCAAACAAGTCCCAAAGTCTTTCAGTTACAAACCCCTGACTAAGCCAAACATAGTAATTTGTTATTTAAAAGGAAAAGTGATAAATTGGATTTTATACCAGGAGGGCAACCTAATCAAGGTGGTGTTGGATGCTGATAATGAGACTTTACCAGGAAATCTGGAGACTGGTTTATTACCTTCTCATATGTTATTTGAGTTCAGATCCTATTTATACATGCAGGCACATTCTCTGCTAGGTCATTCCAATTACTTGGTATATAATTCAGCTCCTGAATCAATTCTATCAAGTCGAAGAAGATGCACTTGACAAGATTCTATTTGCTGAACAATGGTGGACAGAAGCTTCCTTAATAAAAGAACTAAAAAAAAAAAAAGGAAGTAAGGAAAGTAAGTAAGAGGAAGTAAGACAAAGTGGAAAGTCCCTCTACAAATGCAGGTCTATTTTTCTGTGGCACAATGAGTCACAGCCCAGCATTCAGATGGTGGAGTGTTACTTACTTACAGATGGAACTGTCAAAATCAGGTTTTCATTGTACAGGATGACAAATGTAGTCCTCATGGGAAAAACTTCTCAGTGTAATGAAATCTAATCTCTCTAATTTCCACATTGGTGTCTGTACTTTTATAAATAGATGCAGAAGATTGGAAGGCAAAAAAATTCACTCTCTGTTTCATTTCACCTCAATCTCCCTCTAACTACTATTTCTTTTATAAGGGTTTTACACCTTCTCACTACCTTTGTCAAACATGACCAAATATCAAGCTGATAGAGGAAAAGTGAGAGAAATGCTACAACTTAAAATGTTTCTCCCTCCTATGCATGGCTGGTTTCTTCTATTTATGCTCTGTGCCACCTGTAGTGCCCACCTGGAGTAAAGACAAGATCTGCCAGACCTCTACTACCTAGACTTGGGTCATTTCTCTGATTTTTTGTCTAATGTGGATTCCTGTATGTCTTTGGATTCTCCCATGCATTTGGAATATGTAACTAAAGCACTGTATAACAGTTACCATTTCCCCATTTCCTTTATCACTTGCTATGGAATCAGCTGTCTCCATGACTCTTTACTTCTCCCACAACAAACAGATCAAGAGCTTTTTTTTATTTCTGGTTGATTGGTTGGTTGATTGATTTTGGTCAATCTCTGCACTATCTGTCCACTAGAAAGTTGTTTCAAGCACTCTGTGAGAAAGCAAACAATTAAATATAATGGATTTATACAGTTCCTCTTTTCTTATTTATTTCTTGCCACAAGCTACTTCTAATGATCCAATTGCACTAATCTACTTCAGAATTAGACAGTGAGTGAATGGCTCACAGAGGAATCATGGCCAGTGAAGGGCAGCTCTTGTTTTATGTACGTAGAAACTTATCCCCAGTGATACATTTTTTTTGTTTTAACATTTGGGGATTCAATGTCGAAGAAATGCAGATTTGATCTTTTCCAGCTAGCACGGCTTTAGTGGGGGAATCAGCCCAGTCACACAACAATAAGAAAAAAACCACGTATTTCAGGAGGAATCACTTTCTCATCTCTGAGAACTCTATTAACCAAAATCAGTGTTCTATTCAGTCCTTATTACTGCCTTTCTTCTTCAGATCACAGCCTTCATTCGTGACCTGTCATAACTCTCCACCTTAGCTGCCTACTGCGATTTTAAGGAAAACATATATATAGCTCACAAACTCCAGTCACATAGGTAGCCACTTCCTTTGTGAGTCATCTGTCACAAACATGAAGTTTGAATTTGCTGTGAGGGCTCCATCTCTAGATGTCCTGCTGCCAGAGGCTTCAGAGCACTACACAGTCAAAGTGTTGTGTTTCTTATCTTGCTCACCCTCCGTTTTCTACACCGTAGCATTTCTGTTCTCTTGCATCTTACCAACATCTGTGATGGTGAGAAATGAGCATAACATTCAAGATAACTAAAAGGCTGAAGGTCAGTGTAACTATACTGAAAAGATTCTAAATTAAGAAGAGGGAGTACAGACTCACTTTTATACCTGTAAGGAACAGTGAAGATTATACTGTGACCAATAATTAATGCTGTCTTCATTTGCTCTTGTTCAGAATGAGTTCACTCTTTAGATGGCTCCTCTGTATCTGTGGGAGTGTGTGCAAACTTCAGTACTGGTATTTCTAGAAACAAACAGGTGTTTGCTTGTCAAGTCAGTTATAGTATCCATGATAACTAGTTTGCACAAACCAATACGCTTGTGTGAGGTAAACAGATGGCATTGCATTTTCCCACCTGGTGCAAACACTTTTTACAAACTTTTACAAATATTGCTTCAGGATAGTTAACAGTGTCAAATACAAACATATTTAGCACCTCTCTTCAGTTCTAAATCGAAGTATTGATGCATTTGGTGTTTCTCTATCTCCATATGCCTCAAGACATGTACTATCTCTCTGATATGATGCTTGATTGTAATTGGGCAGTCTTCAGCTCAGAGGGATTTTTGTCATTGATGGTAAGATTACTTCTTTGTTAAAACTTTTTGTTTTAACCACAAGCTTTCATCATGTTTCAAAATTCTGCCACTGCAGCTTGGATCTTCCAAGTACACAGTAGGCAATGCTTTCACCTCTGATATGGCTCATGTGCTTGACAGGGAAGCACGTGCCTAAGTGTCTGTCGAATATTGTAAACAAAGCCTCAGAGTTTTGCCAATGTTGTGTAAATTCCGCATGCTTAGATCTCAGATTGATGTTTCCTGTAAGTCTTGGATTAAATTAAGACATTGAAAATCTAATTAATTAATTATTTCTCTGGACATGAAATTATTTCATTTAATTGCCTAAATGAAAGCTAAAGTTTATATACTGACCTTGTCTTAGGACACAAGCCATGGTCTTTTCCATGCCTTCTGCTCCCTTAATTTGATTTTCTTTGCACAAAAGGGGCAAGTGCTCTGTGTTTAATCACCTCTAGAAGCCTCTGTCAGAACCAGCAGTTCAATGTGCAGCGCAAATGTGTACAACATCACACAAAAAAAACAGCTGATAGATCTGATCGGAACCACCTCACTTAATTGGAACTTTCGTCATGTGAGTTAGATTGCTAGCCTTGCTTTACCGTAATAAGGGGAAAGAGGCATTGCTGGATACACAGTGCTGATTCCTGATTCTATACACATTGTATTTGTTTGGAAATAATAAATAAATAAATAAAAATAAATTACCTGAACAACTTCTTCTGAGACCACATTAAGAAACTCAGAGTAAGACTAAAGAAGTATCATTGGGAAACAAGAAGTTTATAATGCTACACTTTCCCAATGTCTTTGATAGATGGAAAGACTTTAAAGAAGAAACAGCATCATCCTTTCTTCCAACGACTTTTTTCACAGCTCCATGAAGAAGAGCAACACAGTCAGTGATCAGTATGAAATAAAGCAGAAAAAGAACAAGCACTCCAGGGCCCTGCAGTTGATGTCATGTCCTGACACAGTGTTCATCTGCCAAGCGTAGAGCTCTATTTACATTGTCACTTCTCCTATCTTCCTTTTACAATAGAAATAAAATGCAGGACAATGCAAGGCAGAAAAAAAAGTATTTACAAGCAGAAAGTATATGTTTAGAGGAACATAGGGTCTCTACTGCAGGAATCAAAATGCTCAGAGTTCAGTAGATATACAGATTCAGTATCAAATGAAGAGTCTAAAATAAATGGTGTGATTTAAAAAAAAGCAAACCTAGATTGATGCTGAATCAATTTATTTTTTTTTTAAATGTGATTAAGATGTTATCTCTGATTTTGGCAGGAAAGCAAAAATGAAAAATAAAGACATTCAGATGATAGATTTAAAAAATTGTGAGAAAAGTCTCAGAGCACCATGACAATATTTACTCTCTTCTTCTATAAATTTATAACTGAGCAGCCATTGAAAATAATGCTGTATGTTCCTGTGAGCACATAGTGCAGTGCTGCTTAATTCTGACAAATTGTTGAGTAATCAACGTTTTAGACACTTCAGTCTCATGGCCCTAGCATGCAGGACAGTAATAAAAGAGAAATCAGGAAGAAGAGCAAGGAAAGAATGACTATTAGTAGAGAGTTATTGTGAAGGACAGGAGGAGAGCCTTGCTACAGAAGGAAACCTGCTTCAGGGCTCAGGTACAAGTTATACTGGAATGTCTTGGTATTGAGTCCCGTGCAACTGTGTCATGTGTTTGCTGACTGCAACCTTAACAGTTTCCAAGTTATACCAATACACTTGCACATTTTTATAGAAACCACTTTTTATGACATAAATAACTACAAATACAAACTTTCCTTTCAGTGAAGATCAAAGTCTCCTTTTATAAATAGAGATCCTTCAGATGTTTTGAAATATAGGATACTTTTATTTATATTAGATCTACTTTTATTTAATTCTAGGCACTCAAGTATAAGAGCAGATCTGTATCTCAGTTAGAATATATCTTTCCAGATCACATCAGAAAGCCCTAAAAAGCAATCCACAAGCTGATGACTGGTTATCTTGATTCAGTAAGCCGTGAGTCCCATATGCTGAGCCTTAGGACACTGAAATAGAGCATCTGTTCTACTGCACCACATTGCACATTTAGATGACTGACTTCTTCTATATGGTTCAAAACAAGTGGGAATCCTACTTCAAATAAATCAACAAGCACAAAGACTCCTCAGACCTTTGTGCTTTTACTCCAAATTAAGCTACAATTTGACTTCTTGCTCAATTTTTCTAAAGCCATATGTTGCTTTGCCTTCTTATTGTTTAATACAATATTCAAACCTCTCATATTCTCCTGATCTTTCATATGTTTCTTATTTCAACCTCTGAATATGCCAAAGACGAAAATTCATGTAATGCATGGCAGTAATTTTTATTTTGTGTGATTGCATATGTAGCAGAGCTAGGATACTTCCTGCCATGTCTCACATTTCAGTCGTGGGATAGCTGGAATCACCGTAAATGCCTTTCAAAGACATACGTAAACAGGCAGAGATGAACGAGTGTAACTACTGATGTCAAAGCTGTTCTGCTTTGGACAGAAGGAACTGTAGACATTTCCAAAAGCCTGAGTAGTTTCAAAAACTTCATTTTCACATCAAATATTCAACTAATCAAAGTCATAGACTGCTAATTTTGTATTAGAAACAACACAGCAAATATGATACAAGTATCTTGTTTTTCTTCTAGAAAATTCATAATCTATGTCACAAAATAAGGAAACAACCGTAAAATTTTACACTCCAAAATACCTAAAGCCATCCAGTTTTGCTTTCAAATTCTATTAAAGCTGAATTATCCTCAGTTCTTGATCAAAGGAAGGTTCAACAACAGTCCTTAGACACCCTCCCAGAAATGCCAGGAAGGGCACAGAATTAATGTACTGGAAAATGTGTGAGACCCTGAAACAACCAGGAGTGCTGTCAATAATTCACCTGAATCACTACTTGATTGATAGCTTTATACAATTACCTGTGATACAAAAATTGAAAATCATAATATTATTCAGCATTCAGGAGATTTTTTTGAAAGTTCTATTCCTTTTTTTAAAAATACATTGATAAGCAATATTGAAAAGCAAGTTGCTTTAAAATGGAATATAACTGAAGATCAGAGTGTAGTAGCAGACTTTATACACAAAAAACCAAAAGGGACAACTACTCTCCTGTATATAACTCTACTTCTGATTGATGCATCTAGTTCTCAAAAGATACTGATGTAAATTATTCCTAATACGGTAACATATACAAACTCTCTGTAGTCAAACAGGCGGACTGAAATACAGTGGGAAAATTCCCAGTTGATGTAACACTGATTCTGAAGAACATGGAAAGTGTTAACAGAGATAAGACTACAAGATTGGACCCAAGAGAGGAAGAGACCATGCATATGTTAACCTGTCTGATCATTTTAAAGTGGAGTTGAGAAACACCTACTGACAATTGTTTATTTCAGAAAGGACTAGAACAGCCAGCTTAATGGAGGGCTTTCAAATATTTTTGCTAGTACAAATTAAGCAGGCCCTTACCTTTGTGATATTTTATGTATATATTTAGAGGATTGTAAGTGTTACTAAGATCAGTTCCCCGAACAAAAGACAAATATACAAAGATAATATGAAATTATTCTGGAAAAATATTGTCACAGATCTGTAAATATGATGGAGAGGGGGAAAAATACTTAGAACTGTTCAGGACAACTAGATAGAGAGATTGTTTACTAACAAATAATTACAGAATAGTGAGGTAATATTAGTTTGATTTTCAGGCAAATATTAGCCAGAAAACACAGCAATAAGAACGGCACAAAATCATAGATTCATAGAATAGTTGAGGTTGGAGAGGAATTATTGAGATCATCTCAGTCCAACTCCCCTACTCAAGCAGGGCCACCTAGAGCTGGTTACCCAAAACCATGTCCAGTTGCTCTTTGGGCAAGCTGCTCGGTCACCCTCAGAGAAAAAAAATTGTTTTATTGCATTAAAATGGAATTTTATATTTTTTTCATTGGTCCCCTTTGCTTCTTGCTCTGTCAATAGGCATTACTGAAAAGGACCTGATTCCCTTGTCTTCATTCTCTCCCATAAGGAGAGAATGCACATGGATAAGGTCCCCTTCTGAGCCTTCTCCTTCCAGGTTGAACACTCACTTCTCTCAGCCTCTCTCCATGCAAAAGATGCTTCAATTTCTTAATCAGCGTGCCAGACTCACTGCAGTAACTCCATACGACCATGTGCTTATGATCCCAGACTGTTTTCTCGAACGTGTAGAAAAAAAAAATATATTAAATGTACAACAAATGAGAAGATAAACTACAAGAGGATTCTGCACATCACTCAAGGTCTTTTTTTTTTTTCTGTTTGTATTTGATTCTCTTTCAGATCAATTAAAAACTTAGTAGACACCAAAAGCAGAGGGAAACTTGCTCCAACATGCAAAAAGAGGACAAATCGGTGAAGAAAAAGAAAACCAAATAAATCACACAGTTCATGTCTTATTTGTTTCCTACAGATATAAGGGCACACTGATACAAAGGAAAGCAGTGCTGTAGGAGAAGTTGCTGTCAGCGCATTCCAAGACACCTTGTGAAAAACAGAAAATCAAACAACTTACAGCAATGACAATCTGTGGACAATCTGTGCAAATAGTCATCAAAGTCTGTTGAATGGATAATCTGGAGTGAGTATAACAAGGAAAAAAAAAGCTACACAGCTGTTCAAACCTTACCTGACTACTCATTTTACAGTTTCCTCACATAGTAATTATTTTCTCATTGTTGTGCTCTGGGTTTCTTCTGCAGCTGAAATGAGCAGATGTACATATTGAGGCTACCCATATATGCTCTGGTTCTTTTCTGTGACTACGCTGGATACTCTTCTGCTGATACAGCCTCCCAAGATGCCTGCAAGCCCAGATCCACCTGTTTTAATTTGGCTACAAAACCCCAGATGTGACCAGAGGCTGCCTTCTGGATCACACTGTTCCTCAGTTACCTCGGCCTTATCTTGGCATTCACACCCCATCACAGTATGCTGACAGACCTACCCAGGGGTTTTAGCCAAATGTTGTCCTTAGGCCACCATCCACTGGAGGCAACCTGCCATGAGTCCTGCCATTCTTCTGATTATGTTTTATGAGTAGTATTTATGTAGCCTGAAGGTCTCAAAACTCAGTCCCGTCTGACTGCATAACTCTTTAAGCAAGTCTACAACAGAATGGCTGAGATTTCAGCACAACATATTCTCAGCACCATCCCTCCTACTCTGGTACAGACTTTAGAGTCTCAAAGGTGCTGCCGTGGAGAATCTCATGCCTTTTGCAGTATATGAAGTAAAAGCTATGAAGCACACCTTCTTACCTAAGACACATAAAAAGCAAACACCTAAAGTAACTTCTTTGCCATTTTTAGTTCAGGGATTTCTTTTCCTCTCACGTTTATGATAGATAATAATATCATTATTTTCACGCTGGGTAGAAAGTTTAGGAAGGACAAATACAAAAATTGGCATGAATTGCATAAATCAGTCCATTGATTTTTGTGTTGATTCATACCTATTAAAGATCAATGTCTTTTTTCTGCTTTCTCTCTCCCATCTGCAATTATTTCAAGTTACACTTTCAGTTACGGCTTTGTCTTCCCCTGTTTTTCTTCTTTTTCTGTCATACATCCATAATACAAATCTTCTGCTCCTCTGTGCAAAATTTTGTGAAGAGAAAAACTATGCTCTCAAGCAGCTCATCCACAAACTACCTCACTCGGTACTGCAGTTTTCTATCTCATATGTTTGTTTATTCTCTCACTTGCAGGAATTTTGGATTTCTCAACCAGACACATTGGCACAATTATTTTTACCTTATTTTATGCACCCTGCTGTGCATGTCTACAGGCTCACAGTCAAGCGTCTGCTTCCTCAGCAGCTGATAATCTTCTAAGCTCTGTGGGACTTGTTTACTAGTCTGTGCCAAAGGGGCACAGTGCTCTTTGAGTGGCTCTCATAGACAGCTGTTGAATTTTTTACCAAGAGGAAAATCATCAGTGAGCAAAAGCAAGGATGAATTTTCTTTCACTTAATTAACTTAGAAAACTGCATTTTTTCAAAGGAGTGCCCCATTTACTGCAGTCTACTAAAGACATAAACTTCATTATTATTTTTGTTATTGTTTTATCCAAAGCATAAACATTCAAAGAGACTTAAGAAAATTAAGATGGGATCTTACTTCTTTCTTAAAATATGCATGTTAAAATACTTGTGGATGATAGCAGATGCACAGCATAAACCCACCATATAGTCTAGGGAAGTGCTTAAGAATGCAAGATTTGTTGTCGCTCTGTATCCAGTATTTGCTGTGTTATCAGACC
>JAYRBT010000139.1:60289306-60308431 GCA_036023395.1 Myiotriccus ornatus
TCCATCTACGTCCTCAGGACCTCACTGCCACCGTCCAAGCTTGCTTGGCCCCGGCAGATGAACCTTAGGATTAAAGGTGGGCTCAGTTCCGCGCACACTGTAACTCACCTAAAACATCCAATGCGCAGGCTGGAAGGGGTAAAAGACCTTTCCCGGTTCTTCGTTCGCGAAGACTGGCCGTTACTATTACTATTACTTACATACCATGATACCAGGGTACCATTTCCCCCCTAAAAAAAAAAATAAGCAGGCCCTTCACTGACATCTAACTATTCAGTCTAGTACCTTTGGTGATTACAATTTCAGAAGCAAGGTATCTTAGTTATTTGGTTGAAATGCATGCATTTTCTGATTAAGAGAAGCATTTTCTGTGTAATTTTTAGTGTGTTAGTTGTCTTACTAGCCAAATGCTGAAATGAAATCAAGTGGTCATGGTTATAACAACTGTATGACATATAGCTGTAAGTTTATCTTGACGTTACAGCACAAAAAAAATTGGTACACTTATCTAAGGAACAAATAGAATGTTTTTTCTTATGTTTAACCAATGTTTTTTGTACTTGTAGGAGTCTGGGAAAATTAAAAAAATATAGGTACCAAGTAAAATTATGTGACTGCTCTTCTCCTAGAGACCTCACAATAACAGAGGCACGTATACAGGGGAGTAAACAAACAGCCATCATTTGACATGAAAAACATAATAAATGCATCAGCTTCAAGAAGGATGAAAGGAATTATGGCTTGAGTACTAGGCCAAAGTTCAGGTGTCTTACTGAGTTAACTGTCAAATTTCCTCTGTCACGTGTGATAAATTCAACAGACGAAACAAATTGTTAAATAATTGTTGAAAAAAACTTTCTAATGTTCAATGATGATAGCTTTTTCATCTGTACATAACATGCAACTCAAGTATTAGAATGAAAAATTTAATAGAAGAAGCTACAGCAGAAGTGATAGATACAGTCATTAGATTAGAAATGGGGAAAGTTGTCTTCTGCAGAATGAATATATGAGAGTTTACAGAAATATACAAAGTAAAACAAACATTTATAATAGAACAAAGATAAAAAGAGGCAAGAGGCAAAAAAGAGGCAAAATTAATTAATTTTGAAAATATTTGTGTTGTTCTTTTCCATTTGACATATTCACTGGTTTTTTGAAACATGATTCCTATCATTAGATAGTACTGGTAAAAACTGTGTACTTTGGTTTGATCTGAATATATGATGTAGCAGCCTAAAGAAATAAGAATAAATAATATTATCAATGTTAAAGTGTCTCTCATATGTAATATTACTATATTACAGTATGTTTTGTAAGCTCTCTATGTATCTACAAAAAGTACTATTCTTATATGGAATGAAGATAAATTCATTTAATAATGAAAATTACTACTCTATTCTGTAGCTTCCTAAGTTGGCGATATGGGAGATATTTAGATGTTTTACTTTAGGGAATCTTTATTTCAGAAGATAGAAATACATTTGAGGGCACATTCTAATCTAGTGTACAAGACTTTCAAATGCATACTAGAGATACTGCTATACAATTAAAAAATCCCATATTCTAAACAAGTATATATTAAAAATTTTTGTAGAAAATTTATACTGATTAATGAACTTTTAGCATCCTTGACTCAGACATGAAGTTCCATACAGTGACAATAGGAACCGTTTTTCCACTGGTTTATCACTTGTTTAGACATCTAAACCTAAGTTCTTGCAGAAATTCTCTGCATTAACAAATCAAATTGCTGGTTTTTCACACAGATCTCTACTTTCAATTATTTAGGGACTGTTAACTTGCTTTTCTTTACATTCACAAACAGCACTATTATTGTCACATATAGTAACATAAATAAATACATCAGTACTTATAAAGTTCCATGCCAAAAATACGTATCATAACCAATATCACAACTTATAAAATTAAGCAGTGGTTCCAGAAAAGCTGAACACAGTTCACTGACTCACAAAAACATTTTAATGATCAGGAAGTTTAGCATGCACAAGGCAGAGACAGTGCGGTGGCCTTCAGATTTCCAAAGAGGATGGCAGTGCTCATTACTTTGGTTATAAACTCAAAGTAAGCAATAGATGAATTCATCATTAGGTTCTGATGGGCATGTCATCTAAGTCCTGCAGAGAGGAATTTCTGGAACACTAAACTACTTTTAGTGTGATTCTTACGATCATGCTGAAAAATCACCTACACACTTAAGATTTGTATCATTGGGAAGGACACATTGCCCCCCCTAAGTGACCTAAACCACTCATAAGGGACAGCTGTGAGCAACTATTGTTAGAATAATCAGTGGTTTAGCTTAATTTTTCTTTTCTTTGTTCTTCAAGTCCACATCATTTGGGGAAAATAAAATCTCCAATACCATGTTTAAAAATTGTAAGCAAAACAGTTACCCATGAGGTATTTTCTTTCTTGATAATTTTTCTGTAAAATGTTAATATATTTTTGCAATTCTACTACAAATAACTAAATTAAAGAAAAAAAAAAAAAAAAGCAGAAGGCTAATGTTTTGTGCCAAGACAGCACATTCATGTTTCTAAGAAGCTAAATGAGTTTAGGTAAATTCTTTTCATCTCTGAACTGGAAGCTTTTCCTACTGTGTTTGAATCAAATGCATTAACGCACTGAGGCCCAGAGAACTGTATGTCTGTGTCTGGAAACTTCTGTTACATCCAGTTTTATGGATCTTTGAGGGTGGGGTGCCAATTGCAACTGCACTTTTCTGTGAAGCGAGAGATGTAACTTACAAAAAGTTCCCTTCCCAATATGAAAGAGAGGATTTCATTTTTGTCTCTGGTGCACTTGTAATTTAGGATGGGTGAATCTTCTCAGCATTGTTAACCTTCTCAGTTGATTTCAGATCCAAGCAATGCTTCACATCCCTGCTCAATTCAGTTGCAGGGGTGTGAATTGGAAATAAAGCACAAATAAAACCTTCTGTCTCAAGATCAAACAGACCTGCATATTATATGTTATTAAACCAAAGACTTCCTTTAGTAGAAAAAAAAAGAAACAAAACAAAACTTCCTTGTTCTATGTTCGATGTTACGGTCCAATCCTCGATCTTTGCAGTATCGGGCTCAGAAAAACCTGCACTTCAAGTACCAAGTACTTCCCAGTCAAATGAGGATAGGCACAACTCAGTCAGCACTCCCAGTCTGACTGGCCAAAGACGTGGTCTCAAACTCTGACTGTGGACTGAGGTACTTGTTCAGCTCATAAAGCTTTGCAGTGCATTTGGTTTTGATCCTGGAATCAATGCCCACCCAGCCTGAGCCCACACCTACATTTGCATACTCTTCCTCAAAGTATCATGTAGTCTTTTAGTAGTTATTCCTTGGCTTTCTGGATTCTTCATTAAGCCTTGTTTTAGATGAATAGACTAGAAAACAAGAGAGCATGAACTTAAGCACGTTAAACCAGGCTTAACCAAGGAGTATGCTGTGTCCCTACCTTTCAAAACCATCACAGAATTGGGTAAATAATCTGTTCCCGTGTTAAGGAAAGCAGCCTTTCCTTTCTGCCTGCAGGCAAGCTGAATATTTACAGCAGTTCAAGCTACTGCTCAGGAGACAATCCCTTGTTATAAGGTGCAGGACCAGCAATTCTGAAGCAGTAAGGATGGTCCTTAACTGCTGTATTATCTTTCTCAGTCACAAACCCTGCAGGATTTGTCACAAACCCTCTGTGGAACACACTATAGCAGATTTGCCTGGGCAAGCTCAGACACTCACTGAGGACTTATCACAAACACAGATTAGGCTGAAACAAGTGCATCCCATTCCCCCTTCAGTTTAGAAATAAAACTGATCATTAACAGCCACTGAAGTCACCATGTCATTTTTCTTCATTATTTTGTCACTGGTATCCTAGCCTGATTCTGGACAGGTTATTGTAGTCTACCTGTCTCTTGGTCCTTGTAATCCTTAAGTTGGATTTGATATTCTCACTCACATCCCATTCTAAACTGATAAATATTTGTAAACAAGTTTCCATTTTCCTACTTTTAACAAAGTATTTCCTGCAATTATTTAACCTACTTGCAATTTTTATACTGAAACTGCTCCATTTAGTACTGCTGTTCTTTTCTAACATTCACTCTATTCACCAACATTTTTAAAAGCTAGAATCAACATAGCACATGTCCACACTTACCATAACTAAAGAAACAGCTTTCTAAAAAATCTGCCCCAAATGAAAATGTATTAAATGACATTGCAAAGCAAAGGCAGGTGATACCAACTGGATAATGGAATTTTAATCTTACTTAACTCATAGCAGTCTTGGCATTGATGATTTATGATAAGTGACACAGCATGAGATACTTTCATGAAATTGTAAGGATTATAACTGAATGTAATCAAAACAATATGAGACCGGAAATAGCCTTGAGATCATCTTTTTTTTCCGTAAATATGTATGAATTCGTCGAAGAAAGGAAAGGCTTGGTTATTTTATCTCATTGGCTTCTTATCACTTGTCACAACTGGTGAGTACTTTACACTTTCACCATATTACCCCTTTGCTCTCAATCTGTGACCTTTCAATAAAACAGGATTCTGCCTTCAGCTAAACAAGCTGAAACTAAGCAGTGGATGTATACACATTGTTTGTGCACCGTCAACTTGGATGCTAAAAGCCAGCCTTCATAAAATTTATCAGCAACACCTTCCCAAGTTCCATAGCCTGCTTTCTCATCTGATATGTTCTGAGGAAGAAAGTGTTCTATATGTAGTTCAGAAAATCTATTGGATTTTTACCAGAAATAAAGGAAAACAAGTGATAGAACTAAAATGATGCCATTTACATAGTTTTCTATGACCATGGACTTTTATCATAAGTATAAATAAAGTTTTTAAATGGCTCTCAGACCCTTAAAAGTTTATCTCTAAAAATTTTCGTTTTCTTTCCACAACTCAGTCTCCTTAAATCCCCACTTCCTTTCAAAAGTGTTTGTCTTTCCAATGGTTTGTGTTCTAAGAAGACAGGTATTTAGCCTTTAACGCCTTTTAACAAGTGGCCCCAGTCTAGAAGGCATTTTCTTTGAGAGATGAAGGAGGATTCACAGTTCCTTTACAACCTTTGCATTCTGGAGGATTCAGCAAGCTTTAATCCCTTAGTTCACATTTTAAGAATAAAATATAATCTAATGGAAATTTATGGTCTACAGATACTTTCACCAAATCAGCACCCTCATGATTTAAAGCACTGTATCTGGGAGTCCTTCCTTAAATTTCATCAAGAGGGAATTAAAATGATGGAGTATCTTTCAGCTCCAAGCATATAATCAAAACAAAAATGGTTATCCAATAAATCTATTTTCTGATTTGACTAATGGGAATCATTGATTTAGTAAGTTAATTACAGCTTTGATTTGCCCATATTTTTGTTCTACTTGTAATAGATGTACTAGTAAAAAAAAAAATTATACATAAGAATAACTTTGGTTCATTAGAAATTTGAGCAAGCAATTTAAAAAAAAAGAAAAAAAGAATGGAAAAGGGATGAGTCCCCAATTATCTGTACCATGTCACTGTTAGACAGCTTTGGCTTTGCTTTTGTTCACTCCAACTAGCTCTTTTCTAGATAGCTTTTTATAGAGAAGACAAATCCTAAGATATTCAGACATGATCCTGTCATTTGCATTTATACATCTTCTTGTCCATCCTTTACTTAATAGCATGGACACAGCCCAAAGAGGGCACAAACCCTGATAGCTCCTGAGATTTCAGGAAAACAATGACAGACCACAAAATGCTACTTCCAAATTAAACCTAGTCCTTTCTTTTCATTGGATAAGACTGCATCATAGACTAATATGACAACTAAAAAACTGTAACTATATTCTGCCCAACATTTTAATAAGTTGTTTTAAACAGCTTTATGAGTCTTTTTGAGAAGAGAATAAGAATATGGTCTGAGTACAGTTCTGTAATATGCAAGGTTTAAAGAGCTATAGAAAGTCATTTATATTGGAGATACTTCCATGAAATGTGAGAGCTGAAATTATGAAGAGTCATAATGTAAATTGTACAGAATGTACAGTGCTCGGTAATAAAAATAATGATCTTTTAAAACTGCAGGAGTGAATTTGAGAATCCATGGCACTACCACTTCCCTAAAACTGTAAATCTTACATGACGGAAATTGATGCAATAAGACATGCCATCACCTTAACCTAACAGCATTCTCGGCCTAACAGGTTTCTGATTTCAGTAAACAGCAGGTCTCTTCCCGGACTTTACTTTTCATGTGTTACAACGAAAACTTGGTTGAGGATCCCAGGCTGTCAAGAACAGATAATATTTATGACAGGAATCAGATTCCTCTAATCCAAGTACTAATGTTCTGTACTGGAGATGAAGAGCCATTCAGCTCCTATTAGCCTAAGACTTTTCAGCAGCACTTGACCAAAATCACTGCTAGCTTTATCACTGCTTTAAAAATAACATTTACTTTGAAAGTTACATTTTTCCTCCTTTTGCTTCTACATCCATTTCTATCTATCTCTTACGCATGTCTTTTGTGACATCATTTATTCCAATGAGTGGACTATATCTGATATGTTTCAGTATATATGGGATCATGCCATCTTCTAGTGGCTCCATACCTGCGCCATAAACAGGATTATGAGAAATACTACAACTCTACTGGCACAGTAGTTGCATTGTATTAGTTACCAACGTGAATAAAATACCTGCGAGCAGTGGCACGCTCAGTACAACAACAACTATATGTCAGAATATAAATCCTGAAAATTATCAGGGCTGTAATAGGAGGAATTTAAAAATCCTGAATTCCATACATTCATTCGTCCATTCTATCTTTCTAATTTAGAGTGTCCCAGAAACTTTTGTGTCATACTTGGTCTGGACAAGGCTGAATAACTCAGTGCTTATTTTACATAAAACTCTTATCCATATTGTCAGTCTAGGCTGTTCTTTCCTTATTTTGAAATGGTCTTTGACATTCACTGCTTCCTCTTAAGGAGATACTGATTACACATGTTTCTACTATTTCTACTCTTTCTGTTACACAGCAACAAGATATCACTATCATGCTTTTTCCCCTCTGTGCAAGAGAAAACAGCCTTTTAAATATAGATTTTGCTTATGTGGGGTTTTTTTTCCCAACAGCAGTTTTCCCAACACAGTTCTGAATTTTTAATTTGAGTACTTACGTATACTTTACATATAAAGCACGGATTGGATGGATAGATTAGGCAATATACAGGCAAACCAAGAAAGAAGAATACAAACCAAGAAAGGAAGACCTTAATCAAGTGGTACTACAACATACCTATGATTTCTGGGTGCATTTTCCACCTTATTTTTACTGGAGTTCATGAAATGGAAATGCTAGCAAATAGGTATTGCACACATTGAAAAATTTTCTGTCTCTGTTTCAGCGATTTATGACAAGGGTCCATTGTGCTCTCAAAGGATATGTGAAGAAATTATACCGTTTGACAACTATTATCTCCAAACTAAAGGTAGAACTAGTCTTAAAACAGCAGAAAGCAGATTTCTTTTCACAGTACTATATAAAAAAATCATATTATTTTTTATTATTATTATTTTTAACAGGTGTATTGCACATCAAGAGCTTTGAAGGGAGAGAAAAAATAAACAACAAATAAAATGGGTAAATGGAGTGAATAAAATCACATAAATGAACTTAAAATAAAATATATTTATAGAATGAAAAAAAAAATAGAAGGAATAAAACCAGCTTTAAAACGAGCTCTTAAAACTCTCAGGTGTTAAATCAAGAACTCCCAAAAAAGAGTTATAAAACCTCTCGAGGTCATACAAATTATCATTAAAGTCATGAAGTTGATGAAAATCCTATTGAAGAATTGGCTCCTGCAACCAGAAGTGTGAATACATGACACAAGCTGGGAAACAACAGCTCTCAAAGAAGCCTGGTTCTCAGGTTAACAAAGAACTTCACTTAAAATCATAAACTCATATACAGCGATAAATAAATAGTGCATTGCAGTTAAAACACAGAGAGTTTACATACAAAAGCAGTATGAAATCTGAGCATCTGGATATCAAACAAAAAAGAAATGTTTGTACTCATAACTTCAAATATTAACTTGAATATCACTCATGAGTTACTATTTCACTGAAAAGGGAGCTGACTTCAGTTTAGAGGCACAGTTTCAAAGACCTAGGGGAGTGAATTCAATTGAAACTCGAGCCTCCTCCTGAACTTAAGTTTAGTGTAAGGTAAATACCATTTTGAAGCACAGCACCTCCTTATAATCCTGTTTCTCATGCAGAATTATTTTCTTACTCTGAATGAGTTAAGTGAATATTACTATATATGATGCTCAACCATATTAGATAAATATGTACACATTTTAAATTTTAATGATTTTAAATTATTTCATGTTTTAATACAAAACTGTTGGTCTATTTTGAATCAAAATGCCATTTGAATTTTGCCCATATAAAGCCCTGAATCCCCATTATTTCTGATTCTCCTTCCTAACAACAATTTCTAGTCATCTTATTTCCTATTCAAAAGCCTGACTGGGTGTAAGGTCAGACTGGGTCTATTATCTGTGATTTTCACTTATGCCTTGCTAATCTTTTACCTATATTTATTAAAGCTTTTCTAAGGACTTTCAAATGAACAAAGGCTTGATGACTCACCTCAGGAATAAGGTCAAGAGACTGCAAATAATGTCACCTGGGAATGTGTTTAAAAAAGCTGCTGTGGAGAATGAGGAGCTCTTTAGATTAACAGAAAGGTGCAGCCTCAAAGCTTGTGTACATGGGGTTTTTAACTCAGATACCTACAGCAGCTCCCAAAATGGAGGATCTTTCTATCCCTGTCTAGATGAATAAAGAGAAAGCTTGACTGGCACAAGATTTCTGCCCAGTTGTCTTTTAAAGACACCTTGTGAACCACCACAACTCAACATGAACTCAGTACTTGTTAGTGGTTAAACTCACTAAGACAAGAATAACTTCCATCTTAAAACCAAGAATTTAGCTTTAGCAATGAAAATTTTGCTTAAGGGTCTCAAATATGTTTAGTTCACTGATCAAATGTCATACGGACTACGTGAACTAATAACAGGGGATGATACAGAGATGATTTTCTGGAACAATGCAATGCAAAGGAAATCTTTGTTGAAGTCCCAAAGGACAATAGCACCCACTAGCTTTCCTGGTCAGCTGCTATATAATTTTGAAATCACTAAAACTAAATGAGATGAGGGAAGTATGAGGACTGGGCCTGACATCATTTACTGAGGTAATTTTCCTTGTGGGCATATCAAAATTGTAGAGTTGTCAAACTTGTTGAAACCAAATTATAAGTGGGTTTCAGGGGACAAGAGAGGGGAAATGATAATGGAAAGGATAGTTTGTCTCTCACAGATGTATGTGTCTAGGTGAAGAATCAACTAATATCTTCTTGACAACACTGTTATGCTCCCTTTTTCTCTTGTTACGCAACTGTCATACTCTATACTCAATGTGTATGTTATTTCTTTTCCTTCTCTCCCCTCTTCCTCCCCACTACCTCAATTCTCTGTACTTCAGTTTTCAGCTTATACAGTCAACAATCCAAGCAGCCAAAGTAAGAACTTCCACCCTCTTTCAGAAAAAAAAAAGTCCATCCACAGCATGTGCTGTCTCTGCCTGTCCCCCAATTACTAATACTCACAGAACAGCTTAAGCCCTGAAGCATAATGCTGGACATCTTTTCAAAATAAGGGTTATAATACTCTTTTATAGTGATGGTACACCTTCTGCCTACCAATATGTCCTTTCCTTTAAAAAAATTGTTAGTATCTTGATGTGTGATACTGAGTTTGAGTCTTACATTCATGAAGGAAAAAGGTGGGGAAGGGGGAGAATTTAATCATTTTACATAGACAATCTTTCGATTTATTTCAGTCTCAGTTTGCTTTTGTGTTATCCTGTTTGCCCTATCAGCACAATATGCCAGATTTCATCAAGTGCACTTGTGCTTCACTGTCATTTTCATTTAAATACTATTAAAGCACTGATATTTAGAAATTTCAATTTAGTTAAAGTGAAGGCTTGTGGTTTTTAAGTATCCTCAGATGCTTAAGCAGAAATGTTAAGATATAAAAGGGTGGCTGAATCTCAATTTTTGGATTACCTGTCTCCCTCTGAACTTTTGACATTTGGAATTTCACTCGACTCCCTAAAGAACGTGCTTTCTAAGCGATATCTGCAGAGAACATGACGCAAGCTAATTAGCACTAACAGATGAAGTGTTGATTTCTCACCAGAAGTGAAACCTGCTATAAGAAGAAAAGGAAAATAATTGGTAAATGTAAATAAATGCTGGTGATTAGCATTTATAATTTTGTTTTCATGGTACACACCAAAAAATGGAAGGAGGTTTGCACAGACAGCCCATATGAAAATATCTGCACCTGTCCTGTGGGGAAGGGAGGAAACAGGAGGTAGCAGATGGAGTAGCCACATGGACTCTTCACCTTCTTTGCATTCAACTAAGTGCTTTCTGTCAGCAGTTCCACAGCCCAAATCAGAAGGCATGGCAGGTACAGGCTATTCAATAGGCCAGAAGAATATACGGATTTCTAATAACAAGAACCCAATCAATCTCTATGGGGATTTGACTGTGTTTTGAGCGCAACGGTTGGAACAGCAGCCACAAAGGAAGTTGTTATAAAATTATCAGATAAACCATGCTGATGGATGCCATATTGATGGCTGCAGAGATGCTCACAATGAAATCCTCATTGGGTTGCCTTCTCAAGCCAAAAAAAATTTAAAAGCCTTGAATTGTTGTAGCCTTATCCTTACACTAGACATCTGTATTTCGGAGAACAAAGGACTGGGGAAATAAATCCTGTTCTTAGTCTAAATTAGCCACCTTCAATCTTCTGTAGCCAATGAAGAGAGATGGACACTGAAAAAAGTAATTCATCTCGTCTATCTTAAGATGGAATGAGTAGCTATCTGGAGATAGCTATTTCTCTCCACTGACTACAGAGTGAGCCTTGATGACTACTTTAGATTAGAGCTGTATCTTTTTTGATGGCTGTAATAAAGTAAGATGAATCTAGGCAAAAATTACTAGAACTTCTAGAAACCCATTTATTTTGCTTTCATCTCAGGTTACCTGCAATCACTGGGACCAGTACAGATGAGTACATTTTCTCTGTTCATTAATTTTAATTCAATAGAATTCCTTACATAGCATAATATAAATTTCTTCAATGATGCCATATTCTCTTCAACTCTAATAAATTTCTACTAACCCTTCATCTCTGTTTAATTTTTGAAATCGATTATTTTAACCCTGCATCATAAATTATGCAGTATTTCAGTTTATTTTAATAGTCTGAACAGTGGTCTGTGAGATGTAAAATCTCTGTTCGCTAATTCTCTGTCACTTTTCTATTTTATCTTTTTACTGTTAATGGCTATTTAAAAGGCAAATCTATAGGCACTATCATATTTTAGAGCTAGCATAAAGTAATTAGTAAAAAAATGTTATTTCAATTCAACAGAAAGACTTTAGCAGCTTGCTTTTCATTGCTGGAATAACTTTCGGGTTTAGTTTGATATATATTCTGTCTGGGCCTGGGCTTCTTTCTTTGACCTAAGATATAAAAATCTCCGCTCTAACTTGCAGAGAGTAACTTTGCATTCAAGGGCACATGGATAAGAATCACTCCACATTCTTTCTGCTTAATTATCTCTCTTTCCCTCTCCAGACCAAATGCAAAGAAGTGAAGAATGAGTTGGACTTTGGTAGTGCCCTTAGCAGAGCACTCTGAACAACTGAACTGATGTCTGCCAGAAGCTGGCAATCCCTGGAATCCCTGGAACTGGACAGCATCCTTCTGCTTAGGGGACACACAGTGTCAGCTAGGTAATGACACAGTGGCAATAAATAGTATAAAACCAGGCAAACTGAAAGAACTTCTAATCCAGAGAAGGTCAGTGAAGCTGGTGAAGAGGCTGGAGCTCCTTTTATGAGTAGCAGCTGAGAGAGCTGGAGTTGTTTAGCCTGGAGAAAAGGAGGTTCAGGGAAAACCTTATCACTCTCTACAACTATCTAAAAGGAGTTTTGTAGTGGGTTGACCCTGACTGTGCACCAGGTACCTACTAAAGCCGCTCTCTCCCTCTCCTTTGCAACTGGACAGAGAGAGAAAAAACAGCAAAGGATTCGTGAGTTGAGGTAAGAGCTGGGAGATGTTACTGATTTCCTTCATAGGCAAAACAGACACAAAGTGGAGATATTAATTAAATTTATTACTAAGAGGATCAGAGCAAAAGAGTGAGAAGTAAAATAATCACAAAAATATCTTCCTGCCACCCCTCCTTCCTTCCAAACTCTACCTCCCCCCACTGCCAGCAGTGCAGAGGGACAGGGAAGGGGGGTTATGGTCAGTTGTTGTTTCTGCATTTGGGGGCTGCTCCTGAGAGCCCTGTGAGTGGGGTGGTCACTGACAGGGCAGGGTGCCTGGCTGCTGTGTGTGGTCAGCACACAGTGAGCGCAGCAGCTCAGAACTGAATTGGACGTGGCTCAGAGCAACCCAGTCAGTCTGGGTCTAGCTGAGCAGGGGTGGGTTAAGATGGCCTCTGGGGGTCCCTTTTCATCCAAGTTACGATTCAGTAGCATTATGGTCACTGAGTGCTGATAAACAGTCTGGGGTACTGGTCAGCAATAAAGCAGTAAAAGTGGAGCTGCAGTGTTAACCTCATCCTTGGACACTAGTTCAGGCAAAGCTTGTGGCATGAGTGATGAGGTAATAATATACACCTGACAAATGTTAATACTTAGATGCAGGTCTAAGAGAGCTTAATTGACATATTAAGCTACTTAGAAGAGTCTCCTTAAGCTTATACCTGAATGCAGAACACAACAGATAGTTGAGTATGAGGGAAGGGCTGTTTTGGCTTTATGTTCAGTGTGTTTGTCAGCACTCAGTGACAGCTCTACACGGGCAGCAAACTGGGCAAGAAAAAGTACATGAGAGGTAGTGTGAATGGTAACGGCAAAGGACCTGTAAAAGAAGAAAGCATTTGATACTTGAAAGCAAAATGTAATGCTTTATAATTAGTTTTATAATAAATTCAAGCATAAATCTATTAATAAGTTGATTATCAGTGGAACTTCTATAAATATGGATCATTACTTAACTACTTAAGGTTTGAAAGGCATTTCATTGACTTTAAATGACTGTATTTTTTCTATTTACTGTTGAGAATTTGCCAAAGATATTAGAAAGAAGTGGTCTTTGGAGTAAGGCTTCTGCAATCCACTGTGTGCAGGGTTCTGCTAGAACCTCTCAGAAGGGTCATCATGTTCCTACTAGCTAGCTCATGCATTTGGGGACTTACCTAGCAAGCCCACAAACAGAAAGCTGCAAGACCTTTCATTCTAAGCCTAATTTTTCTCACTGAAAAATTATAACCCTATAAACTAGGTCAGACTCCAGATGCTTTCACAGGAAGCTGTCAGATGCACATATATGAGGTGTGTGAGGGGGCAGAGAAAATTTCTGTCTTCCTGTGGGTCACTTCAGCAGATAAAATATGTTAATACTGATGTTTTGGGTAATTAACATCTTCTCCATAATTCTGGCAAATGCTGCACTAACAGCCTCACTGTCTCAAGCCCACTGTTTTCTTTCCCTTTTTTTTTTTTTTTCCTTATAGAAGAGTTGTCCATAAGTTTTATAGTATCATTGCTGGTTCTACTAGAGTTTATCTAGGAATCACCCTTTCGGAGTTTCAGCTGACATCAGTGCTGAAGCAAATACACTTTAGCAAATTAAAACATCATTTCGGCCAAAGTTATGATTCTGCAACAAAATCAACAATATTAACTCCAGTTTCGCTGGGGGGAATATCAACAAGGTTTGCAAAAGCAATGATAATTTTCAGTCCTCTTAAAGATTGTTGCAGATGAGAAAAATATCTAACTTCATTCTCCACTTTTACTTACCTAGTAAAATGCCTGTCTTCCTCATAATGGATTTTGGGTGAAGAGGCCTTAGCACTCTGATATGCATGCATTGTTTTACTGTATACTTGTTTTACAAATTCCATGCAATAGCTGGCTTCACCTTCTAGTTTGGTAACTTCCCAATAGAAGAAAAAAGGTTATTTCTAAATCTTTTATAGATAACTCCTAAAACAGAATGTATTTTTCAGAAAGGAAACTTGGCAATAATAACAACTACACAACCTAGTGAATGTGTATTTGTTTAGCCCTGACTTCAGAATGGAAGAATTTTAACTGTTCCTTCAGTCCTGCTTGTCAACAATTGACACAAATTTCACAGATTTCCTTTAACACTAATAAGAATTCATTTGCTTTGTAGTACGTGACAATTTTGTCACCTCTTAAAATTTTCCAGAGTTTTGCAGTTATGAGAATGAAAAATTTGAAACTATGTGACCTCAAATGTTCAACAATTACTCGATGCCAGCAAATGTCTATTCCAAATGGCATCTGTTTCCCTTTGAGAGTAGAAAGGAAGTATCACTTCCAAGAATACTTTTTTATTTACATTTCCCGTCCCATCTATGCATATAAGCCTAAAGAAAACCTATTATAACGTAGAAGTAAATTAGATGAAATTTAGATGTGCCTATACTTTCATAATTATATAACTAAGTCTGAAACTTCTTCGTGGTTCCCATAGCTGTATTAACTTAGCTTTGTTTCACTAGAAATGGATTAAATTATATCAGATGAATAGTCTGCTTCTTATTTTGATATACTGCAGAGACAAAACACAAAACAATGAGCTTACTGTGATTCCATTAAGAAGGTAGTTCCATTCTGACGGGTCTGCAATAGACACTGACTCAGAGTTAAGTCTTAAAATGCTCAAATTCCCTATCCCTAGTGGAAATGAATAATAGAGTGCTCCTGCATGGCTAAAAGACAATTTTAAATATTAAAAAAAATGGAAGATATAAATGAACAAATGATTATTCAGTTGGGATGATATTTAAAGATCCAAGTTCTCTGGACACCCATTAAAAACATGGGTCTTTACAGTCCATTACTTGGTTCAATTAAATTACCCATAAAATGTTTTAACTAATTTCCAAAGGCATTGCAAATGCTGTTACTTCTTCCCTGTAGACATACACATCTATCCTGATTGTTTTGAAATCTATGAATAAATAGAAATACCTTTAATCCTGCATGAATAGTTGATTCTCTTTGCTGAAGAATGACTCATCACAATGAAATCCTACAAATAATTAAAATTAGCATACGATTAAAAATAGGGAGAAGTTAATATACATTTTAGAAAGTGATGATATTCCTTCCAAGGACATACTTGTCCCAGGATCTATCCACGTAATGGCTCCAGAAGCTTCTTGGGCAGCATTAATAGTTCAAGGCAGTACAGATAATTGAGGCCCAGCTTTGTAAGTAATGAATGTCAAGTTACAATTACTTGTAGCTCCACGACAGATCAGCAATGCAATAGGGTGAGTAATGGAGAAAGGAAAAAGATGAAATGAGAAATTTTGTGGTGATACATAGTAACTAAACCCAGAATATCAAAGGTATTAGGTGGCAGAGCTCAAACTTTCTACTGCCCTTTTCTTGCCAGAAAACCATCCTTAGAGCTGAACTGTTCATGTAACAGCATCAGATATTTTAATTCAGTTTTTCTTATGAAAATGAAGCTTTTAGTTTTCCAGTTTGCTCTATTGCAGCCTCTTCAGAAGAAAATTTTTTTGAGACTTCCTTTAGACATTTGTTGTAATGTAGATATAGTACATCTATATGACTATAATGTAGTCAAAGATTTACTATGCATCTCCAGGGTACATTGCTTCAGCCTTTAGCAATCTCTAAGAACTGCTATGAATGTGTTTTGTTTCATACATGCCAATAATTTCAGAGACTCCCACATACACCGCAAGCAGGAAGAATTGTTTCCTTCTTCCCCCACCTCCCACCTCTGATTACCTTGACAAACAGGTTGATGTTAATTCACTGCTAATTCAAGTCTATGACTGATATGTAGCTCTTACTAAATATGTTTCTCTACTTAACTATTTTTCAGTTTTGCCACAAGCTGTGTTGGGAACAAGCTGTCACTTATTTGAAGAGGTTCTCTAATTTTGTTTTGAAAAATGAGCATGTATTGTTTTATTGTTTAATTCAAATATGAACCACTCCTATAAAGCACTAGTAGAATAGAATAATTTAGGAACTACATAGCCAAACATGGCATTGATTATTAGATTGCTATTGACCTTGTCCAAAGATACCATTGGGAAATTTATTATGGTATTCTTGGAAACATTTCTTCTGGATGAATCTCCAAGGCATTTTGGAAGGGGATACTAGTTAGTATTTACATAAAAACCCTTCAGTAGACTGAAATACTTATCAGTAGTGAATTTGAGGCATAGTTTTTTCAGGGAGAGAGTTAAATCTCTACCCCCCAAAAAAACAATATTAAATGCCTGATATGATAACCTGATCTTATGTTGATCTATGTGCCCCTTGTCCCTCTAACATAGGGCTAGCCTACACCTACACCTGGATCCAGACCAGTTTATTTTTATCAGTCATTAAAACTGGTATTTCCAGTATTTTTAATAGCTGTTTACTGTGACAGTGTTTGTTTTCCACCAACACCTACTTTCTAATGGAAATAATTTAAGGATTTTTTTTTTTTCCATTCTGTTTTTCAGCTAGTGAAAATACTGTCAATTGTCAGCTTTTTAATAGTTTTCTATTTTAATAGAAAATAGCCAAATAGCCAGGCACCACAATATTTCTTCATAAGTAAAGGGAAGTTTACGTAAGTCTGCTTTGTTTCCTCTACAAGTTCTGTCCGTCACCTTTGACAAATATCACCGAAAATGATGCAGCAGAATCAAAGACACCTGCACAGGTGGAGTCAGGGATATGTACTCTAAGAACCCAGTGTTCTAACACTGAAGTCAGTGATTAAGTAGCAAATACAGCTTCTGAAAAAGTGAAACCAACTGCCACTACTATAAGGTATCTTTTCTGCAGAAAAGTGATGGTAGGAAGGAATGTCCTCATGAGAACATTGTGTCACTAGGATGTAAGAAGCATGAAAGTAAAGTCCTTTTCTTCCCAGATATGAAAGCCAATGGGAAAAGACAACCTTTAAGAATTTCATGATCTTCTGATTACTCTGATCAAGAGAAGGGTTTTCCTTCTGGATTTATGATTTCCAGATGTTTCAGGATTACAATGCCAGCCTAAATTCTGATTTGACATCAAAAGGATAAAAAATTATGGCTAACAAGTTTCAAAGGGAAGCAAAGGACAAAACATGTTTGTTGGAAACTTCTTCATACATTTTTAAAAGAAATTATTGCTTTTAAATGTCACACGGATCTCTCTGCAAAAGCAGCCTCTCCCAAAGCACTGATACTTCACACTCAGACTAGACCCTGAGCAAATCTCTCAGCTATTTTATGTCTTCATTTACCCAGCTATAAGGCTCAGGAGGATAGGAGGTTTTCCAACCTCACAACCTTTTGGTTTCAGACTGTGCAACTTTTTAATTTGTTTATTCACATTTACTACAAGTTTACATGGGTTTAATCCTTTACAGAGTTATATCTGGGCAACAAGTAGAAAAGTTTCTTCATTTTCTTTGGCCCTGCATGTACACTCTGAGTCAAAGAAACCTGGAGAAGGGGGAAAGTTTCTCCTTCCTCAAGGGCAGCGGGGCAGAAGCCAGTGGGAAGAAAGTGATACTCAGGACTCTGGTGGTATCAGATCACAGAATGATTTCTTGAAAGAAAAGTACCCTAAAAAATTCATTAATATCTAACCAAGCTGGGCATATACTAACTTTAAATATACATACATACATATATATATATATAGAAAGAGAGAGAGATAAATAAACAAATTTTGGATCACTTAATCCAGTATTACCCTTTTTAACCTGGATAACTAGTATTTCACAAAAATAACGGAATTTGGGATCTTTGAGTACAAACATGTTTTTTTTACTAAGCCTTTCAGGGATAAAGAAATAACGATGTTTTTTTGTCTCAGAGCTACAAGGCACTTTTAGTCAGTACTCTGCCACAAATTCTCTCAAGGCTGATGTTTCTGTAGTCATAACAAGTTTTGGCATCTTCAGTTTTTCCCTCTGTGCTCTGGCTTGCTTTTACCTCTCCCTAAATATCTCCCAAATAAAAATAAAAAACATTCCACCTAAATAGCTTCAACCTTTAAGTAATTATATAAGTGCTTTTTTTTCTATTTGGAAAATTTTACCTCATGAGTTCTGCAGTCAGAAGTTCAGGGCAGGGTTATATCCACACTCAGCTAAGCTTTTTTAGATTTTATAAGCTTTGTACTAATAAGTACTGAATTCATTTTCTGTTCTTTAAAATAGGTTATTCTTTTATTCCTTTTGAGCTTCCCATTAAGATACCGGATTTTTAAACACCATTTTTACCTCAACATACCAGATGATCTTTAAGGTTCCTTCCAACTCAAACCGTTCTAGAATTCTAGAACTCTACAGCCTTTATTGTCTTGATAAGACTTGCATATTTCAAAACTGCTTAATATTATACCAAATATGTATAAATACCAAATAATATATACAATAGCAAAAAAAAATATTTATCAGAGCTATTTGTTGGTATTGAGACATATTTATTGCAGTGCCAATAAACCCCTCATCTTTCTCTGTGACAAGAGAGGCTGAAAAGAGGTCTTCAGGGAAGCTTAAAAAGTAAAGAAACGGTAGAGACTAGTGGCCTCCCTCCTATGAATTGCAGTATATGACTTTGCTTCTTCTGCTTTACAGAGTGGATTTGGGTCTCCAACCTCTGTATGCCCCCAGCTCATAAATACTTCATAACACTTCTCTTTTTTTTTCCCTTCAGAAGCAGGTAACTGATTGGTGTGAAACAAGATTTTTTTCCAAATTCAAAAGAAGGCAGATTGTCCCTCCAGCAGCTCTCTTCTTTGAAAGTTACACAAATTCTTTTCATTGATTTATATTACCTTGGGAGCCCCTGGTGGTCTAGTGGTTAAGGCGCGGCGCTGTCACCGCCGAGACCCAGGTTCGATTCCTGGTCAGGG
>JAYRBT010000139.1:60308531-60318712 GCA_036023395.1 Myiotriccus ornatus
AAAAAAAAAATCCAATGCGCAGGCTGGAAGGTGTAAAGACCTTCCCCGGCTCTTCGTTCGCGAAGGCGGGCCATTATGTTATATTATTACCTTCTAAAGTTAGTCAAATATATATACTCATATACGCTTGTTCCAGTGACACTTGTGCTTAGTTTAAAAAATTCTTCCTTCCCTGTTACTTTCACTCCTAGTACAATCTCCTCCCAGACTTTGTTGAACAAGTGGTTCCTGTTTATTTTCATCAAATACGTGTGTTGTTGTTCCCATTCTCCTTATGTTCTGCATTTCAATTTCTTATTTCCAGATAAGGTACTAGGAATCATTCTTGCTCCACACTAACCTGAAACAAAATTTACTTAAGGACTTGTACTGGGAAACAATTTAATGAGAAGGAAGAAGTTGAGTATTGTAGTTCTCTTATTTTGAATTTCTGAAGGAAAAAAAACTTAAGATCACTCAAAAAGCAAGTAGATAAAAATGGCAACAAAAACACATTCACATCCTCCTTCACTTCTAAATTTTTGCAAAGAGCTGTCAGTGATGGAGAAAAGTAACGAAAAGTTAAATCCTGTGGACGTTATGATAAAAAATTTGCAGTGAAACTGAGGGTTCTCTAGAATTATAATTATCTTCTGTTTTCCATAGGAAGGTGAGAATTTTTTTTAAATCCTCTAACCATAACGATGTAATATATTTTAAAGAAACCTTCCAGATTTTTCTTCCAAATTATGAAGACAAATAGACATCTCTTACCAGACTTTTTTATGCCCAGTTTCACATCTGTCTTCCTGTTTCACAAGCATCAAGTTATCTACTTCACAATAGCAGTTAAACAGGTACTTAACTTTTCTGCTGAATGAGCAGCTATCAGAAAAAACAAATTGTTGTCATATAGCCTACAGTTTGGAGGATCAAATAATATGCCTAAAACTTTTCAGTCATGGTGCAGCACTGCTTTCAAAGCCAATGAAATTTCATGCAAACACAAAGACATGTGTGGCAATGGATTTACCATATATAGGATGGAAAAAGTCCTGTCAAAGATGGACTGGTGAAGAAAAAGGAGAAAACAGCCCAAATGTTATAGAAACAGAAGTTTTTAATGTTGTTTAAACATATCTTAAAATGGCCTTTTTGTATTTCTTCAAAGTCACTGCTTCTCCTTCCTGACACCCCCTGCGAAGAACTCTTATCTCCCATGCAGGAATGTCCTGGGAAGATACCCTGAGGTCTTCTCATTGGCATTTGTTAACCCTTTTCTATTGTCTATTAACTCTTTAACTGATTGGTTTTTCTGTAATACCCTGAGCCTGTAATTGGTTCTTTTTTAACCCCCCTAAAAGCCTTATAAACCCCCATCCCCACAATAAAATCCTCTTTCATCTGTCCCTCTACTGTGGTCTGTGTGACCTTCCTTACGGGTTCACAGGGCCACGTGCTGGGGGGCAAGGGGGAAGAGCATTCACCTCCAGGAAATGGTCTAACACCCAGGACCTGAAGGTTCCCCCTCCAACCCATCCATCCTAGACATGTGTGTGTCAGAGCGATCTAAGACCAGGACCACAAACTGGAGGACTCTGAATCTATTACAGAATAATGTTCAGAAGAAGTTAATTTTCCCTGTAATGTGCAAGTAAACCTTGCTCAGCCTGAGCCCCACTCGTGTGCAACTAATAAGAATGTTAAAGTTAAACATGTTTGTTTCCATACAATCTTCCTACGTGCTTCTGTCTCTCCCAGAGAGACATAATAATATAATCTTCCTAGATGCTTCTTCAGGATATAGATTATTTTTATTCCTACTATTCACTTCATATAAACTTGACTAATATGGCAGCTTTTTGGGTGAAGGCATATCCTGGTATTTAAAATACTAGCTGTTTCAATCTACAGCTCTTTTAATTTATTTCCTCTCAATTTTTTTCAATTAGTTGTTCCTTTAAATTCAGTTTCCCAATAAGAAGTTATTCCAGGGAGAATTTAGTACTGAAATCTCAGCCACAGGAACACAAGATTATGTGGTTGGCTCAGAAGATCCTCATTATTTTCTGACAACTCCTTAGGAACACTTGTTTTGAAAACACTGTGAAATAGGTTGCATTTAAATAATGTAGAGGTGGTTGTAAATGCAGACTGATTCAAAGCAAAAGCAACAAAATGTCAAGGCTGGCTAATTTTAGTATGGGTAAAATCGAATAGTTTCAAACTTATCTTTTCAGTTTTTCAGGTTCCAGGTCTGCTTAGATCCATCCTTCATCATCTTTTTCCTTCTCCAAACCTTTACTCCTGCTTATCCCTAGCCCTCTATTTAAAAAACACCAACATAAAACATGTTAACTTCAGCTCCTCAGCTCTGGCACTACACTCAAGCCCCCATGCCATTCCTCACTTTCTTGGTAACTACAAACCCCATATTGGATGATGCAATCTGGATCTGTACCCCTGTAGACAGCCTACTGATCCTCAGATTTGGACATTCAAAACAATTTTGCTAAATGAGGACATTCAAAAGCTGAAGAATTTGGAAGGATTTGGGGTGTGTGGGGGGGGATATGCACCCTCATTATTTATTCAGGAGTGTTTGAAATGTTTTTAAAAGTATAGGCTGTATATATTCAAGTTTTTCCTCTGAGGATTAGAAACATAATTCCCATTTAAAGGAAAGCTGAATCCCACATAACCATGTGACTCTGGGACTATGGCTTGTTAGAGGAAAATCTAATGTATTACAAGACTCACCAGTGAGAATTGGCAGCAATGAGTGCAATGCTGGCATTTCAATCATCATAACAGAGTGTTTGGAATCAAACATATAAAATCAGAATAAAATGCAACAAATATTTCTGTCATTCTCAGTGGTATAAAAGTCTGTTTATACACTGTCTACAAGTCAAATATAAGCTGGCATAGTCCCTGTAAACCAGAATGAGGAAGAAAGCTGTGGACAAATATGAATAATACTTTCTAAAGAATAACAGCTTCTCTGCATCTCAATAAAAGTAATTCTGTTGAAGACAAGATAAACATTATTTCTTATTTTATTTTACTTATGTCATGTATCTCTAGTGACTGTTTAGAAAGCTGTAGAAATGGATTTTTCAAGACAGAAGCATTAACATATAAAAATGAATAAGAAATGTGAAGCTTTGTTATACTTCTTTTCATAATAGAAAACATAGTCACACCATAAATTAATAATCACAAGCAATAACCTCTAAGAAATTGAGAAGCACACTCTATTTGTCTATAAGATGTTGTTTTTCTCGCAGTACTTAACACCATGATGCCTTATTGTGGCATGCAGTTAAGGAGTTTACTTTTCAGTGACTTCAGTGTGCTTTGTGCTAGGCTCTAGCTGAGAATCCCAACAAAATATATTACGTTATGTGAAACAGATGTATCTGTTATTTTAAAAATTCCAGCCATTTATAAAAGTGATTATTTGAGCGCCCAGAAGCAATAATCACTGTCTGGGAAAAATATACTGAAAAAATTGATATTATTCAAATCAGTCTCTTGCGTACACACAGCAGCAGTGGAACAAAGTATTCACTGGAAAATAGCCGTGATCAACCTTCCTCCAGCAACACTGTTCATTTCTGTAAGTCAGTTCTCGTTCTGCAGACTGCTACTTCAGAGAAATCTTCATGGAGTCATCTCTCTTATAGCACCTGCTGTTTTCTATCACTGTTTCATTCCATGCACTTTTAGGAATCGTTCTATGTGCTATTTGAAGTAACAATCTGCATTTACACTATATATGTAGTGATAAAGTACAGTACTGCTTACTGGTGTGTACTCCTGACACACATATACATAAACACACCGCCCAATTAGTTGACACAATCATACAGTTCAAAGGGTCAGACATCAAAGTCCTAGTATACACTTTCAATAAATTTGTCCCCTCAGTCACCTCATGGGGTTCAGAAATTGCTCTTTAGTTGGGAAGGTTTGGCTTTTGGTGGAGGATGCTGTTGGATTACACCCAGTCAGCAGGATGGGCCATGTATATGCTGAGAAACACATCCTGAGATGAAAACTGCTGTAGTAACTGCACGGAAGTGTCTCGAGGGACTAAACCTACAAAAGCAATATGAACAACAAAATAAAAAGCTGAAACAACATATGCGACCACAGTGTAAGGAGACACACCCCTTTTTCTGGTTTACACTGAGGAACTTGTTCTCATTTGGTTTGCTAAATGCTTTTGATCTCATTTGATATGATGGTAGGTATTTTAAGCTTTTGTACTCCCATGTTAGAAAAATTACTTTTCCTATAGTATACAGGGTGGAATTATATACTGGAGATTAAAATAATTTACAGATGCATTTTAACATATTAAATATATAAAGCAAATGTAAAGAAACAATAAATATACAAACTTCATCTGTAGATTTGCTTGTAAAATCATGACTACATTCTATACAGCTAGAGCCCTAGAGGGGTATTTCGTCTGTATATTATAGGAGTATTATAGAAAAGTCAACTTGGACATGATTATATGTAACACTAACAGTATATAATAGACTGGCAATAGTGACAAGTTAATTAGAGGCTCTGTCAATGAACAATTATAGACCAACATCCATAAGACACCTGTGCTAACAATGTTGTATCTTCTCTGTTGTCCAAAGATGAAAGATGTAAAAATGAAAGGCAATTCAAAGGAGGGCCAAAATAATGAACTAAGGCGTAGGAAAAATAAACCCCATTATAAGAGACTTAAAGAGCTCAACTTATAAAATAAGTGCTTGATCATGAATACATGAAATAGCTTCTTGATAGTGGGAGGCCTTTGAACCTTGCTGACAATGACATAACAAGATCCAATGACTAGAAATGGAAATTAGGCAACTTGGCTTCAAAGTAACCGAAATTTCACAAAAGATGAAATTTCAGAGAGATGACACTGATTAAATACTTCAACAACTTGGTTTTACTAACACCTTGAGCCTGTAAAGTGGGTTTAGATACATTTCTCCAGAACAGGATTAATCTATCTTTTGGAAGAAATTCCTTGGCTTGTGATCATGGTATGAAAGGAAGAGTAAGGCTGGAGAATCTTTCTGGGTTTGAACTCCTTGTATTGGATTAGTATCAGTCTTGTCTTTTATTTCTGAGCCCTGGGGAGACCAGGACTTACATGCACATCCCCCACATGCTCTGTAGTTCTGCATTAGGAAAAGGATTATAAACTTCATGCTATAGGGTTTGTCAAAATGTCTGTAAAGAATTGAAAATAGCGGTTTTACCATGATGCCTTTTTTGGTGCAGAGTGGGGCAAGGGTTCTTACCTCCCTCAGGGCAACAGTTTAGCTATGGGGAAGGGTAAGACATGTAGAACTATCATCCTCTGAGCCTCCCAACTGGTTTACCTCATAAATTAATGAATTAATCAATAATTTCAGTTGAAGTAGGGCAATAAATTCATCTCCACTGAAGATGGCAGAAGCCTTAATTTTTCAGTTTATGACTTAAGAAGAGTAATTCTACTTTCTCCCTGTCCTTTTCACTGCAGAAAGCTCAATTCATTGTTATATGTGGTAAGCATTTATTTTCCAAGTACTGAATTCCTTAGTCTTGCCTGATAACCTGTAATATAAACAGGATCTAACAAGTCTTTGACCTAATTAATTAATTTAAATTAAATTAATTTAAATTAATGTAAAAATCTTTAAAACCTGCATTTAACATTTGGCCTATCAGTATAAGAAAAAGGTGATACATAATGCCTACATGCACATATATACAAATATGAATGATGTGCCTAAATAGACCAATTTGACAAACAGAATCTTCCTTTTCCTTGTGCAACTAAAATATGATTTCTGTATGAGCTGTTACTAACTCATTTCTTTTAATTTTTGTATTCCTACTGCACTTAGAAGTAACTGAATCATTTGGGCTGAGGCAGAACATGATAATTTTTTATATCATATATTAAATATCATATCATATGTTAATTAATATCATAAGTTATTATCATATATCATTATTATTAATATCTTTAATATCATATCTTAATATCACATAATTTCAATGGATTCTGAGTTTCTAAGGTGGATACTAAGGATTATTATAATATTTTGCCCATGTAAAAACACCTTTAAATATGTTTTAGTCATATGAAATTTATTTTCACCTTTTTATGGCAAAATCTAATATTCCAGCACTGAGACTTCAAAGAAAACCTGTGATGAAGAAATTATTTTTATGGTACAGATTTTTTTCTACTAGGAAAAAATACCTATATTTCAAAATTTTATGCAAACTAAGTCATGTCACTTGTGGGCTCCAAATACTAGTGGAAGTCTTTACCTGAATCCCTCAGTTTCTCATCAGTCAATTGGATAATACCAATTTGGACAATACCATGCCATCACCAAATCTTCCATGTGAAGATTTATTAGCTAATGTTTATGAAGCACTCAGATACCACGGCAATCATGCCACAGCAAAGTCTGTCAAGTAAATACTCTCTCGTCAAAGCAGGTTTCCAACAATATGACGTAAAAAGGCACAAACTGAACAGTGAAGAAAGAATAAACTGTTTCTGAGCAAATACTACTCACTGAATGTACTTGGTGAGCCACCTTAATGCTTTTTTCTTTTTCTTTTTTTTAATCTAAATAAGAAATTAAGTCAGGTAAAAGAGAATCTGAGTAAGTTTGCCCACACAGAAATTACTGTATTTCTTAGTTCTGAGGGCGGAGTGTGCAACGTCCAGAAAGCTCTTCCAAAGCTGAATTTTTGTTTAATCTCTCAGAGATTAAAACACATAGTTAGATGTGGTTTACCACATAAGTTTAATGTCTTTATCACACATTCAGAGATATGTTTTGCTCTCTACTTTTTATTTAAAAGATAATCCGTCTGCTGAGCTCTACAGTGAACGCCTGTTCAGCAGGTAGTTTTATTAACCAAAGATTTAGTTCTAGTAACCTGTTCCAGGAAATATGGCCAACCACAAAAAGTTTAAATTCAAAAAAAGTACCTACAAAAAGCATGAGCATATGCAGAGTTCTTCAAGTATTTTAACTCTGTGAATTTTTACAGACTATTTCTAAATTTGGCCTACTCCCATTTGAATTCATCAAATTCAAAATAAAATTTTAAGTGCTCATTCTTGGGTCAGACACAATCACGGTATCTGTTGATGAAAAAACTCTAAAATTACAGTGTAGTCATAAAACACAAAATCACTGTCTCAGCCATTGACATATTTTCTGAACAGAAACTTATATTTCTGAACAGAACATCAGCTAAGTGCCACTTCTGGTAGAAAACAGCTGAACTGGGGGATGTGGGTGAAAGCAAATGAGAGAGACTGAATTCTCATCTAGAAAGGTCAGCTCAGCTCAGCTCACCAAGCATTACATTTCACAATGGCAAAGATAAGTGATAACCTTGTCAACAGTACCTTCTCTTGTGGTTCCTGACTTGTGCTTCCTGCTGAGCTTTGCGCTCGGTATCAGCTGAAGGTCTGTTATGCTGGGGGTAGACACAGGTTTTTCGACAGGCAGCAAGTCCTACCTAACCTTTTTTTTCCAACTGCATGTCAGGACAGAAGCCCATATTCTTCAGAGTGGCAAATAGTCCTTAGCCAGCTACCACCACAATGATCCTTTGCACTGCACAGGTTAATGTATGATGAGAGCTGGGCATCTGTGCTGGACAATGTTAAATCAGGGTTATGTTGGTGAAACACTGTATTTATGTCCTCAGTACTTCATACTGAGGTACACAGCGTCCAGGTGGGCTAATTGTGACTGCTTGAAAATGCTCCATATGAAACCATTTCAGAGCTTGCATAAGAAGCAAAATATAAAAAAAAAAAAAAAAAATTAAAAAAAGCAAAAAAAAACAAAAAAAAAAAAGAAAAAAAAAAAAAAGCTTATTGTCTCTGGAATTTGGGTCCAGGTTGACTGGTTGACCGCTTTGGAAAAAAGTGAAAAGACATAATATGAAATGTTACTGTAGTGCCTGGGAAGTGTAATTGTGATACTGAAACATAGATGAGTGAAAAGAGACAGAAAAGCAACTGCTCCAATTGCTCAGTTGCTCCTTCATGTCTCAATTAGACATGAGACACTGAATAAGCTATCTCACAACATCAACTGAATTGGAAGAGACAGGAATAAAGTAGGCTTTTGCATGTTTTTAAAGGCAGAGAAGTCAGTAACACTTTGCTGACCTTTTTGGCAATCCCACATTAACACCAGGCAGCCATGTGAGAGGGTACTCCAAAAGCATGGTCACACTGATGGGGAATTTAAAAATATATCACGAAGGTATCACTGGGTTTAATTGAAACTTACCACTGAACTCCTTTTCCCCAGCCTCAAACCTGCAATTTATATGAACTAACTCAAATGCCCTTCTTTCTGAAAATGAATTGATTTCAGCAACTTTTACCCCAGCCCATATTTGATAACTGCTAGCTGAGGACAAACAGCTATCTAAGTTGAAAGGAACTAAGCTGCTAATGATTTATGCTACATTTTTAATTAGTATATTCTATAGGAAGCTGAATTGGAATTAAATATTAATAGATACTATTTTCATTGTTCAGCAGGCTTCCTATGTTTTTATTTCTTAAACAGTGCTAAAACTTTCATCTGATTCAAGTCAGGTTTCCTGGTAGCACAGTGTGCTGATTTCAAAGCCTATGTCTCTGGAAAAAAAAAAAACCAAAATAACAAAACAAAATAAACCAAAATAAAACCCACACAAATGAGCTAATCAGCATAATATCAATGAAAATTTGATTTGTTACCAGTCAAAACCTCTATCATTTTTTACAGTACATTTTTGTACCTCACAGACAAATATTTTTGCACCTCACAGACCAACATTTTTGCTATATGTAATTGTCACATTTCTAGTCAACTTGGAGAAAAGGAGGTTGCTGCAATGCAAAGGAGACCAAAAATATTGATAAATTTGATCAAAGTATGATGTCCTGGTCTAAAAATGGCAAAACTTATTTTGCCGAGAAAAATAATAGTGTATTGCAACCTCCCCCGACCAGTAACTAAACAAAGGCTCCCATAAGGCTTCCCTGGCACTGTGGTCTTTGAATTTAGCTTTGAAGAAGAATACATTTGAATTAAAAAATATATGTTCTGACCTCATTTATATTGGCAGAGTTGATCTATTACTGCAGATTCTGTGACCTTGATAACACATAAACATTTTAATATGGAGACGGTCTCCAAAATATCGCAGAGGCACATTGTGCACAGAGCTTCCCAACCAGATACACCAGCCTTGTTTTTATTAGCATAAAACAGAGGAGGATTTAGCCTTGTAAGTGACACTGATGAATGTATAAGAAAGAAAACTGAGAAGTCAGCAAAATGCCTTGTAAATAGAGGGAAATGTTTTGCTTTTCAAAGCAGTATTACAAGCAACAGTGGTGAGAACAGTCTATAAGTGATTAAAGAATAACCTTCCTAGAAAGGTTTAAATCCAATTCTGTAATGCGCCAAGCAACTTATTATTGCTTTGGGGGAGAGATGCAAAATAGACATGCTCCATGTATGGTAGAAATTCCATTATAAAGCTGATTTACCCATAAAACTATCCATCACTGAAGCATAAACTGGAGGGAAAAAAGGATAGACATATGTTATGCGTTTTTTTAATTGACCAAAACACAAAGAAAATGTCTGTCTTACAGGACATCACCTGTAGGGCACAAACATAACTGACGTATAAATAATAGGTTTTGCTCTGTCATTTGCTCATTCTTTTCCTCAGCACAGTGTTTGGAAAAAGCCAGGTAAGACAGAAGGTTCCTGCTAAGCATCCATACTCCTCACCATTTTTATAGCCCTTTCACTAAAAGAGGAAAAGCAAAAGGTTTTTATTCCATACATCTCCAATGTGAGTTTATTCATCATTCAATATTGTGTTGAAAAGCTGTCTTTCTGTGTTTACTTTCCCATCACAATTCATCAGCACTGACACACAACAAAAATTATGTTGTTAGAAAACGAGTTTAGTGACTCTGGCATTTCATCCTGCATTGATGGCTACTTGTGATATCTAAAAATGTGAGGGTTGTCATGACTTACAAGATAATTGACTAAAAACAAAAATAAAGGTGCAGAAGTGAATGTGAAGTAAAATTCAAGAACCAAAGGTAAGAAACAGAAAAGGGAATGTCCTGT
>JAYRBT010000139.1:60318812-60337192 GCA_036023395.1 Myiotriccus ornatus
AAAAATAAAGGTGCAGAAGTGAATGTGAAGTAAAATTCAAGAACCAAAGGTAAGAAACAGAAAAGGGAATGTCCTGTAATACAGAAAAGTTGATGTCCTCCAAAACACAAAAGGCAATGTACAACCCATTCTTCTCCCTGTCTCATGGAGAAAAATGCTCTATGCCTATATAATTCATTACAGGGCACTTCTACTGGCCCTATTAAAGCTCAGCTCTTCAAAATGGTAGGCCTGCAAGAATGGTTTTACCTTGGCTAGGAAGCCTCCTCCCCAGTACACAAGAACTTGCAGGTCCAAGGCTGCCCAGCGTGTTCATGTGCATTGAGCCTGTCCCACAGGTAGTCTGCAGGCTGTACCAAAGCATCCATGCAGATGGAAAGCTTGCAGGAGGTGAACCATGCTGTGTTTACATCTGTCCTGGGATGCTGCTCTTTCAAAGGCACAAATACACGGCCACTGAGTCCCACCACTGTAAATGAGACATTTTCTCAGAGTGAACAGCTTGGATATTAAAGTAGTAATGTACCATTTACTAAAAGCAAAGTGTCAATTATAATGTTAAAAAAATATTTTCTGAAGAAAAGAGACTTTGAGGGAATTTAGCAGCTAATCATTCCAAGACACTGAGAGATTTTCTGGGGAAGTAAGATTTTTTCAACTCCCTCTCATTGAAGTAGGAGCTCAGTGCTTACAGATTTAAGCTTTGGTCAATGTCTGTTGCTGGGATGATGGTTACACAAAGAAATTGTGAGATGGGTCACTCCATAGCAGTAGCATGTACCTTACTGTTCTTCCTTAAAGAAGGTATTTATTTGTCACAAACACTTTTGTATGATCTGCGAAGTCATTGAGGAAAGTTTGTTCCCTTGGACTTAAATAGTGTTTTTACAAATGGTACCTCTGTGAACTTTCTGAACATAGTGTGAAAAATGTTTAAATTCAGAAATATCAAAATAAAATGCATCAAAGGGGTTTTTTCCACTTTTCCTTCAGCTGAACTATTACTGGGACACAGTGGTAACAGAGTCTACAAGTAGATATGGGTAAACTGAAATTATTTTTATCAGCAACTAAAGCAAATAAGTCCAGGCAAGAAAATACCATAATCATAGAGTCATAAGTACAGCACAAAAACACCATCTCTCTGAAACTGCCTCACAGCTCCAGAACTTTCTGTTCTGTAAAACATGAGCAAGGACAGACTTCTGGAAAAAAACCAAAAGTCATGTTATCGTTGCTTCTGTCAGATGATACCCTGACTTCAACAGAAAGCAAGAGAAGATGATTAGCTGTGAAAGCACTTCTGTAATACACAACCACAAATGTCTATCCTGCAATGGACAGTATTAGTGTCATCATGCTACTGTTGTTCCTCCATCAAAACTCTTCCTAAGAATTCCTGCAGTAACCCCCCCTCAGCAGGTTAGCAAGGACTGCCCTTAACACAGCAGCAAAAGAAAGAGAAAAACTGAACTTGCTCGGGTGTTTTACTAAGGAAGTCAGAGGGTTTTTATTCATTTTCTAAAATAACAGTTCAAGAGAACAGTGGGACTCATGTTGAATCCAGTTTATGCTAAATTGGGACTCTGAAGTTTTATAGATAATAATTATAAATTTGTTCATCTGCCATAGTTGCGGCTCCATGCAATATTTTAATATAATACTTTATTTATGCACACATTATTGGAAATGCTATGGCTCCAAATATTTGCATTAAAAATCCCAAATAAAAACATAGCATGCTTTCTAAGCACAGACAAAATATCAGTTGATTTGTGGGTCATTTGCTGATTTGACTGAGAATTGGAAATACCTATTCTATTTTTGACTGATTTTCAGATAAAACACTCTTTTTTTCTGAGAAACAAAACAAACCTGCAGCAGAGCTGTTGTAAAGGGAGTCAGCTTACCAAGAAGTCTTTCTTTTTGGAAATTCTACTAAAAAGATTTATTGGGGCTATACTGTGAGTGCCCCATGCATGTTAGTTTCTGGACTCTCAAATGATGCCATGCTCTTATTCTGGATACCATTCCTGTGTACTATGGACAGATATCTTCAGGATATACAGCTTTCTCCCACAGAAATATTGATTTTTCTTACAAAATGCTATTTTTCATAGAAAAAATATTTACTAAATTATATCTTTTTAAAAATCTCATACATCTTTTCTATTTACATGTAGGTCTGATGTTTTAAAATACAAAGAAAAACATTTTTCACATTCTACACAGTAGTCCTACACATAGGTACAAAAATCTACTGAAATCCCTTGAAACCATAGTGTAAGAATAAGCACAACATTCCCAAATTATTAACTTTGTTCTGAGAAACAGATAATGAAATAATTAAACATATCTTGAAATAATTTATAAACTGTTTGAAAAGCTTTAGAAGATGAGAAAATTTAAAATCAGGAGGTATATTTTTGCCCATTAAAATTAATCAGCAGCCTATCAAAAGAAATTATTTTCTCTGTGCTAACATTTGAAATGGCTGCTGCCACAGAGACAGAGCTGTTGAATATGGGTTAAGGGATATGAGAGTGAGAGAGCATGTTGTCCGTCTTATCTCGCTTTGAGGCAGATTCACAGAGCAGAAACGCTGAATATCCACCACTCAGGTCTGACAGTGCTGTCTGGTGCCCAGACTGCGGTGACCCTGCACAGGAAACTCACCAAAACCCCACAGAATATCTGTCCTCTTGCACTGTTTCTAGCCATCAGTGTCACTGACCTTGAGACAGCTTTGTGAAGCATTTAGCAAGGCTGCAAAAATTTCCTTTACAGGGGAAACCGCTTGGCATTGTGCTAGCTCCGAACCCGCACACCGTGAAGGAAAGCATTCGTGAGTTGCCCTTGATTCTTCCTATGCTCTTCTGCTTTTAAAATGTTTCTGCTAAAGAAAGTTTTATCCAAGGGATTATTTTGGGTTCTGCAGTCTGCTTTTGCTCCAGCAGGTACCTGCTATGACTTGAAATATGTGAATTTCATGGGATGAGGGACCTCGAAATAGCCTACCACCTTGGGCAGCCTCATGGCATAGAGTAAAAGTTTGTGCCTACCTTTTTTAGCTGTTTTCTTCTCTTCTACCTTAAGAAAATCAATAGAAGCCCTACTAAGCAACTGGAACTTTTTTCCCTAATACCACTATGTGTTTTTTCTGCATCTCTAATTTATGTTTCTGGGTAAAAGTTATGCATTAGAACTGCATTACAAAGTTACACTTAATAAACTGATACAAATAGTTTCCTAAATAACTGTCTTTACAGAGAACTTCGGCAGCTCCTGCTAGAGATATATTTTCTTACTGTAAAGCTTCTGGTTGCATTTCTGGGAGAACAGGAATCAAATTAATGTGCTATTAAAATAAATAAATTAAAATAAATTGAGCAACATGCTAATTATTGCCAGAAACAAATCAGTGAAGCCAGATGGTATTCATTTAAATCAGATAAATAAGTATTTCCTCCTACATGTAATTGTTTGCTGTTGTTGTGAAGACAGTCTTTGAAAAAAATCTTGGCAATGACATTTGATGACTGCTTTTCACTTGCTGGTGAAATGACTCTTTCAGTTTCTACCACTGTTCCCTCTTCTACCAAATGCAATTTGCCTGAGAGTACAAAGCACTTCAAAAGGAGATAGAGCAGGACACTGGCAGCATAAAAATTAAGCTTCCCAACAATTCCTTCACCTTAACTCTAACTGCACAACTGATTTTCTGAGCCAGGCATATAGTAGTGCTTACAGCAACTTCCACCCATTTCCATTATGTTTTATGTGAGAATACAGATGGCCAAAGGAGCAAGGGTAACCAGTGAAAGGCTTACATAATGTCTCTGTAGTGTCACAGTGCCTGCAATCTATGAAGATCTGGCTCTTGGCAGACATTTTTGACTTTGTATAGGAATTTATATGAGACAAGTTGGGTTAATTATTTACAGAACTGAAAACCAAATTCTTCAGTTCTTCCTTCTGTGGTACTCGACAAGGAATCTGGCTATGCAGTCAGCTGGTTTTTCAAATCTGCTGTTCAAGGGTGTCTAAATGATTTTAGAAGCTTAAGTCCCATTTTCAGAAGCAAATTTTGTGTTTGTTAACTCACCTCTCATTGGGAGAAAAAGTCCTTTATTTTCTACACCAACTTCATGTAGGTTTCTTTTTTTTTGTTATTTTCTGTTGAGTTGGGGGGTTGGGGGGGATATTTAAATGTCCTGAAGAATTTGTATATTTTCTTCTAATTCAAATAATAATGGCAAAAAAACTTAAAGCTCTAACTAGGATGTACTGTCTAACCAGTTACTAACAGAACAAACCAGCACTAACTATTCAACTGAACTGACAGGGGCCTTCTCAATTACAAAATTAAACATTTTTAAATGTTCAGCATTTTAATATACTGGGTCACCCCAAGGATAATGCAGGTTCCTATGATTTGCTCCAGTTTGCTGTTTGGACAAACAACTAACAAAATTTCCTGCGGGGGCCTGAAATCTGTTTGCATTGCACATCCTTCTTCTGAAAGTAAAAGCCCCGGGAAATCTGCTGCCTTACATGCAGCAGAGCTAAAACAAAAGCAAGACTACATGTTTTCACATTTTTCCCAACTTTAATTTTGAAACTTCATTTAAGTAGTAATAATTGAAACTTTTTGAACATTTTTCACTGTTGTTGGCAAATAGTACTTGGTTGGCTTTTTAACCATGCTTCGTGTGTCGACTAGTCATTTTTAAGACAGCATATAAAAGCTAATTTTCATTTTCTCATTACACTTAGTTACGCTTTTTATAAACTCTTGATGGCTTGGGGCCTTTTATTCTTCTTGCCTCTTTTAAAGTTGAATAGAAGCACTCCATCTGAACCTAGTTTATGGGAGACTAGATTTTTTTTTGTTGTTGTTGAAATAAGATGGTCCTTTTAGGACAGGGGCATGATTTGCATGTGCCCTGCATCAGTTTGCTTGTCAAGGGCCCTCTGCACCACAGGGTTTCAGCCAAAAGAAATAGACCATCTCCTTGACTCCTGCAAAATGCACTGCATGTGTCCACGTTCCTGTGTTTGATGGGCAGAGGGAGGAAGCCAGAGTAAAGCACATCAGGAGGCCCCCACATTCTCGTTGTCTGCAAAAGATTTTGTGGTGTTGCTGAAAAGCAGACACACAACTATGGCCTGTTGTCACTTACTCCTCCTTTCACCCATGGAACATCGACATCTACAATTCGGGCCAAGTTTACCAGACTAAATGATTGCAAAACTCTTTCTTAATCAACGGCAGACATTGCTGGTAATTTTACTGGCTGTATTTATTCAAAGGTTTTACTTCTGAAAGCCCCCGATGCCCAGAGTAAAGGCAGCCACCCAAATTCAGTAGATGTAAACTGGAAGAAAAGTGGTTTATCACAACACATCAAGGGAACTTCGTATAGTGTTATTTCTGTATTCTGAGCAATTTCAAGCTACGTTAAGTTACAAGAAATAAGGAGGTATTTCTGTGATTCAGCTGAATAGGGTTTAGATGATCCTTCAGCTAAGTTCTACTACTCACATCTTTCTCAACTGAACCTGCAAATGTATTTGAACTTTTCTCCCTACTTCATCTTACAACCCCACTAGTGACAACCTCAAGCTTTTCATACTCTCAAAGCAAGCCTTAGAAAAATGGTAAGATCTCATTTTTTTCATGTGAGTTTTTTCTTTAGTCATCCCTCTAATTTAGACTTTGTACTCTTAAGCTCCAATCTATATCAAAATGTCTGTAACTATTAAAAAAATATTATTATATAACTATGTAATTATTAAATTCATAATAACTCACTCATTTGCAATACTATGAGTTATTACAATTTGGTTCATGCCATCTTTGAACACTTTGAAACTAGTTTAACAAGTGCAAAAACCCAAAGAAAATGTGTACAGAACTGTTTCATAAATGATCTTTTGATCCTGTATCTCATATTTGATTTTCAGGTAGCTTTCTTCAGAATATTAAGGTCTTTTCAGATGTTGGAAGCATAATGTCCATTATTCAAGGCAGAAAAAAAGAGCTTTTCATCCCTTAGTATGTGATAAGTGAAGTCAACACTACTTAGTGACCTTTTTTAAAAGGAGCCATTTAGAGAAAAGTGCAGTTTCTTACACATCTTCCAAAATTTTAATCCTTTCTTACTTTTAAAAAGTAATTGAGGAAGTCTTTGTCACAGATGTCCATCTGCTTCTACCAACAACCCTTACTGTAAATCACAAGCCCTCACTGGCCATTTCTACTATCACAAACACTATGTATATACACCCTATTATAGTGATTTCAGAGAAAGAACAATCTGCCCTAGAAATCTACCAAGAACCCCACAAACACTGAATAAATATAATCAATACAGAAAAACAGCAGGAGAAAATTACCTGTAGAAAAATAAAACATTTTGTTTCCCTACCAATACCATTCAGCAATAGCTGAAATTGTGTTAAGGCATTTTAAACTAAAGTGAATGTGCACACACATGGGTAAGTAGAAAGCTTAAGAATTTTTGTCCATGAATTTACAGACAATTTAAAAAGAAAATGTAAAATAGGGCAAGGACAGTAGAAAGGTCAGAAACAGTTGATATACATAGGATTGCAAGTCCCTGTCATTTGACAAGTAGCTGCATGTTAGGAGAGCAGACAATAAGACTACTTTTTACTCGCACTACAGTTATTAAGCTGAGAGGAAGTAATGGCAGTGGACAGTGGCAGAGACAGAGTAAATGGAAAAATTATAAATTCCATTTTTATGTCTAAATTACGTGACAACTGAGGCTTCTATTAGGAAATATCAGGCAGAGACAAGCAGACAATTGGAAAATTGATTGAGTCATCAGCTTAAAAGTCTTGGCAACACAATAGCTGAAAATTCTGAAAGAGCTTTTAGAATTTTAGATTTCTCCAATAAAATGGCAAAACCAAACTTTTAAAAACTGTGTATGCATGTGTACATATGCACACATATTTTAATTCCCTCTTTTGTGACCAAGTAGTTTCACAGACTCAAAATGTTTAGATTTGGGGTTCAGAGAGACTGTTCAAAATTTATGCTTGGTTTGTAAAACTTAAAATTCACTTCGCAGATTCTCATATAAATACAGACCTGTAGGCACAAATTCCATTAGTGACTGCACAGATGGTAATGGTAGAACAATGTGTAAATAAATGAAAATTTTTTCGTGGACAAATGCAGTTATCATTAAGGCCACCTTTAAAAACATGACCACGAGGTACACTTTCTGATGCTGGTCATAGTCATCATCACACCTTCAGACCGATTAACACCTGCCAAAATTGAAACATTTTCTCCTTAGAACAGAAAATTCAAAAAACTTTCCTAGTTTAGTAAAAAGTTTTCAGAAAAAATTTTTTTAAAAAAGTACTATAAATTCATACATCTACTTTTTTAAGACTCTAAATAAACAATATATTTACTTTTTCATCCCACAGGCTTTTTGAAGATTTGCATTTCCCTGAGTCAGGAATCATGAACAAGGAGTGAGTACTGTCCCTGAATGTTTGCCAGCCTCTCTTTGACACTTAATACTTAGCTGTTATTGCATTTGATTATTGATGTTAATTTTATACTTCACTCATGCTAAAGGTTACATGCAGTCTCACAGTCTTTCCACATCTTTTAATCTGTAACTGCCTTCTACTTTTGTCCTTTCTGAAACTGCCATCTCCTGATTTATCTCCTTGTTCTCAATTCACCCCTCCAGGATGATTTCTGAAGAGTGACCTTCATTTCACTACACTTACCTTTAATATTCAGTATACAGACCTCATCTGTCTTTCTAGCAGAGCATTTCAGGGATTTTAAAAAAAGCTTGAGAGCCATCAGCCTCATGCTAGTAGTCATAAAATGGCACTGCCAGTGCTGAGGGGATGCAGGGAGGCAGTGAAGTCGTGAACAAATTACACACACACAACTAAGGATCTTCTAATACCTGGGAAAAACAGCTGCAGCCATCTAGAGTTAACCTGTAGGAACTTCTAGTAGTAACTGTGGATAACAAAGTTGAGGCTTGATTTTGAAGCCAGATAAAATACATTGAAAGCTTGGCCAGAGACATTTACCCAAGGTCATACATAGCACGTCCTAGGAAGGAATGCAAGCTTTCTAAATCCCACTCAGATGTCCTTCACTACAAAATGCTGTCTCCTGTGTTTATTTTCAACTGGAACCTCTGAACACAAAGTTTTTCAAAGTAGTTCCAGAGTCATATATTAGTGGACAGAATATGTTTTAAACAACCTAGAGCCATTGGATTTTTTCCATCGGTAATAGATGGACTTTAAAATTATTACCATGTCACAGATTATCCCTAAAAATACTTCTCTTGTGTAAGCATACAAAGTGAACAACTCATCTGGGAGTTGGATTCAATAACTTTTCGCTTTCTTTGTTTTTCTTTCTCTTGCACACTTCTCCAAATTTATGTCTGCCTCTTGCAAAAAAATATTAAGACAGAACAGAAAGGCAAAGACTAAAAGGGACTTCTGTATTTGCTGTTGAGATATTTTCCCCAAAGGAAACCTAACTCACTAATAAGGTGACACATCTTTCTTCTACTATGAGACATCTTGCCTCTTAACCATAATAAGTACCTGAACTTTTGTTTAGGGTACCTCACTCACACCACTTACACTGGTGTTGCAACATTGTACCATCGATGCATTCCCTTTGTCTTCATTTTGCTTCTGGGCAGCATCACAAAATCACTGTCCATTTGCTGCTCTTAGCCACCCCCACCCTCTTCTCCTCTGTAGTGAACGTTTAATAACACACTGACTCATATCAGTTGCCTGGAACTGTATGTGTTGCATCAGGATTCAGCAGCACACACAGCACTGAAATGTATTCCCTTCGCTGCAGACCAATTCAGTTATAAAGACCAGAGCAATTCCTATGCTGCCAGGAATATGTGCTTTATTTCAAAACATGTCTTAGGTAATTGAGAGCAATTACTAAATTGACAAAGAGTAACAACTCCCCAAATTAGTCTTTTGTTTTAGATCTCCGTGTCTCAGACTGTAAAGCTTCTTTTTCCTTTATATTTCTTCTGCTCTACCCTTTGACTCACTTTTCAGGGTTCTTCTTCTTCATAGTTTTTCCATGTTTCCTTCAGTGCTCCCAAATGATGGGAGCCATCATATAGCGCCTTCCTCTAAAGACAATTTCATTCCTATAACAGATCCTCTGATTACTAACATGAGAATGTCTTTTTAGACAGTTGAAAAGCTTTAATTTGCTGTAATATTTAAGTGAACAAATCACAGAATGGTTAAGTTGGAAGGTTTCTCTCAAAGTCTTCTAGTCCAGCTTCACATTTGCAGGAAACATGGAGGCTATGTAATTTCTTTTTTACAGGCTTGCAAAACCTGCAAGCATGTCTTGCATGTCACAGTGGCTACGAGAGAAGCTGTATTTTCAGAAGATGTTATTTTCAACAGCAGCAAGAGATATTATGGACTCGGGTCCCTCAGTCAGGATCACCTCACAACATTTCGACAAAGATCAGGGGACTTACAGCTTCTGCCTATCACCACAACAGGAATTATAAGGATCTGTGAAAAAGGTTTTTTCCATAGAAAACCTCAGCCTCTATTTCATTTCTTTTGTGGTTATTTTTAGGCACCTCAGACACAACAAAAATGTTACTGCAGAAACACCCTGTAGTACTGCTACCAGACCTTGTAAAGAAACTGCTAACTCAGCTTAGACTAGTTAGCTCACTACTGGTAGTAGCATACCAACAGCTCAATGAAACGAAACATGAAGGATTCACCTCCAGGTAAGGTTCTCAGTTAAAAACCAGCCTTAGCAGATCCACCTTGACTGAACTCCCTCCAGTAATTAAATTAAAGATACGGAGGTAGGTTTTATGCATGGGATGGGGGGTTGAATATGTGGCAGTGTAGGAGCACTGCCATAATAACCTAGTACAAATTTGTGTTCTGGTAGGTGATGCTGGTCAGCTCTTTGCAACAAAAGAAAAGTTTTGTGTATAATAGACAGTATTAGGTTGTTCTGTCTCAAAAAATGATACCTATGCCTCACTTGCAAATTCTTTTTCTTGTTCAAATGGGTGCAGGGAGACTTCTTCAGCTATTAGTGCTCAGATTTAGCTAAATGAGAAGAGTTCATAAATACCCATTTACTCAGCTATCACAAAAACCACACTTTATTTTAGGAAGCTGGACTTTCATGGAGCACTTGATCTACAGCAAGAAATCACAAACCCAAATTGGAAAATTAAGAAAATTAAGAAGTCCTTAATTATAGACAGCTTTCTATAAACTTTGCTATAGCTTTTGTAGATGTCAAATATGTAGCTAGCTAGTTCTCCATCAGAGCTTACCCTTCTTTTTGAGACTGTGATCTTTGTGGGTCCCTTCCAATTCATTATGTTCTATGATTTTATGACTGATCAGTGGCAGGACTTACCCCATGTGGGTCTATAATTCTGAAGGTGTTTAATAAAATCCAAAATTATGATAATGTATTAGTTTAGACCATGACAGACAACATTCTGTAAATACAGAAATTCATTGATCCCTGAATGGACTACTGTAATTCCTAGATCTGCTGGCAGCAAAATACATGTGTGTGGGCCTGACCAGTATAAACTTTTGTGGAAAAATCCCATATGTATAAAGTCACTTAGCATTTATCATATCAGAGTTATAGTCAGTAAAATAATACAAAAACCATTAGAGATGCACATGCCTTTCTCTCCTATCAGAAGAAAAACAAAGCGATTTTTTCCTGTCTAACATGGAAATCAATTGGAAATAACAGCTTTAAATACATGGGCTTAAACTATGTTAAAGTCAACATTCTTTCTTTTTCAACCTTAAGCAAAAGACATTTCCAAAATCTCTCAAAACCTGTCCACAGTCAGTCCTCTAGCAAAAAAAAAGAAAGGCATAATCCAGTATTTCTGATATTTTAACTAAGACCATGAATGAAAATAGTGTCTCGAATGGTGCTTTCTTTGTACATCATAAAATAACATCAAAGAGCACAAACAACCTTTGTGGCTCACCCTTCCACATCCTCTCACTCTCAGGGTGCAGTACAGAAATGGGGTTAACACAGAGTTTTTGGAACAGTACACTCATCCTCCTTTCTGTTTTTTCTATTTCATTTTCTCACAAAGCTGACCAGAGGGAAAGAACATGAGGCTACGATTACTCTCTTCAAGGTCTAATAACAGCCATGCAATATATCACTTTAAAATACATTTTTTAAATGAACAAATTGCCCTCGAGGCTGAAGACTGGTGAAATCTCCCATGCTAGATCAAACCACTGCTTTCGGTTTCAGCTACAGCTCCTGCTGTGACTGCTCCTTTGAAGTGCTCACAGGTAGGGGCAGCTCAGTAGAGAAAGCCCTGCTGTGCTAAACCAAGGAGCTTGAACCCAGAAAACTTATTTTCTGCTTGTTCTGGAAAAAATCCTGCTGAGCTGCAGGCATAGGTATTCAAATAGGAGGGCTATAGGTACATCAGAAATATTGCAATTGATTAAATGACATTTTGTATGGGAAAGAAGCTCAAATTTAAGCCAAGGTATTTGTGCCTAAGTGTAAGACAGCTATAAACTGAATTTTAACCTGTGTTTTAAAGCTGGTGGCTTACCTTTGCTATGGGAGTGGGTTTTAGCTACACCTGAGATTGAAGATGTGGTATCACCTGCCTCTAAAGTAGATGCAGAGTTGTCTCTCTGCACTGAGAAACAACTCCTTAAGTTCCAGCTAAGCTGCAGAAAATCTAAACCCAATGTTTTAAGACAGTGGGTTTCTTTGTCTGCAGAGATGAAGCTTCAAATTCAGCTGTGAGCACTTCAAAGGCATAGATTCCACAGCTGGTACTAGAGCTAGAATTAAGATGCCAGCTTCAACACATGCTAGATTTTATGATCCAAAGTTTTTCATCATTGCTTTTATTAATGTACACATTTTAATAAATTGGAAGTCATCTCCAACACTAATTTGCAATTTTAAATATAGCTACACTCTAAAATGTTACTGAGATGAAGGAGACGTTTTAAAATTTGTGAATTATTTACATTTTTCAGAGGTCTTCCCTTTCAAAGAACCAGAAATATACCTACTGTAGTTTGGTAAGGTGCTGAAAGTAAGATTTGCCTGTATTAGCATGTAAGGTAGAACTGTTCCTATGATCAGTCGTGGCCTCTGAAATATTTATACAGTATACTAAGGAATGACTCCATATACTAGCCAAGTGCAATGTTCAAGCTGCAAAAAGGCCAGTTTTTCTATATGTAAAGACAGCATTATTTCCAAGACTTTGTTCTGAAATAACCAAAACACTTCAAGCACACAGCTTGGCATTTGAAGGGAGAGCTAAGAGCAACACTGTGGCTTTTGCCGCTCTGTAAGTGTGCCAAGGCAGGTGAAAACAAGCTCCTCATCACAGAGACACTGTATCCAGAGGGAACTTGGCTCATGCTGGGGAAAAGCATGAATTTCATAATACTGCTTTAAAAAAATCCCATCAATATGTGTTTAAATAGTATTTCCTACATTAATCCACAGACCCCCCCCATCTTATCCTTGTTCCACAGATACATAGCTCTGCTGTCCTCCATCTCCTGAGCTTGGAGCCTAAACAGAGGATCTAGAGATGGACAAGGGACACAGTAAGAAAACTCCTGCTGGTCCATTGTCTACCAAGGGTATTGAGCCACAGGAGTGGAAGAATATCTTCAGAAAAGGCTTTTTGGGGGCAGTCAGTTCCATTTTTAGTCATGGGTTTTATTTCCTCTGAAATGAAGCCTACTTTTAAGAGTTTGCCCTTTTATTTTTAATGAAAAATCAAAGTCAATAATTTACAGCCACACTGACAAAAATATCTCCTAAAAACTCCTCAAGATTTTCTTGGTAAAATAGCTTTATTTTACTTTGTCTGAATTATCTGATGAACAAATCATTCTAGTGTATTTGTTTATGTTTCCACTCCTTCAAAATAAAATGAAGAGAGGCAAAATTGTAGAGAATGAGATGAAATCAGGAGGAAAAGCTAAATTAAATTGGAGATAGCTTGAAGCTTCCTGAGAGTCCTTCCTACATACTCATCACAACTCCCATTTTCTCCCTCTTTTCTCTAGGCCAGAGACAACACTACATTTTACTAGCCCACGATCAGAAGCAATACAATGTTTGCTATCTGGCCAGGCTGGAATTATGGTCAATTAAGCTGCTCTCTGCAAGAGACATTAAAGGGTATCTCTTGTTCCATACCAGGGTTTACATTTTGTCTACAGCTATGAAGCTTTTTCAGTCCTTTTAACAAGGGCAGTACAATGTCTTTGGAGGGATTATATGCTTGCCCTTTTCTTACTGCAACTTAAAATAGAGAACTATGGAGTAACTATAATGCTGTAATTAACTGGAGTGGCTCTGCTGATGTTATTAACCATGAGCGCATAATTCAAGTGGCTTCTGAATCACCACAAAGCCCCAGGAGTGAAATACAGCTCCGCATTCACTTCATAGCCATCTGTTATTATCAAAATATGTTGAATTTTCCAGTTTATGCTGAAAGTTTTAAAGTAAGGCATCACTATGAGATGTTAGAAAATGCTTTTCTAGATGGTATATTCTTGGGGGAGAAGGCAAGAATTATAATACATTGTTACTAAATATTCATTTTATCTTATTGTATCAGAGTAAAGATGTGGTTGTAACGATTGCCCTTTATTTTCTCACCTAATGCAATATTCTTTTTCTTTCTAAGTCTTCATTCTGAGAAATTTATGTACATCGAAAATAACTGTAGCCTGCATTAGGGAGGACTGAAAAACATACAGTTCAAAGCCATTATGACTCTCCCTGCTCTTGTGAGTTGTCATAGCTTTATTAAGGTCAGCATTCCAGTAACTGGTAGAGCATCTGATGCTCCTTTGGTTTTGATCTGAACACACTCGTGATTTCCATCACATTTGCTTTCCCTTGAATGCTAAGCTTTTGTATTTCAAAACCTGTGTGCTTAGAATTTCACCTTTTAATTCACATGCAAGAACTTAAAAGTTTATAAGCTTTCAAGCTTATGCCATCTCTAGCTTTTGGGAAAGCAAGACAGGAACCATGGCTGGGAAAGCAATGCTTTAGCAGGCATCAATACTTAAGTTTTTGGCAGAGAACTGGCATATCTTGGGGTTTTTTTGCTGTTTCCCTTATTATATGCAAGATCACTCTAGTTCTACTTTTTAGAAATCAAAGATATTTCAGGATAAATTATTAAAAACATAAAATGGGTCACAACAGGGATCTAATCACTCAGAGGAATCCAATAAACTGGGCGAGGTGAACCGTACCACTTCTTTTTATCAGTAGCCTGGACAAATGTCTCAAGTACAGCCAAGTATTCACAAGCCTCTGCCAGGCCACTGTAGCTGTGTGAGAAGAACAGGAGGCTGAATTGAAAATAGTCAACAGATGTGTGAATCCAGTTGCTGATGGGCAGGGTGTGAAGATGGGATTATGGAGCATTGTTTAAATTTGGGGCACAATCAGATTTAGGACAGGAGTTTGAGACTAACATAACTAGAACTTGTTTATCACAGGACTCTGAAAGGCATTTGGGGTTACATGAAGGCAGCAGATGCTGCTACTGCTACGGACAAAGAACTTCCTTTGTTTGAAGCTATATTATAATCAGTACTAGAACTGGAGTTAGTGTAAAGTTCTCAGAGAGTAAGCACCGAAAAGATGGTTGTGTTGCTGAATGACATGAGACCCACAGAGATAGCAAATGCACGTTATTGAAGGTGACTTTTACAGATGGCTATGATTTGCTGAGACACAATAATGTCTGGGGCAAGGTGAGAGAATCAAATGAGCATGAACTGAATTTTGTATGCTGCTGTATTTGATCAGCTTGGAAGAGTTAGGATGAGAACTGTCCCAAGGGATGCAGAACCAGGAGCCAAGGGAGTTGATAGGACCATTGGAGCAAGGGCCTTGCAAGGCAATGCCCACCATACCACCCCAGTGGGACAAGTGAGGGTGATAGAATTATTCAGCCCAAGGATCCAGATGAGACAAATTCATGGCAATGAAGCAAGGCCAAGGTTAAGCTGGGAAGTGAGTTTGCTGTTCGGGGTTCCAACCTTGTCTGATCACAGAATCACAGAATCACAGAATATGATGAGTTTGAAGACACCCACAAGGATAGTCAAGCCCAACTCCTGGCCCTGCACAGGACCATCCCAAGAGTCATACTATGTTCCCAAGGGTATTGTCCAAATGCTTCTTGAACTCTCTCAGGTTTGGTGCTGTGAGCTCTTTCCTGGGAGCCTGTTCCAGTGCCTGACCACCCTCTGGGTGAAGAACCTCTTTCTAATATCCAACCTAAACCTCCCCTGACACAACTTCAGGCCAATGAGGGTAATCAGGGCCTGAAGACATAGCCCCCTGGTTGCTGGTCAGGATCAAAGTTGTGCTGAGAAGTCCTTTGTCGATTGGGGTATCAATCAACAGGGTCTGTGGGCAGACATGGGCATGGCTGTGGCTGAGCTGGAGTCTGGAACTTCTGTGATGTCATTCATTGGGCAGGGTGTGATGGCCCCAGTTGAGCTGAAATCGGGCTCCTGGGTCAGGGGTGGGACTGGACCAGAGGCCTCAGGGAAGGCTGGCCAGAGACTATAAAGACTATAGTGCCCTCAGGACCCTGACTGTAGATAATGAGTAGTGACAAGAGTCTCTGACCTACCTTAAAGGTTCAGAATAGGGATTGAGGGGCAAAGCATAGATTTAGGAGATAGTTTTAAACTGTGTCAGATAAACCCCACAGAATGAGGATTGTGGGCTGAGAATAGCAGCATGTTTAGGTCTATGGAAGGTTTCACTCAAGTACAATTCAGGCTAAGTTCCTTTCTGGGAATAAGTAAGTGGTATGTAAAAGGCACAGTTTATTGCTGGATCAGTATAGGCTAGCTTAGTGAATGAGTTGGCTGGCTTAGTGAATGAGTTGTGTTTGGTTTTAGGATGAGAATAGGTTAACTTGCAGTGTCTCTTTAGGACTAATTCATGTTTTTTGATGACTGGGAATGAAAATCGAGGTATTGGTTGAGCTAATTAAGAAGTTAAAATGCCTGTCCTGGTTTCAGCTGGGATAGAGTTAATTTTCTTCCCAGTAGCTGGTATGGTGCTGTGTTTTGGACTTTGGATGAGAATAATGTTGATAACACACTGATGTTTCAGTTGTTCCAGAACAGTGCTTACCCTAAGTCAAGGACTTTTCAGCATCTTGTTTTGTACTGCCCTGCCAGTGAGGAGACTGGGGGTGCACAAGGAGCTGTGAGGGGGCACAATCAGGACAGCTGACCTCAACCAATCACAGGGATATTACAGACTGCATGATGTCATGCTCCACAAAAAAAATGGGGGAAGTTACCCAGGAGGTGGTAACCACTGCTCAGAGACTGTCTGGGCATCAGTCAATTGGTAGTGAGCAATTGCACTGTGCATTGACTGTTTTGTAAATTCTATTATTATTATTATTATCATCATCATCATCATTATCATATCATTATCATTATTATTTTCCCATTCTTTTCTGTCTTATTAAACTGCCTTTATTTAACTGAGCCCAAGGATTTTACCTTCTTTCTGATTCTCTCCCCCATCCATCGTGGGTGGAACAAGCAAGCAGCTGTGTGGTTTTTCTCTGCCTGGTAGGTTTAACCACAGAAATGGCCAAAAAAAAAAAAAAAAAAAAAACAAAAAACAAAATTAAGAGAGCTTTCTGGTGGGAGGTTTTTATGGGTTTTTTTCAGAGCATGAACAGGAATAAGTTGCAGATTGACTTAAAGCAAGGATGAAGGGGTTAGCTAATCTTCTCCTTCAGAAAAATAGATAGGTTTTTATGCATGTGTCAGTGGTCAATTTTGCATGGACAAATACTGAATGTTGATTCCCTATTCAAAGAGGTTTTGGTTGTAACTGACACTGTTGAGTGTTAGAGCTTACTAATATTATGTTTGAAGCTGAAACCAAAGCATTTGGGCTTTAGCAGTTCCAGTGATTTGTTGACTAAGATGGAAAATTGTCCAGTTTTTCACAGGACTTGTCTGAAGTCAACCCTTGGGGCACACCATAACAGTAAAGTTGTCTGGTTACAGCACTACTGATCTTAGCCTTGAAAGTAATTCAGCTGGTAGCATTTTGAACATCAGCAAGGGCAAGCAGCAAAGCCTGCACTAATACTGTGCCAGTGGGTTAACTGAGAATATGGGGGCACTATACAGCCAGAATAGTTTGTCTGTGGTTCCCAGACTCTGCTTCTGCTTCCGCTGAATGGCCTCCAAGAAGAAAACTCAGACAAGGATTAAACATCAGGTTGCAGTTGAAAGTGATGATTTAAGAAATCTTTTCGAAAAGCAAAATTGTGTTTCTTATGAAGTGTGTCCCGTTTTCATCTTTGCAGCTACCAGAATCAGGCACTTATTTGCAAAGGCTTCAGAAACAGCAAGGTCTCTTCCACTTCAGTCCCTGTCTTTTAGTAAGCTGTTCATGTAGACATCCAGCATTTCACCTAAGCACATGTCTGCAGCTGTCAGGCGGCGTGAACTGAAACCCCAGGAAGCCATGGGACTGGGTAGCTGAGCAGGTATCCAGCCATGACTTGTACCCTCCAGAGTGAGTCGCAGCTGTAGATGAGTGGTCAAGAGAAAGAAGAGGGTTAATCTGGGGTTTGTCAGGAACAAACACAGATTGCAATGTAGCACTGGTCAAGAACATGAGTTTTTACACTAAGTTGGATAATTGAAAGAGAGAGAGGAAGGGAGAACTCTTCCTAAGTGTAGGGGGATAGGTGGGGTTTTTATTTTCAGAGTCACATAGCTACAGCTAGAGAAAAGTTATTTTTTTCAAACATGAATGCTGACACTGAGTCAACAGTAGGTTAATTCAAACATATACTTTATATTTTAAGACTACAATCTGAGTAATGTGAATGTTTAAATAAGCAAATATAACCTATTCAGCAAAGCCCCTTCACTTTCTCCCAAATTTAACATTTCTTACATTTGATTTTTCAGTGTGAGTTCTACAGATTGCTAAATCAGGACACCAAAATATTCTGCTAAATTTACATGTAATTGATAAATACTGTTTTCAGTCAGACCCCTGCAGAAATCACTGATTTACCATTTGCTCTTTTCCCTGAAGAACTTTGTGTTTAGGAAATGGCAATGGCTATTTTTCTAAAAAACCACAACAATGCAATAAAAAAAAAATTAAAATAATAAAATTAATTAATTTTGTTTGTTTTTTGCTGATTATTCAAAAGCTCCATCAATATGCATATAAATGAAAGAACCTAAAA
>JAYRBT010000139.1:60345172-60355610 GCA_036023395.1 Myiotriccus ornatus
GAAGAAAGCTTTGCCAAAAATTAAGTAAGTAAATAAATTACCTTTTTAAAATACTGATAAGAAACACAAGTAAAAGTGTCCATGCTGTAATCCCACCGTCTACTCCAATACACTTTTGTGGTTTACAGTCTGCTCACTGAAAAGGAAACCACTCAGCTTCACTCTGTGTTTAAAAGCTGCTGCTAATCCAAATTATTTTGTAATTGTAGAGTGGGCTAGTTGAAACTCAGATGGTTGTGCAGGTATTTCCAAAACTCTAGGCAGTTCAAAGTGCGGATGCTTAGTTATAGATAAAACAAGTGCACATTAATGCAATCTTAATGTGATCCCTGGCCACATCTTCACTGCAAAATAATACTTGGTGTTGTTTCTGAACACCAAGTACTGCTACTGCAATGATCCACAAATGTTACTGGACAGGCTGATACAGAGCTAAGTGGGTAAAGAGGGTCATGGTAAGACAACCAATACCAGAGTAAGGTCTAAGATCAAGATCTATTTATATGGTTCTTTCACACTCAGTATATCTCCTATATTCTCTGTGGTAGAGTAATAGCAGGATGGAAGAATACCACATCAGGACTAGGGGAAATGTTACACTTATTTTGCTGGCTGGTAGAATTGGAAGGGAGCCATGTGCAGTGGCACAGCTGCATGCAAAAGGAGAGGTTTAGTTCCTATTTCCCTATGGAAACTCACCCCTTCAACATTACACTGAATATACTAAAGCATCAATAAGGCTGTTACAATATTTATGTCTAAAATGAATGTTTGTAAAATGAGTAGCGCTCTCTGTAACTGCACCAAACTTGAAGCTGAAAGGGAACAAAAATATAAGGTTTGACCCAAGGTTGTTGATTTTCCAAATTTGCCAAGTAATTTCTCAACTGTAGTTATTATCCTTGCAACTTTCACTCATTCATTTAAGCTGAAATATTTCAGCAGTTTCATAGAACAATGGCAGTTCCTAATATTTACTTAAGTTGATGTGGTTTTTTTCTTTTTTTACGTATTTAGATCTTGCCCAAACATAAGTCAAGCAATGAATCCGGATATACATCTGAAAGGTAAAATTCTTTCAGCAGTGAAGAAGGAAGTACTATAGCACGTCTATCTAGCATACTTATTACTCAGAGCCAGTAACATGTAAGGTGGCAGACATGAATATTGTAATATTATAAACATTAGGATGACCTCTGAGATGTCTATATAATCAAGCAGGACAAGGTTTTGCACCACACTTTTGGATCAGACAGTAAAAAGTGACTCTGAAAACGCCTATGCAGTTTTTCTTTGCAGCATTTGCAGTTTCAGGGGTTTTTCTACTGAACTGATTAGGAGACACTCTGTCAGGATCACAGTGTTCATTAAAACACAACCCACAGTACTTTATTGCTTCCCAACACTGGCTGAGACACTACAGTGACTAAAAAACCACTCTGCCTTGACAGACTCACAGAAGCCAATGGGAACAGATTTACCTTCTGCTTTTCCATTTAAAGAAGGGCTTTGTTTCTGATGTTGGGTTTTCCTGTAAAAATTACTAACCTGTCACCTTTTTAAACAGAAATTTTTTAGTTCTCTGTGAAAAGCAGGCAAGTTTGCCACAAAATCCACAAACTGTTTTATTCCCTTGCAAATTCAGAGAAGTTATTTTTTTCCATTTTGTCCTTTGACATCAGGCATTCTCTGTCAACTGGAAGAAACACACCCACACATATACCATAGCAATGTAACACTTTCCTACTGTTTTAGTTTATATTCTCTATTTATTAGTTTCACATAAAATGTAGCAAAGCAACAAAAAATTTTCGGACTGAATAAAATATGATCAGTTCCTACAGTTTGAGGAGATTCTAACCCATGCCAGCTCTAAGTCTTTAGATGCAGTGAAAAACAAAAATATGCCAGAAAGTCCAGCTGATTGCAACTACTTGCTACAAAGATTCTGTCCTCTTTCATCCCTTTACAACAGCCAGTGCACCAGAAGTGAGAAAATTTGATGTCCCTGCTCATTGCAGATGGGTTAGACTACATGACCTTTAAACATACCCTCCAACACCAACTATTCTATGATTCTATAATAAATTGGATGTTCCAGGGTGATATATATAGTAGACAGAAGAAATAGTCTCTGATTAGATGGTGAGCCTCTTCAACAGTACCTCTTCTACCACCTGGACAGCGTGCAGCACTTTTCGTTCTGAAAGCCTATTATGTACAGCGAGGCTGAGAGAGTGAGATATTCATCTTCACTACCAAAATGACATTCTTAAATATCAGGAGGAGTGGTTTCTAGCTGGTTTGCACTCCTCAGCTAGCATGGAGTAAATATTTGGGCATAAACCTTACATAAAAGGCACACCCACAGGAAAGCAGCACCAGTGCTGCTCCCTTCACCGACCCTGTGCAAAGGAGGTGTAAGAAAAAAAGGAGAAGGAGAGCTGGAGTTCCTCCAAACTTCATTGATTCATTCACAACAGAACAGATTATAAACTCGGACATCAAACTGTAAACTGATATTGAATAGCAATACATAACCCAAAGGCTTGGGTCAAACAGCCTTCCTTTACCATTAAGCCATGAAATGAGTAGATAATAGCATTGATATTTACCACTGTTATTCATTTTTTATTGCTGAGGACAAAACAAAAATTTTTTTATTAACAGAAGGAGCAAAGCTACAATATAAGACATTGTCTGCCTTTTTTATTATTATCCTGGTACCACCTAGTCATCAATGTGTTCCATGGTAATGCCATGGATTTAACTGGGCTTACTTCTGATTGGCACCAGCATAACTAAACAGAAAATCAGACAACTAACTTGTACAGATAACTCTCCTTTCCTGTACTCCATGAATGATCCTCTGAGCAGAGATTAAAGTACTGCATATATTGAATAAACGAACATTCAATGCCATCTGCTGGGGTATACAGAAATATGCAATACCAGGCTTACAGAACAAGAGCAACAAATGTAAAAAAGGGTGTTCAGGCAGAAGCAGTCATCTTTCAAAACACAGGATACTGCCTGTCCTTAGTACACTTTGGCCCCCAGGTACAACCCTTGAACATGACGTAGATCTGGTTTTAACACTCTCCTTGACACAGAAGCCTTTCAGCATGCAATTCTCCCTTTTTCCTAAGCATTAGAGCATGCTTTAATTTTATGTTATTGGTTAGTCTTAATAGAAGGACTTCCATGCTCTGCTTATGAAATCAGGCCATTGTGTAGCCACAGATGCAAGATTTGTGAGGTTACAGGCAGTGTAAGAGAGGATTACAATGGTCCAAAATGAGAAACTACTGGGCAAGGTCATATCACGGCTGTTTTGCATTAAACAGTCACTGGATTAAATGTGTAAAATAGGTTAAGAGCAGAACTTGGGAGTATCTTCTGAAGTGAACTCACCAGCTCTTTGGCCCTGTAACTTGTGCTCTCCTGGCTGTACCGTGAGACAACTTTGTGGGCAGACAGGCATCACTGAGAACAGTTTCTAGCCTGATAGCTGGAGTGTTCTCCGTTTTGGGGTTTTCTTCTGCTACTAAGGGAACAAGACACATTTTTATTCACACAGGGATTTCCAGATCAGGATCCCCAGGCTCACCATAGTGAGCTCTCACAGTTCTGCATCAAGCAGCGAAACTCAGGAGAAAGAACTCAGGAGTTCAAACACATCCTTTTTCGGATGTTCTTGGTAGGCAGGCTTAGACATGCTTATGGTTGTGAATCCCATTTCCACACAGCTACTTCCTCATGCACTGTACAGGTCAACAAACTCATGGGTGGATTTGCTTCATCTCTTTTGTTTCAGTATCTCTACAATACTGTGCAGTTGGCAGATTTTTATTCCATTATATAAATTATTAGTTAGTGTATCATTTTCTACAGAATGAGACCTGCTGACAGTTTGTCTTCATTTCATACAGAAACCAGAAGAACTATTCCTGATAACAGCTATCATTCTGTAAGTACCACACTGCTCTTCCTAAAATTTTACTTTTGTAGTTGTAATTGTAAAACACCTCCTGGTGTGTTTTAATCATGTCTTGGCTACAATGCTAGTAACAGAAAATGTAATTTTCACTGTTTGCTAATGCAAAAAAAGCACAAGTATTGTTAAATATGTATGAGAACTTTCAGTTTTAGTGGGAGCTAGACTGAAGAAGTGACTAACTCACTAGTCAATTCTCCATTTATGGGCTGAATCTAAAATACAACCTTTACATGAGATCATGCGAAAATAACAGGAGTGAAGTTGAACAAGTATGTAAGTCATAAATCTCAAGGTTTAATACGTAACTGATGCAAATGATAGGCAAAAAGCCAACAGTGCACATTTCAATGCCTTCCATTTTTATCGGAAAGCTGGGTTTGAGCTTCAGTTCAGGCATATAAGAAAAGAGTGCAAATACCTTTTAAATAACAGAAAGATGAAAATAAAGCACAGGTCTATGCTTAATGAGCAAGATGGACAAGTAAAGGTTGACTGAAGAAGGTTGATGGAATCAATACTTTGTCTGCTTTAGATCTCACTAAAAGATTAATAACAATAAGATGTTATACGGGATTAATATCAAACAGAAGGGAGTAATAGCACAGAGCAGAAGAGGGAAAGAACAGTCAGGAGAATACTTACTCATGTTAAGGCAGTTAAGGAATTATTAGAAGAAATTTCTGAGACATTAATTGATTATCTTTGGGAACTCTCCAAGGAGTCCTGAGTTCCTTAAGTAATGGAAAAGAGCAGTGGTAACATCAATTTCTTATGAGAAAGCCTGTAGAGATCATTAAACAAAGTCAATCTGAAAACATCTTTTGGAAATAATAGGTCTGATTATGTAAAAAAATTGCTAATGTGAACACGAAGAACATCTCATCAATTCCTCAAACCAAAAGTGATTTCCTTTTCAGCAGAAATATGACCACTGTAGTGAGAAAGAAAGCAGTAGATGTGATACATCTTGATTTTTGTTAGGCCTCTGACATTTCCCAGGAGACAGTCTCACAAGTAGATACCTGGAAACCTGGTCTAGATGAAAATACATGAAGTGTTTGCACAATTGATTGAAAGAAATAGTCACCCTCAGCCTAGCTGACAGTAGTCTGCTACTGAACTGGAAAGAGTGGTGCAGAGAAGTGCCTGAAAACCCAGGTAACCTGCAGGGGTCTGTCAAGGGTGTGGTGGTATTTTTTACAAGCTGCTACAAAAATCCTGCAGTGTACTGTAAAGAACACTTCTTGGAGGTCTGACTGATGTTGTAATGAAGATGTGTACAAACCAGAGAGAGATGTGTACATCCAGGAAATTAACACTGGGATATGAGGTTTAAAATCTCTTAAGTTGGTTGACAACTCAGGAAAGCTTTAAAGAAGTGTATTTGCTTAGTGAGAAGACTAAAAGGAAATATAATTTTTGGCATTACATAATAAAGGTTGAAATAAAGTCGGTAGTAATCAATTTTTTTTAGTGTTCTTGAAGGGTAAAAAGAAATTGGTTTAAATTTTAGCACTCAAGAGAAAAAGCATGAACTGAAAGGGCAGTTAACTAGGAGAAGAAGACACTCCAGGAAGCTGTTGATTCCCCATTATTAGTGAGTTCAAGAAGAGAATAAAAAAAACATCAGGGAAGATCCAAGTGCATGAGGTACCCATATTGTTAGCAGCAAAATATGAGACAGGGTGCCCTCAGCTGAGTTCACTCGGCAGCAATCTCAGCTCTGTGCTGAAGGAAGCCAGCAATTGTGTTCCAGCATGTAAACAGTGAATATGAAGGGTGGAGCAGAACTCCAGAAAATAATCTTGGACAAACCTAGTACAAGTGTGTAGACACATCCAGAGACATCCTTAGTCACTCTCAGCATCATATTCTATGGATTCCACTGTTCAGTACACACTTGCTATCACAGTCACTTTGGCTGCACATTTGCTAGCACAAATTCCCCAAAACACTTCATGTTTTTATTTTAAAGTGTCACATTTGTGATGAGCTAGTTAATATATTCTTGCAAGTAACATGTGTAAACAGTCAGTACAATATAAATACCACATGGATAATACTATAATGAAAGACACAGTTTCAAATGATAATAAAATCAAACACTATCATTATATTTTCAAGATAAGACAGGCAAAATTCAGAGAGAGATCTAAACTGTCTCCCAAATGGTTATTTTATAAATCTAAATTAAAAAAATTTAGGTACTCGAAGCACTTGCTCAACTACTTTCCAACCCTTCAATTTCCACCAGCAAATTTCCTGTACACCAAAATATCTGGTTATGGTAATCAGATATTTCCAAATCTGAAATTAATCTTGAACTTCATTATATTATCTGTATATCTCTCCTTCTGTCCAGAGCAAATATTTGACGATGAAGGGAAGGGGTGACCTGCAGTCTTCCCTCAAGTTATCTGAGGAGGATGATGATTACGAGACTGTAAGTTCTTCCACTCTGGAGGCCATCCGTGCTTTAAGAATCCTTCCTGCCAAACCTCTACAAGAATCTGAATATGCAGGTAACTTCTGTCTGTGGAAAGTGAGAAAAACCTAGAGATATACAGGAGCAGTACAGACTTAGTGTTTTCAGAGTGGGTATCTTTTAGAACGAAATGGTTCAACTGAAATACAACACTGGTAGGCAGAAACAAGAGAAGAACTTTGTCTGCATCTTCAAATTCAAAAGTTACCCTTATTTCCATTAGATTATGTTAAATTCATAATTAAACACTGTTTCTTAAACTTTAATATTACCCTCATGGGAGAAACTCTATTATCCCATTCCACCTTGAATGTGCAAAAAACCTGACTGATCAAACTCACAACCGTTTCAGAAAAGCTCACTGCTGTTTAAGCCTAGAAACTTTTAAGATGGAAGACGTATTAAAGAACACATGAAACTTCCCTCCAGATGATAATTTGCAGATGAAAAAATGTACTCTTTTTAAAGGTGTTCTCTGCTGCTTTCCATAAGAGTAATAAGCAATAGCTTTGTGTGTATTTCTCAGGCATTCTTAACCTTGCAAGATAGCTTCAATAATCCCCTTTTGGTCTACTAAAATGCCTAAACAAATTTAAATGCCCAAACATACGGAGCCATTTAATATCCTGTTTATGGATGTGAAATATTATCATAGCTATCTATTACTCCAAGCCATTACAAACGCTCTCTGGAGATTTTAAATCATTAAAAAACTGGAGGGAAATCCTAGATAGGAGGGCTGGAAACCAGAAACCAAAGATGTCTGAAAATACAGGATCAATGTATTATGAAAGATTGCTCCAGTTCACATCAAAGTCAGCAAAGATTTATCTACTGATTTTTTGTGGGACTTTGTTTGATGTCTAAACAAATAGATGGCTTTTAAAGTGAGTAAATTTACCACTGTGTGAGCAGACCACAATCAGTCTGAACATCCAGATATCCTACATTACATTCCAAAGACTACCTTGCACATTTTATTTAGAAATCTGAATTCCAAATACTGGTTTTGCCTTGTTTAGTAGTAAAACTTTCAGTCAGCAGCCAACATCTTATGTTGTTTATATAAGACTGTCCTGAAATACCCAAAAGATGTAACTTTTGTTTTGTGAATTCAGATAAAACACATTAAACAAAAAGCTGCTTTTTTCCTGTATGTTATGCCCAGTAACTACAATGTGGCAAGATACAAGAGTGAGGAAAGGTCTGAAAATCTATTTCAAAAGGGTAAAATTCAATGCTAACATTTTTGCCATCTTTCCTAGATAAATACCAGTGCCCTTGAGATATAAAATTAATGACTCAAAACCACATGCTAGCATACAACCTGTGCATTTCTTTTAGACAGCCAGGGATCCAATAGTTATTAAAAGCTAAAGTGAAACTTAAAAAGCTCTCTAGAGAGTAAAACCCCACAACCCGAACAAAATGCGAACAAAACAACAGCGTTGAGAAGAACTGAGATGCAACTGAAAAATAAATTCAGTAATCTAATCACAGTTAAGGATAAATGTCTGCCTTAACTGCGTACCACCTTATGAAGGCTTCTTTTTAACCACAGTGAGGAGGTTAAGCATGAAGCTATTACCAGGGTCATGCTTATGTTCTCAATACAGCTGCTAAAATGACATTAAAGTTTTGAAAAGGAAAATTTAAAATGCTGTAAAAATGGCAAGACCTGATCTGAAAAGCCTATTTTGAACATTAAAACCTCTTCTTCTTAAAACCTCATGCTACTGAATTACTCAGCCTTGATTTTTCTTCCTCTTTCACAGATAAACGTTGTTTAAGGCCTTCAGGTTCCACTTCCCCAATGAGCGAGCACCCATCTCAGCCCCCTCAATACTCAATTGTAAGTAAAGATACTAAACCTTATTCACAAACAGATTTCTCCTTTTCTTTAATATTCTTTAAAGTTAAGTGCAGTCTATTTAAAGTCTTAGCCATAAAAATTTCACTTGTAAAAGGAAACACACATTCCTGTGATCCCTTCCTGTTTCACTTTGCACTGATGCCCTCACCACTGACTTTCACTTGTTGACTACTGGGGATCCTCTAAGTATTAGAGGCATCCCAGTCAGGAGCAGCACCCTTCTGCTAGACAGAATTTCAAGGGTGATGACTAACATCACATCTTTATTTTGTTTTATTAACAGATTCACACATCTGTTCCAGAGGGGCGGAGAGTGCCAAGTGTTAGAGGTAAAATAAAAAATCTAGCCATTTCTGCAAACAGAAATAGAAATTGTTACTTCCATATTTATCTTTTGTACACAGGAAGAGATTGCAGATGACAGAATAAACAGGGTTTTCAGAACAGCAGCTACTTTCCCAAATAATCATACTGCAAATTTTGCAATACCATTTCAACTATCTAACACCAAAGCAATTATTTACAGAATGAGATATGTTTTATTTCAGGAGCTCCCTGTTCCTCAAGGGGTAGGAAAAAACAGCCAATCAATTTAAAAATTAGATTTTCCTTTTCCTATATTATAAGGACATAAGGGGGCAGAGAGAAGCCCATGTCTCCCAAATTCTTCCACCAAAAGGCTGAAAGATCCCTGCTAAGCTTTACTTCTCCTTCTCATGATCTCATGATTTTTAACTCCCTATGCTTCTCAGACATTTTGTATTAATGTATTGTAAAGGATAATCTAATAATGATTTTTAAATAGTAATATCAACTTTAGCAATTCTCACTAGAGATTTACATCCTAGGGTAACTATTTCCAAGGCTGTCTGACAATGTTCATCTACTAAAAATATGTTAATTGTGTGGCATCACCTAGAATATATTTTTTTTCTCTACTGCTTTACATGTAACTGCAAATTAGCTTCAAAATCAAATGTACCTTTAAATTTTGTTTGTTCTGTTTTGTTTATTGTGGTGAAATCAGAGACAGATTGCTATCTTGTTCTTCAAGAATCTACTGAATTGTCCCAATATTGAATACTCTAACTGATGGTTTTACTCAATCATAAGATTATTTTTAAAGTAGTTTCCATAAATTTTTTTATATTTAATATACTTTGATGTAGCAGTACATCATAAAGTCAACCACTGAAGGATTAAATATCTGATTAGCTTTGAAAAGGAATATTATTTCCTTACCATTTTCAAACCTTTGAGCCATAAGTTAAATCTTGTCAAAAGGACTGCAACTGCCAAGGCAGGAAAATGTGATCCTTTCTGTGTTTGCTTCAACAGCTGATTTTTAGAAAGTAAGTCTTGTATTTGATCAGCCAGAAAAATAACTCAAAGATTTTCATATAAAACAGAATTTGCTTTTTTTCCCCTTCTATTTCATCCTATAATGCAAAACATAGATCCAAATAATTCCTACAGATTATAAGAAAGTAAGCACTATAAAGTTTGAAAGTTAAAGGTTAGATTGACTCTTGTGAGCAAATCTTGATGTAGATTTTAAAAAATCTGAAATAAGATAAATTCCAGTAAGCCAGCTTCAAAATCTGCAGAAATCAGTATGCAGGGATAGTTTGCCAGTTTATCTAAAGCTTTGAATTCCACCAGGATTTAGTAGGTTGCATTTACATGCATGTCTGCCTCCATGTGATGTGTGATGATGTTAAGATGAACCAAAGCTATTGCAAGCAGGCAAATTAAACTCTGCAGTTTGAGAATGCAACTTACATATACTTTTAACACATCCTGTGCAAATAGTGCTTATAGAGGACACTATTATTTTTAGATAATGAGTACACTTCATAAATATACCTTAACATTTACTCTCATGACCAGTGCTATTAAGAGGCCTTGCCACAAGATGGCATAAACAGCATAGAAGAAATTTTGTCAGAGTATTTTCTAGAATTGTTAAACACTTAAGGTACCATTATTTTAGTCAGAGCAAATTTTTATGGTTTACTTAAAGGAGAGCTTGAGAAATATTGCATCTCCTTTACATTAGAAAGGATTTCAGCAAGTAGAA
>JAYRBT010000139.1:60355710-60368774 GCA_036023395.1 Myiotriccus ornatus
TTTTTATGGTTTACTTAAAGGAGAGCTTGAGAAATATTGCATCTCCTTTACATTAGAAAGGATTTCAGCAAGTAGAACTTTGGAGAATATTTTCAATACCAAAATGAAATAGAGTAAGATTAATTGAAAATAGAGTAAGATTAATTTTTATTAGCAAGATGTTAATTTAAATAATCAGGCATATTTTGGTAAATTTGAAAACAAAAAAGAATATTTACTTTCATTGTTTTTCAATATTTTTATTAATTTCTATAGAAAAATTAAGGCAGACAAAAAATGCATGCCAAACCTGATAAACATATAAAGGCTCTGAACAATAATTAAACAATAATTACATTTACAAAACCTGAATAAATATCACTCTCAAATTTTTCATTCTGAAAGCCAGAGCAAAGAGTTCTGGAGGCAGAGCTGGGGGTTTGCAAGGAATGGGACTGGATTGCCAGTAATAATAACAACAATACCAGAATAAATCTATAATTTAATTTGTGAATTATGTGGGTAGCACTCTACTAACAATTATTAATAATTATTTTTAGGAGGAAGAATGAAAATACAGGGACACCAGGTGAGCAGAATCTCTCATCATTTAAAATTTTTACAGGTCATTTTGCCATTTCATAGACTTTTAAAAGCAGGCTGCCATTTTGCTGGCACTAAAAAGGATAAGTGAACTCATATCTGCAGTCCTACATTATCTCACTTGCATTCACGGTTTATGTAAATGTCTTTTATTCCTCAGTCATTTTAAAACACCGTGCTAAAGCATGATGCTTTGTGCTGTAGAGCACATAAAACCTTTGACTCTTGACATGGGCATGTCTACTTAACCTAAATTCTTCACATTTCTCTCTAGTTAACCAAAGAAAAAAGCTTACAGGGATTTCTGTTTCCTCTTTTCCAGGAACCTGTGCCTCCCCCACGGTAAGATCATGTAAGAAATTCCCTACCTGTGGTCCCTGGGGAACTCAGTGCCAATGAATGCTCACATCCATCTGTACTGCCCATGATAATGAGGTGACTGGAAGTGAACCAGCATTCTTTTACTGCCTGGCACTTTTTGGACTCTTACAGGTTCTGACGTGAAATTAGGGAGAACAAAACATGAGCTGTAAGTGTTCGTTAGGAGGATCTCAGGCCTGCATCTTCAAAATCAATTTGGCTATGCCTACAGACTAGTCAAAAACCTAGAAATCTTGAATCTGGTCCAACCCAGATATAAATTGCTGGGGAAAATAAATTTTCCATCAATTTGGTTTATCACAGGCTCTGTTCACTGTGATAATATTGACTTCATTCCCTCTTAAATCATTCTGCCAATGCTTTTTGGAATTAATCTAAATCATGTCCATAGAAATAAACTGGAATATTTCCACTTATTCCCACAGAAGATGGACCAAGCTCTATTGCATAAATATATTTTTCTATGATATATCCATAAAGAAAAAATTAGTTACTTTTTGATCTTTTCAACTCCAAAAAATAACTGCTGCAATTAAAACATCCTTCCAAAAGGTCATTTAGGACTTAGAAGCTTATTCCTCCATGCCTACACTGACTGCCCCAAAATGTATAAAGAATTTTAAAATATTATTATCATTACCTATTTAGATATTACTTTAAAAAATGAGAAATACCATAAAAGGACAGTGTAACTTCACAAACTCAGAATTATAAAAGTGCAGAAATAAGAACATTCTCAATCCATTATTCTACAAAATTTCACTGTTTGGTTGTTTTCTTTGTGTTTTTTTTTTGTTATTATCGTGGCCAGAATGGTTTTTAATTCTCTCACCTGACTTCATTTAGGTACATGCTCTGCAAACACACACGGGTCCCTCGCCTTGAGCCCACAACTGAAGGGCAGTTCTGACAGGCACCATGGATGCACCTCCAGTATTATCCAGCCAACCTCTCCATGCTACAGCTTCCAGCCAGAGCTGGACTGTGAGTGCCTGGTCTCAGAGCATGGGCAGAGCATGCCCAGTACTCTGGGATGAAGAGCATTTTGTCCTCTGTGTCCTCCAATGTGTTCCCTGGCTGGACCATATACACAGGCCTACCCACCCAGAAACACCCACACTGGAAAGCTGTATGTGCTTGGCACATCCTGATGAGGCACACAAAAGCAGTATTAAATGGCACATAATGTCTTGCAAATGTAGAATATTATCCATATTATATTATCAATATTATATTGAAGGGCCCTAAGGAGCTCCTGGACCTGAGTTTGGTTCAGCAAAATGCTTTGAAATGCTCTCAGAAAATTCTAGTCTCTTACTTCTAGAGTCTGCACTTACAACACAGTCCCTGAACCTCCTTTATTCTGGAATAGTTCTTCAAACTCTCTCCTTTGACTTCTCTAGGCCTCCAAACACGCTGCCAAAGCAGTATCAGCCACTTCCTCCAGAGCCAAGAATAAGCAACCAGTTTTTTCACAAGAGGAACACGCTCAGCCAAACTCCCACCTTTCCAATATCAGCAAAAGTCTCAAGGTATGGTGCATTCCTCATCCTCGTTCCCTGAGAATCAAAACACTCTCCTTGGTCAAACCACAAGACTTTACTTCCATTGCACCTCTGCTTTTACTCAAGAAATTATTCTTTAGACAGCTGTGAATAATTGAGAGAAGTGGTATTTAGTGTAATGTGACACTGGCCTTTTTTTAAGAAAAAAACTGACAAAATAACAGTAAAGAAGGAGTAGAAAAATAGGCAGAACTTTCAAGAACACTTTGTTTAAGGTTTGTCCTATTTTTTCTTAATAACATTTCTTAAGAACATTTTCTTAATAATATTTAGAGATCTTGCAACCACTTTTAAGCAGAAAAATTCTACTTGCTTAGCACAGTTGGTGAATCAAGTGATGGGGAAATACACAGAGATACAAGAATACATTCTGCATCCAGAGGATATTACATTCAGTAAAACAAATGACTAAACTTCAGGCAAAAGTCTGGCTTCAGTCCACGAGGCCAACAAATCCAGACTATTATTCGTTTCTTGCCCTCTCTGTCTTTCAATCCTGCCACACAATGCCCATGGTCATTCAGGATCCTGACATGGCAGTGAGGATGAGCTCTGCCAAGTCCTGAAGAACAACCTGCTTGTGTCCATCTGTATGGCCAAGAAATGCATGTGTCAGGTTGTGAGTCTGGTTGTTCTTTTCACTCAACTCGTATCTAGTCAGATGAGCGTGTGCACGCTCACGGTCGTGTACGTAGCCTTGCTGTGTGACTAAAATGCCTGTTCTTAACGGGGGATGGTGCTCAGACACATGCTGGGAAGAGGAATGACACAATTCCAGGGGCCACAGGGTATAATGCTCAAATGAATCCTGACAAAAACCTATTGCAGCCAGAAGCTGTGTCAATCCTGTCCATCCTTCCTAAAATTATTTCAATTTTATTTCATTAGGTTGGAATTTTACTTCATTTTACAGAGGTCACCACAAATCCCTTGGAGGGGAAATAAGCTTATAAACCAGGGAAAGAAACCTTTTGTTTAAAGTTAAGCATGTACTTAAGGAGTGAGCTCTAAGTATTGCTCTTGGGATGAATGGTGCCTAAATTTTTCCTGAATGGTGCCTAAATTTTTTCATAGATTAGGTTCCAAAAGCTGTTGGTTGCTGAGACATTTTATTAGTGTGAAGTAGCTTCATATTCAATGAAAGATCTATCACGGAGCTGCAAAGTTCCAAATCCCATGACTGATCCCCTCCCTCAGTAGAGCAGCACATACATTGAAAGCTTTGTGAGAAATGTTATAATCCATGTTGCCAGCAGACGTCAGTATGCAGAACACTTGGATTTGAAAGGTGCCATTATAAAGCCAAATTCTGTAATATAAATACATGTCGTGTCTATTGTACTAGGGGTTTCAATCACATGAGCAAGAAAGGAGTGGCACAGAGTAAGACCACACATGATCTGGGGAAGGCAGTTGACAAATTTCCCAATCAGTTCACCCAAAATATTTCTCAGCCATCTTCAGTCCAGTTACAGCTTTGTAAGGAGAAAACATACATATGAGCTGCAGTGTGAAGGAGTACAATGCTACAGCCAGTATCTGCTAGACTGTAAGCAAAGCTGTCAAACCACAGATGTGATTAAGAAGTGCAAGTTCTGTTTTTGGACAAGATTTGCAGGACTTCTAAAATTTAACACATCATTATTTATACACGCTATAAATAGTTTCATAAAAAAAATAGGTATGTGCAGGATCCTGGAATGTATCTTAGAAGCTTTGGTGTGATTTAAACTTTTACATGCCTGTGGTAAGCAGGCCATGCAAGAGGCATGTCCGTTCAAGGCAGAGGCCAGCCCTGCAAGCACACCTTTAATATCACTAAACTTTACCATGCACCTGATACCCTGAATACTGGCTTTCACATGTGAAGTAATGGCCCTGGAGACCAAGCTAACAAATTGCAGAAGCTAACATAAAAGCAACTATCCAAATGCAAAACAGTTCCTCTCCTTTCTCCTAGCCTTCCTGAAACTTTCCCTGAACAGATCATTCCCAAATGTCTTGCCTCTCTATCCCCCCATGCTGACTGATATTTTCCACACAGACATGACGAAGAGACCCCTTCCCACAGTTGAAAAATAGCTCTCAGGGTTTTCTGTACCAGATCTTCCTTTTGTGTTCTCTCTGACTGATTTAGCAGAATAACTCACTGTCATATTTTCTCGGTCCAGGAGACAGGCTAAACAGGGACTAAACCTCAGAAAGTTTCAAAAACTACTAGATGCTTATCCACACCTTATATTGCTAAATAACTTGTAAAATCTGGTCCTCTGTCTCTTTTATTATGAGATTCATGATCCTAAATAGCATGAGTGTTCACCATAACCAAAACATCTCACAAAAGATGACAGAATCAATACCTTGTCCATTTTTGGAGGGAGAATATTTCCTTCCCAGGAAAGGATGATACTTCTGTTGATCAGGAGAAGGCAGAAAAATACCTAAACAGCTACTTGATTCAGGACCATGAAGAACATTCTCCATTCCTCTTTCCCTGGTTTTCACCTCCTTCCTTCTACACTTTCCATTCTGTGAGTGTTTCATTTTGAAACTCTTCAGTCTTCAAGGAACTTACCTCCATTTATAGCTGACTCTAAAGTGTGTAATAAGACCTTTTGGCATGAGATGAAGAGTGTTAAGAAAGCTGATACTTCTATCTCTTCTTCCCTTCCTCCAAAACATTCTCCCGCAAATAATTTATGTAAAAAATAACCAGCCTCTGAACTTCTATAGCAGTAATAAAATCCTTCCCTTGCCAAGGGCTGTTAGTTTTCAGTGATAATGTAATCAAACTATTTAAGTACTCAACGTGATTTTTCTTTTATGATAATTAAATTTTTTGCATATTATTCTTTTTTTTTCCAGACATTTTTCTGTTAAGGAAGTAAATGAAGTAAGTATTCATCTTTGTATATATCAGGACCATAAAAGCCATACACATTCCAGGCTACACAGCCTCTCTTGTAATAGTCTTTTAGCCTATTACGTAAAAGAACTAGTAGAATCATATTAGCTTTGGATCATAAAAGTGTCTATCTTTAACGTGTGTTGCACTTCCAACACTACTCCCTTCTGAATGGCAGGTGAATTCCTTAAGTTGTTTTCAGAAATAAAAACATAGATACAGTGCAAACCCACCTTCCCAGCTATCCACATAAAAGCATCTCTCAGAACTGCCAGAGGCTGTGCATGCCTATGAACACTGAGGAGTAGGAGAGGCACTAACTATCCTTCAGACAAACTTAGATTCCACATAGATTTTTAAAAGCAGAAGACTGAAATATAAGGTCATTAGAGGAGTGTAACAGCATCAATGTAAAATAAATACCTCAAAAATAAGATGACCCTTTTCAATAAAAGAAACAAAAAGGGACCAATTTTACATCCAGATTTAACAATGCCTGTCATCCCTCAGCTCCATTTTCCCTCTCCTCCCCCACTCCTTCCCTAGGGCCAAGCTCCACTGCCAGGCTCCAGGCACCACCGAGACGTGTGTGCTCCCAGTGCCAGCACTGCTGAAGCAGCAGCTCTGAGTTTCCCTCTCTGACAAGCTAGAAGGGCTCTTCCCTCCCTCTCTACACCCCCAAGCTGACCCCTTCTCCGCCCAGCTGAGCCCTTCTCTCCCAGCACGGCCACATGCAGCCCCACCTCCAGTGACCCCTGCACCAGTTGGCTCTGCCTAGAGGACAGAAGCCAAGAGGCGATGCTGGGAATGCAGTAATAGGCATCTATAAAGCAGAAAGCAGTACTTTTTACACAGAGATTAGTAAAGGCAAGTGATTTTTATTATTACTTTTTTCAGATCCCTGTCTCTAAAAAAGTTTTTAACAAGTGCCTTCACTTTCTATTCAGACTAATGAAGTGAAGCAGAGGAAATGGGTTTAGCAATAAGGGAGTTTAGTTATGACAAGTGGTTTTCTATAAAACTTATTAAGAGATACAGTCCCTACAATCACGCAGAGTGTTGAAGATTGTTTGTAAAATTTAGAGATAGGTTATCATTTATGGCATTTTGTGCTTCTTACTGAATATTTTATTTACTGCACTAACATGTTCCTAGTGAATCGGTTTTGATTTTTTTTTTTCTCATTGTAACAAACAGAAGAAAGGAATCTCTATACTAGTTAAGTCCAACTGTTTCCTACCACAGTAGGCTGTAGCACAAATCTATAGACTGGTCTAGCTCTAATTTTCAAATCCATGGAGTTTTCCTTCTCCACAGTTGACTGGGAGGCTCTCCCAAACCTCACTCCTCTCATGGTCAGAAATTCCTTCAGTTTGAAAGATGGTTACAAAAACGTGTTTTGATAGCAATATGGTAATTAACAATTAAAAAATTATCTATTCTCAAGAAAGGTAATATTTTAACACAAAAAGCTTTGGCTTGTCCTAGATACTGACTTACCACAAATATGAAAACACTCCCAAGTACAATAAATATCTTACACTTGTAATTAACATTTCTGTCTGGGCACTGTACAGCTGCACAAATACTGCAGCTCTTAACAGGCTCTTAGTTTGGCTGCTTCTTAAAGGAGAAATATTGTGTGTCTCCTGGCATGGAAAAGATGGGGCTGGCCTCCCTTTACCTAGAGAGGGGGTAGGTCCCAATAGCAGCAAGTCAGTTGCTGAAGAAATGATTATAAAGAATGCAGAACATGGCATTTTGCGGAATGCACAGTGGAAGTGCAGGAGGCAATGATCTTGAAATGATGAAGGTTTCAACCAGGAATAAGGAAAAAAAACTAAATATGAGGGTATTTTTGAGGGTATTGGTGCAGGTTTTCCAGGGAGGCAGTGAAATCACCATATGTTCCGAGAGGTTTGCAAAACCCAGCTGGTCAAAGCTCTGAGACCACAGGTCTCATGTCACAGTTCACCATGCTTTAATCAGGAGCTAGGGCTAGAGCTGAATGAGACTTTGAATTCCTAAGTAATGTGTAAACATTATTGGGAAAGCAACTTATATGGAAGGCTTAAAGTGCATCTAGAGAGTCAACAATTCTTCTTTTAAATATTTATGTTTTAGAGTCTTACATGTATCAAATTAACAAACAAAATAATTACTATTCCCATGCGAATCAAAATAATATAGAAATACGGTGAAAGTTTATGAGTCAAACTCTGGTCTTTAGAAACTTGTGCAACATTCACTTATATGTAACATAATGTGCTGGATTAAGACTCTCCACGCAGTGATTTTGAATTAAGTATCTGCCATGACGGTAAAAATAATTGTACTGTTAGTTAAGGAGTCTGAAATGAAATTACTGATTTTACTCTTTGGATAGTTTCTCTCCAGTCAATCAAGATCAAGGAAGGAAAACCATATTGTAAGTTAAACTTATGTACAATAGTCATCACGAAATGGTGACCATTGCAATAGACCATATGTTCACTTACACCCCTAAAAAATTCAGTTCTCATTGTCACCAGTGGACTGACATAAGCATTCAGCCTGCGTTTTTGACAAAGTGATCCAGTATTAATGATTGAATGTCTATTAATTGTTTTAAAACTGAAATATAGTTGGGTTTGTTGGGGTAAATTCAAGTCACTAATTCAAAGAAAAATATTTATTATGTTATCATTTCATATAGGCACCTGGAAGAGAGCAAGGTCAGTATTTAATAATATAATAATTTAATGTCTTCCTTTCATATTCCAAAACTAAAATAGTCTGTCATTAAAATTCTAACTGAAGCAGGAGACAGGTATACATCTGCTGGGAACAGGGAGATTTAGAGGGATCTCGATAGTTGTGGAAAATGCAGCAGAAAAAAGGAACTTAACTTGGCCTTAGCTACAGCTATGTGGGGAACCAGGGTATCACATTTATTCTAAGAAAATATCTTAAAGTGTTGGGAAAAATAAGAGTGTTGGAGCCTAAAAAGCCAAGAGAAGAATATCTGAAAGAGATCTACACAGAGGATATCACCCTTCTCTCCATCTTGTTGCTCTCCCATAATCTGAGGGTGAGAATTTTGAAAGAAAAGTTTTTTAAAACAGCTTAAGCTGTTTATCTGTGTGTGTGTGAAGGTCCTTGTGTGCATGTGTGTCTATGTATGTGTGCCTGAAGGCCCATGAAAAACATTACTCCAAAATACTTTGAAGATAGATAAAGGTTACATGACTTTTATCTGTTTACACTTTGTGTTAATGAGTTCATCCATTCCTCTGGCATTTCTTTTTGTGGATTAATGCATCGTTTCCTGATTTTCAGCAAGAAATAGTACTGACTGCATTAATAAATTCAATGTCTATCCTGTTCTATAAAAAGGATTTATGAACTCTCCACATACCTCTAGTTCGGCATTCTACATTATTTATTATTATGTTAAGCCATATTTGGCATCAGCAAACCCTGTAATGTTCCCCATGTAACACTAGGACAAATGTTTCCCACCAAAATCATTAGCTGACTCATTCAAGCCAGACTGACTGCAGCCTTTTTTCTGTTGAACTGCTTCACTCTCATTTATGAATGCAGTTAATTTATTTCACAGTAGTTGCTACATACTGTCAGTTACACTTAAGAGGAAATAATAAGTTCTTATCACTTTTATTAACAGTTACAAGTTTGGGAAAAAAACCTGAAGTATCTTTTCAAGCACAACAGCATCATCCTGAAGCCAGGTAGGAATATAAGATTTTCATGAGTTTGTACTGGATGCTTCAAGGACTAAATATTCTGCCCCAGAAAATTATACTTCACTATGCAATAACAGCAAGATGATATCGCTTTCTGATGCCATGTAGTGGTATATTATGTTTTGCCTTGATGCATGAAAAGAACCATCTTTGGGCATTGCTTTCAAGCTATTGTAGTTGCACAGCCAATTTTTATCTTTAATAGCATGCTGCTGTATTACATTTCTGCTGCTATTTCTGTGATAGGGTGTTAAATATACTGTATAAAGAAACTCTGCTATATCCAGCCTCAGAATTTTCTCTCCTACACATTTTCTATTTTTATTTACAAAGGATACATACCTGGCCTTTCAAAGGCCAATTATTCTTCCATAGAAATTTGCCACAGTTAGTCCTACTTTTATCTTCTAACCCACACAAATCTCTTTTCTAAATGTGTTTTTAAATCTACATTCTCCTAAAACACTCAACAAAAAACCAAAAGTATAGCTGACAGCATAGGAAGAATATGAATGATTCAACATCTTTCCTAGACAAATACAGAATCTCATATCTAACCTCGTTTACAATGATGGCATTCTCCAAGATTAAATTATTGTCTGGAGTAAATGTGACAGCATTTGTCACCCTTAGTATTCTGTTTCTTCCTGTGTGGTACAAGCAGCTTTGTTATGTGAAGTTATTTAGTCCATACTCTTCCCAGTGTAACTGTTCCAGTTAATAGCACAACAAAATATCAGCTGGGCACTCAGCAGAGGTCTAGAAAATCAGAACAGGCAGGGAACAAGAGCTCCTCGGGTCTTCCTGTAGAGGGACTGGAAACATCGGGTGAAATTAGCAGGGAACAAAAGCAAATTGTGCTTCACTGCACATGCAGTTAAAATGTGGAACTCTTAGCAAATACTCTTTTGGAGAGTAAAAAATAATGTACATAACTTCCAAAAGTGGCTGGTGAAATTAAGGGAAGAGACATCTATCAAAAGACAATAAATACAAACTACCACCCAAAACCTGTGAAGGTCTAAAGCTGACATCAGTAGAGGAAGCTTCTGGGGAAGCACAGCAATGCATTGCTTGCTTATTTGACTCTTACACTGCTACTAAAAAAATATTTTTCTGATGATACCTTCCTTCAATGTTTTCTCCTAGCCCTCAATGTACACGGAGCCCTAAAAGCACTTGCAGCTCAGGTAAGAACCAGAGATGGCTTTGAAAACCAAATTAAATGTGGAGAAATAAGATTAAGAAACAGCTTTTGGTTGCTGTCCATGTATATCTGCACTAAGGATTTTCAATGCACTGAGTCAGTGTAAAAGATTGTTAAATAAAGGAAGCAGACAAGTAAAACAATGGCACAGTCAACAGCAGTGCAGAAACAAGCAGTTACTTGCTATACCCTATGCCTGGTTCAAGCAAAGAAATGCCCAACCTACACTGCAACTGTTAAAGCATTGCAGACCCCCCCACCCAGAACAGGAGAGGGATTTGGAGGACAATGGGGAGAGGAAGAGAAGGCAAATTGCTTGGGCATAAAAGGAAAGAGCACGCTGTGAGCACAACCTTCTCTGGTTTTCCAGGCAGAGATGTAATCAGCTTGGCTAAATGGGAGCTAGAGATATTTGGGACATTATAGAGCAGCTACTATGGGGTTAATACTTTTGTGTAAACAAATAAACCACTCTCTGAAGAAAATGCTTTAGATTTATCCCAATTCCTAAAGGCAAGGACATGCAAGTGCCATTATCAGGCAGGTCTATCAAATAATTACGGTTGGAAATACGACTTCCCCTGGACACTGTGGCTTTACCTAAGAGAACATACTAGAAGCCAACATTAACATTGATTGGTGGGGTGCTCTGCCAAGAAACTGCCTGTGGTAGGGCTTCCCCAGGAACCAAGGCCATGTCTCTCTGCTCCTTTTCCCTGGATTTCTTAAGACTGTCAGAAGTCAATCCAGCACACAGGAGTAGTTTCACCAGATTCATAAGCAGAATCTCTCTAACCTTGAAGACAATACTTCTACGAACATTTGTTTGTTTTTTGCTGTCATATCATATTGTATCTCTTATTCACCAACCCCTCTACCTAATTTTAGAAAAATATGGCCTCATTAGTATTTAACCCAAAATTGCTATGTGGTTCATCCCTACCTTTTAATATACCTACACCTGCTTTAAAAAGTATTTTCATAAACCCAAAAGCAACAAAGAAAACCTCAGCATGTACTTGCATACTTTTGAAGAGCAAGCCAAATTTGATTATGAATTTGTGAAAGAACAAGAAAACACTTATTGTTTTGTAAAATTTCTTTTTGCAGAACAGCATACTGCATACAAAGCTAAAGAATGCTATAAACTCCATATATTTATCTTTCACAAACAGATTGGTCAGTAAAGAGGGATATCTGTACCTTACATGGAATACTTAGAAATAACATGACCTTGGTATTTCTGATTTTTTGAATGTCATTCAGCTAAGTTAGTTCATGCTATATCTCCATTCCTCAAAAAGAGTTTATGCCTTGGGAGACCCAGGGACTTTGGGGACTGAGGAGCTATAGGAATGATCCATGCTGGTGACTTACTACTGTCCCTGACTACATAGCTTACTTTTACTCTCCTGTAACTGCCTCTGCAAATGCCATTTTCTATCAAAAAACCAAACCTCTAAACTGTGCCAAGAACCTATGAACTGCATAATGAGAACTTATGGTAAAAGCAAATACCATCAGGAAGAACATATGGACTGTATTATTTGTTCAGATCAAGTAGAATTCAACTTAACTTTGGTCACTGCCAGGCTAAACAAGGCCACCTCCCCCAGCTCTGTTTCATAGGTCCCAGCTCCCAGATTCTGGTGGGGTCCCTCCACTGAGCTGCTTCCTTCTTGTGCTGGGGGTGCAATCGCACATTCTCCTCTGGATACTTACTAAAAGTCATTCCTTACATAATTCACAAAGCTCATTTAGATCTGTTTGATGCTGCCACTTCAAACACTAGTACCATCACTACCAGGGCTCTTTGGGAGTTCTCTGGAACAGCACAGTATCTTTTTTCCTCTGTCAATGCCTTGCCTCCTGAAGCAACAGGGAGAGTACAAGTAGCCTTTCCCTCTGGTACCCTACAGTTGTCTTTTAAGTCCATATTTGTATTGAAAAATATTTCAAGACTTAATTTTATTAAACTTATGCTAATATCCTTTTTTTTACTCCTATATAAGAACATGAGTGTTGGGTTTATGCTTGGACTCGATGATCTTTAAGGTCTTTTCCAACCTAAATGATTTTATATTTCTCTCTCTGGACGTTTTAGCTTTTATTATTAAAACCAAATTACTTTCTGTGCAAAAACCTAAAACATTCTTCTTTAATTTCTTGACAAGCTGTTATTAGCTCCATTCCGGCCAAATTCTGTACATGAGCATTACAAGAGTATTTTACACTTCTTGTCCCACAGCCTAAGATGCAGCAGGAAAAAAAAAATTTCAAACCATACACAGCACAGGTCACAAAGCAAACATGTTTCTGGGGATAGCCACTAAAATACAATGCAAACAGAAATGCCAAAATCATGATGCAATCAGTTGAACAGTAACAATATTTCACATTTTGACAATTCAAAGTGATTACAGAAACAAAAGTAGATGTCTGGTCCCACTGTTCACTTTGAACAGTCATTTAATTGCTGAACAGACTGATTGCCTGATAAAGATCATGGCTGTTTGACTATTTAAAACAACATCCACTGATAGCAAAACAAACATCATCATCATCATGGCTAGGTTTCGCGAACGAAGATTTGAGAAGGGCTCTACCCACGCTTGCTACAAGCGCGCTGATGGTTAAAAAGGCCAATGCGAGATAGACAAGTCCGGTTGCAGAAGGCA
>JAYRBT010000139.1:60368874-60390860 GCA_036023395.1 Myiotriccus ornatus
TCCAGGCCTCCCGACTGGAGGCCAGGGTAGACCAATGGCTATGATCAATATGGCCAAGGCTGAGGGATTGTTTCAGGGAGTCCTTGTATCTTCTCTTCGGGGTTCCTCTCTTGCGGCAGCCAGTGGCAAGTTCCCCATAGAGCACAATCTTAGGGAGGCCGTAGTCCTGCATCCGGGAGACGTGCCCTGCCCAGCGCAGCTGTGATCTCAGCAGCATGGCCTCGATGCTCGTGACAAGCAAAACAAATATAATGCTAATATAAATCATAACTTGGTATATGTACAAATAGAACATTGAAACACTGTGAAAACTATTACTGGTCTGTAAAAGAAAGTCTTCCAAGTAAAATTTCTTTAATATTCTGTCATATGTTACATAATAAACTGATAAAGCCTGAACAGATAAAGCACAATGAAGTACTGCTCTGACAAACAATACTGTCTCAGGTGACAGTAACTAGAACAAAAAGATGGAAGCCACTGATAACCACATTTTTCTAATTTACTCTTACAGTAGACACTAGGTCATTTCTCCCACCAGCACCGCACGAAACAAACAAAAATGTTTTCTGTTGTATAGCAGGATATGATGCTTTTCATGTTCAATTAACAATTTTTCCCGTCACATACCTGCAAACTATATTTGATCTTTACATTGAAAGGAAGCCCTTGCTTTTCTCAGGCTGTTTCTGCTGCATCCTGATTAGAGTTAATTCGAGCCTCCCATATTACCCCACGCTTGGTGATCCTGCCCCATCCCCTGTGCTTGCACAGCTCCCCAGAGGCTTGGGGAACTGGGTCTGCCTGTTAACAGCAGCCCTAAATCTATAGACAGCAAATCCCATTTGCTCTGGGGGGAGGCTTTTGAGCTATGCAAGCCCCCTCCATCAGTGGCCCAGCACAGAGCAGGTGCACACAGCCAAAGACCACCACCTTCATCTTAATCCAAGAGTAACCTCACCCCTTAGTCTTGAATTTGTTAACTGAAACAAGTCACAGAGCAGACTGAAATTCGCCAACACGGCAGAACCTCTGAATCCGTTAAGGTTTCAGCAGCTCAGTAGAAACAACACTGGTTGGCAATGGATAATGAGAGGCTTTAATATGATCCAATTAACAGCAACGGGGATCCAACACAAATAAAGGGCACTGAAAAGGTGAAAACAGAACAGAATGAACCATTACCCTTGTCCCACATTTAGTATTTTATTTAGCATTTGCTATTTTATTAACAGTTTATTATTTTAGTATTGTGTAAAATAGCCTGGCAGATTGAAACTGTGTTAAATCTCTGGGGACATCAGTCTGAAATCACTGATGTTGCATTAGTACAAGACCAACTGACAGCTCTGAATTTTAAAGGTTAATATCTCAATACTCTATTTCTAAACTAAAAGTGCTATTCTCAGACTTAGTAAAACATAGTGTAAAATGAATTTATGATTTTAATTTAAAGAATACAACTCTTTTCCTTCTGAATTTACTTTTACAGGTTCCACGTTAAATGTAGAGAACTTGACAGTGAAGAGGTCACCGTCTCCTACACCATACACAGCACGCAAAAATAAATCAAAGCATTCACTTGTAGAACAGGAAATGCAGTTTCTTACCCAACCCACTGAAAAGGTAAACCCAAGGTTTTAGGAAACAGGATCAACACTATAGGGCACTGCCTCCCACCCCCTCTGAAAGCTGTGGGTATTCAGCACCCTTCAAAACAATCCAATATGAGATCTTGAAGCCATAGATAAGAATTTGAATGTCTGATTTGATTAACATTTCCTAACAGGACTATATATCTATATCTATATACATATATAGATATATATAGATATAAGCATATATTTTTATATACTATGCTGAAGGTGCTTTAAATGCAGATTAGATACAATCTGTTTTCACTGGCTTTGCTTCTACCAGCTGTTGTTAATTTCTATACAATGATTATGATGTCTTAAAATTAAGGATTTAAACAAATGTGAATGGTACATTGGAGAATATGATCGCCATGAAGCAGAGAAGGCACTGCTACAGGAAAACACTGTAAGTACCATTTATCTCAAAACCTGGGGTATGAACTCTTGGGGGAAAATTTCTGTAAACTGTCCATAATAGCTTACAAGTTTTTTTGTGAACTAACCATACAATCTGTAATTTAAATCTGTATCATACAGGATGAGACATTCTTGGTTAGAGATTGTTCAAAGAAATCAAAGGCTGAACCATATGTTTTGGTTGTTTATTATGGAAGAAGAGTATACAACATTAAAGTACGTTTTCTGGAAGAAAGCCAACAATACGCACTGGGAACAGGGCTCAGAGGAGATGGTGTAAGTAAAATCCCATCTGCTGTTACAGTCTATAGCTTTTATTTTGCACTTCACAAGTTCTTAATACTAAATATTAGTTACAAACTCTCCCACATAATGAACTTGCTGTTTCATTAGTTTCTTTTACAATACTCTCATTTCAAATACGTCTCAAATTTTCAAGGAGCTTACTTAATAATTTAAAACCAAATTTTACACACCATGCTCAAATTCAGGTTTACATCAATGTTAAACTTTCCTAAGTATTTACTTCTATCTACTGTAAATAAATGCCTGCAAGGTAAAAGGGACAGAAAAGTTCTACCTTTTCAGGTATATATATTATTTTAGCATATCTTTAAACTTGTGATACCATAAGCAGAGATTTTCAAATATATACAACTTCACACATCTGACAGCATGACCTGGTGCTGTTTTTGCCGTTTAATGTCTCTTGTTGTCTGTGCCTCATACAGCAAAAGGAGAATTTTTATTTATTTTTTTTAAAGAGGCAATAGGACAACAGTTGTCACGGATATTCAGAAGCAATTAAATCATGTGGATTCCCAGCAATCAGTCTTTCAGATATGGTAAATTTCAATTAGAAAATCCCTTTAGATTAGCAACGCTTTTTTACATAATTCAATTCAATTCTAGTCATGATAAGAATCTAATTCTTATTCTACCCATATTGTTAAATAACACTGTATTTGCAATTCCTTAACAAAAAATAAAACATTAAAACTGAAAGTCATCTCTATAAAGATATCATAGGTAAAAAAAAAAAAAAATCCTAAAACTTCAAGAATGGTCAGCTGCAGAGCAAAAAAGCAAAGCAGCAACCTCCTGTGGGTTATCAGCTGTGTAAATGACTGACAAATCCAAACTGGGTGAAGCAGCAAAGCCTCTGTAGCTGACTCTTCGATTATGTCCTTTCCATGCATGTCAATACTTTTCAAAACTTACCTTCTGTATAAATAGACTTAAAAAAACTGAAGTCACAAACAACCAAAGCCAACTTCAAGCATGTGACAGGTTCAAAATTTATATTAGAATTCTTATTAGAAAACATGGGATAGGATTTATGAGCTTTCACAAGAGGAACAAAGTTTCCTGGCAGGTTGTTCTTCATGAACATTGGTTTAATGAGAGGTGAGAGAAAATCCTTCATTATTCAAGAACATATAAACACTTTGGGAAGCTGAACTGTAGCACAAATGGAGACTTGTACTGCAGGTACAATCATCCTGGTGCTGCTGTAGTGACCATCAGTCTTCTGTAAAGGACTGGCTGCACTTCTGAACTGAACCTCACAGAAGATTTTTTGGAGTTTAAGTATAATTTAGGAGAAAACAAGTTTAGTTTTCCATGGTTCTTACATTGTTTAGTCTTCCTGGCTCAGATCAGAAACGACAACTGAAATATGGCACACTGCAGCATAAAGTATATGGTAGACTAAAGACATAAAGCTAAATTTTCATCATGTTAACAGCTGTAACAATTAAGGCAACTAGAAAATTACTTGAACAGTACATGAACAATTTTTACTGAACTGAAAGGAAAGAGAACACAATCCCTCCTATCTCAGGAAATACCAAAAATATATTTCTTTGTTGTTTGTTCCAACTTCTGCACAGACAGAACATATCTTAACAGTGGGTCTGGACTGAAAACAGTCAAATTGGAAAGTAAAATTTCCAGAATAAGGATTCCAAGCATCTAGCTAACAACCAAGACTTGGCTCTACTAGGCCAAATCCCTAATTGTGGCATCTTACCTTAAGCCTTCTTTTTAAAGTATTGTTTCTCTTTAACTCAGAAATCCTCCTGTACTTCAAGTACAACAGAAAAATTTCAGAATTGCTTTGCTAGTCAGTTAACTGTATTGTACCAAAGAATCACAGACATAGCAATCTCTGACTCCTATGTATTATTCTCAGCAGCAACACACAAAAATAGAACTGGGTACACAGCACATGTGCAGTAATGAACAATCAGTGGCACCAACATTGCTCAGAAGAGCTTCTTCCATCTCAGGCAGTCTCAAGGGATTCCCTAAAAATGCTCTTTCTTGAAAACTGTCATCTCGACTTCTGCAGCTCATCTAAGGTTCTTTTCTCCAGAGAGTGAAAACACTTTGGAAGGCCGTGAATTACAGCAAATTGCTGCCTGTAATTTACCAGTGCCTGTTAAAATACTTTCCAGAGCACTCTGAATTGTCCCTCAGCAGGGATACCCTTTGTTACACCACATTTTGCACAGCACAGTGCAGTCAGACCAGCTGTTCTATCTAGATTAGCTGAATATTCCCTCTTCACCTGCCAAAGAGAAAGAAATCTGAACACCAAAAACAGGTACTACATTTCACCCCAGTTGGTGATTTTGTTCAGAGGTTCAGTCTTAACAGATTTTTTGCAGTGTGTTTTCACTTTTGAATTATTCTAATTTCATCCATTAAAGAGATGCTTTTCCTTACATGTAAATATAATTATTCAAAGTTTTCCTCATTCTATTGCAACTTTTGATTTTTCATACACAGTTTACAAGTTGTTAAAGCAGTGTATCATCAAATAAGATTTGCAATAACAATTATTTTTTAAACTTATTTAATTCAACTCTCATTAGTGCTTCTGTCATTAGCTCTCATGTAGCCCTACAAGGCCTTGAAGAAGGGGGGGAAGAGGGGTTGGTGATCAGATTTTTATGTTTGAAGTAACTGAAGTTCCATGCAGCTAAATCAGTATCAAACTCTAATATAATGAATACAAGTAGAGGAGGAAGAAAAAAAAAAAACAATCCACCACTAACTCTCTTGGTGGAGGTACATCTTTTGTTAGCAATTTAGCCACAGATGTTCACACCTAAATACATCTTTAATATATTATACTGAGCTTACTAAGGCCAAATCATATAAAGCTATAAGGACCAGAACCCCAAATGAGGCATACATGGAATTTAGGCATTTACATTCAAAACAGCTGTCCTGAGCACCCTTTACTTGGCTATTGCCTTTCTCTACGCCAGACAGTTTCACTAGTAAAGATCCAGAGATCCTGTTAACACCGCCTCTTTTCATGTGCATAACTCTTTTGAAGATGAAAAAATACAAACCTTGCTCACATTTAAAGATGATAATGACACAAAATTTAAATATTTTTCTTATCTCCTTTGCAAAACTAGATCTGCCACACACAAAATACAGGTTACATGTCTGCAGCACCAGGCTAAACTCCCAAGTCAGTAACTAAAAATCAAAGGCAGAAGTAGGCTTCTCTTGAACTCTGTGCCTATTTTACAAAGAAGCTTAGAGCGTGGTCTGGTGTAGATCTCTGGATCTCCTTGTTCTGGCCACAGATATTTTCTCCATTCTCACCACTCCATTTGCAGCTAACTTTCATCTTCAAACTATCAGTCATACCACTTACATCATTTTACTCCAGTTTATTTCCATGTGAGTCAAATGGATTACTTCCACCCACCTTCACCAGCCATCAAACTGGCCTGACTCGTCCAAGTAGATTAGGGAGCACTTCCACGATGCCTTCCACTGACAGTGTTACGTCAGAAGTTACTGCCAGGAAAAAAAGCACAGCAAACAGCCAATACTTCCAAATGAGAAAGATGTTTACCTTGTAAATATCTTGTCCACAGCTTAAATGACACCTCAAGGATGAATAGTCTTATTCAGGATGTGTGACAGAGCCCAGAGTCTTGCCATCACCCCAACACAATTCAAAACTATGTCTTTCATGAACAATCCTTGATAGCCTATTCCCATCTCTCCGGAACAGTCTGGAGACTAGCAGACAGGACATTCCTACAACAGCAGAGATTGCTTGAGTCTCTTCACACAATGAAGGGAAACAAATCAAGTACTTAATTTTCTTTGTCTTTATGTCCTTAGGTATCTTTAAGCCTAACAAAGTGTGGGGGGAGTTCCATTAAAAGATCTGAGGACATATTCTGGACCTCATCACTATAATGTCTAAGTCAACTTCATGTTCTAGCAGATACAGACTCTGAGTTTAATATTATTAAAATCCATTAACTCAAATAAGAGTATAGCATGAAATAAAATAGAAAAAAATACCTAAGTAACATCTGAAATATTTTTCCCTCATTACCAAAGAACTACAGCACAAAGGTGCAACTATGAATAATGTGACATTAGCCTAGTAAATTTTCCAAAGCAGGTGAGCAATTACAGTAAGATTTTTTAACTTCCCAACCAACAGAAAAAACATTAGAAAGCAGGAAACGAATTGGTACTCACAAAATGTTTAGAATAAAAAAAATAAGGATTGCTTTGTTACGGCATGAAATTCAAACCACAGTTTTGCCTGGATTTTAAATAGGAACAGTGACTTTGAACACAAGCAAAGACAAGACAGCAAAGTAGAACAAATGCATACAAGTAAAATTATCAAAACAAAACTAAAAAATTAGCACACTGGCTTTCATCTTAATACAGGAACTTCTTCACAAGATCACATATTTAATCAGATTCTGTTGTTATAATCTAGATGTGAAACAGGTGGGGGTGAGAGAAACTATCACAAAATACCACCAGGTGTACAAAGAAGATTCACACTCACAGTAAATGTTACATAAACATGTGATGAGTATTAATGTCAAAGTAAGCTTGCATTGCCGTGTGCAGTTCTAGTGATTTAATACCAGTGAGCCCAAAGAATAGCCCAAGAGGAAAAACAGTGATATGGTGAGAGCTTTGTGGTGTGATGAGACCTTAGAAGTTACACACAGGGAAACTGAAGGACTGCTAACCTTTGCAATGGGAGGATTAAGACGCTCCCACTAGGACGGCAGATAGACATATCCATGAGGATAGACACCTTGGATAGCTTTTGGTTGCTGTTTGATCAGGTCAGAAATCTCGAACGACACCTTTTATCACTTCAGGAACGTGCCTAGAGGATGGCTTTGTTCTGAGCAAAGGAGAACAAGACTACTACCCTGCTGGGATGCTCCCTCTTCCATACTTTAAACAGATTTTATAGCAACCTTCTCAAGAAACTGAATGGGGAAAAAAAAGGTTACATTTAATATGGTACAATGAAACTTATAGTGTAAAGTATCGTGTACTGCTAATTAAGTGCAAATTTTGCCAGAAAAAGTCAGTGATGATTTATAGTTATTTTGTCATTCCAACATCTATCATCACATCTGGCATCACAAACTTTTATAGGTGATACTGCATTATCAGGGCCTAGATATGCTCCCCTTTTGGCCTAAGCAGCCAGCTGCTCTCCTACACAAGACAGAGACACACAAGGAAATAAGAGGATCAACATATGGTACTTTTCCTTTTATAATCACTTCCATCTAATCATAACTCTATGCAAAATACTACCTATTTTTAATATTGTCAATTGCAAGTCTTTTAATGTTATAGATTAAACCATTTAGCAATTTCATTTTCAGTCACTGATTACTACTTTTTTTCCCCCCCCCAGAAATTTAATTCTGTGGAAGAAATCATTGAATTCTACAAATATGTTCCCATAACACTCATTGACGGAAAGGATCAGTCAGGAACTCACAGAGAACAATGCTACCTCACACATCCATTCAAGTCACGCAGACGTTTTCTGCCTTAACTTCGCTGATTCATTTGTACAAATGTGAATAGAACAGTTATTTAAATGTCTCAAAAATCAGATTAGCCTTTTGAGAGAGGAGCTCCTCATAATGTTATGTAGCATTCCACAGATCTACTCCATTTTTTGATTGTTGCAATCTAACTTTGAGGATACAGGTAAGGTATATGTCAATGTATTAATTCACAGAGAAGTGTTGAGACCGACTCCTGGTATCCTGACAACGACGGACCGATTTGCTTATCTTGTGCTCTACCTTCTACCATAAGATGGAAACCAAACTCATCCTCACTCATCTAAATGTTATAGCAACTCCACTAAGTAGCAAAAGCTAATAAAGCATATCACAGTCATATAAAAAAATCTTCTTGCTTTTAAAAATACACATGAAATGCTATGTGCCAGGGCTCTCACTGTAACAATTTCATGTGGTGTGCGTACTTTTGCTCAACAACAAGCTGTGCTCAGCCAGCACCGAAGTCAATGAGTGTCACATGCTGCTCACAGGTATTGGAGTAGGTTATAAAGCTAGTTAAGTAATAGAATTTACATAATGACAGCTAACACTTACTCTTTAGCTTGCATAGCTGATACTTGTATTCCATACGTGAGGCTTAAAACACATAGAACAATTACGTAGTCACTTTGGATTCATACTATAAAAATCATCAGTAGGAACAGTAGATGTGCTTCAAACTCAACAAGAAAACATACTCCAGTTTGTATCAAAGAACAGGAGAATGTGATTTTTTTCCAGCAAAAAAATACTGTGATACTTATCCATACAGTCTGAGTTTTAGACGGCCTAACTAAATTCCGTATGTGTATGAAAGGCAAACCAGGTTTTTTTCTGCATAGCATCCATAGTCTTCCTTTCTAAGCACACTCAGAAAGTTTGGCTAGGTAATTGGAATATACAAAAAAGTAAACTCAGTTACTTTACCCTTAAGAACAGGAAAAAGAATAAAAACACTCAAGCCCAAAACCACAACATTCCAACCCAATTTATGACGTAGTAGGTGGCACAAACCAGGTCTAAAAAAATTTAGCAGTTTGTTGTTGTTTTCTTGATACATTTTTATTTCTTGATGCTGCATCAAAATGCAAGAGAACATTCACTCTAATTATTTTTCTCAAACCGATGAATCTGTTAAACTCAGAGGAAATTACTCTGACATAACATTTTCTAATAAGAATAAAATTAACAAAACAGAAGCTGCTAAAGTAGAGTTTAGCAGAGCTCATAAAAAGAAGCATGACGTAACCTGCTTTAAGAGTTTCATAGCCACAATATAATTTAACTTACAAAAGACATCCATGTTAAAAAAAAAAAAATCTAAATTAAAAGCCATAAGCCCCCCATATCTCAAAAATTTAGATAGCAGGTTATGGCAGTGACATACCAAGTTTTGCAGATTTTTACTAAAGTAAACAGTAAACTTGCTTACAGATGAAGACAAGCATTACTAGTATGCTTAATCCACATAGAGTTTATAAAGCTGAGGAGTAACACCTCCCCCACCCCTCCCCAGTACAACTTTCAAGAGCAATGTTTTAATTTTGCCAGTGACAACTCTTACGAAGCAAATTCAAAACTATTTATTTAGTAGCTTCTACAGAAACAAAATTAATTCAAACAGTAACCTGGACTGAATGAGTTAAAACAAAGGAGGAATTCTAACCATGTTGGGGGTTTTTTATGTTAACCATTTCAGTATTTATTGTATATGATATGCCAGAATTTTAAAATGGAAACTGTTCTCACCATTGAAAATGCAAAGAGCACTGTTAGGTTTGGCATCAAAGTATATGAAGTGAAAAAAAAAACCCTCTAGTGTACCCATCTAAAAAAATATAATTCCATTTGAATACAAAATGAGAACTGTCATTTCCTTATTATTGACAGAACAGGCAAAACAAAGTTTGTTCTGTGGAATAGGTTAGTCTGATACAAATGATACAAAAATTTTCAATGTGTACATGACAAAAACGATTGGACTTAAAGCACCAACTATCTGAAGGATTTTAACACTGTATTGCAATGCAGACATGATAAATACTTTATCAAAACAATGCATAATCTGCCAGAGTATATAAAAAATATTCCCAGCTTAAACTGTTTACAAAAATGCACCAACAGTGAAAAGAGTCAAGGACTACCAGTTTTTCAAGAGAAGTCTCAGTTCAAACATAGAACACACATCCAGCATTAGAGTCAGTATTGATTTTCTTATCCCTAAAACTGTAAGTTATTTTAATTGTAAGTATGTGCTTCAATATACTTCATTCTATATGATTCTAAAATGAATTAAAATTGACAAGATGAAGACAAACATCTATAGTACACATACAGGAACAGCAGACTTCAGTCATCCATTCCTCTTCTTCACTAAAACTTGTAATTTGGCCCTGATTTAGAAAATTGTTTAAGCAACTGAGCAATGTTCACACTGCACTGAAGTCAGTAGGTATATGTTAGACATAATCTGTAACTAGGCACATGCTTGTATGAATTTGAGGCTTACAAAAAATATATTGTAACAACATCTAAATTCTTAAGAACGATGAAAGATTGCACTGAAAATCTGATTCAACACTGTCAATGTAAAAGCTGTGCAACATAGCTTTTCATTTTGAAAAGTCTTCATCTTCAGCGAGTTCCTCTGTAAATAAGGTCACTAACTAAAGTTCTACCCAAATGCTGAGTTCTGTAAATATTCTATCACACATGGTGGTAGAGGGTTTATATTTGACTATTACTATTTCAGAACAGCCTAGAGGCCATATAGGCTTCTTGTTCCTTTCAACTCAAGCCTGACTGTATTTTTGGCTTGATGGTACAGAACCCTGACTGCTCTGTTGTTTCGCATCTACACAATACAGGCTAAGTAAAGACTAAGTACTAAACAAAATTAAACTTTTTAGTGATACCTGACCTAGTGGGGAGTAACTGATTCCACAGATTTTTCATTTACACCCTTGTATCTCCTCTGGAGTCAGCAGAAGTGTTTTTATTTCACTGAAACAGAGCACTTGCATTTAACTTTTACTTTTTATGGATAGTGCTCAGTTTTCCACTAAAATCTATGATATACACTTGCTGTCCACCAAGGACCAAAGGTGCTTTTCAGTACACGGGCTGGATCTCTGAAACACAATGCTGTAATAAAGCAAACTAAATCCTGTTAAATTTACAAAGATCTCACCATCTAAGACTTTAATCCACAGAGACCTAGCACAAACCAGTTACAGCACAGTATCCTAGGGTAAGTAGAAAGATGTTTGCATAGCAAATCTTTTTCAAATTTCTCCCATAGAACAGATGAAATTGACCTCCAATACAAATTTCAAGCATGAGAGTGCAAAGTAGTGCTTAATCCTTGCTATCGGCTTCTCTCTCTCTCTCTCTCTAACTCTGCTCTCTTCTTCCACTTTGCTAACAGCAGAACTCTTTTGGCAAAATAAAGCAGTTATTTCAATCTTCCATCCCAAGCACGCTAGTGGCGCTCATTAAAAACAAGAGGGGAAACCTCTGCTAGTCTTTCACTTAATGGTTTTTGCTTGAAGAGAAAGAACATCCCAACCCTTGGTTGCCTCTATTAAGTGCCTCTGTCCGTGACTTATCCATTCTTCTTGGTCCATATACACTCTTCCACAAAACCAACACTTAAACAGACACTGAAGTGTTTCAGCTGGTGAGGTTTCCACCACCTGGTAGTTGTTTTTATGGGTCTTTTTTAGCTTCATTTTTAGCATACTCTGCTTTTTTGTTTGGTTTCCTGTCTCAGCATTCTGAAGAGTAAGACGCTTTCGATAACGTTTGACACCAAGACAACTACTTGTCCTTTCTGACAGAACTACTTTCAGGACTTGACCTTTATACTTGTTGATAGTCTTCATGACATTAATTATTTCTGGTGAATCAACATCAGGATGGTTTAGTACCACAACTGGTTGGTTACGACGAGGGCATTTTATCAACTGATTCATTTTCAAAGGGACAAGCCGAAGACGTCTTGCTGTCAACAGGTACGACATGTCAGAACCTGGCATGGTTTCCAACTGAGTTCTTGCTTTCCTTTTAGGAAGTTCTCTGAAGCTTGCCTGTTTTGCCTTATTTTTGGGACCTAAATGACTTTTTGAATAGGGCTTGCTTTGCTTGCTCACATCACTGCTTTTCTGAAATGGTATACCAGTTTGTTTGCTATTATTTTTAACACTTGCCTCTCTCTTTGGTCTTTGCCTGAGTGATATACTTCGGGACTCAGCATTTGGTTCATTCTGATTAGGCAAACATGGCAAATTATCACTAAGTGTCTCAGAAACACTAACTGGGACTGGGCGAGGCAGAAACATTTCATTGCAATACACAGAAGGAGCTGATGTTTCACGGCTGCTTTCTATTCCATCCGAGTTCTTACTGCTAGTAGCATTCAGCACTCTCAGCATTGTCCCTTTGGGGATAAAGACTGGAGTAGCAACATGGGAATTTTTAGTCACCCTGTTTTTAGATGTTCTTGCAAATGTAAATAGCTGATCTTCACTGTGTTCTTTGCTATTAATCACACTGTTTCCACTATGCTCTTGAGGCATAGTTACAGACTGTTCCACTTCCGTGGCACATATAACTCTCTCACAACTTGCTGAACTTTCTTGAGACAAAAGCACCTTCTTACGAGAAGCTTGACATCTCAAAGGCAGGGATTTCATGTTAGATTCAGCAGCAGACATGAGCTGAGCAATCTTTCTACACAGCAATGTTGCTGACTTCCTATTGCGTGTTTTGTCAACCCATCTGGCATCCTCTGAAATGTTTTCAGCCCCAGAGCTAAGAGAAAATACAGATGAAATAACAGGTCCTTCAGAAGGACTGCCTTTATTTTCCATCTTCTGTAGTTCTAGTGATTCCAGAAGATGACTGTTCTTTTGACTTACGGTTTCAGCTCTCTTTACTTTGCTAAAGCCTAAAGTTGTATCCTCAAAAGGTGGAGTTTTAGTGATGCGAAATTTTTTTGCTGCCTCAGAAGACGTAACACATTTTTTATCAAAACCCATACCAGATAAATGTGCTTCTGTAGAGCTGACTGGCAGACTCTTACATTCTGTGTCATCCCTTTTCACAGGCAATGTATCCTTTTCTTTTAGGACTGCAGAATAATTTTTGCTCTCCTGAGCAGCCTCTAATGAAATGTTCTTGGAACCTTTCTCTTCAGAAATAGAAGCGTATTTTTGAAGGTGTATATCCTCAGCTTCTTCAATGCGATACAAATCACAATGGAAATTATTTTTTCCATCTACTTCACCCCTTGAGGATTTAAGATCACTTTTTTTTTCAGTACTGTTCATTATCAGAGATGGAGAACAAAGTTCTATAACACCTGAATGGACATCAATACCTTTCACCAAATGAAAACATAATTTTGATGCATCTTCTCTCTGTATAGATACAGAGCTACAGGTTGAGAGTTGAGAATCAGAACAAAGACATTCAGAATTCTTGTCATACGTACTATCCAAATTAAGCTGGTTACTAACACTGGATGATTTGTCTACATTCACTTCCGTGGTTAGTAAGTCATTTTGAGACACAGATGATGGGTTTTTTCCTTCTGTAGATCGTTCTATACCTTGACTCTCAAGTTCCTCTTCAGCACAGTTCACAGGTTTGTAAGTTGCTTCTTTCATAGGAATTAGTTTTAGAACCAGCTGTTGTGCTCCATTCACTATTTTAATCTCTACTATCTGAGCTAAACAGTTAGAAGGAACTACAAGTTCAGATGGCGCAATTACTGTTAAAGGCATCCCAGGCTGTAAAGGCTCTGTTTTTGGAGAATAAACCTCAACCTCCACACTTTGATTCTCACATACACTCATTTCAGATGGCTCCAACACAGTTTTACCCTGGACTGATGCTGCATTTACACTACATTCTACGTTATGAGATGAACAGACTGTTTTAGTTGCTTTACCTGGAATTTCACAAACCATATTTGAAGACAAATTCAAAAATTCACTCTGAAAAGGAATTTTATTGTAATTCTGCTTTTTACATAAAGTGCTTTGACTCGGCTTCTTTTGCTTGTGTTTTATGAGAGTATTTGACAGCCGTTTTGTGGGTGTTTCATGTACTCTTCTCGTATGTTTTACTATATAGTCATGTCTAACAGCACCATATTCACAGTACTCACACTGGTATGGGAAAGTTCCAGTGTGTTTCACCAAATGTCTCTGGAATTCTCCTTTGGTGTAGGATACATAACTACAGTGGGAACAAAGAAACTTAATTTCTTCATGTTGCCCTACATGTTTTTTATACTGTAAAGGATCCTTTGTTGAAAATCTACATTTATCACAGTAGTATTTGCCTGGCAAAAAATTCTTTACTTTAAATGTTTTCTGGGGTTTACTTGGGGTTTTCCTTTCATGTTCTTTAAAGTCTGCAGCACTGGCAACCTTGGGAACAAAATGGAAAGCTGGTGGTGTAATGTGACTGCACTTCTTGCAGATGAAAGTTTTGTCTTCAGTCCACCCAATCTTCTTGCACTTCTCTATATCTTGCACTGAAATTTTCTGAACACTTCTGCATTTTATACAGCTTATCAGTGACAATTTATTGTTCTCAGCCTCAGTTCCTTGGTAACAGCAGTTTTGGTCATCCTCTCTGTTTGATGGATTTGTTTTATCCTCAGAAGATTGCTTTCGGGGTGTAGTTAGGGAATTATTCCTGTCATTAACTTGGCCAGGGTACAATCTTGGTAAAATTTCCCTCATTTTTTTCAACTGCATTTCAGAAGATGTGACTCTGCACCAGTTTCATCAAACACAGCAGCAACAGATAAAATTTTTTCGTGGTACTAGTCTTGTATATGTTGCTTATCAATCAATCATTCAGGCTGCCAATCTGTAGAATATATGTTTTGGAAGGAACGATGTTCAAGCAACTGCATCTGTATTATATTCCACGTTCTTAATTTTAGTCATCAACTTGCAGCACTAAAGAATAAAAAGCAGAAGATTAAGTCAGTTAGGATTCAGTGATCACTGAAATACAATGAACTAATAAGTGAACTATTAGCAGACTACAGCTAAATTAGAGAGTGCAAGTCCGCTGTTAGTATACCACTGATTGTATTCTGCACATCCACCACCAACTCTAAGCAAAACATGCCAAATCAAATAATCCTTTAACATTTGCTCTTATTCAAAAATTTCAAAAATCCTTATCTGCTATGTATCAAAACCTAAAGAGTTCGATACTTCCCCCATGTCAAGAAAAATTTTACATTTAAGAAACGTATTTAGAAGCCTAACAAGAAAGATACTTGGCAACAGAACTGAGCAGCAGAGAATGACTTCAGTTCATATACAGCCTTCAATTCAGGACAAGATATTATGAAACAGTGCAAGTGCCACTCATTTCTGAATCCCAGCAGGGAAACAGAACATGGTTACAATGGTTACTAGAAACACAGAACTATTAGTTTGTTTTTAAATATAAGGATTTTTAAGTTAGCACAGAAATTCCTGACATACAGAGGGAAGTTCTTTTCTAATGTTTCAGATCCAAACAGTCTTGAATGCTAATTCATAAGAAGATTCATGTTTCACATGTTCTCAAAGTAATGAAGTCAAAACAATCTGTGGCTGCAAAATTAATTACTTTCTCTTCTATTAATATCACAGCGTAATCACTTCTATATATGTGGACAAGCATATAAATAATTCACTGCACCCTGATAATGCAGAATGTCGTCAATCAAGCAAAATAAACAATGCAACATAAGGCAGAGGGAGAACAGCAGCATCACTGTAAACCACCACATTAACATGTGCAGTATATTCGGCCCCACAAGTTCCAGCACTCTGTCTCTTCACTACATTTAACAGGAACAAGATCTCAGCCTTTAAGTTTCTGGCAAGACTGACCACTGTTACTGGAAAATAAACAACTAAATTAGGCTTTTGAGACATACATAAAATGAAGTCCAAAGCTAACACCAACAAATAAAATCTACCCAACATCTTTCTTATTCTAACAATTAATTACAGACATGGCATTGCACAGACCTGCATTCACAAAAAATCTATTTCCTGAGGTTAATTCTAGATGCCTTTTCAATACATCCAATGGACATCTTCTGCTTCTGAAATCTAGTTCCTCACCAAGTCTATCTACAGAGATCAAGACCTGATTTAGACCCCAAAAGCACAGTGCTGAGATCACATAAGTAGCTTCCCATGACAATAATCACACATTAATGAAGAAATTATCATATTGGACTGAAAAGACATTGAGGTAGTGAAGCATTTCCACAGAAGGGCAACAAAGCTAGTGGAGGGTCTGGAGCACAGGTCTTATGATGAGTGGCTAAGGGAACTGGGAGTGTTCAGCCTAGAGAAAAGGAGGCTCAGGAGAAAAGGCTGGCTTGGCAGTGCTGGGTTAATGGTTGGACTCTTGGAGGTCTGTTCCAGCCTAAATGATTCTGTGATCTCCCCAATGGCTTGACAGAAGCCAGCATCTCAGCCAAACATCTTTACCCACATCTTACGTGCCCTCAGCCCAGAGAGCAACCATATGCTGGGTTGCATCAAAAGCAGCGTGGCCAGCAGGTTGAGGGATGTGATTATGCCCCTCTACTCTGCTCTTGTGAGATCCCACCTGGAGTACTTTCTAGATGTGGGACCCCCAACACAGGAGAGAGGTGGGCCTTTTAGTGGCTCTCCTCTGGAATCGTTTCAAGTTGATCACAGGGCAGGAACAACTCTCCTATGAAGGCAGGCTGAGAGAGATGGAGAAGAGAAGGCTTTGGGGAGTCCTTATAGACCCTTCCAGTACCTAAAGCAGGCTTTCAAGAAGGCTAGAGAGGAACTTTTCACAAGGGCATGTAGTGATAGGACAAGGGGGAATGGCCTCAAGCTGAAGGAGGGTAGATTTAGATCAGATATCAAGAAGAAAATCTTTACTGTGACAGTGGTGAGGCACTGGTACATGTTGCCCACAGAAGCTGTGGATGCCCCATCCCTCGAGGTGTTCAAGGCCACACTGGATGGAGCCCTGAGCAACCTGGTCTAGTGGAAGATGCCCCTACCCATGGCAGGGGGGTTGGAACTACATGATCTTTAATGTCCCTTCCAACCCAAACCATTCAGTGATTCTGTACTTCTGTGCTCCATCTGTCAATATCCCTAAGTGCTACAGCAATGCTGCCCTAAAAATGGGGCTCTGCAAAGAGCACATATACTGAATGTAACCTCAAATAACAGTAAAAATAAGTTAGAAGAATGGTTAGAGACAACATAATGAGCTTTTCACTCTTTAGAAGATGAATGGCTGCACACTAAAACTTCTTAGTAGGTAGTTCTACAACTGTGGTAACCTCATCTCAGTGCAAGGTAGACAGGTGTGAAAATACTTGTGAAAAATGTGAAAAAGAAACCAATGGCAGCCTTGCAGAAAGGAGAAAAGTATACATGACTGCTGTATCATGATCTGGAGTTGTTTTTTTTTTAAGCAATTCTAATGTGGGTGACATTATGCCCTCTGTTATTCTGATTCTAAAGAAAGAAAATGTGTGCAGTAGTTCATATGGAACATTTGTCCTCTGCTACTACCACTCTTTAGACTTAAGATGAACCCGCTGACACACAAGTGTGATGGTAGGCCTGTGTTCAGGAGATCCACTGTTTTGCTTCAAGAGAAAGATGGTAAGAGATCTTGATTAACTCAGTATCCAGACCAAAGATACTTTGCACATTTCTGTAAGCTTTAAGAAAGAACTAAAATTGCATTTGAAAGGAAAGGGTGAGGTTAGGTCAGCACTTGCCTTCTTCTTGCTGTTAAGAGCTATCCATTGATACTGAAACTGCCTTCCATATGAACTAATTAAAAGCTACATATAGAGCACTTTATGTCACCAGCATGCTTAACCACAAAAAAAAAGTATTATAAATCCAGAGAATTTTCTTATATATTTTTTAACATTGTAAACGTCATCTTAAGGGACAACATGAAAAAGGATCCACATGCTTTAAAGGGCAGGGAAGTACAAGAAACACAGTCCAGCATTTTAAGAACAATTCACTTTAACAGACAGCCCAGACAGATCTGGGCTGCTCAGTCCAAGAAGACACTAGAAAAATTCAAAAGAGGTAGTTCAAAGAACAGGCTAGTAATCCTACTAAACTTTCCTAATTCAAACAGCTTTATGTAAGAAAGTGAAAACAGCTAGGTTTGTCAGGGTTTAACCCCAAAACCAAGCTTTCATTCAGACCTGTGACAAATATGTTGCTAGAATCCAGGCTTCAAGTGTTGGTGTGTGACTGTCTTCCATATGTGCAGTGGGTCGATCCTAGCCAGCAGCCAAGCAGCCACACAACCGCTTGCTGGTGTTCCTCTCTGAGTAGGAAGAGGAGTGAAGTAAAGGAAGAGCACAAGAAAGTTTATGGGTAGGACAAAGGCAGCTGAATAGAAGGAAAGAGGCAGGGAAGTGACATAAGGGAAATCACTCACCACCTTCCACAAGCAGACAAATGCCCAGCCAGTCTCCGAGCAGCAGCCACCTTGGAAGGCAACCCCCCTCTCCCCTTCTTCTTCCTGTACCTCCAGTTTTCATGGCTAAGCGTGATGTTATATGCAATGGACTATCCCCCGACCAGTTCTAATCAGCTGCCCCAGCTATGTGCCTTCCCAGTCTCTTGCCCACCTCATGCCTACCCAAAGGCAGAGAGACGGAAAAGAAAACCTTGACATTGTGCAAACGCTGATCTGATCGGCAGCAACCAGAACACTGGTATGTCATCAACACTGTTTTAGCCACAGATACAAAACACATTGCTGTACAGGCTGCTTTTTAACTCCATCCCAAGCCAGACCTAGTACAAGGTGAAAAAGAACTGAATAATGAGTTGATGCCAAAGTAATATCTCTGCTGTCTCCCTAGCAAGTAATTCACCATGTACCCTGAACACTGAACAGTTAATAAGAAAAGTTTTGATACAAACAGGTCCAATTTGACATTATTTTAAATACAACAAACCCAAAATGAGACTGTAATTTCATGCTTACATTAAAAAAAAATTTTCTTTTTCTGGTTACTTCAGAAAACTGAGATCATCAATGTACAAAGCAAGGAGAACATTACATACATTAACTTTGTACCACTGGGGGAGGGTGGGAGAGGGAGGAATTCCCCTTAAGATTTGTTTTGGTGTTTAGAGAAGATTTAATTTAAAGACAGATACTTGATTTTTCAAGTAATAATCATGTGCAGTGCACACAGACCAATCCAAAGACATCATTAAAGGAAGACCTGAAAGTCTACAAGGAGTGAATGGCAAACATAGGAACAGGATGGATGAATAATGGAGTAAGAGACACTAAGAGTGTTAAAATCAGTTCCAGTCATTATCTTTACAGTAATGGATTCAGAAAAAAAAATAGTAAAAATATGTAGAAATACAATAAGGTACTCGAATTAGGAGAAATGGAAAAAAAAAAATCTGGAGGCACTAGTTTTTTTTTAAAAAAGGAAAATAAAAAAGAAGTAAAAATTTAGAGGCATGTGGAAGAAAGACAGCATAAGAAAGATAAACTGAACTTGCTCATTCACTCCTTCTACCAAACACCTGCAATTCAGTGACATTAAAAAGTCAGTCGTCATTCAATGAAAATAAGTATTCCCACCTTTCACACAACAGTAGCGCATCTTGAACTTTGCTGCTCAAGACACAGATATTAATAGATCCACAGGAGTCAAAAGGCATTCCAAACTGTGGATATCACATGTATGTAATGGTTAAAAAGATCCATTAAAACAAAGGAAAATAGGATGAAACCTCCTGTGCGGCCTGACTATGCTAAATTCATTCAGTAGAAGGGTTTTTGCACTGCAAAGGACTACAAACCACTGATGCGGACCCTGTCAGACAGAAAATTTCTATTTACTTCAAATACATTAATACTTTGTTCATCATTTCAAAGAAAAACATTTATAGTGCAGGGATTTAGTTCCCTTTAGCTCAAACTCTATGCTGCTATCAACGAAAAGGGTGTGATGAACAGCATTTATCCTATGTGATCAAGCAAATGAGCGCTTACTTCAGCAAAGCTCACACCTCTCACACACTAAGTTCACAGGCTGCAGCCAACAATCAAGGTGTGCTTTGGTACTGAAAAGCCCATGTAAGTCGTGCCGAGGAGAAAGAAGTTTAAGCAAAATTGGAAGACATGTATGCATGCATCTCCTGTGCATGACTGTATCAGGAGGATGCAGTGTGTAAAATTTGAAACCCTGTGAAAAATTTAAATCTCTGTGCTTGCTTTAAACTACCTTCTCTATATTTTGCAATTATATATATATATACACACACACCATATACTGACCGTTTAACATCAGCTATCTCTGTTAAGTAGAGTTAACTGTCCTACTGACCCAACTACAAAGCCGACAATTATCAGTCACTAATTTTAGGCCTAATGACTAGGAGAGATACAACGTGTTTCACTCAAGTATTGCATGTTGTAATAATTAATATAATTAATTTTGTGTTAAAAACAAATTATTCAAATAAACCACATAAATTTTGTCTGCAATTATTTCTTCTTAAAAAAAACATTTTGTTTCACAGTAACAGCTAATCACACAGTCATAACAGTTTTTGGTTTGTATCTGAAACTCACATGAAGATTTTCAATCAAAATTAATGAGGAATGACAATGCAGAGAATTAAGAAGAGCAAAGACCATGCATCAAGTTTTTAGAGCTCATTTTTATTATAAAATATACAGTTCTTTCACGCTACAGAAGAAAAATCAATTACATTTAAAATGTTTACTACTTATAAATTCATGTAAAACATTGATTGAAACTATTTTTCAAATGAATAAGTGAAAAAATGTCCAATTTACTGACGTTTATTGGCATTGTACAAAGGCAAGTACATGTATGTACTATGCAGTATTCTACTGAAATGGAGGTCTGCTTCCCTGTGGCTCTAGGACCTAGGCCTAGCTTTATTCGTATCTGAAAGATACACACTTCTATTATGTCATTCAACTGCTTGGTGGTCTTCCTGCAATAAGCTTAACAAGGCATTCCCAAATAAGTACCGTGTCAAAAGCAATAGTCTAGAGAGTGCTCAGAGATGTTTATACAGTTGTTTATCATTACATCTATGATCAACTTTTTAAATGTATGCTGCTCAGTTCATCGTTTCACACAATTCACGACCATTTTGAGAATCTTTCTGTACATCCAGAGCATACTGGCTAGTATGTAGCACTGCCTTTCTCTAAGGCCTGTAAGCAATACAGCAAGGAAGTATGGCACTGAAGAAAATGAGAGGAGGGGGAAGAGTCCCACTAAAAGCACATATCCCTCCGTGCCCAGTTCTCAAAGCACTCATGTAGATGTTAAAACAAATTTCTACAGATTTCATACCTTCTAAGATTAGCCACATCCTATCTGCATGTGCAAGAAAAGGGCCTTGACTGCAACCACCTACTGCAGTAACAATGCACAAGAGACTGCTAGAGAAATCCTGTAAAACACCATTGGTTTTCCTAATCATAAAACAGACTTTTTTAATTAAATGTACATAATAGGCTACATCTTTGTACTTTGGCTACATCTATGATAACACTAGATCATCTATTTAATGGAAAAGGTAATTCAGACGCATAAAATGGTTAAGTGTCCAATGTAATACTCCTCAATGATAGATTCTCTTGCAACAAAACTCAATGTGGGATTTAATTAAGCGAATCTTACGCCCAAGTATTGAAAAGAACCTCATTTGCACACAAAACACAGGATGTTCTATTTTGCTCAGGAATACAATTACTAACCCGAGAGCTCCTTTTCTTCGGGAAGATGACCAAGACGACAAACCTGGACAACAGCCTTAGTCCAGACGAGTCCAAAGCGGCCTGATGGCGTCCACGAGACAAAAAAAAACACACACAAAAAAAAAAAAAAAAATTCTCCTTGTCTTGGGCATCCAGCCCACCCACGCATCAGTGCTGCCGCCTCTCCGGAGGCCTCCCTTTCTCCTTCGCTCGC
>JAYRBT010000139.1:60390918-60430855 GCA_036023395.1 Myiotriccus ornatus
AGGGCGAGGAGGGAAAAGAAAGCGCTGCCACCCCCAGGGCAGACCCCGCCAGCCGCCGCCGCTCCCCTTGTGTCCGGACACGGGCGAGCAGCGCAGCGCCGCCCCGCGTCCTGCGCGGGTGCCGCCCCGCCCTGCGGCGCTTACCCGGGAGGGCGGGCGGGCTGGCGAGCCCCCCGCCGCCGCCCCGGCCCCGGCCGCGGCCCCCGCCCACCGCCGCGGCGGAACTGACCTCACGGCCGCGCCCCGCCCGCCGCCGGGCACCGCTGGGTAGAGCTCTACTGAGAGCAGGGAGCTCTATTGAGGACCGAGGGGGGAACGCCATCGAGAACCGGGGAGCGCCATCGAGAACCGGGGAGCGCGGCCGCGCCCGCCCTGGGCACCCGCGCCCGTGAGGGACCCGGCACCGCCGTGCGGGAACAGGCTGGGGAAAGGAGGCTGAGGAAAGCCCCTGCCCGTCCCTCCGCGTCCTGACATGCGACGGGCCAAAGGATGCGCTGCTGTTCCCAACAATGGCTCTACATCCCTGCCGGTTCCGCGGTGTTTTATCGCTGTGTGGCGTGGGCACGCGTTCCATGGGGATTGCTCAGTCAAGTCCTACAGTAACATGGTAGTTGCACGTTTTCGGATGCATCCGGAAAAATCCAGATCTCTTTTTAAATGAACTGCTCTTATCCAAATTTAAAGGGAGAAAAAAAAATTATTTAAACTGACATCGTGTTGCCCTCTGAAAGTGCATTTAATGTCACTATGTTACTTATTATGTTACATGTTACTTTGTACGTAACCTCCCCTTAATAAGGAAACTACACAGGGCCCAAAGACTTTTCAGATGAGGTCTTAGAAATGGAGCTCTTCAGTACATGACTTCAAAGCTAAACTCCATTTTGCTGGTCTTCATGTTAGCATGTGTGATAAGAGGCACCAGTAAGTCACATTTTACAATCAGTTCTCTACTGGAATGATTTGAAAGAGTGCTTGGTCCTGTCCAGACATGAGCACACCTCTTCAGGGATCTCAGATATTGGGATAGGCTCTTCAGATCACAAAAAGAGAAAAGGGAAAGCTAACACTATCAGAGAGGGAAGTCTGGAGGAAAAGAATTCTGTCAGCTATGAATTTTTTAGTTCCAAAATGTGATCTTGACCTCGGAGTATGTTACATCTTTTGATTAGCAGTGTAAGAAAACACTCTTAATGGAGGAGTTTGGAACACTGTAGTTTACTGAACGCTTAAACATGTGAAGAAGATTTTCTGGATGATATAGCCTGTTGGGATTTCTAGAAGACTTTTGACAAAGACTGTCAAAGCAACTAAGCAGTAATTGCGTAAGGGGGGGGGGGCCAGAAGTGAATGTGTGATCCTCGTAGCATGGATACAATGGGTGTGCTGCCATATCAGTCTCTGCTTGGACCTGCTCAACATACAAGTGACTTGGAAAAGGAGCTGGGCACTCAAGTGACAGCCTTCTGATGATACCAAGCTATTCAGGGACTTAAGGACAGAAGCCTGCTAAAGATCTGCAGAAGGACATGCAACTGAGTAACTAGGCAGTAAAATGGCAATTAGATTTTTGGATAGATAAAAGTGATGCACAGTGAGGAAAAACATCACAACTTCATATATAAAATTAAAAACTCTAAGCTGACTAGTTCTGTGCAGGAACAAAATCTTGGACTGTGAAAATCTCACCTCAGTGCTTAATAGAGTTCATAAAAACAAGCTGTATGCTGAGATTTGAAAAAGAGCAGAGAACAAAACAGCCTTATGCTGCTGTGTAAATTCATGATTTAACACATCTTGAAAGCTCTTTGGGTTTCTAAGTTCACTCAGCTCAGGAAAGACAGAGTAGTAGTGGAAAAGGTTCAATGAAAGGTAAAAAGAATGATCAAAGGTACTTTGCTCTCAACTTTCACACAGGGAACAATTAAGTAAGCTTCTGTCTGGGAAAAAAAAAAAAAAGATGACTTGATATAACAAAGGACTAAAAATCATGAGAGTACATTGTCATGTGAGCAGTTACAGCTGGGAGTTGTGTATGTGGATCTCATGAAAAACATCAGGAGCAATTTGCACTTACTGACTAGTGACAGCTATTCTGCAAAGGTGATTATGTACTGTTATGAAAATTTACTTCCCTAACTATTGTATCAATCAGTCTCTGTAATATGAAAGTGTATTCACTTTGTCACTATGTATTAGTTCACGTTATACAGTGCAATGGAATGAGATAGTGGAATTTTACTGGAGTCTTTGGTATTGTTCATACTCAAGTAAAACAAGCTAAAGGACAGCCCAGCCCTGGAAATAAGGGCTTTGCTTCTTGGAAGCATAGAACTGTTCATGAAGAATGAAGGACACCCACGGACAACCCAGATACAGCCAGCATCCTAGCCCCTCTACTATGTCTTTGAAACCCTGCCACTGTTATCTGGCAAAACTGTCCCTAGGAACATCTGAATTGATAGACAAGAAGCAAGAGTTCTGCAGAAATACAGTTGTTTGGCAAAGTTTTGCTATGATTAGAAATCAGTCATGTGGGTCTCAGTAATTAGTCAAATCATGTTGTAGCTGAGTGGTTGAAGGTTGTAAGAACCCTGTGTAAAACCACTCAGGGGGACCCAGTTTGGCTGAGATACCTCAGGCACATGAATAAATATTTACACTCGTAATTCTATACTCTGTTTCCTGGCCTCTCTTGGTCAGCACCAACTGACACAATTTTCTTAACACACTTAGCAGTTCAGTTTTTTCCAGCAGATCTGTTTTTCTTCAAAACAAGAAAAATTAGAAATATTCCTAACATACAAGATTATAATCTTTAACACAAATAATAATTCAAGAAATAGTTTGATTTTTTTTTCTCATCTATCTGTATCTGAAAAGATTCGGTCTGTGATAAATGTACCTCATATCAGTAAAATGGAATCAGTTATCTGATACTCAACAGTGTTTAAGCACATTTACCTCTCTTTCTTAGATATACATAGCTAGCCTGCTCTGAGGTTAGAACTGCAGTTGCCTGTAACAAATGCAAATATATTATTCAGTGTTTAAATAAGGCCAGACTAAACAGTGTCATCCAGAAGAGGCTTTATTATGGAAAGCTTCAGAGGCAATTTACATCTTTCTTGGTGTTTTTCAGCTACATAAGCTGAGTCCCTCCTCTGCGTTTTCTAATCTTGCATTCAAAGCGACTCTGTTTCCTTTCCCTGTCACATGAATGCTCTCTTCCCAAAGGCAAGTCAGACCCAGTCAGATCATAGTGCCTCTTTCTCACTCAGGCTCCAGCCCTAAACCTACTTAGAACACCAGACAAGGAATAGTTTCTGCTGGAGTTTCCACCTTATCGGTCCCCTTTGGTTTGCCATTTGCAAGTCATCTTTGGTGACCTCCAGATTCCCAGCGCTTGCCCAGTCCATTGTTCCTTCTCAGTTTGTCCTGTGACTCACCCACCCCAAAGTGCTAGTTAGGCGTTTGTGAGCATCCCTGCCGAGGGCCCTAAAGGAAGGATCATCACTTAGTCCTGCTAAGGGTTGTTACTCAGGCAGGAAACACTGATAGCAATGCTACTAATTGGCAAAGAGAAGCAGCATCCAAGTAGGTAGCCTCTTTTACTTCCTTTATCCTTTGCAGCATTGCTGTGCCATGAAGCTGGTCCTGTCACATGCTGTAGGACAACCTCATACCAGGACTTCACCATGACTCCTCTGTTGCCACTGCTTGTCCTGCTGCCAGCCTGCATTTCTTTCTACCCTCTAACAAGATTATCTGACACGAAAAGTTGATTGTTGGTTGTGAATCCGTGAGAACCACAGGTAGACAGAATCACACAATGGGCAAATCTGGGAGGGACAACAGTGAGTCATCTGGTCCGACCTCCCTACTCAAGTAGGGTCATCCTAGAGCACATTGCACAGAACTGTGTCCAGACAGTTCTTGAATATATGAAATGAAGGAGACTCCACAACCTCTCTGGGCAATCTGTTCCAGTGCAAGGTCACCTGCACAGTAAAGAAGTTCTTCCTCATATTCAGGTGGAACTTGCTGTGCCTCAGTTTCTGCCCATTGCCTCTTGTCCTATTGCTTGGCACTGCCAAGGAGAGCCTGACTCTGTCCTCTTGACGCTCTTGGCAGGGAACTCAGCAGTGATAACCCAAGCTGAAAATGAAGAAGGAAACTTTTTTGGAGATAAACAGAATTTCTGTCTTGCTTATTGTCATACCTTCACATAACAGCTTCTCCTATCCCTTTTCAGGATACTATCATAAAATTATAGTCATGTGGATGTGTTTTTTTCACTCTATAGGCTGCAATAATGCAATAGCACAGTCTATTGAACTCAGGGAATGAACTTTGTAGATCTGAAATATGTTGGGTGGAACATTTTGGCTTTCAGGTTGAAAATATACTACTTTGTAAACATTCAGAGAACTAAGAAAAGAGAAGCACAATCTTTGTTTTCCAAAATGTGCAAGCACAAACTGCACACAAGGACAGTAGTCAGGATCTAAAGCAGCAACAGCAGAAGTTTCAATTCTGAGTTTCCCAGCCCTGCATGTTGCAGGGTTGGACACTGAAACTGGAAGAACCATCTTAGCTGTTGCTTTGTGTTTCCGCAGCTGATTTTAACGCTGTGTGATACGCTCCGTCTTCAAGCAGCCAAGCAAAGTGCATGCATTATACGAGCTTTTTAGATACACGTTGCTGCTGATTACCCGGTGTCTCCCTCCTGCTAATTTGTTTGATTGGCGGGGGGTTAGAACCCTTAAGAAGAGTCAAGAGGGTAATTTTACGTTACGATGTCCGTTTCTGCGCCCGTGTTTTGGAAAGCGCCGCTGCGGCCCCGGGCGCCCCACTCGCGGTGCTCTGCTGCCCTCTGGCGGCCGCCCCCGCGCAGCGCTGCGGCAATCGCAAGCGCGCCTGAGGGCGAGTCTGACGCGGCTTCGGTTTGAGGAAATTGGTACTTCGAGTCTTGAGGAGAAAATAATACAAGTCCCTCCCATTTTTCTGTCCTCTCTTGCCCCGACATTTCTCATATTTCCACTTGCTTCCCCGTTTGTCGGTGATCGCACCGCCTCACCCAAAGCGCACACGGACAAAGCCTCGCCCCTCTGTTCCTGCGCTACGTGGCAGTGCCATATGCTGCCTCTCGCCAAGCAAAACGCGTTTTGACGGGCTGCTAGCAAGCAATGCAGTACGGCTACAAGTCGGATTAATTTAGTTGCTCTTCCAGAAGGCAAACTGGTTTTAGATTCTTACAGGAAACACTCTCACTTAGATCTCAGGTCATTTGTCAATTCTTTTTTTTATTTGGAAAATAGATTTAAGCATAACAGTGAAGCTTGTGGGGTGTGTGATCACATAAGCCTTGATCCTTTGGGAAATCAAGTTAACAGATGAAAGCCAAGGTGAAGAAGAGAGAAGCCAATTGAGAGTGTGGTCAGGGCAGAAACGGGAACGAGGCTCTGAACTACCAGAGACTGGAACTTCTGCAACAGCCTTTCAATCACTGTTTGGGGTGAGCAATCATTCATTTCCTTAGTGACTTGGGCACATTTTTGAAGGGCAGCACACAATGATTACCCGCAAGAAAGAGACCAAAGGTGAGCTAGAGACCCTTCTAGCACTGTAGTTCCCTGCTGGTGGCTGAGCTGAGAAAACCCCGCTCCGTGGGAAGGGCCCGGGGACTGCGGCTGTCAGCCAGCACATCTCCATTGGCAGCCCCCAGGAAGGAAGACAAAGGGCAGTGGCAAGGATTCCAGTGCACACGACAGCTTCCTAAAAGAGAACGGGAAGGAAATATGAAGTGATTGAAAGCAAAAATCAGTAGTAGATCAAATAGATTAAAAACATATGTAGTTACAAGTCACCAGTTCTCTCCCACCCCTTATTTTTATGGCTTGTAGCTATTCCTTAGAAAACATTTGAAACCACCTAAGGATAGAAGAACAATCTCAGTCAACCAGTAAAAAGTATTCATGTGAAGATATGTCCTGTAAACCAATACAGTAGGAGAAATCTGAAATAGTCTTCTATTTTACACAATAACTAGAAAACTGTTTAGCTGAATACTATTCACGTCTTACTCTTCAGGCCTTTCATATACAGTCTGCAGGTACTCTAGAGCACAAATTATATAGTGTATTTTAAATGGGATGAATCCTCTGCCAGATAGCTGTTTTACTTGTATGTACATGCAGTAACGCAATTCATTACCGCTGTATGGTAGTATAATTTGTAAAAAGCAAACCTTGCAGAAATATTGTTCTGACTTCTCACAAACACCCAGTGCTTTCCTAGGAACCACTAACATCAACACTGGCTCCTCAGGCTTAATTCCTCTATTTCAGACTCTCTAGATGAGTGTTCATACAAGGAAAAACAACCTATCTAGGAGAAATAGGAGAGCTTTAGGGCAGAGTGATGAACAAACATGGTGGCAAAATCAGTGTGGGTGTATCCTGTATCTGTGTTGGCTGCTGTGTGATGCCAAAATTACATATCTTTTTCTTTAGAAATAAACTGTTTTCATGTTTTTGTGAAAGCATATTTGCCCTACTGCAGTAGCCTCATTACCCCAACTTAATAAAAATTTCAAATTTCATTGCCTTAGACTTCTCTAGTTGTCATAACTATTACAAGAGCTTTTTCAGATATTACCCATTCTGTGAAATTTTTGTTTTGTCATTTATGAGGAAATTAAAGACAGGTAGATGATCATCCCTGTTAAATCTGTACATAATTAAACCACAATTACACACATAAATAAATACATACATAAATAAATTACTTATATAAATAAAACATAATTAAAGCTATAGCAGTCTTAATGACATTCCCTTATTTAAAATAATTTTACTGTGACTTTTTCTAAAAGGATCCAATTCAATATTAAAGAAAATATTCAAGGATAATGTAAATCTAGACTGCTTAGTATGTGTCTTTTTCTTTAGAACAATGAGGAAAGGCCAAAGAGGAGTTTGAGGACATTATCGTTTTGTTTTGTTTTTCTCCAATAGTAATTCAAGTCATTGTTATCACTTGTGTTTCAATTTTGTATCTATGGGTTTTAAATTCCTGAAGAAGTAAAGGTGAAAAACCAGTAGAAGGAAAGGTTTTCAATCATTTTCAAGGTTCTAGAATTACGAAAGGTGTTATTCAGTCAAGCCTGAGAATGGCATTTTCTTTCTCCTGCACAACATCCCAAAACACTGAAGCTGCTCTGTCAGCACAGAGCATTGAGAATGGCATGAGACAGGGCTGTGCTTTATGAAATATGAACCTTTTAATAGAACCCTGAGACATGATGTAGTATCAAAACTACCCGGATCAAAATCACATTTGAGGGGCACCTTTTAATTTCTCATCTTAGAAAGTATAAGCAGATTAAAAGTTTACATAGTTTCTGGTTTAATTTTTTTTCCTGAACCTGTAGATGCTGTAAAGTATCTCTGATATCTCATAGTTAAGGGTGCCAACACTGCTCCCACACAATTTAAAAGAGAAGTGTGCAGTTTTTAAGACAGTCTTCTAGCAAGCCTACTACTATAGAAGTTATTTCCAGATTCTCATTTGATGCAAAAGAACCTGAGTTTTAGAAAATGCTGCAGACTCACAAATTTTCTGTGTGGTTTTTAAGTTCCCTGCTGCTATGGCAACTTTAGCAATAAATGCATTTTAAATACCCTTTGATGACTCACAAGTATCTATTGAACTCTCTTTGTGGTGAACTACCATTTCGTTTTTCCAATCAAAGAGTCATCTACCTCTTCAGCTACCAACAGAACTTTAAACCATTGCTCAGCACACATCACTGATCCATTTAACAGCACAAAGTGCTACATGGATTGCTAGTGCCTTGAACTATATTTCTGCAGAACTAAAATTAAGAAGTACAAATGGCTCCACCTTTTCCACTGTCCCCCAATTTTACCAATATTAAATTTATTTAATTTATATTCCTAATTTCTTTGTAATTAATGTTTATCAAGACACTTTATTACACAATTAGAAACATCATGAGGTCTGTGTTCAATTCTGTATTTCAAAGTCAGTCATTAACTGATCAAAACAAAATATAGAAGTATGATCTGTTCTTTTTATGCACAGAAGTGGATTCCTTGCTCATTGTCATCTTTATTCCAAGTTTCAAATGCAGGATTCAAAATCCACTTAAGCTAATGGAAGTCTTTCCATCGATTTTCACTGGGCTTTGGTCAAGCCCCAAATGACCTGGATAATTATGTCAATAAACAAGCTGAAACTCTTTGAATCTGCTTGTTTACAGAAGTGATGAAGCAGGTAAAAATTCTCATTTAATCTCACTGTACTGGATAGGCTACTGATGAAACAGCACACTAGCAAAAGGTGGATTTTAAAGAGGCAGACCTGAAACATCTGGCAGTACAAGTGTCATCATTTAATTACCTCAGTTCTCTGATCTTAGTTTCTCTTGATACAATCTGCTACAAACTGAGCATTTCAGAATTAACATAAGGTTATATCTGTTCCCTTTCTTTGTTTTCAATTATTTTTGTTGCTGGTAAAATGGATGAATATACCTAATGTTGTAGAGTGTAGAGTGAAGACCTGCAATCTTGAAGGGAGTTTTACCCCATGGCTGTGTGGCCCTGTCAGACCACTCAGGGAAATCCTTACCTCCAGCTGCTTCCCTGCACCCAACAGTCCAATGTCTTTGTGTTGCACTTTCCTCTCATACACATGCTTCTAGGTTCGAAGTCAACAGCAAATAAACTGTCTCAGGTTTTTCTTACTACCCCAACATACACACATTTTTCTTAAAAGTGGATAGTCAGTTGGACTACTACATAGGTTATGTAAAACTAAGTGACTTTTAAAAGACACCGGCAGTGTTCACTATCCATCAGCCACATCGGTTTTAATGAATTTGTTCAGAGGGTGAGTCTGAACCTCCACACACAGAGGAAGACTCCCCGAACTGCAGGATAAGCACAGTGAACAGCTGGCACATGAGCAAAGCAAAGCTGAGTATGAAGTAGGCATTGCGTAGCAGGCACACCAGTTCTGAAACACAGAAGGATGAAAAGCCTTTGCACATGATTTCTAAAAGAAACTATAATTTCCACATGTTCATAGACCTAGATGAGACTGCAGGAGAAAGCCTTCTGTGAGAAACTATTACAGCTTAGTTGTCTCTGAATCAGTAACCATTTATCTTAGCCTGATGCTGAGATTCGCTCAGTTCATTAGAGAATGGTGCTAATAACACCAGTGTTGTGGGTTTGGTACCTGTATGGGCCATTCACTTAAGAGCTGGACTTGATGATCCTTGTGGGTCCCTTCCAACTCAGAATATTCTGTGATTCTGTCAGTCCAGAAATGTAGCCCAAAACTTATTCCTCCTGAGGAATTTACTTCTGTACTAAGGGTAGTACAGAAGCCTCATGTGGTTCTGGTTGATGTTCATCTACAGGAATGTTATCATAACATTTGCAACCAGAAAGTATATTTGGTGGTATATTCATAATCCCAGTATGATCTTCAATTTACACTGTCTTTCATGAGAGAAAACCCAAAAATTATTGAGGCCTCTGGTCCCTCCTCAGAGCACACACACACAAAAATTCTTCTATTGCAAATATCACCTCTGTCAGCACAAAAAGGAGAAACTAATCATTTCAGTGTCAGTTACCAAATATGTCTGTGTTTACATTTCAAGATAGTTTATTTTAATGAAATTTTAAAGAATTTTTAGAAACTGTTTGAATTTCTATTTGGTCTTGTATCAGCTGTTATACAAGAAGGGGTCTATACATACTGCTGATTTTAGAAACTGAATGCTTGGATGCAAGATGAGCAGACCCGCTGAAGCAGATGAATAAGCCTCTACAGAACACCCACACGTTACATTTTCTTCCATGCTACTGCAAGAACACGAAGAGAAACAAAAAAAAACTCAATAGAAAACAAAATTAATTCTCTTTGGATTTTTTGAATCATTATTCTAAGTGGCCTGAAAGCCTGAAAACTGTTAAATGGAAAAATATTCTCTATTGATAGTACTGTACACCTCCACTGGAGTACTACAAGTTGAGAAATGAGATGTGGTCATAAAAAAATTAAATAAATTCAAAAGCCTTTTCGCTACTTTTTCGGCATGTAATTGCACTTGCAATCTGAATCAGGTATAAGATTGTTTCAGTACATTGGCTCTTATCTGTCACCTCAGGATGAGAAACACGCAGTTTTTTCTTCTCTTCTCCCTATTCAAACACCACAGGTGATTGTCGTGGAAGAAGACAGGACAAACAGGGAAAATCCATTTGTTGCAATTTCCAGCTCTGTGGCACTGACACAAGAGAGTCTTTTGTGCATCTGTATACTTAAGGCATTAAATGCACAAGACAGATATTGACAAGAGAATTAGGGTCAATATAGAATGTTATACAAGTCTGTGAACGCTGAATTGCTTCATAGATGCCTGAAACTCAAAAAATATTGCAGCATGAACAACTGCAGTTTGTCAGATGGCAATATTAATTTTCTAAAAATAAAGAATCCAGAAAACCAGAAAATTTCATACCTTGTAGATTCCACACAGAATATACATGTTACTGGAGGAAAAGTAGATAGTTATGAAGGACTTTCAAGGAGAAAAGCAAAGTGGGGAAAAGAATAAAAGATGATAGATCTAACTTAACAAAAAGAAAAAATACTTATGGAAACTTATTTGTGAGAAAGAGTACAAGGGCATTTTATTTTTAAAAAACTGCATATAGTCTAAGTTAAAAATCTTTCAGCTCTCTCGTGTGATGAAAACCTGGTTGAATTAAAATATGTCTCTGCATTAAAAAAAGAGGATATTAACCTTTTCTATTCAAATTAGGCATGGCTTTGAAGGAGAATTTAAACTGAGTAGTAGCCTGGAAGCTTTGATTTACATCAAATAATTGGATATGTACTTCCAACATGCAAAGCAGGCAGCACTTGAAAATGATCTGAAGCAAAACAAGATTTTCAAAATCATCACTGAATTATTGGGAGCAAAGGCCATGAGTATTGGGAACAAAACCAAGAGTGAGAAAAGTACTGAAGAGCAGATGATTCACATAAGAAAATCTTACATATAAAATAATAGTCTTGCTGCCTGCTGCTGGAATTGAGAATTTTATTACAATGTCAACTGAGTGGTCAAGTGCTCAAGTCAAACAAACAAACAAACAAATCAAAAGCTAAAAATTACAGAGAAAGGAACAGAGAACACAACAGGAAACATTTTTTTCCCCTATATGAACCCTGAATGCCTGCACCTTTGGTATTCTGGAATGTATTCCAGGGACTAGAATGTGTTCAGAGAAGGGCAGAGGTGATCAGGGTCTGGACCAGCTCTGTGAGGAGCAGGTGCTAGCATGAAAAAGAAACAGCTCTGAAGAGAATACAGTGGAGGCCTCTGCAGCCATTAGCAACACAGAGAATAAATGGAGAACAACTGCATTTTACAATCCAAGGGACATCAGTATTATTCTCAAATAAAGCAAACAGGCACCAGATGCAGAACAAACAACAGGAGGTGATCTTCCACACAATGAGTACATAAGCTATAAAAATTCCAGTGATATCGTTGTTCATTGCGAAACTGTATGTGGATTCAATAAGTGGTTGGGCAAATGGAAGAAGAAATGTCCATGGGGGACTAAGTAAAGGGACATCACTCTCTGAAAATATCACTACGTGATTACTGGATTTTGTGTTCTGCTCTAGGCATCTGCTGTTGGCTGCTGCAGATTGCTGGCTTGGAGGAACCATTGGCTTAGTGAGTCATTTTTATACTCTCAGGCTGCTGCAGGCTGTTGTGCTTCTGTCCTAAATTTATTTTGTAGTGTGTATCAGATTGATGCCCAACACAAATGATCTTACACCCTGTCAGAAGGGACAGGAGCAAGAGAACTGATGCTAAGGATCTGTAAACTAGAATTAAATAGTAATTTAATTAATTTAATTTAATTTAAAAAATAGTAATAGTGGCAGTGATTTTACCAACCAAAACAACAATACATATTTCTTACATAAAAGCATGGTTTTTATCAGACAAGCAGAAAGAATGTTAAAAAGTAATATGACAAGATTGTAACTTAGAAGTCCAAAGGTATTTGGGATTCTTTAGCACATGGGAATTTAAGTTATCCATGGGTACTTGGCGCAGATTTCAGAAAATAGCATAATTACCTTATAAATATTATATAATATGAATCCTTGGCATATCTGGTTTTATATTATTCCTCCATAAAACAATTTTATAGTCCACAAGAACTGATTCAAAGTTTGAGACACTGTGGTTGTGGACTATGGATATTAAATAAGTTAGAAGCTCGGAGTCAGAGACAAGAGGTTCATTAACTAAGCACAGCAATGAACAGTAGTGGTGTAAGTATTCTTTAGGAAAGCAAGCTATGAATAAAGTGAGAAAAAGTCACTGAGAAGGTCTGTGGTGTAGGTGGGAGGTCAGCTTAGAAGCTTCTCTGCCAAAAATCTTTGCCTCACTGTCAGAATGTTAATTTGGGGTTGATGTGTCAGAGTGGTTTTAGCATAACTCAACACTCAAACCAGCAAGACATACCCTGTCTCAGTCCACCACTGATAGCCTTGCAAACAGGGCATTGTTAAGGTTGCTTGACCACATTCTAAGGCAGAGCATCCTGCTACACTGTCCAGAAAAATCTTTTGGATGTAGCAGCAGAATGACTGACTTAGGTTAACAAAAGGTTAACAAAACCTTTCTGTTCTTTTAAGGTTCTCCAAGAAGAGTTACAAAGAATGTAGTGATACTATAATATGACTAGCTGGAAAAATTAACTGCTTCAATTTTACTGGGATTAGAGAGTATCCTTCAAGTATTACTGTTCTTCTGTATCTTCAATAATTGAACTAATTTCTTTGGCTGAACTAGTTTATGGGAGAACTTATTGCCCATAGCGCCTGTCAGCGCTGCTCAGCAATCCCACAGTGATTGATCCTCAGGACAATTACTCTTCCTTTGTAAGGCTGTGAAGGCAGTAGGTGAGGGATGATGGATGTGGTCAGTATATTCAAAGACTTAACATCTTGGGTGTCTTCTGGCATCAACAGTCAGAGCTGGGGTCCTTCAGAAGGAGGTTCAGGAGTGAAACTCCTATTTCACTACTTTGAATTTCTCTCTGGAGAGCTTATCTCTCTACACTGACTGTGCAGGGAACTAGGGCAATGGGGCTTATTGTGCTAATATTGAGCTTTGGGATGCTACTGCCCTTTGAAGGTCTGTCACTGTGCCAGAAGCCTGTTGAATTTCCCAGTAGCATCACAAAGGCCCTAAGAGTGCTGGCAGAGGCTGAGAGCAGCTGCTCCACACTGGGGTGTAAACAAACCACAGAAGGTCAAAGACTCATCAGTACAGGAATGCAGCACTGGGAGCCAGGATGAGGTGGGTTTAGGGCATAGCAAAGAGAGCAGAGATGTATCTAGTGTAAGTAAACCATCCCGTATATAGTGAAAACACAAAGAAGATACCAAGGAAAGTAAACAACCAACACAGTTCCTACTAGGTAACAAAGGAAGAGCAGAAATAAATAAGTTGCTCCATCACCCTCTCCATCATCATCCAGTTGCAGAGAAGTAGTATCTGAGTAGTGTCAATGCTCCACCACAGCTACCACCTCTCCGAACTTTAGTTAAAAAGGAGCACTTTCTGATTTGTCACCCACTTCCTTTTGTTCCCGGATCCAATAGTTACACGTAAAGAGTTTTCTTTTATCAAACTGTCATGTTAAGTAAATAGCTATGTTGAAGAGCAGTTTGTGTTTCTCTGTTTTCTGCTCCAACTTTCCCACAGGACTGTGTGATTTATTACCATAGTGACCTATTATCAAACCAAAGTAAAATAGGGTGTAACACTTTTGGTGGTGTGGAGGTATTGGAAATGCTTAACAGTTTTAACAATTAAATTAATATTATGAAATAGCAAAGTGAACTATGAAAATGCCTGTTAGATGGGAGACAAAGAAGAACCAATGACTTAACAAATACCACTAGTTTTTCCATAGTGTTTAAAAAAAATAGCACTTGGACACACACCAAAAAAATAATTTCCAGACTAGATAACTGGATTCCACCTATTTAATGTAAAGTAGTCACCAGTGACTGACTGGTGACCTGTGAAATGGTTGCTGTAACCCTTCATAGACAGAATATGCCACAAGTATTATATTCCATTGCTGAGTAGACTGGATTTTGTCTGCCTAAAAGGCTTCATATGCAACAAAAAGGTTCATATGTAACAAAAAGGTTCATATGTATGAAAGAAAAATCTTTCAGATGGAGTAAAGTGAACCTTATTTCCTCCTGCATGAAGTTATACTATTATTGCTGCAGCTTTCGAAGATAGGATCTGGACTTCAGTTCTCACAATGTAAATATCACCCTGAAGTAGGTGACTCCCATACTGTTTGTTCACAGCTAAGCACCAGTGATGCACTGCATAGGTAAATCTCATCTGCATGCCAAATGCCTGAACATAATACAACAATCAAGTGAAAGATGTATCTGCCAAAATAAGCTCTGTTGAAAGAAGTGAGAAAGTCCTTAGTTTAGGGGAGAAGTGTCAGAGGAATCTCTAAGGATGTTAGAAATTAATAAGGAGAGCTTCAAAATAGGGACCCAACAAAGGAGATTTTTTTCCTGATAAATGATAAAAAGTCTGGATGAAGAGAGAAGTTTCTCATGGTGTGGGCCAACAAAGAGCCTACAATAGGTCGTCTGATTGCAAGCAGACTTCAGACTAATTTTTTATTATAAAAAAGATAAAATTACAGTCTTATTTCTTTTTTCACAGATGCCTTTTACTAACACTTGTAACTGTGTAACTGTCTTGGCTGTTTAAAAAATTATAATATACTTTCCACTCCACTTATCTTAACCTAAATCAAGTGAAACAGCATGTCAGCCTTTGGATAATATTATACAACTTTAGCCCTTAAAAGTAGAAAACTGACATTTTCAATGAGGATATTTTTTCCCAACAGATAGTTTTGGGATATTCAGCTGGTAACATGGTGTTTTTTCACAAAGGCTGCTCAGGTCAGTTTGAGATCTAGGATAGTCAAGAAAGACATTTCTTCTGATGATTAGCTGAAGCTCTCTGGGCTAGTGTAACACTCTGGGGACTGTGCCTGACACCCCACAGTCCCAACTTTGTATCTAGCAGCTGTCAGTTCTCCATACAGCTTAGCACACTTTTATCATTAATTGTGAGAAAGTGTTAAGAATTCTTCTGCTGCTTTTTATACAGTACACATTGTTATACTCATTACTGAGTTAATTGAAGTAATCAGTCGTGATTTTAATACTTATCATGTCACCTGTTTAAAAGAAGTGTGTATAAGCATAAAATAATATAGCTACTTAGTAGCAGCATTGGAAATGAAATTCAGATTAATGAAATTATACTAGTCTCTAAACTCACAATGTTAAAATACAATACAAAGTAGAATAGGTAATTACTATGAAGGCAAAAAAACTTGTTATGTTTGAATTAACAGCTCTTGTAGGTTGAGTTAGACTAAAACCATACAAAAATATAAACCAAGCTAAAACTTCCCATTGAATCTTATTTTAGGTATAACTACAGCTTGAATTAAACAGAAGAACAGATCATGTGCCTCAACCAGGGGTATATAATAAAACAACAGTGGATAAAAGAAAACAAGACAGTCAATGTGTTAAACTGAAATGACAGTTTTCTCATATTTCTAATTATGAATTAACTAACTCAGAACAGAAACAAAGTCTAAGAAGCATCACTATTCAGGTACTTTCGTCACGTTTAATCTTTTTTTCACCAGATGAGAGAAAGGGTTTCTTGAAAAGAGACAGTTAAATAGAACAACCTCCTTCATACACTTCATATTGAAGAAAAAAAAAAGAATCAATGTTCCAGTAGTTCATAAGAAGAATAGAGTAATACATTATAAACTGCATACTAACAATAGGAGAAAAATGTTGGAAAGAATAAAGGTCATATCCAGTCAATATACAGCCAAATTCTCCTGGGTCTCACCTTATATTTTGAATAATGTAAACACGATTTTACAATTGTGTCAGAGCTCACAACTTGTTGAAAAATGGAGGAGAAATGGTGCAGAGTGGTAGTGCGCCAGGAGGATGTTTCGTGCCTGAACCTCTGCTACTGTGCTGCTGTATCCTACTTCCACTCTAGGCTGTTTGGAGGACAGTGGGAGTCTGAACCCATGCTTTCTGCTCTCTGTCTTTGCATTTTTTTTTTCTGGTTTTCCTGTTGTGCTGCTGCTCTGATGAATCTGATGGATGCTGCTCAGTCCTGCTACCTCAGCAAGCGAAGCAGTTCCCAGTGCAGGACCTAACAAACTTGTGGGGTGAGATGCGGTGTGCTGAGTACTAGCAGAAATACTAAACTATTTTGTTATGGCTCCAGCTAGGATATTTGCTAAAAGCTTCCTGCCGATGATACACTGCAATAGTGAAGGATTCAAATGTATTACAGCTGTCAGCCAGCTGTAAATAACAACCATTTGCATTCAATGAGTCAGACCAGTGTAAGAACAGAACTTGAGGAATCTATTTTTGTTTGGAATAGAACCAAACCTTAGCCATAATTCTGTCCAAATGTTTAAACTGAGGCTGCAGTACATTAGAAAAAGAAATTAGAATTGCTATTAAATAAAAATGGAATATTGAAAACCATCTTAATAGGGACAAAATATCAAATAAATATACATTTGCAGTCAGGACACATCTGCAGAAAGTTGCCACAATTTAAACTACTGATCGAGGTGTGGGAAGTAAAAGATCAAATTCCTGTTACCTCCCCAAAGAGGAGAATGGAAAGAGAAGTTGATGTAACAGAAGTCATTTGTTTATTCCCCACATAACCACCAAACATGACTCAAGCATTAGGTAAAATTTGCAGTTGATGATAGATGAATGAAGTAGTGAAAAGCAAACCTAAAAGTAATGCAAAATGAAGCAGAAGCAGAGAAAGCACTATTTGGGGAAGATGGTCAAGAAGATCCAGATTTGCATCACAACAGCTAACTCAAGTGGCAGCTGTAGCAGCAGTCAGTTGATCTGAGGCCGAGGATGTAATAATGAAGGGATGTTGTTCCCTTGCCCAGAGAGTTGCAGATACAGTCTTCTTATTGATATGAGCTCCTGACAAAGCAATACAACTTTTAAGAGACACCATATTATATTTATACTGATTATAAAATGTGAGTTATAGAGCCTAATATTAGATTACACTGACATTTATAATATTTATATCATGCCTGAGCTACTTCTTTGTGACTCCTGGCAGGAAATGGGCTTTCCCTGCCAGCAGCAGGATGTGATGCATTACCAGCTGTAGTAGAGTCCTCCAAAACAACAGCAAAGATTTTCAGATGCAATAGCTGTCCTCTGGTGACTCTTATAATGCATTATTAAAATGCCAGATGGAAACATCAGCCTCTCTTGCCAAATAATTACCAGCTTTAATAAACACAGTAAGGAAAAAAAACTTGAATGGGTGATTTTGGCTCACGTGTATACCCAGCTGTAAATTTCTGCTATCAAATGGTGTCAAAGTCAAGGTAGAAGCCTTCACATTTTACAGAATAAGCCCCTCATTAATGTGTCCAGAGTACATTTTAATTTTTCATTTGATGAATACTGAAATCCTTCTCTTCTTGGCAGATTTGAACATTGATGAAATTGAGATTTTGTGTAGAAAGTAGATAACTTAACAGAGGTGCCATTTTAACCTTAGTGGAGAACAGAAAGTTAAATGGGTCCATTTTGTTCTGAGCTTTGACAAAATTAAAATATGCATTTTTTCTTTCTTTAAAAGCTTGCTGGGAGAAGTGCCATCAAACTAAATCTTTCTACATAATTCTTTACCAATAAATAAATATTTTCAGCATTTAATGCAGTTAACAAACAAGACTAGATCCTCCAAACAGGTATTCAAGATGCTTTTTATTTTCCCAGATCTCCCACCCACTGTCCATCTGGAACCCATGCTGACTCTGTCTTCTGGAAAGTTAATACAGCCACTGATTAGCCATTTTTTAAAACAACACCAATTAGATGACAGTAATAAGTATCATTTCACATAAGGTTAAACATTCGCATGAATTGATTTTTCAGAGTTATTCAGCATAGATTTGTCATTATTTTCTTGGGTACGGTTGTTAGCGTAATTTTTTTTCTATAATGCACCAATTCTTCTGGAATCAACAACACTCAGAAGGTTTGTTACAATGCAGTACTCACCTAAAATGCTGTACACTCTCCAGGATTTCAATTTATTCAAGGACAGCATTTTAGTTCATAGTGTATCTATGAATCTAACATTATCAATACATCAGATGAGGTGAGATTTACTTATTTCTTAATAGGGAAAGATAATGTCTGTCCTAAATCATTTCAGAATAGTAGAAGCTATTACTACAATTTGAGTCTTTCCTTTTATATTACTTACATCCTGTTTTCAAGTCCAGACTAGGCAGAGTTTCTGTATAGCCTTTGAAATCTAATCCCTGTCTTTTCATAGGGCTGTGGATGGCTTTGGCTAGAAAACTTCTTAATGATAGATATTGTTGAAGTGCAATTTCGTTCTGAAAACATACCAAAATTTTCTGCCTAATAGTCCACCTCTTTTGGATCCTTGTTTGACAGCCAGGATTTATAAACTTCCATGAGCCTTACCAACAGTGTGTTTTATTCAAATATCTCATCAGTTAAAGGGAATTTTATTCAGCTAATGTGAGTGATGTGAAAGCTAGATCCTTTGTTAGACTGCTTTTTAAACAATTTCCTTACAAGTTTCAAGGCAATGGACCGATGCCACCTTGATGTCCCTTTACTATTTCCAGCACAGAAATGAACCTGCACTGCATGTACTAGTATCAGGAAGGATCATAAATGCTGAAGTTGCGGGAACCTAAAATACCGACTTTGAGATCCACCAGCTGCTTTTTCCACATACTGACAATGCATCCCACTTCAGAGCTATTTTCTTAAAGCTCAACCTGTCATTCCTACAAATGAAAACAATTTACATGCTGCCTTTGTAGTAGATTTCTTGTAAATGGCCTGAATAATAGTCACTCTTGGGAGAATATCTCTGCTTATATTATCCTTGTGTGCCATGGGTGGATTTCCCAGCATTCCAGTTCTTGTATTTGTGTGGTTGTTTACTTACCTTCCCTTTAGCAGAAAGGGAATGATCATATGCTGTGGCCTCAATATGACACAGGCAGAACATGTTTCAAAAGCCACATGCATAATCTTTGTGGAGAACTCACACATGTGGCTACAAGGCACAGAAAGCTGTTTTCTTGCTAAATGTCATTATATTATCCCACAGGGCAGAAATTGAGAGGCGGGAGAAGGGAAAAGAACCACAAGCAGCTGAAACTTTCTCCTACATCCTTCTTCATTATTCTGTCATGCCAGAGACGGGTAGCTGGCTCACCTTGGGTAGGTGACCCAAGCTCAGGAAGAGTAATTGGCAAGATGACTTTCACAGGCATTGAATCTCCATTAAAATACAGAAAATGTTCTGTAGGAAAACTTCTTTTGTACTATTTCTTTCTCTGCATGACAGAAATATACTGTACCACCAAATGTTAAACAGGGATAAAAAGACTGAACTCCTCCAAATTTCTTTAGGGTATCTTTCAAAAATTAAACCTGCACAAAGTTTTATAATTTCTGATCACACCACAATACATAAGGAAAAACAGACATTAATGAAAATCTTACCAGTTTACCCATGAAATTCAAGAACACTTTTTTCATGATCAAGGATGTGACTGTTGTTTTGACTGATAATGAAACCAGTCTTGTGGTCACCTACTGTTCCTACTCAAGCAGGAAGGAGTAAGATTTTAGATAAGCTTACTTAAAATCTCTTAGAATGTCTTAGAAACATTAGTGAATAAGCAAATGGGAGAAATTACTGAATCAACTGTGTAAAGAGATCAAAACCCTCAATAGATATTATGTAGAGAGATATAGATGTGCAGTTATATCACTATATGGAGAGATGTATGTATGTATGCTTATACATGTATTTAAATAAGCAACCTTGCCAAATTGACTACTGTTTAAAATATATATATAAATTATAAAGAAATCAGTGCTCTTAGAAAACTGATACAAAACTAAGAACATGAGATAGGGCAAATTAAGGTGAGAAAATGTTTCTAGGGCGAAATAGCTTTATGATGAAAATTTATAGTATGATTTAAAAAGTTTAAAATAATAACTCGGGGTGAGGGTTTTATATCTCTGAGAAATTATACTATCCTAAATACTTGCACCAAGTTCAGTAAAGACCAAGAGCTATAATGCTAATGAATAAAAAAATAAGCTTCTGATTTGTACGTTTCAGAAAAAGTAAAGTGAATGTCTGAAAAATAACAAATCAAACCTCTTTATCAAATACAGAATTCACGCAAAATCACATTTATAATCTCAAATATAACCCATACACCTACAGAAAGTGGATTTATTTATGAAGATTACCACGTTTTGCTACTTATTCATAGTTTAAACAGGTGATGCAGAAATTGGAACATGACATAATGCCAGAAACTGTCACTATAATGGCAGACCTACAGCTGGACCATCAAACCCGCTTGCACCAGGCTTAAAGACATGCATGTATGAACAAATGCTAATCTTGGAGTCCTGTGGTTGCTCTAATCTAACAGTTAACCATAAAAAAAGGGACATGACATAACCCTGCTCCTGTGGCACCTTAGTAATTCAACTTGCTACTCAGGTTAGATTTTTAATGACGAACAATGCTTTTTGGCACTTCTGGCCTCCAAAATACCATTTTTGTTTTGCTGAACTAACGAAACAGAGGCTACCCAATAAATCAGACCAGTGATGTGCAGTATTGTTCTATAAATCAGCAGCTGTGTTCCTGGATTATCTAATAGGAGTCTGCAAAAGACAACAATGAAAAATTAATACATTTTCAGGATTAAATCCACTTCAAACAACTCTACAGTGCTGGAAGAACATATTTACAGGCTTGAAAGTTGAAGATGGTACAGATATTACAAGCAGATATCACCAGGATACTTTGAATGAAAACTGGAAGGAGGGATTGTAGTGTTCTGTACACCCTTGGAGACATTACACTAGCTTGATGTTAAAGTTGTCATGGACTACATTACAGGGTACCACATCCCCAAAACAGGCAGTAGATTATTCATATACTTCATCTGTAATAGCCCTGAATACAACCACTGACTCCAGTAAGCAGTTGGCAGCTGTAACTATGGGATTAATAACTGTGGCAGCTATGAGCATAATCCTCTCCCAGTTAATGGTATCCTATGACAAGAAAATGTACTTTTTACATGCTATAATGGTTAATGTGAGGGATGTCTGGGGAGTCCAAATATGAATGCTTTAAACTTAGTCATCTTTGGACCAGATGCTACTAGTTATATTGTATCCTGCTCCACATTGCTCCTGGATAACAATATAACTTGGGATTCCTGACAACTCATTATATCACAGGTGAGCTATGTCTAAAGTAATGAACTTGTATTGCTCTCTACTGTTTGCTTAGAAATCTTCGGATTTTTCCATGTGTGCAGTTAGGGATACTTAGGAAGACGTGCTCCCTAGGAGTGCTGTTGTAGAAATATCTCTTTCTGCTCATCTGCTGTGACACCAGCTGTCTCAGTGACTGTTATATTATCACAGGCTGGGTACTGTTCATGATTTACAAGCCAGTATCTTACCCTGTCTCTCAGACTTAAGGTTTTTGCACACCCAAAGACTGTAAGCTACAGCCACACTATAGTGTTTATAAGATATCCTGTTCCAACCAAGCGTGCAGGAACTGGTAGTGACTAGACTGGTCTTTAATACTTCACTTTGTGTCTTGCACCGATAGTCTGTGTGCCACCACCAGCTGAGGTTTTGTTAGCTTATATCAGGAAGGAAAAGAACTGTGGGCAACCCAAGTGACCCTGCTGACTGGATGTGTTCCCTTCTATTTTTGGACAGGAGACCCTCAGAGATGAAAAACTCCAAAGTGAAAAAGACACAGTCGGAAACTCTGTGCTTTTTGAAGAACACCTGTCTCCATTGAATTAGTCTTTTGCTCTTCCAGAGCTGTGTTTGAAATCTGAAACTTGGGTGTTACAAAAGAAAGAAGTCACAGTGGCTTCCAGATTTCAGTTACTGAGTACTCTCCAGTGGAAATATACACAGCATTCTTGTGCAGCTTCTACCATAGAGTTATCAACCCTAATATAATTAACGTCCAAAGCACTAATTAATCTGTCATTCCTATTTTGTATAGCAATGGGTCCTTATGCAGCATTCTTTTCAAATAACCATATTTTCCCATATAAAACAAAAGCAATTTCTCCCAGTATTGATCACCGATTTTACAGCAAATAAATCATGATGTCAGCCGTAGCAGTGGGTTTCTCTGCATACACTAAGGAAAGGCACAAATGAGTAACAGTGTTTGTGACCGGTCAGCTGCTCCTTTGCTAAGCATTAGGTCCACCTAGTTTATTATTTTCAGGATCGGAGAGGAATTATTCCTATCCACCCCCTTCCTCCTTTAGCAAACTGGCCTGAGTATCAAGATTTCATGCCCCACAAAGTAGGGAGGGATTGAGATATGAGGTTTCTGCTTGTCAGTGGAATGCTGCTGCTTTGAAGCAGGTCTAAGGGCCCTCAGGGGTTCTGACAGACTTTATCAGATACTACAAAATTTCACTGTAATTCATTGGCTTATAAGATTTCAGGTTGTCTGTGACTGGTCTGCTGTAGCAGTGGTCTCTGTATGGCTAATTTCCAACATCCCCAGTTGAGGTGTAGCAAACAGACTGGTATTTTGTGAGACCAGAAAAAATGCTTCCTGACACTGGTGGATGAGATCAAAGTGAACTTTCAGTCATCAAGGAGAGGCCTGAGAATAAAGTAAAAGAGAAAGGGTGAATGAAAAAGAAAGAAACCAAAAAAAAAACAATCCAAGGCAAACAAAAATGAAAAAACAAAAAACCAAATCAAGCAAACAAAACCCACACACACATTAAAAAAATGGCAGAACAAAATGAAACAAAAAAGGAGAAAAACCAAAACAAAAAAACAAAATAAACTACAAAACAAAACAAACAAAAAAAAACAAAAACAAAAAACAAACATAAAACAAAAAAAAAGAAAACTCAGCTACCCCCTGAGGGCACAAACAGGCTCCAATTGCCCAGACCAGCATCACCAGGGACCCCAAATCAGGCACCCAGGATCTCCAATTCCAGCTTAGGCCTGGGCACCCCATCCTTGCCCAAACTACCTTGCTGGGTGTGCCTGTCTCTGGGTGATACAAGTATTGCTTCAAAAGCCACTGTTTTCTCTGGATAGACTCCACTGGGCAAAGCATCCTGCCAAACAGTCAAGAACCTGCTTCCTTAGGATCTCCTTGCATACAAGGCATAGACGGACCCAGCACAGAAGATAAAAAGGCTCTTTCTTAAGTATCTTCAGGACAAGGGAGTATGTGTATGCTTTTGTGACAACTTACTTCTTATCGTAAATAGTTCCTCTCTTCACCTGTGGAGTTTCTACAACAAACATTTTTAGGCAGAAATCAGATTTCCTTTAAACCTTGCCTTCCCCAGCTTTCTCGGTAGCCTCTCCCTTTTCCAGTCCTTTTGAAATGTAAGTGGTCCTGCCAGGACAGTCCTTCAACGAATCTCACCAGGCCCTCTCTCAATGATATTCATACCAGCACTGCTGGAAATGCTTGTGCTGGAAATGCTTGTGCGAATTACATTCGCCTTTTCCATGGCAACTTAAAATGAGTGAGCAATACCTACCCTGTGATCAGGCCATGTATCCAGCTCCTTCTTCTTCCTTTGTGTTTGCTTTCTATTAGAGCACCAAGCCACTAGAAGGACTTGCATCTGTCAGACCCTGAGTACAAGACCTCGTCTTTTCATTCTGTGCTCTGAATTTCATTACAGCTTTAACTGTACAGTGGCAAAGGTTGTTCAGTTCTTCCTTTAGGAAGTTCTGGCCCTCTTTTGTTTTGACAATGCATCCAAGTCCAATGAAATCAGAAATTTTCATTTTTAAGCATTTACTGAGTCACAGTTGTCAGAGAAGTCTTCAAACAAGAGCAGTTCTAGAAATGACACTCAAGGAGCTATCTTGGTCATTGCTCCATGTCCTGATACATTCCTTTGCAACACAGCTCACTGTTCTCTCCTTTTTTACCGATTCTCTATCCACTGTCATACCAATTCCCACCTGTGACAACCCACCTGTAAAGGGAATAAAGCACTAAATCTATCATGTGACAAAAGCCAACTTTTCTGGGACTTTACACCATCTTCTATACCGTACTTAGTACTTTCAGTACTGTAGCCTTTGGACTACAGTAATGCTTATAGGAGAGTTCTTTATTAATAAAACCTGACAGCATCCATCCATCCAAAATGTAAGGACTTGTACAGAAATGTCAAGCACATTTCACAAAAGAAATGAGTCAACAACACAGTGTTTACAGAAAGCCACATGAGATTCACATAATGTCCTTTCTCTAGAAAACTGCAAAGAGCTATCAGGATAGCCTGATGCCATCTATCCTGGCATATCTATATTGCATTTTACCCTACTTTCCAGGTGGCTTCATGTCTTTAATTATTCTTTAAAACATATAAAAAAGATTTATGTGCTCCATGTGCTTCAAAATTTATGTGCTTACTCTCATTGTTGTAATTGTCTTAATCTATGTGTTTTGTTAGGCTTCAAACTGAGGACAAGTTTCTGAATTTGTAGACTTGAAAGTGTTTCAAGAAAATTCCCCCCAACACAAACACAGCAGTGCAGGCAAACAAAAATTATCAGCTAAATTTTAGTTTATTTGTTTTAGCATACTTCAGGTGAATTGAAGACCAAAACTGATTAGGCTTGCAAATATTTCTTTTGATCCACATTCATCATGGCTGGTGCATACCACCCACCAGGCTGAGAGGGAAGAGATATGGAATGTGACATGCGAAAGAAAAAGAGAAGAGTAAGTTACATTGCTCAGAGAGAGAGGGGAAAATAAGGCAGGCATTTGAGCATCTTTGGCCCTTTGACTGTGGCCAAACCTGCCTTTTTGCTTCCCAGCATGGAATACAGATCCAAGGGTGATTCCAGGCTGTGGGGCTCTGAGCTGACCCTCTGTTCTTCTCCACAAGATCCAGTTAGGGCTGTGTTTCAGAAAGGGCTCTGACATTTTCTCATCATCAAAGGCCCTCCTCATTCTGTATCTAAAGGGGCTTGTGGGGTGAGTTTTCTGAGGGAACTGTTTCTTGGAGGCTGAGTGGGTGTCACTCGGTAGGAAGTGATTGCTTTTGCATTGCTTTGAGTTGTTTGGTTTGGTTTTCCTTTTTTTTTTCTTTTTTTTTTTTTAATCCGTTTACTTATTGAATTGTATTCTCTCTCCCATCCCACTGAGTACTGTGAGCAAGCAGCTCTGTGGGACTGAGCCAATATCCAGGGTGAACACAACACAGTCCTTCCTGGCACCCAACACAGGGAACTAAGTGTTCAAGATAATGACAGATTTGATCAGAGCATGCTGGAGGAAACCAGTTATTATACCTGTTAAACCATTGTTGCTGACTTACTTGTCCTCAACACTGACTTGTTTGTTGCCTTGCCTGCTCCGTTCCATGCTCTTGCTGTACATCAAATTTGAGAGTGTGTTAAAGGCTGGTTTTGGCTTTTGCAGTTTGCTGAGCTATGTAGCACTTGGCTGCGTTTTGCCTGAGAGAACTATGCTAAAAGTTCCCTGGCTTTAAGGTTAGTCTGCTATTTGAGCCCTACATTGCAGCTATCCCCACAAGTTGGGATCCATCTCATGAAAACAATTAACAGCTACACATTTTCCCTTTTCTTCTTTGAGACCCAATTTGTGGTCAAGATGAAGAACTATACCTTCCTCTTCTCCTGTGGGGAGATGCTTTCTGCCTTGTTACAATGGTCCCTCAGTCCCTGAAGCATCCTCAGGTAATCAGAATGTCCATACTGGTGTGACTCAAGAATCTGTTTCTGGCTTTTCCCAAGATAAACCTGTTTAGGAATTTCATGCAGGGACATGTCCTTCAGCAGTATGGTTATGGATAGCAAGATGCATGGGAGAATACAGGCAGTTACCTAGAACAGTTTTCAGCTCTGAGGGTGTGAGACTTCACCTCAAAGAAGCGTGGAAGGATGGGGAAATCTGATGTGCTGCTCAAGAAGAATTAACGTTGGGTGAAAATAACCCACGATTTGAATTACACGGTGCCATCACTGCATGATGTCACTGCTGCAAGAGACAGTACATCACCACTAACAGTAAAATGTCTTTGGGATAAAAAGACTGCTTTGGTCTAAAATGAGCAGCGAGCAAACAGTATATGAAAGAATGAAGTCTACCCACAGGACCTGGTTTTTGAACCCTTTTCTTAAAGCCAAAATGACTCCACATTTGACCCATCATAGCAGTATCGTGTTTAAGGTGTCTTGCCTGTGCCTGGTCCTGCAGTAAGAGCTCACATGGTCAGCAGGAACTGGCTGGCACTGGAGTGGAGCAAGGCAGGGCTGCCGGAGCTGATCACTCACTGTATGCACACTCCTCTAACAACAAGGAGTCAAAAGAAAGGACACGATTACAAGCCTAGTGCTCATATTTTCTAAAACCAGATCAGCCTGATCACCCCATGTGCCCAAAAGGAAGGCCATGCCACCACCTATCCATAAGGGAAATCCATCTGGATCAAGCAGAGATGTTTGTTTGCATAATAAATGAGTTTGCATTTATTATATGACTCCTTCCTTCTGTCCCACTTTTACTCACAAGCCTGCACTATAATCCCAAATGGAACACTGTCTATTTGATCAGGCCAGCATAATGACATACAGGGCTGGTACGATAAGCTCAGTATGTATATATTCTCTCATACACATGGAGTTTTAACTCTGTCCTTAAAAACTGCTTGATTTTTCACAGCAGTAACAACATACACAGAGTACTTTATGTTTTTTGCATTTTTATAACAAGAAAAAAAGTTTAAAAAAACCAATTCCAGAATACAGAAAAGTGAAGATATTAAATACATTCAGATTCACAGAATTGTTTTGAATTGAAACTGCACACTTTTAATTGGGAGTGAGCTCCATATCTTAACACGCTGTAAAGGACAGATATTGTTTACAATTCCTTACTGTCCTCTAGCAAACAGCACATACTGCTCTGGGAATGCCATTCATCAGGCTGGGAGAGCCAGGATTTTATAAATAAAATACAGAAACTAGTAAAGAAAATATTTCACTGTTTGCTTTAATAGACATAACAATAGTATAATATTAGAAACTTCTTTATTTATAATCAGTGTATTATATGTACATATATATACTGGATTCGGACTCTTCTCCATCCATAGCTGTGTACAGTGTTGACTGTCATGGCTGTTGCTAAAATTTATATTTGTTTCTAAACAAAACATGTAAATAAAATATTTTTCATCCAATCTAATTTTCATTAAACACTGATTTACAAGGCACATTACAGGTACAAGCACGGTAACATGAGAATGTTGCAGATAAATCAGCGTGTATTATTTCAATTTGTGATGATGAAATAAAAATCACATGCAAGTCTGTTTGGACATGATAAGAATAGGAACAAACATTCAGTTCACTAGAGATTGTCAGCATTTTCGTATTATGTAGAAGGCAAACCACTACAATGGAAGTGAGAACAGATTGGGAAAACATTAGTACTTTCCTAAACTGCAGAACATAACTGGATATGTACTTCTGTTGTCACCAATCTCTACCATCCGTGTATAGTCTCATATTCAGCTGATAGGAAAAACAAACAAATATAATAGTTTAATAAATTAAAATTACAAAATTCATGCTTCAAATGAGGAGCATTATCTGCCTTCATGAGTCCCTATCATCAGCTAAGAGATGCAGGTATAATGGAATCAATGGGGAAGAAACACCAGAGGACTTCAGGCAACTTTATTTTAAATAAAGGGAAGAGAGAGATCTCTCAGCAACTTTTCTGGAATACTTATAGAAAAAAAAAAAAAATCATGCGTTTAAAAAACACTGTCAGAAAACATTTGTTCCTGATGTCTGCACTTGCTTTCCCAATGGCCATTTCAACTCAGTAAGACTTGTCACTCTATATTACAAAAAAGGTTGTTTGTGTATGCAATATAATATAAGCTTGTATCTTAAAATCTGTAGCAATATGTTACAAGATTTCTCACAAAGTTACTTGCAAGGCCTGACAGCTAGGTTCATAAAAGAAACAAGAGTGAGAGCCAGCCCTTGCCTGAAAAGCTTGCAGTCCTGCAGATGAACATAGGTTAAGGAAGGGAGATGCCAATCAAAGATTCAAGCCTTTATGCCAGCACCTTGTTAAAGAACTGGTAGTGTGTGAAGTATCTGATAGCTTCCCAGAAATATTTCATGAAAGTATCTGTTTATGAAAGCTTTGAACATCTGATCACAGGTCTAGCTCTAAAAACACAATGTGGAAGAACTCCCGCAGAGAGGAAGAAAGGAAGAAAACAATACAGAGAAAAGACTAAGAACCATTACTGAAACAAGGGGAGCAAGGTAAGAGAGATCAGACTGCTGAACAAAATGGAGCTACAAGGACCTTCAAGACAGAGATGAGATATTTAAAGTTGCTGCTGGAAAGGAGCAAAAAGGAGAAACAGTGGCAGGGTTTGGAGGGTGTTGAGTTTTGAGCGATGGGGAGTGAAGAAAGACAGTTCCCAGTGAGACTGCAAGGAAAGAAGTTATAGCAAGGGAGGACCGTGGGTATGGTTAAACTGTATTTAACTGAGTAGAGGGAAGGAGCAGAAAGACTTTCACAGCCAGTTCAGGATGTAAGGGATGGACAAGTTTACTTCATTCAGAAGCCTGAGCGCCAGGGCTGTTTTCAACAGCAACAGATAAAGACGCCAGCGAGAGGATTAAGGACAAGAAATAAGAAGCTTGGTGTCACTAGTGTGTTAAGCCTGAGCTGCCAGGCAGTCATGCACTGCCATGCCAGGGGCGTTCTGCAGCACCACACTGGATACACAGCACAAGGCCAGGAGTGTCTTCATGATTCACCAGTGAAAAACTAATAAGGGAAATAGTTCAAGAAGTTTTTCACAATTGACACATGAAGCAGTGAGTTAAGCTCCATACCACAAATTTCTCTCTTTCCTCCAGAACATTTGCTCTCTTTGGTCCATGCTGTGTACCATGCCAGCTTTGTGGTCTGCCTGGATCCTTAGCAGATACCTTCAGATTTCCATCATCTCTTGTAGGCATCCTTTTCTAGAGTGTCCAACAGTTTCTGCAGTTTGTTTAAAGCATGCACACATCTGCAAGGTCTTCAATACTGATCAAGAAGATGGTGCTTGCTTTACTTTAGATTTCTGTACTTCAGCTTTTTGAGTCTTTAAAAGCTTGTCACTTCTTAGGGCATATTTGATATACCAGCTTCTTACATTTATTTGTTTTGCAAAATTAACATGAACATTTTCACTTTAAGACTTCATTTTTCTGACCTGAGTTTTTGTATTCACAGAATTTGAGTCTAAAGGGTGCAAAATCTTTTCTTCACAAAAATATACTGAGAATAATGTTAATAATTCTGCTGTGAACAAATTCCAGCTTTTTCTGGTTTATTTTCACTTAGGCTGTCAGACATAACCAAGATTGATTTTGTTTCCTAATATGACTATTTTATTTGGCCTTATAATTGAAAATGGATCAAGCAATCAACAGATGTGCAGGAAAGCAAGTTACCCATACAATATCTTTTATAAGAAATACTGAAAAAGTGTGAGTTACAAGAAAATTCATGAAACTATTTTAAAAATTTGAATGAATGTAGTAGGATACTGTATTTTAGGATATTCCAGTAAGGTGGGGTTTATTAGCTAATAACTATTGCTGTCTAGCTTTAAAGACAAATATAATTGGTAAAAAAAATTAATAAACTATAGAATTAAATACTTAAAATTAAGCAAACTTGTTCCTCTTTCAGTGAAATATGATTAGTAATATTTCCATGTCTTAATCTGCCTTCTGGAGTGGTGCTTTTAAGACACACAGCATATAACTAGGCATTAGAAAATGTAATCCTGACATTTGTCTCTACAATAAAACTTAAAAATACCACTGACCCATTCTTTTCAGGATAACTTGGAAACCTGCATTAATTTAGAATTAATAATAATGTTACATAGGGAAATACATTTGACATAGCTGTCGTTAATCTCTTCATCATGAGCCAAGGCTAAACAGACACTTCTCCCTTGGTTCACAGCAACAATTGCAGCACTGTTGAAGGGAGAAATCCTGCAACAGGAGCCAACACAAGAGTTCTCATCACCTTCTGATTGCAGTAGGAATGAAAAAGTTTATGTAAGCAATTTGCATAAAAGTATGGCAGATTTTAATTCCTGCACGAGAAAGAGAGGGTGGCTTGAAGTGAGAGTAATGCCGGAGAAGTGGCAGATAAATACCCCTATCTTTTCTGTCCTACTAGAAAGAATGGAACACAAGCTATGAGGCAGTGTCCCTTTCCCAGCACACAGCAGGCAGCCTCACACTTAGCATTTAGATTAGCAGCTGCAACCAAAAGCCCCTCAAGCAAACCTGAAGCTGCCATTTCAACAAAGGGTGCAGAAAGCCCACTAACCTATAACAGAGTATAAAGCTATTCTAATAACAGAAATTAGAAGTAATTCTCAGCTTAGTAGAGAAGGCCAAGTACTTATAGACACAACAAGAATCATCTGTATTGTTGGTATGATCTTTAAGGAAGAACAGTTAACAGGAGTTACTGAGAAATTTTTTCAGACAGGAAATCTCCGCTACTTCTTGCCTCCAGGAAGCCAGGTGTACACTCCTGGGGATATCAGGAACACCCCTGGGAACAGTGTCACAGACATATCAGCTCACCAGTTTTGCTTGGTAAGAAAGGCAGAAATACCTAAAACACAGGCTAAGATCCCAGAAGACAACACAAGCAGGGATGAGATTGTCAAGTGAATGAGCACCAGTTCAAAAATATCAAAGCCCCTGGAATATCTCCATGTCTCAGTAAAAAGGGATGCAGACAAAGACTATAAATATTTTATATGTAATTAGCTCTACATTTAACAGTGATTGCAGTGGGGAAGAGTAATTTCTGAATCTTGTCATTCTGAACAAGGACTGTCCCTGCAGACAGACACTGATTAATGATACCATCCTCTGAAATCTGAGCCACAGAGTCCTTCAGATATCAAGAACATTTTAAACTGAATTTATATGTCCTTCTTAGTCCACTACTCTCACTGTTTCATTGTGTCACATTCGCTTACAAGAGAAGAAGACCATAACTGGCTGATATTTTTCATGTTTTCTCATAGCGCATTGATACAACATTTGGGAAAAGATTGTGATTTTGTGCAGCAGTGGTCATTCTGATCATATATAAAGGAAAAGCCCTGCACAGTGAAGAACTGTATGTCTTTACCATTGCCATTTCTGCTTCTAAATTATTTACAGTTCACACTTTTTACCTGATCTCATTGTCTGTGTATCACAGTGGTACTCTACTAATGAGACTAAAATGTATTCTCATCAAGAGGATAAGCCACTTTGACTTGTTTTAGAGAGAGATTCTCACAGTTGGACTGTCTTCATTGTCTGGCTGATGAATTCCTTCCGTATTTTCACTTATTTAACCTGGTCCCAAGTGCAGATGATGGTGAGTCCTGAAATACTGATCATTGCAAAAACCCTTCAAGCTCACTGTTAGGGATGAGCAGTGGAAATTAGGGTCTCTGGTAAAGAATAACAGATAATGCTCAAGCTGATATCCAAGCTTATACTTCCTTTAAATTTGTGGCAAGTAGGTATAAGCAGGAGTATAATAATCTCATCTGTTTAACTGCTGTTTACACTTCTTAAATTAAGGTTTTTACTTTTACTCCTTTTAAGCATAATCTCTAAAAAGTAAAAGTCCCAGGAAATCCACAGACTTTTATGTCACTGGATCAAATCAGTCTGTCTGGACTCTCTGCCCATCTCCATGACAGAAGGAAGGAAAGGTATGATGCTGCAAGCAGAAAGACTTGTGCCAGAGACAATTCTTCCCCAACATGTGACTTAATTATAGAATCCCACAGAAAACTCTAGGTTTCTGATGAGCAAATAGTAAAAAGACCTTATTGCTTAGGCATTTTAACACAGATGTATGAGGTTCCAGAGGTTATAGTTTACCAGCATACCCTTGTCTTGTGCAGTACTTCTGCTACTAGAAAAACCCTTTCTCCACTTCTACAAACATCCCAGACGAAGTCAACGCTGATACTGTATATATTTGGGAACATAAGGAACAATCCTGACAGATGAAATATTTTAATTTTGTGTCCCTAGCTTGTTAAATGGAAAAAAACCCACCAATAAAATGGCTGGCAGAAACCAGCAAGATTGTCAGCTAGTCATAATTTCTATATCCAAGTGAAAGAGAAAATTCGTCATCAACAAAATGGATACTGAACGTATCTCACTATTTTCGTTGTAATTTCAGTTGGGGATGCACTGCTTGTCACATTTATCTACCAGGCACACCAGAGCAGGTGATAAGTGCAATATAACCAAAGGGCAAGTTAGGACCCTTGCCATGTACTGTGGAGGCTGCAGCCTCAAATCCAATATCCGCTAGAAGAATGAGTTATAGAAAGATAGTGTGAGAGGGGAGGGGAGGGGGAGTGAAGTGCGATACTGTTAAGAAAACAAGACTAAATATAATAGGATTCATGCAGAAAATCTGAGTGGAGCCTCCTCCTATCCGAGCTCCTGACACTAGATGTCGTTGGCACCGCATCTCCCGAGGCACCAGAGCCGGCGCCTGGGGCAGGGCTGCCTCAGTGCCTTGCTGCCAGCGGCCTGTCATTTACATCATGTAGGAATATATAAACTTTTTGTTCTTGTTGTTCTAAATATGCTCGCCTTTTATTTCAGCCTGTTTTAGTACTATTGTTTCAGTTGCAGACTGGTGCCTGAACACAGAGCATCAGTTAGGGAAGGAGGCTATGGAGAAATCTCAATTCCTTATGAAAGTCCCTAACACCCACAAGGGATGTCACACACCTGTAATTCTGCCCTTGCATTATGTCAGTATATATACGAGATATATGTGGATAGATATCTCTGCCTGTGCACACTGCTGACAGGAAGGTGGGAAGGGCCTCCCATCGCTCCAGTTTCATGTGCTCTTGGTGGGGAACCACAGGGCAGCATCCTCTTCACACTCAGCATGCCTTGCATTTTTCTCTGAGAGTGATGAAGGACTTTCTTCAGTCATATCAGCATTTCAGTCACATGCAGGGTTAAAGATCTATCGTCCTTCAGCTTGGTGCAAAGGAAATTCCCCTGCTTTCTCTCATAATGATTCAGATGTAGCTGGGGATATCAGAAATAGTGTATTAAAGTTGCATCAAGAAAAACACTGATTAATTAAAAATAGAAAAATATTCTTACACAATTGGCAGGTGGAAGATCATGTTAAAGAGAGAAAAAAATGCCATAGAAAATGCCATATTAAATTAATGGAGTACCCAATTAGCCCAGTAACTTTTCACTAACAAAGTTTTTCTAAGGTAGAAAAAAGTGATGCTCTTGACGATCAGAGAATTAGTGATCTCCAGGAAATATTTCCACTGAATCCTCAAGAATAAGAGGTTGCAGTTTACTCCAATACAGAGTATTTTATATTTAGAAACTTTAATCTTATGAACTGTAGAACTCTCTTGAGATATTTAATGACTCTTAAAAACAAGTAACTCCAAGATTTAGTTAACTAGATTGTTGTACCCGCAAAGCATTGAAACTCACGGTTTCATACTACAGTTCTCACCCATGTTTTGAAGATTGCTTTAGAAGAAGGAATGTTTTTAACTGAGTGGTGCATTTCTGAATCCAAGGAATCTGAAAGAGATTTTGTTGCATCCAATTTTGGGTCACCTACTACCAGAAAGATAGATGAGGCATCCCAAGGGAGGATCAAGGACATTTGAGTCAGGAGCACCTGCCCTAAGAAGGGCCAAGGGAGCCTGAAGAAGAGATGGCTTCAAGGGGGGGCCTGAGAGCAGCTTTCAAATTTTCAAGCTGCCCTGAGATCCAGCTCCACGTTGTGCAGCTGCCTTAGTTTCTGGATAGCCAAGGACATGGGAACACAAGTTTGCTTCTGCAAGCACAGGAGTGCCACAATTCCTTATTTTCTCTGTGCTTTTATCCCTGTCTCTGTAAAACAGGAAGAACAGGACTCCTTTTTTCACCTTGTCTGTCTGAGCTGCAAATTCTTTGCCTCTTACTGTCAATGTGTGTGGTATCTAAAGCAGCTGATCTCTGCTAGGGTTTCTCCTCACAGCGATGACACAGATAGATAGTGGAAATCATTAGAGTGCTCAGTTAAATCTCCTAGAGTGGTTTCAGAGGTTGAGGGCTGCCATCTGCAGTTTTTAGCTGTGTTTTCAAGGACTAGGTTTTTCATAAATCAGATATCACCAGAAACTATTGTTCTCAGGGACCACTGCACCACTTGTAAGAAAAATTGCAAGTTATTTATCATCTGCTTAACAGACATAATCTGCCAGACAACTCCACGTTCAAATAAAGTATATTGAGACATAAAGCAGGCATTCTTCAGCTGTAACAGTGGGTTTCTTCATTTAGCCTTTGGATAGTTTTTCCTAAAACTGTGGCAATCCCATTATGCTCTTACTAATTTTTCAGGACTCTTTCTTTCATTAATTTCTTAATGCTCTTTGGTCTACAGGCAGCACTAGCAGAAAAGTACTTTGGCAGTATCTCCGACTATATCTTTAGTTTCATGATGTTTATTTTTTATTCCCAAAATAATCCTTATGCCATAGTGTACCTTTTTGTGTAACATTAAATATTGCCTAAAAAGGATATTTTCCCTTAGGTTCAGTGATGCAGCTGGGTTTGATGCTGACCCATATAAGGATGCAACACATTAAATTCACTAGATCTGAAGTACTGGCAGTCTTCTTCACTCATTTCTGTGGCCAAGGGAAGGGATCTAGTAAACATCTCCACTCCAGCCATGCACCCTGTTTCCAGAAAGATACAAGAGAAGTCATTGTGGGGACTTCTTCCATTGTAGGAATGAATCAGCTTAACCAACAGGATTTGTTTTGGTACACTCTATCTAATTTGCTGGAGAGCTTCTGGTTTGTCAGAACAAAATCTCATGGTAACACAGTCCAACAACCACTAGTACTTCCCTCCACCCTAAATAAGAACCAGTGGCTGTCATCATGAGCTTTCTTCTGCTTCCTTCAGAGAGGCCAAAGAACACACCTTCAATGCAAGCCAAAAAGGCTGCGTTTTCTGGTGTGGTTACTGAGAGTGGAACACATCAGCCCCTGCAGTGCTGCAGTATGACTGCAGGGAACATGACTGACCTGACTTTAACACAAGGAAGAAATCCTGTGTTTTCAGCATACGGCACTTTGCAGTCAGCAGTACACAGGCAAGACAGTTAGACACCTGCTCAGGAGTGCCTACAGAAGCCACGGTTCCTGCAGAAGTCCTAAACCAGTACATTGAGGGCAAACCTATTCCCTCAAATTTGGACTGACCTCATGACAGAACTGCTGCTTCCTAAGCACCTCACTCAGTTTTGTGTTCTTGGCTCCTGCCACACTTCATGTTCTTGCATCTTCTGCATTTCTCAGTCCCCTCGCTCACATGCAGACAGTTCTGCTGCACTGAAGTTAATATTGCATGACTGTTTTCTGTAGAAAAAGGAAAAAAAAATCCAACTTCTTTCTCCTTTTATTTTTAGACTATGGCATATTTTCAGATGATCCTGGGCTCATTTCTACATGAACTGACACTTGCAATTAACCTCACAGATCTGTAAAGAAAGTAGTTCTTAAAAATCAAAAAAACTCCTGTATCTCTAGTAAAAAGGCCATGGAAGTAAGCTGTAACACAAGCCAGAAGTGGGAGCTGCTTCTCCCTGATGCTTGCTTGCCTACCAGCATCGCCTCTGCCCACTCCCCTAGGGAAGTCAGGCTTTCTGGTATGTGGGAGGCTTATCAGATGGTGTCTGTCTACATCAAAGACCAAATAATGCTGTTACACAGAATATAGAGGTGTTTTGTTTTGGTCCTTTTCCATAATTCTGCCTAAAAAATATGCCATCACAGTCAGAATACAGCTTTTATAAATGCTGCTTTAATAATGGTTCATCTCTCTTTGAGAAACCATAAACACCCTACTATTTCCCTTCACTTAGAAGATTAAACATCATTAAATAGAAGTTGTTTATGCTTAAAAGTCTTTCAGAGTGTTAAGGCAGAGCTGCAATATATCCTGCCTTCAATATATTTCAGTGGATACAGACCAGCTCTATCATTTGAAAGTATTAGCATCTGTAGGCTAAATATCACCGTTAGAAGACAGTATATCATGCTGGATCTAACAGCCCCAGAGGTGAGGCTGCACCATCCATGCCTCCAGATCCAACCAGCAGTGAGACTTAGATGTGTTCCTAGTAGATGCATGTACACAGAGCACACATACGTGACACATACACCTATATACATGCCCAGACACACAGATGACAGGCAAACAGAGCACTCGAACACACAGGAAATCTGCCTTTCTTCTTCCTTTCTTTTCAATACTCTATTCTCTTCTCTCAAGGCTCTTTCTCCACTGGCAAACCACAGCACTGGTAACTGCCACACCCAAAGTGTCTGTGCACAACTTGAAAAGCAACTAAAATTAGTGTCCCTCAAGGAAAGGCCTCATTATAAACTCAACAGTCTTCTGTTTGCCTGCCAAAATCACACAACAACACAGCTCTGTAAGGACTTAAAGAGCATAATTGCCTGTCTCAAACACTTCTTAAGGCCACAGAAGACTTTGCCATGAGAACTGTGTAGACAATGAGCATTAACTATTTTGTTTGCTAAAATGTATAAATCATGAAAAGTTTTGAATGGCCTGGGGATCCCCACCACCAAGAAGACCAGAATGAAGAAGGACCAGTGGGAAGATGTTGGATCTGCAGCTGGTGCTATCTTCTATTTGATATCTCTCTCTTTCTTCTCTCTTTTCTATTTCTTTCTACCTCGAATTCATTGTTAAATAAAATCCATACTATTGACTTTGGCATGTGGCCTTGTTTGCGCCTGGGCAGAGGCATCTCTCAATAACTGGATCACAAGCTCCATACTGGACACAACTGTACTTAGGTAATGTACTGTAGACTTGGTGTGAAAATGATGGTCAGCTGTTAACTGAGGGTTAGTGGAGGTCTTACAGCTGTGATGAGTGTCACAGGGGACAGAGCAGGAAAACCCCAATAAAATATAGTGAGAGGAGTGTATAATGAATACACAAAGCTTTAGAATTCAGGTGTTATTAGTTCCATCAGTAATCTAAGAAGTTGTTCTGCTGAGACTTCAGTGCAGAAAGTATGTCTTTTTCTTAAAGTCACTAGGACCTCAATCTTGCCATTAGAGGAAACTTTTAATGTCAGAATTTCCACTTCAGTATGCAAAAAGGGCTCTGTACTTGCGCTATCTCAGCTGGAATGCCTCAGGTAAAAGCAGACAAAAAGAGCTCTTTGGATGAACAAGCTTGCCTAAAGTATGCCTTGCTTCATTGATTGTCTTCAAATACTCTCTACTGATGTTACTAGCAGGCCTAGGGCTGTTGTCGTAGAACTTCTGCTGAACAATTGCGAACCCAAATTTCAAAGGTCCCCTGGTACATACAAAAGAAAATGAATAACTGAATATGAGTTTATGTAAAGTATTTTTTATGGGTGCATAAATGCAAAAAGCATTTTGTACTTAAGTCAAAATTGTGTCATGATTACAAGTTACTGCTTCTGCACTGCTATGAAAGAGCAGCAGCAATTCTGCAATCTTATACACAGAGTTTGGCTGGGAACCATTAGGATGCTTTCTGAAACTACTAAGAGGATGTCAGTTATGAAACAACATTTATGCAAAAAAAAAAATAGACAAAAAGGAGACTTGCAAAGCTCAGGAAGATGTGCTTATTAGTCAGTGCTTATTCATACACTGACTAATGTGAGATGTCACTTCTACAGAACCCAATGTGTCTCCACAGCCTGCAGCAGTGGAGGCCCACAGGTGGTCTCCAGACAGTTACAGACTTCCCTTAGATCAGAAAATATTCTGTTTAAAGTAGGTTGATATTTTTTACAATGCACAGTTCAAAATTATAGCTGTCTTCCCTAGGGTGTTGTGTCATTTTCCTGAACACATCGCTCCTTGGGACTTTGCTGTCTGTACTCTTCTCTTTCTTTATTCCCCCATTTCTTGTCAGTATAAGGGAATAGAGGAGACCACAGGTACACAACGGACAATTGTGTCATTGGGCTCTTACAACACAGACTGATGTTATAACCTGGAATCTCATGGTCTGGAGGCAAGAGGATCCAGATGTGCTAAATAACAAGATGCTGCAGACTGACGATGCAGGGTAACTCTGAAAAAGCAAAGACAAACCTTGGATGCATTAATTACAGTATTTCAAGGAAAGATAGAAAAATACCAATGTTCTCTTGTGAAGCATTTCTGCTGTCTTCTCTGGGGTAATGCATATCATTCCAATCATTGAGACGGAAATCTGGCCAGGATGACCCTGAATTCGGAGACCCTGTCACACAGGGATGGCTTGGCCTATTTAATTCTTCAAAGCAGCAATGACAAGCAATATGATCGTTGATTACAAATACATTGTTGCATTGTTATGAAAGGAAAATTCTCTCAAAGTGAGAGAATAATTTGTCACTACTAATTATAGTCTCATAATAAATAGCTTCAGGGTAGAAAAACAGGAAAAAAAGCTCTGAATAAGAAGTAAATTGGGCTTGTGAAACAGTCTTCCAGCTGCAATAGAGGATGCAAAAAAGATGTTAGGGCACACTAAGAGCAGGTGAGAGATCCTCAGGGGAACCACCACGGCTCCCAAGAGCAACTGGGGGGCACCAAACCAGCCTCAGCCCTGGGCATCGAGCACCTCCCTGGGGATGGGAACAGTGCAAGGCCAGTCCAGGCCATCAGCCCATGGGTGGGCCTGGATCAGGAGGTCCCATGACTGGAGAAGGGAGCTGGACACCACCATCCTACAGTGCCACTGGGGCTGGGATGGACCCCTAAGGAGTAGCTGAAATGGCATTCAGGGCAAGATGAGGAGAGTCAACGGGGGGCTGGGAAGGGACTACCAGGCCTCTTGGTGCCCCTGGGGTCCAGTGAAAAAAAGCCACAACCTAGCTGTTACTAAATTGGGTTATGATAGTCATTCATTATACCATGTCTATAATAGTAAAGGATGATAACTGATATGCACAGAGCCATTTCCAGTCCTATATTTCCATGCAGCATGAAGAAATGGGACAGAAAGAAGACTCCTATGGTCAATTCTTCAATAGAATATCTGGATCAGACATCTAAGAAGAAAATCGGGCAAAAAAAAAGGCGCCCAAAGTCCTATATTCTGCTTTCAGAATGAGTCACTCAGATGACAAAGGCTGGCAGGCAATTGTCAGTGCTGGGTACAGTTGCCAGATTACATCTTGAGGACACAGACCACAGTCAGAGACCAAATATATATTCTCTAGAGATTCCAAAGTGCTAGTCTCCTTGATGCAGAGGATCTGTCATCTTCTGCTGACTCAACTCTAAATCTGCCTCTAGGCATTAAAGTATCAGCACTTAGTGATCATAGAATCATAGAATCATAGAATCATAGAATCATAGAATAGATTGGGTTGGAAAAGACCTCCAAGATCATCAAG
>JAYRBT010000139.1:60430955-60442200 GCA_036023395.1 Myiotriccus ornatus
CTCTGTGCCCAGCCTGTAGCGCTGCAGGGGGTTGTTGTGGCCAAAGTGCAGGACCCGGCACCTGGCCTTGTTGAACTGTCAATAAATTTCTCAACAGCACAAATGATGCTACACCAGTTTAAGCACAGCCTGTCTGGAAGGTCCATTATCACCAAAAAGCCTTCCTTGGCACAGTTCACTCACCCCACTGAAACTGTACAATCACTAAGTGGAGAGGGCCCTTAGTATTCCTCACCTGACATGCTTATTTTTGTCCATATTCTTCAGGCAAATAATACATATGAGAAAGGGAAGAGGAAATCTAATGGCTTGTGAAATCCTGTGAAAATATTCATGAAAAATTAATGAGTTGAAAGTCCTGGAGGGGACACATAGTGGCTCATAGAACTGTTTACTCAAAAGACATATGTTCTACAGCTCCACTTTTGGCAGATTCTAACAAGAGACTCAAAAATGTTGGCCATTGTAACTCTAGAGGTTCACAGAAATGTGTAAAAACTATGACTGGAAAAAACCCCTTCTACTGAGCACACTTCTATTCTCCTGTGACAGTACCTGGTTCTTTAGAGGCTCGGTGCAGCAGTGTATTTGGCCACGGTAGGGTTGTCACTGTCTTCCCACTGCTGAGTCCTGCAAAGCCTGATGTGTTAAACAGTGGCTTTTAGGCACTGGATGTCATGGGTGAGAATATATAACATACCTATGAACTCACTGTTCTTACATTGAGAGAACCAGCATCTGAATGATTTAACAATTCCATCTGCCAGAGATGTTCTTAGGCCATAAAACCTACACATTCCTGAAATAGTAAAGGAAAAAGAAGCAAACAAACCAACAAAACACACCAACCCAAAGCTTTTAGCATATAATTTACTCTGGTGTATTGGGAGTCATAAACTGGGTGATTTTAAAAGTTTTTTAAAATCAGTACTGGTTGCCCTAGATTATGAGTGTTACATTAAATTTGAATGTGCTGCCTGAGTAATTTGGATTGAGGAGGAAGGGTAATGCTTTCAGTTGCTTTCTTACACGTGTGTAAAAGCTGGGTAGTACATTATGGTGCAAGAATGGATGTATCCAGATAAAACTATAACAATTGATGAAAAGCAAACAGGTGAAAATTCAGCCTCTGAATAATTTAGACTTGATATTAAAGCAACAAGAGTGAATTTACTTTAAATTCCTTAAATGCTTGCGGTACGATCTCTGAGGTAGGTGCCCTTTGGACTTTGTCCGTTTAAGTGAGTTCACTGAAATCAGGCTTTGAGTGTTCAAATCTATTGAAACATAGGCTTGTAATAAATACTGGTTGTGATTCATGTCAAATATAATCCAGGAGGGAAGAAAAAACAAACAGATTGTAAAACTTAACTGCACCCCCAGAAAGACATAAAACAGATCACTACCCTCCCTGTTCCCTGTCCTCCTAAGACAAAAATTATGTCCAATCCAAGATCAGGTCAAAGAGCATGATGGCGCCTTATGTCTTAACATAGAGATAACCACTTAGTCTAAACTGTGGAAATAAACATATGGTGAATACCTAGAATAGCAATGTAAATGTATATGCATATGTATGAGATATTCTGAAATAGAAGTCGGACTTGCACCCTGTATCAGGTATGGCAGACTTAGGAAGATTTCCTGTCTGTACACCCAGCATGCTGTTTGCTTTTACCATATAATAAATTCTAAACTGAAAACTAATTATATTTCGAGACTCTGTTTCTCACAAATTGGGGATATTTAGAGACTGTTTCTCACAGGCTGGATACAATATTACGAAGGTATTAATAAACATTTATTTATAACTCAGATGTGGTCATCAGCTTTGTCAGAACATACGGTGTTATTTACAATACCTTTATGAATGAAATTGTAGGAATGAGCATGGTATCTATATGTGCATATCTGTGCTTCTGCATGCAATTAATACATGGTTTGCTAAAGAGTAAAGTGTGCTGTTAGAATCTAATCTGGTGTTAATGAGAATTATAGTAGCTGACCAAGGAGGGTGAGACCAGACCATCTCTGGAAGTCCCTTAATTATGTTTTTAGCCAACAATAAAAATTTTAATATCAAATAACTCCTCTAAGTTAGAGAAGCATACAGGTCAGGACCTCAGTACCATGAAAATCCTGGGTGCAGTTGTTTGTTGGGATCAATCGAAATGGGCCACTGACATCTCTGACACCTCTGGTAAGCTCTGCCAGTCTAGCAAGAGCCACTCCAGGTTCATAAAGGCTTCTGAATGACATGTGACACTGCCTTTTTTCATGGCTTGCTTATGATCTCTGCAGCATGACAATATTTATTGACAGCTTACTTCATACTATAATCCTCTGCATTTATGAAAAGTCTTTCATCAGGGGATCTCACAGAGCCATACAAGAGATGGATTATTTTTTTTTTATGTAGTAAGTTTATGTAGAAACAGATTTCATGTACTGACTCCACTACTTTACTCAGTAGTCAAACCTATTTCTTTTTTAATAAGTATGTCCAATTTAACTGTCTCTCATCACCAGAACTGCATGAATTTCTGTCTGCTTTTCCCCTGTTCTCTAGAGGAATTTGTCAAGAGTAGAGTAAATGACACTCTTATGTGCCAAATAACAGCATAGGACCACTCACCACCTAAACTTTCTTAAGGAGAGATTCAGTGAGAACAAAAGGGTGAAAACCAAAAAGTCTCTTTCTCTAAAGAGGAATTAGTTAAACCTGTAAGGAAAAGGAGAAACAACAAAAGTCTACACAAGTAAGTAGAGTTCAGTATACTGTGTTTTTTAGAGGATACTTAGGGATAAACATGTGAGAAGCCATTATTAGTACATGGATCTCCTTCGTCAATATATTTAATTTAATTGAGAGCTAATTCTTGAAATCAGCAGACTTTTTACCATTACTATAGTACATTCTTCTCAGTAATGGGTGATTCTGCATGGTTTTGCTATGACAGAAGTGAAGATGTGACCAAGAACAGGATATACTCTGCGTCACAAATCAAATAATTTCTAGATTTTTTTTCCTTTTTAATCAGGAATGTCACTTGTTGTCATCTAACAAACAGGCCCCCAGGATAATCTAATGTCTTCGCCCGTAACTGCTGTTAAGCTTCCTGTTTAAGACGGGCCTGACAACATCATCATTAGCAGCCATGCCAAAATCCTCAGCAACATCAGGAAGTTCTCTTTCTAAAAATTAAAAATTCTTGTATGCTAACAGCAGGCTATCATGAGGTGATCCAAAAGAGGTGTATGCCTATAGTAATTCATGGACATGTTACCTCACATGTAAACTGTTACAAAAGCTATTTTTCTCCTTTTTCAATTATTACATAACCCAAAGGTGCCCACAGATGGCACAACAATCAATAGATGACTGGATACATCAGTTTAATATCTCCTCATGGTGTTTCCTTTATATATATATTGCAGATGATGACATCAGTGCAACAGCACAGAGATTTAGGTTTTAACTTCTATTTAAAGACCTAATTGTCAGTGGTTTCAGTGGAAAGAAGGCAATTTAAACAGGATTTGGACATTTAATTCCCTTTAAGGATATAAGCCATTGTCTTTCCACAGTAGACAGATTACCAACAGTTCAGTGTTGATGATTTTAGTTTTTGGCTTTACAGGCTCCATGAAAGTTAGTTATTATATTTGATCCAGAAATTCTAGGAGAAATTTGGATCATTATCAACTATATTTAGCAATCCACTTGTAAAGCATGAATAACTGCACCATTACAAAAACAACTTTATCATAATGTCTGCACACAGACAAATAGAGTTAAGTAAGAAGCCCATGTGAAACTTCCCATATTTAATTTTTATTCTGCCACTTCATATTTGTGCATTTTTTCCACATACAAGGAAGCACACTGAAACTTGGGGGGGTGGGGGGGGAAATTAAAAAGTTTTCTTTTTGTCCCATCTGGTAACTATTAAATTTGTAGATATTTTAACTTTATAGACCTAAAGTTATTAGAAAGACTCCTACCTGGGCTCTGAATTAGTATCACATTAGAACTATTTCTTATGCAATAGGAATAGTTTCTTGACATTTAACACACTGAATCACCGGAGTGTAGTAATTTAAGAAATTGGTTACAAGTGGAGTTAATCTAATCTCACTTAAGGAGCTTCTCAGTTAAGAAGATCTGATTCCCCTTTCAGTGGGGTCATCTTGCCAGACTCTACTTAAAATCAAGCTCAGAGAACCATGGAAAACAAAGGTCTCTGAAGGCTAGTTCGGAAACTAGTAGTAGTTTGGAATCAGTTTTTGAGTGGAAAATGTTACTAACCTGTCTACAGTTCAATTTAAGTCTATCCTCAGAAATGTTGCACAATAAAGAGTTCCCTTTGCTAGACTGAGTAATTTCCCACATAAATGAACATTGGAGTGATTTACATATTGGAGTTGAGAAAGTCCCTCTTCCAGAGCCCTGAGTAAAGCTTTTTGGATAACAACTTTTTGTGGATATATTATTACATCTTCTGAACCAAATCCTTCTTCACCATTTCAGTAGTTCCCTGTAGTTATATAAATTATTCCGTGTCACTACTGTTTTTCTGCAGTCTTTTGCCTCTTTTCTGTTCCCATTGCCTACTAGGCTTCTTTGTAATTTGCATATGTTAGTCTTTGTCTGCCTCATTTGCTTAATTAAGAGTATGGTTCTGCTCTACTAATGAGAACAAACCCCAACTTCTAAAGAGCTTGTTAATGTAGAATGGACAAACTGTCTTATGATTCTAATTCTTGGAAAGCAATCTTTTCTCCAGCACAGGATTAATATTAATGTTAGAAGGAAGAACCTTCTCATGCCTCAAGATATAAGAAATATTCCTTTGCTAATAACTATGCTATAGGAACCTTGACAATATACAAGCTACCATCACAAGGCTGAAGATCAACACTTTCAAATTTGGGTGCCTCAAGGTAGTTACTTTAAGTGGTTTCTATTATAGGTCTGATTTTTATGCTGGTACCACATACACACCACACCATTCTCTTAATGGAAGTGAAGGAACATGTATGTGTTCATAACACCTGAAAAAGAGACAATCCTATTTCGAGACCTAAACATTAAGGCATTCCTTAACACAGCTTTGACAATTTTAGTTTGGATTCAAGCAGAGCACAGTGCATTCAAGCAAGTGAATGGCACAGGAGAGCTACTGCATCCCAGAGGGTTGTATCTTACAGTGTGCATGTCACATGGCAGTCAAAATTATTCTGGCTCTTACCAGTGGCATTAGTGGTATGCTACAGGGACCAGGGACTAGGTCACCAGTGAAACGTGACAACTATAAATGGAGTGGCTGACTACCAGCTGCAAAACCAGCATGTAAAAAAGAGCACCATGACTCAAAATAAAATGCTGATGTCAAAATTGAATGCCATATATGGCATCAAGAGCTTCAGCAAATGAAGGACACTGTCTAACCCTCAGAGTATCCCAGGTACATGAGGGACAGCTGGAAGCCAATGAATTTTTCAGAAGTTTATGTTTTTGGGGTTTTTTGGGGGTTTTGTGTTTGTTGTTTTCTTTTTAATAGCTAAGACTCCTTGTATGATGAGAAACTTCATTTTTATTTTTCTCTAGTATACTCTCACATTTCTCCTCCTATTGATAACAGCAATGTAACAAAATATTACAGCCTTGCTTCTCAGACCAAATCAACATTTAAAAAGGAATGTTTTGTTTGTAGCTGCATCTCACTACAGACAGTGCATAATACATCTTTGGGAAGAACAAAAGCTTTCCTGGTTTAGAAGCTGTGTATTCCTTTTGTTGTTGACTGATACAGGTACAGCTTCTCTTGTGCATGGCAGTAGACCTGGAAACACTGCTAACAACAGAGTATCTCCAGCATAGCAGTCATTGTAACAAATGTATAAGGTGTTCTATTACATGACAACTCACTCATGTAATCCCAAATATAGTAAAGATACTTTTTATGCCACCTATGCTTATTTAAGAGGGGAGCTTTAACTGCTCAACAATTGTTGCCATTGTAAATTGCCTTATTTAATTTGGTTTAGGTTGCTGTGAAATGGAGGTATAAATAGATATGGTTTCCCGAGCCTCCATTACATCTGTTTCAGTCAGGATAATTTTCAACAGAGTAAAATAGAGTAACCCATACCCTTTATAATGTTGCAGGCACCAGTCAAGCTATGTGCTCAAAGACATCACATTCAGGTAATGCTACACGTAGGGAAATTTACAGTACTCCCAGGTGGTGTACACTTTATGCCTTTAACCAGGAAAACAACTCCTTTTCTTACTTAAGGCAATTACAGAAAGTATTCTAATGTATATGCCATTTTAAGTGTTATCTTTGTAACTGACTGAATTCAGTGAAGGAATTCGACTGGAAGTTAGCCTGAAGCAAAGAATTCCAGGGGTTAATTATGCAACATTCTCTCTATCTCTTCTAAATCAATTGCTTCTTGATTTCAATATCTGTCCCCTTAAGAGGGTGAGAAGGATCTAATTGCCTCCCTGTGGACCACTTGTGACTGCCTATCCCTGTGAAATGCACTTATCAGTCCAGTGCTGTATTTGCAACTTAACTTGATGGAAACTCCCTCCTTCCCCCTACTTGTTAATTACTTTGTCATCTCCTCAGATTATTTCTGATACATTTCCTAACAAGATGTTCAAATCAGAATGCTGTATTACTGATGAAAATGCAGACCGGGCTGATAAAACAGGTTTAATTTTTTCTCCTCTCTCTCCCCTAAAAAAAGTACATATATTTTTCCTTTCTTTTATGCACTGAAGGTACTAGAGAAACAAATTTTTGTCATTGTTACTGACAAAAACTACCCTTTTTGAGACAGAATTCAGTTTAATAACGTTATATCCTTGTATTACTCACAGCTCCAGGTAAAGCTATATTGATTCAAACATAAAGAATGCTGTAGCTTCTGGAGAAGGGGGACTAACAATAGTATTTTAACAGATAACCATGTGTTTCAGAGCATCTGAGATTAACATTATATATCCTGGAGAAGAACACAGAACTTGAAAGTCCATATATGAATGATCCTCAGCCCAAAGTGTCAACAGCCTTTCAGGGCTCCCACAGTTTTTTCCAACAGACTGAGGTCAGAGGGAGACTGAGATTCTACAACCATTCCTTATTGCTGGGGCATGTGAAGTGCATGAGTGATTACTATTACAATTGTCTCATGACATTGTAGGTTTCCCTCAGATCTTCCCCTGGCTCTCTGACAAAGTTAAGAATCTGTAAAAGTGGGAAATAGCCAAGGCTTAGCTCTGTAACAGCTGAAGATAATCTAAACCTGTATTGCTGATTTTGCAATCTTCCTGCACCCGTTTAAAAATATTCTTTTATTTAAAAACCAACCTGGCAATAATTTCATTTGTTTCGGCCCTGTTTGGTTCTCACGTCTAGGAATGGGAACACATGAGTGCGAGTATCTGAGTAAGATATGGGGGAATAAGGGGTGGTCTGGGGAAACAAGTGTGAGATTGCAGCAACCCAGAACGAGATTATCTTAAACTGCAGAGAATCTGATCTTCACCACTTGGAACAAATTCTGATCTTACAAAGGTCAGGAGAACCAAAATTTCACACAGTAATTCTTAGTATGTTTGCATTTTTATATATTAAATTATCATGTGGCTTGCTACAGTACTTTTATGAAGATAGTAAGTCACACTATTATATTTTTTTACCTTTCAGTGTATTTCAGTATACTGGGGTCAGAAAATATTCATTGCAATCTGTCTTTTATCACTGATTCGATGACCAGCATTCTGACACTGACCTCACATGAATCTGACTGGAATGAAAATTCAGTACTCAGAGTCTTTATCTTGTTGGTATTTGCAATAAATATATTATTAATAATATATAATTCCTAAAGAATCCACATATTGACATCCCGTGCATTCTAAAATGTTGTTATAACAGCAACAGATATGATGTGGAACATTAATTCTCATTTCAAACTTCTTGTTTCATTCCTGTTTGACTATTTGGGAGCAGATTTCACTATTTGGACCTCAAAACATGGAGAAAAACCAGCTGCAGCCTGGAAAAAAAAAAAAAGAAACACACATACAAAAAACCAAAACACTAAAGCAACAAAAAACCAAAACCAAACCAAAAACCAACAAAAAACAACCAAAAAACAGCACAAAGAAGTATTTTATTTAACATTCCTTTTAGAAAAGCTGATGGCTACTCAGCATCAGACAAAACTTGTATATAAATGCAATGCTATGCTAAGCGATGTGGAAATACTAGGACTGTGAAATACTTTCTAAGGAGTTGTTAACACGTGCCCGAGGCTATACTGCTGAGTTGCAAATGTAAGGGGTGTGTTTACATCAGTATTCAAATCATCTCTTAGTGAGCAAAGGAGAGCGGTAAATAAAGGTAACAAACCGTGAACAGTTGCTACGAATTTTTACAAATTCCATGTGCTGAGCAATGCAACACGATAATATTTGATTTTTCATTACTTTCTTAGCTAATGCTCTGAAGTGTAGCCATAAGTCCACACACCTTCCTCACAGAAACTTCCATTCTTTCTGGCGCAGAGCCTTAAGCATAACATTAGTATTCACTTCTCAATACGTGAACATCACTTTTGATATCACATGACTAATGGTATACATTTACAGTCCCTGGAGAACCGAGGCTGCAGGTTATGAGGCTTCTGGAACAGAAATTGATCCTTACATGTTTCACAAGCCACTATATTTACCTCTGATCCACTAAGTAAAGAATATGAAGTACTTAATAACATTTGAGCATTCTCTAAAGCAACCTAATATGATGTCCATGACATCACTATGTAATTAAAGCTATGAAGATGAAGCATTCTTGAAGATGATGCAGTTTCTAAATAGCTGATACATGTTTTAGTATGTGTCCAGCCCAGGGATAGCAGGCTTTTCCATCTCCACTTCTACGTGGGTGCAAACTGCCATTGCAGAGAGTTGTGCAATGCAGGCATTCAGGAGAAGAGCTCCAGGTCAGCTGGGAGCAGTAATTTCTTCAACTATTCCTAATAAATCTGCAGCCAAATATGAGTCAGCTGTGATTCCCCAAGAGGCTTAGCGCTTGTGGCTTGAGCTTGCTGAAGATGTCTGTTCAAAAAAACCCAATACTTAAACTAGGAGGATGATTGTGGAAACATGAAAAAATTTCTAAGACCTTCTAACCAGGTTATAAAAAACTAAGTGAAATCTTTGAAGAGGGAAAAGTAACAATTGATGAAATCAATTCCCTGAAGAATGAAAAGTTCAGGAGTACCGTGCTATGTCTTATTGAGAAGATCCAGACTTGGATTTCTTGCTTCTTAAATACCTGAGGTGCCAGACAAAAAAAAAAAAAATCTTCTGAAATCTGACTCCAGATTTTTCACAGAAGTTTCTGCAGACATACTTGCTACTTCCAAGCTATGGCCATCATTTGGATATTTATGAGAATTTAGTAAGATATCTATAATGCATTAGCTATATAAATTCAAACAAGTATCAAATTCATATTAAAAATCTTAGGAATGTGAGTAGAGGTCAGTGCTTTAAAAAATTACAAAGGCAATCCTTGGAAGTAGGTAAAATACCTTCTATGAACTAAAGTTGTTGCAAAAATGTAAACATGATTTTGGGCGTGTAATATTTTATTTATATACATAAGAGATAATACAGCTTTGATTCACAAAAACTTCTTATGGCAAACCTAGAATCTTCCTTTCATCTTGGCGTAATAAACACATGCAGATTCACATATTTCTGGAAGATCCTCTCAGGTGAAGGAAAAAAACCAGTTTTCATATGGATAATTTGCTTTTTAATGGGCATAAGGCAATCGATTGAAGGAAATGTAACTCTCTGAACGCTGAACAAGGAAAAACCCAAATATATTTAGTGCAGGAGTGAAAAGCACAGAAACCTTTTTCAGCAACCCTAGCATAGTTGTGAGCAGCCTTTACTGCTCCTTAAGCAGAGTGGCTGCACAGGCCAACTCAAGACAGGTTCTCAGGAAATTTCAGTATCCTTTCACCCTGAAATGTTTACACCATTTGGCATGAAAGGCTTTATACCCTTGTACTGTAATGCTCATTCTTTCCGCATTTGAGAATCTGAAGCTTTGTTTCTCTTCCTCCCTCCCCCCTCTCCCGACCTGTTCTCCCAGCCCCCAAAGGAGAATCCCACAGGGCTCCCCCATGCCCGTTTTACAGGTCAATGGACCAAGAACACACCAAAAGCATTGCTATTATTATATACTGTATTCACATGCTAGGCAAGGCAGTCCTGTCATACCCATCTATCCTGATGCTTTTTCCCGTTGGATATTAAAAATTCACCTTATAAATGAAGTAATTTAGAGGGACAAAAGCACAAACCAGCACACATTTCATGGGTTTCTGCCCATTAGATATGATTTGTCTTTCTGTATCATGGCAAACTGATGATAGTCATGATTTGTATTAACTGGAAGGAGAGAAAAATACAATTTATGCAAAGTTATATAGGAGACTTGAAGGACTCGATGTGGTTCAGCTTAATTTAAGCGGACATCCAACTTGGCCTCGAGGGACAACTTGGGAGGGAGATAAACTTGCAGCTTGTAAAGCACCTCAGCAGCATCTGGAGTTAAATGACACAAACCCATGGGATATTAAGAATTTATAATTATGTCTAAGGGATGAAGATTAAGACTGATTTAAAGGAAATAGTGCAGATAGGAATTGCCATCCAAACACCTCTGTGAGAGACTAGAGGACCTGCATCGCCTCTGTTGTAGGAAGTCACCACAGCAACCGAATCCCTGCTGACAAGGGCGACGGTTCACAAGCAGAAGCAAAGGTCTGTCCCCTGGAGGCGCACACCCGGCATCCCCCCAGCACCGCGGAGACGGACCCTGCTCAGCCGCCACGCGCGGGAGCCGCGCGGCGAAGGGAGGAGCTGGGAAAGGGGCGGCCTTGCAGGCGGAGGGGCTCGACGCCGGCCGCTCCTGCACACCCATTCCCCCGGGATGAGGGCGGATCTGCCCCCGGGATCGGGCCTGCTCTCCCCGCCCGCCGCTCCGGGGCACCGCACCGCCCTCACCGCGCACGCGCCGGGGCGGACCCGCGGCGGGGCGCGGCCAGGCGCGCGCACGCGCAGCCCGCGCGCTGCCAGCACGGGCATTTTGCCGCCGTGTGGCGCCCGCCCGCCCCCCAACCCCAACCCGCCGGGCCCTCCACC
>JAYRBT010000139.1:60442585-60587932 GCA_036023395.1 Myiotriccus ornatus
TCCCCCGCGGGGCGGGGCCGCCTCCGAGGCCGCCCCAGCGCGGCCCCGCCGGGCCCGGCCGAGCCCACGGCATTTCCGGGGGAGGGCGCGGGGCTGGCGGGGAGCGGCGCGGCGCGAGCAGAGTTGACTATATATGGTCAAAGGCAGCGGAGAGCGGCGCGCGGCGCGGGCGCTTCCTGGTTGTGCCGGCGGCGCCGAGCGGGGCTGAGCGGCCGCACCCGCACAGGCCGCTCCGCTCCCGTCCTGCCCGCGCCCGACCCCCACCCCGACCCCGCGCCTGCCCGGCCCTCCCGCCGCCGCCCCCGCCGGGACGAGCGCGCGAAGATGCCGTACGAGATCAGTAAGCTGGCGGGGGCGCCGGGTCGGGCGGGGATGGGGATGGGGATGGGGATGGGGATGGGGATGCGGGTGGGGAGCGCCCGGCCGCCCCGCGGGATCGCGCGGAGCCGGCGGCGCCTCGCTGACAGCAACAAGTGACGGCGGCTGCCGGCAGGGCAGGGCGTGTGCTGGTAACGGGGAGTGCCTTTCCCTTTTCATTTATTTATTTCATTTTTTTTATCATTTATTTTCCTTTTATCCCCTTTTCTCCTTTTTTTTTTTTTCTTTTCCTCGTAGAAAAAGTGTTCGCCAGCCTCCCGCAGGTTGAACGAGGCGTTTCCAAAATTATCGGAGGTGATCCTAAGGGCAACAATTTTCTCTATACCAATGGAAAATGTGTCGTCATCAGAAACATTGATGTAATGTATCCTGATTTATTACGCTTCCTAGTGTAAGGCTTTCCCTAAGTTTCATTTGGCCTCGCTGCTCCTCCTGTAGCAGCAGCCTGTGCTTCATTCACTCTGGGTGGTTTCAATCGAGGTCACAGATCTGTGATCAGCAGCAGGGGAGTAAGCAGGGTGCATGACTCAGGCATAAAACCATGGGCAGCGACTGTAAAAACCTGTAGAAAATCTCAGTAAAATGTACAGTTCTCTCCCTCTTTGCATAGGACTTAGAGATGAGAGACTGGTCTATTCTGGTTGGCCCTGTTTATCTTCTTAGGTATCGCTATTATGAAGTTCAGTGCTGTGTTTGCCTAATAAATGAACTCTTCCCTCTTTGCTGTTTTGGGCCTTTAGCCTGTAAGAGAAGCGTGTAAATACTTGCAAACCCATATCTTTAAGTGCGTTAGTCCTTTAGCTTCCTTCTCCCCCACCCCAGCCTCGCACTCCGGCATTCAAAGCAGTTGTCAGTTGTTGGACTCCGTGACAAGCTGAGTGTGAGTTCTCAGCCCTGGCCACAGGGAATTTTACTCGTCGATTAAATATTGGAGTGCCCCAGTTAATGTTTTCAGTAGTGTGGAGGTTTGTTTTGTTTTTTTTTTTTTTTTTTTTTCCTTCTCTGGTGGTAACTAGAGAAATGTCAAGCCAGTTATTTAAATGATTTCTTTTCAAAGATGGCATCCCTATGAGAAGTATGGAGGAAGCATAACATGTCGAGGCTATTTTCTTGCTACTGGTTTTCAAAAAATACAGTTCTCCGAACTGATTGCTTGTTCTTTAGAAAATGAAATTCTTCCCTAGATTTACTATCCTCTCCTACTGCAGAATTGGCCTGCAGTGAGGAGAGCTGCAGGGGGAGGGGCAGGACATACCTCTCTGGAATTTTTAGGTCTCCACAACAATGGATTTGTTTATGGCTGCTTCTGTAAATCACCTTTGTAAACTGAGCTGTTACCCTGTTTTATCTCGTCACCCCCCACTATATTCAGACACTTCTTCATTGTCATACCATTATAGAGAAGTGCTGCTAATAACTTAATTCCTTGCATATTTTTTGTTTGCCATCAGTTTAAATTCATCCACTTAAAGCCAAAAATAAGCTCACGCTCTGGTTTCAGTGTCTCAGTATAATATTGTTCTAATAGTGTTTTGCTCTTGGTATCAAGAAAAGTTCGAGTTTCTGAAACCAGAAGCCTCAGTTAAACACTGTAATGGCACACAGTGTGATGAGAGAAGAGAGAAAAGCCACTCTGCTTACGTTACAGTTTCTGCCCAAGTCATGCATGCTGACCTCCTCCCTTGCACTGTCATTAATGCGGTTCTGAAATTTTTTTTAACCTCTTTGGAGATTAAATAGGAAGAAAGCAATTAGCTTTTCCTGAAGCAGCTCACTGAACATTTGTCCAGTGCAAATGTGAGTCCCAGTGTGAGCCAGGGGTGTAGGGCACACGGCATTACCTTAGTATAGGAGAGATAGGATTGTGGGAATTGAAATTTAGACTGTTAAGGCTCTCAAGGGAAGTTGAAAATGGAAGTCATGAATCCTTCTGTTTTATGGTGCAATTCATGGTGATATGCAGACTTGTTTAACTGGCAAGGGGAGTCTGCTGCTGTTAATAATTGACATGTAACTACAAAATGTGTTATAGTAGTGACACAAAAACTGATCAAACTCTGTACTATGGCTTTTGTGTTGGAGAATGTTGCAATTTTGTAACCTGAAATGCAAAAGTGTGTCCACTCTTAGTTAAGAGCTGTGCCTTCTCTTAATACTGTATGTTATAATAGTTTGCAACAACCAAATTAAATGCTGGAAAGTCAGTGTGTAATCTCTCCATGAACAGTTGTCCAATGGGACAGTTTGCTCTAATTGAAAAAACAGGTCATCAAAATGCAGTGATCACCTTTCTCTCTTAAGTCTAAAGCTATCTAGCATTAGCTAATCAGTGGTGATGAATATAGGATTCAGGGTTAATGCTTGATCTTTGAACATGATTTAGAGACTTCCGTTAACAAGTAGTTCTGGAGCAGCACTAGAAAAGCACTGTGAGAAAGGCTAGTGATATTTGTAAGGTTTCATACGTCATTAATATTTTATTGTCTTCATGGGTCTAAGACTGCTTTGAAGCTTGGAACTGAAACTGCTCACTTTCATATGTGGCTCTTGTTTCAGTGTTTGAAATAAGGCACATAAGCTCACTCTGTGTTGAATCTAGCATTAGGTTCTGCATTTGTCCCAGCTCACAGTATAATCTTCTCCTAAAATATATTTTTAAAGTGTTCTTTGGGGGGTGGGCTTGATATGAAAGACATACAAGTTAGAAAACTGACTTTACAAGGAGAAATAAGGTTACCAAATAAAGAACATGTGATTTGACAGCTCTAATTTATTACCTGGTTTCTGGAATTTATACCATGCCTTAAATTTGGAACTCTGTCTTTCATTTAACTCTTTAAATCAGTCTCAGCATAGTTTCTTGGACTCTTGAAGATTCTTGCAGTAAAATAGCATCTATTTATGTGTACCGTTAATAACAAAGCATGGAGGGTTTTGAGCTCCCTGAACATGTAGGGAATGCAGCTGCAGAGTAGGGAAAACATTATCTTGTCTTGCTTAGATAAAATCCAGTTGGACACAAAATGGAGAGGGATGTACATGCTTTAAATGCAGATGGTTGTGACTGAAGTAGGGCTGTAATGCACTCAAGCAATGTATAAAAACAGGAATGAAAAAGAGCTACTTCTTGCATGAGCAAGCTGTATTCTGTCTCCTGAGATGTAACAGTACTGCAGTGGCAGGAACTTGGTTTGTGAGCAGGAGACTGCTTTCTAACACAGAGCGGGTGTTTTAGTTTTTCCTGATTGGATGACTGAGTCATACCATAACATCAGGTGGTTTTCTGTTCAATTGAATAAATCTGTATTAATTATAGCAGTTAAAGTGGAATTTTGTTTTGACCATATGAGTGAAGTTTCTGAAGCCAGCTTCAGAGCATACCTGTTGGAAAAAAATTTTCTGAAGAGTAGTGTATCTGTTGTGGCACTGCATTTAGGAGGGATGTAGAATGGCTTTTTGTACAGTTAATTTGAAAGCAGTTTTTGCCTTAGTCTCATCCTTTTTTTGATTTGTGTGGCACCTCTGTCATGTAACACTACTGATCTGCTGAGACACTGAGTCGATTTTATTGTCCAACGTGAAACATCTGAAAATATGGTTAAGACAGAAGAGATAAAATTATGATAGAGTGGCAGTGAATTCCTCCCAGAATCCCTGTACAGGGGAGAATACAGTTTCCTGTGCTGGTCTGCTGGCTTTACAAGCAGATTGCAATCAGCAAGAAAGAGCAAGCCTAGTACACTTCATCGGTCACTAAATGATTTTGAGTACGTAGTGATGATTAACAGCCATGCATTATGGTTAACTATATGCTTAACTTTCATGCTTGACTACAGTAGAATTTTGGATGTGTGCTGCAAAGCACAGTTCATGTTTAGCATTTTAATTGGGTAACTGCTTTATCCCTAGGCCACCCCCAAAAAGGAGCCTGACACTTGGCCTGTTATTTTTGAAGAGTGTTTGGCAGGTATTGGAGAGGAAAGTGTCCCAGCACTTCAGACTGTTAAGAGGAAATCCTTTAATTGTGTCAGTTGTTAAAAATTACTGGGTTGTTTCAGTGGTACTGGAGAGGAGTGTTTTGCAATGTGTACTGCACTTCTCAGTTTTAGACAATTGCTTAATTTAAGCTGGAAGGGTGTGAGAGAAGGAGTGTGAGGAGAAATTCTGAACTTTATCTTTGAATTTCTGATTTTATTCCTTTGAAAATGAGGAAATACAACTTTGTAACTTTTTTCCCCCTTTAAAATAGAATCCTGCAATTGCTGACATCTACACTGAGCATGCCCACCAGGTTGTAGTGGCCAAGTATGCTCCCAGTGGATTCTACATAGCATCTGGAGGTAAAGTATCAGTGTGTGTGCTGCATGAGATGTGTGGACAGAGCTGTTAAAGTTACTGGCAAAACAGTAGTAACACTTAGCATGTGTGTATGGAATATGCAGTCAATGTAACATGCTTCAGTGGAATTTTATATACATGCCTGAAGGAGGAATGATTCCTGTAGTTCCTCTAACCTCTTTCTCAGGCAGTGAGTTTAGTGACATTATTGGTATTTTTAAAATTTATTATTTAAATAAAAAAAGAACCTGGAAATGAACTCCAGGTACTTAGTGTGATGAAGACTTGTGTAAATGAAGCAGAATGAAAAGTTATTTCTGAAATGCTATTGTTTCTGTTTCTAATAAACTTTGATACTTATGGGGCAGGGAGGGGATTCTAAGAGTGCATACTTTCTTCCTGACCAAACTTGGCAAGACGTGACTTTTGTTACCTTTGTAGCCTGAACTAAAAAAGGTTTCTTTGGTAAGTTAGCAGGGAAAGAGGCTGATTCTAGGTTACCATATAATGCATGTGAATCAGTAGTCTGAGAATGGGCAAAATGAATTTCCACAGTGTGAATTTCCTGTATTGTTAGCAGAAATGGCTACAACTTTTGGCCTTCAAAGAACTAAACAAACCCTTTTTGATAGAAGTTTGCATCATATAATTAATTTTTTTTCCAGGAGGACTGGTATACAGTTGAAGAATATTGATAAATACAATACTATAATTTGCACTTTTAAAAAAATATCAGTAGTCAATGTATGGATTTTTTAAAAAGATGCTTGTCTTTGTCAGTTGGAAATGCTTCAGGAGCAAGTAATGTGCCCAAATACGGAAATATTTTTTAAGTAATATATCTGAAAATAAAACCTTCTGAATATGAGCTCCTTAGAAAGGGAGCCCAGATTCCTGCAGAGGTCCTAGTAGAATGGGAATTTTTCTCAGCAATTTCAAGGAAAACAGTATTTTTTAAAATGTAAAATGTTCTGTCCTTTTTAGCTTCCCTCATATCAGAAAGCTGTATTAGAATAGGTATCTTTTGAGTACTGGGGAACCTTTAAGAACACTGATAGCACAGCTTTTTTTGCCTTTTTTTTTTCTTTTTCACATGTTCTTGTCTGAAAGGAACCACAGCCAGGATTTTCTTGGCTCAGTCTTGTATGTGGACCATGTGTCAAATTGAAAACCTTCTTTAAATCCCGTTTGCATTCTGTATTCTACAGACTTGGTGCTCTGGGTTTGTGCGGAACTTAATCCTCAGAATGAATAACTATCTAATTTGTTCTTGTAGTCTTGTAGATTTCCAGTCCTCTGTAAAAGAACAGTAATACATACATAGCCTGATTTTTGATAGGGGGAGCATTTGGTTGACTTTTTTTCCGAATTTTGCTCATACCCAAGTAGATGAGTTTAGGTTGCAATGTTTCCCTTAAAAAGTGTCTTCCGTGTGTCATTTATAAATAGTTTTGTGATACTGCTGAGCATGAGGTCTGAAGATAGTACCAGGCTGTTTAAGCTGTTTCTAAGTATAACATGTAAGATTCATTTCTCTATCTATAAATCTGCATTAGCCATGCAGCCTGCATTAATACTTCATGTACTTCATGAGACAGACCTTTGGCAATATGCTTTTGGCTTTTATGGTAATTCCTCTTATTGCAGCCATAGCAGATGTAGTAATGGGAGATACCACAGAGTTAAAGCTTTATGTGTCCTATCTATTAATAGATGGAGAAAACAATTAGAGTTTAGAGTCCACCTTAAAATTCTGCTTCGATAACAAATTCTCTGTGTAAAAAAGGAGGATTCTGCATCTGTCCTTTCAGCAGAAGTGAAGAAAATGAGTCTGTGATCAGGTCTTAAAGATGCAGGGTTGCTGTATGTTTAAATTGAACTGTTAAGATGGACCAGTAAATGGTGAAGAGAACTCAAACGTTCTGCTGAGGTGAAAGACGCATATTTTAGCACATGGTTTATTCTAAAACAGTGGCTTTTATGATGGGTACAATACACACAGACTTTGCTGTGTGGGTTTCATTAGAGATGTGTAAATTTGTCTGTATATAGAACAATTCCTCTGGTTACAATGCTGCACCACAGTAATTGCCTTGAATAGAATTAAGCTCTAGGGTTGTGCAATACTGAGGGGAAGCAGTGACACAGAAGCTTTCATTATCTTAAGTCTTACATTATTACTGCTTGTGCTGTTTTTTTTGACATTTACTGTTTCTGGGTAATCTGTTGTGTAGTATTCCAGATTGTGCAGGTATCCACACTCAACATCAGTGTGTATGTACCTGCTTCTGTATAGAAAGGGTATGCTGATAAATGTGCATGAATTCAGTTCTGTGGAGAGAAATCTTTGTACATCTGCATATACCTGGTATTTGTATGCAGAACAGGTTTCCTTTGAAGGTATAAAAAGGCTGAGATACAAATTGTAGTGCATCAGCCACTGTCCACCGGATTGATCTCATATTGTAGGTATAGGGCAGCTTTACTTCCCAGTGAAGGACTGGGGAGCTGTCTCGTAGCTGCTGGGCAGAGGGGCTAGTTTGGGTTGTTCTTTGTGTAACACAGATACTTAAACACATACCAACTGGTAACATTAGAGTTCTTACCCTGCTAATGTGCAGATTTTTCACCTGTTTGCAGATGTTGTCTCCGTGTGTTGTATTTGGTGCTGCATGTCTTGAACCATAGTATCAGGTTATAAACACAATTTGGTGAAATGGATATAGTCTTCAGCGTTCCTAAATAAAGTGGTTTGTAGTAGTTGTAATAGGGTAAGATAATAGGTCCCTAGTACAAGTGTTCAGTGTAGCTGAAAATCTGTATCCTGGCAGATAGCTGAGTCATGTGACTGAGTCATGCTGGAACAATAGTTATATTCTATTTTATTATGGCAGATGTCTCGGGAAAGCTGAGAATCTGGGATACTACACAGAAGGAACACCTACTGAAGTATGAGTATCAGCCGTTTGCAGGAAAAATAAAGGACCTTGCCTGGACTGAAGACAGCAAGAGAATTGCTGTGGTTGGAGAAGGAAGGGAAAAGTGAGTAATTCTTTTGTGTTTGCATGTATGTCTATATATAGATACATACATTTACTGTAAAGCTCTGCATCCTAACATAGCAAGTTCTTAGCAGAAAGTTTTTAATTCTTCAAGGGAGGAAAATCACTGTTTCTTCCCTGTTTAGACTTGAAGTTGTACTGTTCTGCAACAAAATTCTCTATGCAGTTTTTGACAGCTATAAATAAGTTGGAAAATTCTGTTCTCTTACGCTTGCTCAGTTTAAAAATTATATGTGTATTGTTTATTTCTTAGAGGTGGATATTATTTTCAAGGATAGCTGTTTGGTGGATTTTTTTTGGTCTAATTATTTTAGAGTAGGAAGGAGAGAAACACAACATAATTCTCCTTTTTTCATTTATTCTAGTGATGATCTTATGCAACTGATTGAATAAGAGTTAAAAGAAAAAAAAAGGTGCATCTCAGTTTCTCCTTTTGCAACATGTCTGTATTTTTAGTATGGTAATGAAATGAAATCACAAGCAGTTGTCCTTTACCTGACTAAATGAGGTGCCCATTCAGGTTTGTGTCCTTCCTTTAATGTTCAAAGACTGTCAGAACTTTGAGGCAGAGACCAGACCAGGTAGTCTTATGCCTTAAGGGCTGAAAAGCATTGTGTGGTCCTGTTCCCTGACCCTCTGCACCATTTTTTAATAATTATCTTGTACTCTGTCCTGATGTTTGAGAGGGATTCTTTGTCCTTCATTGCTCGCTACAGCTCTATCCACCCCTGGGTAGATAAAATGTAAGTTTGCTCTCTTACTTCAAAAATTCAGCCAGCTTCCTGTTAGGTGGATGCATTTTCAGTATAGAATATTGCTGAAGTGATTCTATAGAAGGCCTTTTCTATAGCAATGCTTTTTTTAATGCCATTGTTGTGATTGTACTGATTGATTTCTTTTTTCCTCCCCTTAAGGTCATTTAAAGTAGATCTGACAAAAAATGCTGTTAAAACTCATTATCCTTAAACTTTAAAGTAACAATATTTGTAAAAGTGATGGTATCTAATCTAGGCTAAATAGGAATATAGCAATGAAATTGGATCAGTTATCCAGCCTTCTGCATTCTGTGTAGTGACTGGGCAGATTTACTGCTTTCTTTTATAAATCAGCAGTGTTATTGAAGAATGTGCATCAGATCTCTGGATTTTAGAAGCTTTATATACCAAATTAGCTTGTTTTTCCCCTTCAGCAGATGTATCCTATTGAAGATTAGATTGTCTCACCAGCAAGTTCTCAAATAGCCTTCAGGGAACTACGATGCGCTTGCATGAGATTAACGAGATGACCTAATTTCTTGTCTTTGAGCACACTCAAATCTGCTGTTTGCAGATGTTCAAGGGGTTAATCTACATGTAACTTTTACAAACTGTAGTTATTGTGTGCTTTCCTAACCAGATTTGGAGCAGTGTTCCTGTGGGATAGTGGCTCTTCGGTTGGTGAGATTACTGGGCACAATAAAGTGATCAATAGTGTGGACATAAAGCAAACGAGACCGTATCGTCTGGCAACTGGCAGCGATGACAACTGCGCCGCTTTCTTTGAGGGACCGCCATTCAAGTTCAAGTTTACACTAAGCGTAAGTTTGAGTTTACGTGTGGCTCTGTTAAACTGTGTGGCAAGTTGATTTAGAAGCTTTCCAGCAAGCTTGCAGTTCTTGTCACAACTAGCTGTTAAAACAAAAGTTCTTAGTTCCCCATTTTGAGGTGTAGCCGGTGTCAAATGGCTTTCTTAAACCAAACGCTCGTCTCAAGCCAAGAAAACTGAAATAAATGATTGGTTTAAAAGAAAACCTGAAGCACTTTTTCCAATTTTTTTTTTGGGCTCCTAAGTTATGGAAGGGGATGAACTAGAATGTTTTATTGGCCCTATAGATGCTTTCTGAGCTTTGCTTCCCAGTGCAGATGTGTAGAATTTCTTAACACTTTCCAAGGTGCTTGATTCAATAAATCTGCTGATTTTAATGGAATTTTCCAATCTGTTTAAGAGTGCTCAAATCTGAAATCCTAGGGCTGCTTAGAAAAGCGTAGATGTTTGAAAGCATAACTTGATTTCCACACATGGAACAGGTGTGTAACTTGTGTGTTCAGTTTTGTGTTTCCACATTCCTTTTAACTCTGTTTCTTATTCTGCTAGTTACAATCCCTTACATAAATGAAACAAAGCCTGGAACTACCACAGTTAAGGCATCCATTGTTGGTTGAGGCCAAAGAAAATAAGAAGCCATAAGCTTCTGCAGCTGTTTCTGATGTCAGGAGACATGTCTCTTGCCTCAAAAAAACTATTGCAAAGATGCTGAATGTTATTGCGGTAGTAAATTCAAAATGTTTAGTTTGTATTTTATTTTTAAAAACACAGTAGTAAGCTTTTTCTTACATACGAGCTTTGAGTAATCTTCATACCCTGACTTTAGTAAGAATTCCATTCCAGTTCTAGAAAAGGAATTGTTTTGAGCTCTGCGATCCAGTGAAATGATGTAGTTGCCTAATATATTTCTGAACTTAAGTTGATACTTGCATTTTGCTAAGCTGGTTCTTTTGGAACTCTGAAGTCTGAATTGCTTACCAGTGTTCCTTAGACTGGTGTATGATGCAGTCTTGCTTTTAAACTGATATTTCAGTTGATATATGGGATTCTGGCACAGGCTGTTACATGGTTTAGATTAGAGCTTGTAGTATCATTAGGGGGTAAAAAAAAGTATAGTTAAGGAAAGTAGGTTAGAACTTGCCTTTCATAATACTAAAAATAGTCTCTCAAATCTCTCTTCACGGGAGCTTTGGCCTCATTGTGGTGCTTCCCTATTTAACACTTGTTTTCTAGTTTGCATGGTTTGAATATTCTCCTACTTGTAAATAGTCTATTTGGGGAGCGTACACCAGCCTTACTTCATTACTTCACAAAACTATCACTAAAGCAGTCTCCCAGAAATGGAATTCCAGTAAAATAGCAGTTTCTTATTTGTGCTTGTACTTTTTTGCAATAAGAAGGATAAAGTAGTTTACTGTGTATAAAGCTTACTGTGCCATGAAGCAAGAGTTGAAATCTAGAGAATGTTGCAGAATAATTCAGTGACCAGAGGGACAGAATCTTGGTTTTGCTGTAGGCTGCAGATGAGAGTTTTTTCTTACTCATCTCAGAAACTGGGTCCTCATTCTCCTGCTAAGTTGTTTGAACTACATCCGTTTTGATGTCACAGTTTCTTCTGTGGACTGTTCGTGATCCCTATGATCCTCTTCAGGTGGAGGATAGACTTGCTTCTAGAGCAGGGATCTCCTGTACAGCTAATTTATGGGTCACATATAAGAGAACTTCATTTTTACTGGATTATCGTTTATGTAAAAGCATCTGTTCTTATTTTGTTTGCTGATTTTTACTTTTTTCCTACAGGACCATACACGGTTTGTGAACTGTGTGAGGTTTTCTCCTGATGGGAACAGATTTGCTACAGCTAGTGCAGATGGCCAGGTAAAAAACAAGGATTCTTTGTAGTGATTTTAGCATTAGAAGATTTTTCTGTGCATTTTGGGAATAGGATTACTATTATAAAATCCATGTTGCTTCTTTTTTCATGCCAAGAAATGACTGGTTTAAACTTTTAACTATCCTATCAATCTATAATAACTAATGTCAACCAGATTATTCTTACTCAGCTTTTTTCCCCATTCCATCTGCTTAGCATGTTCTCTTACAGGTTATTTTGGCAGGAACATGTTAGATTCTTGGAATATATGTCTTTGTTATGATCCTGGGAGGTCTAGCTGGACTAGTCAACTAATTCTCAGATAGCAGCCTAGCTCCATATGTATTCCCTACTGATAAGGCCAGATTTGACAATGACATAGGTAGCTCTTCCATCTAAGGAGGCAGATTCCCATGACAGCAGTTCTAAGTAGCTGCCATTGCAGCAGGAGTCAAAAATGTAACATCTTCCAGAATTTCAAATGTCAGGATCCAATGTATGGAGGACTTAGTGTGATTATTTACGATTTTCAACTCAGTCATTTAGTCGTAATTATTAAACACTATCTAGTGTTTGATAAACCTACAGGCTTGCCATGTAACAAGTGATCTGTGTACTGTGAATACCAGTGTATTAGTTCTTGGGGTTTTTTTTCTATTACTGCTTTTCCCTTTAAGTTGTATGTCTGTGTGCTCTCTTAAGATTTTTGTCTATGATGGGAAGACTGGAGAAAAAGTGTGTGCACTTGGTGGAGGCAAAGCACATGATGGAGGTATTTATGCTGTAAGTATCACTTAATTTGTGCAAATGATCTGTAGTGTTTCATTACCCAGTTCATGGACTGTGAAGTCTTGCAGTAATAAATGCATTTACTCTCTTGTGATGACATTTGTTTTTACAGATTAGTTGGAGCCCTGACAGTAGTCAGTTGCTTTCTGCTTCTGGAGATAAAACTGCTAAAATCTGGGATGTTGGTGCTAACTCTATTGTAAATACTTTTAACATGGGATCAAATGTGTTGGATCAGCAGCTGGGTTGCTTGTGGCAGAAAGACCATTTACTGACTATCTCCCTATCTGGCTATATCAATTACTTGGACAAGAACAATCCAAATAAGCCTTTACGTGTCATAAAGGTAGGTTAAAGTTCTGTTGTTGCACCAGTTTTTGCAGTAAAGGACTCAGTGGTTGAAGTTGTTTTGATGGAATAGTAGCTATTGTAGAATAGTTTTGTTACATTAACATTGTCAAACAAGCTATGTGTGACTGATTCTTAAAAAGTCACATGAATCAAGAAGTTAAAATGTTACATGTGTGAGTGTGCTTTGTGCAAATACACAGACTGATTTTTTTTTTTGGTTTTAATTAATGTTATCATCTTTCGTTGCAGCTTTTAAGCATTCTTGAGATGAAAAAGAAATGCAGAATAGATAGAAAACTACCAGTGATGTCTCATTCTGCCAGAACTAGTGTATTGTGAACAAGGTGACTAGGGTTACTGTTCAACTGATCTTTAATTTTAGGATTTAGAGTTTACTGACACAACACACTCATGGGAACTTACACTTTTACATGAACTAGAAACAGATGTCCCAGATTTTTTGCCATTGCTGCTATAATTCTGGCAGTTGGTGTGGGTACATGACCATATTTAGTCCTCTTCCCTGAATCTTAAAGTGCTTGAAAAGCAGTAATGAAAAGGCCATGAAAGTATTTTAGCCCATCAGGCTAATAAGGCTATTCATAGTGCTTATGGCTTCTCTTCAAGGGCATAGAAATAGCAATGCTGTAACAGACTGGACTGTTAAAAAGTGATCTGTATTTTGGGTGATTTCTAATGCTTGTCAAATAGCATGTTATCTTCTGAATAACCTATAATTCTTCTCAAATAGGTGTGTGCATGTGTTAAGATAAAAATTACTCATCAGTAATTATTTGTGTTCCATCCACAGGGTCATAGTAAATCAATTCAGTGTCTTACGGTGCACAAAAATGGTGGAAAGTCCTATATTTACTCTGGAAGTAACGATGGTCATATTAATATCCTTTGAATGATAGCAATATTTGTTCTAGCCTTATAGTCTGGGAGAGCTCATTAGGAGGGGGGATAAAAAAAGCGTTGCCAAATAAATTTAGCACTTATTGGACACAAGTGAATATTTTATGTCCAAAGAAATTTATTTTGCTTTCACCTAACACCTGTTTTACTGCTTGCCTTCATGTTTTTCTGCTAAGTATAAGCCAACTCTTAATTGTTAGTTGTCACTTCTTTGTGGTAGGTACTTTGAGGGAGCAAATGAATAAGTTAGCCTCTTGTAACATCAAGAAACAGCAGTACATATTTGCATGTATGACAGAATATGTAGAAAGTTACATTTTTGGCATTCTAAAGCTTTAAAATCATGGTCCTTCATCCTGCCAGTTGTGATATGTTAAAATGGGGTCAAGTTGGGCATAAACTGTTAAGAAATGTAGGACTTGTTTCTCTACAGACCTGTAGTACAGTATTAGTAGTTCAAACTGATGTTAACATATAACATCAGGGACAGCCAGTGTTGCAGGACTTCTAACTGTAATTCTTTAAAAGGTGTTTTCTGTTCTTGTACTTAAAATCTAATTGTTCCACTATTTGCTACTGCTTGTGGTAGGTCACTTAGCTCACAACAGAGCATCATTTAATAAATATTTTGAGGGTACCAAAAACTATAAATATTTTGAGGGTACCAATTTTAAACTATGGTGCAGGTTGCCCATAGAGCTTGTAGAGTCTTCATCCCTAGAGATAATCAGAACTTTGCAGAATGTGCAGCCTGTTGTAGCTGACACTGATCTGAGCAGCAGATTGGACTAAACAATCTCAAGAGCTCCCTTCTAACTTAGCTATTCTGTCAATTATTTAACTTATCGTGATGTAGTATCTGACTGCACCAGTGTCTTCAAATGTTCCTTAATTCTGTTATGCACATTATTGGGATTCTGAAACTGGAGAGAACGATGGCTTTTCTGGGAAAGGCCATACAAACCAGGTTTCTAGGATGGCAGTGGACGAAATGGATCAGCTGGTCACCTGCAGTATGGATGACACTGTGCGCTATACCAACCTTAGCAAGAGGGACTACAGGTTAGTTAAAGTGTTGCCTCTTGTTGTAGTATAATTATTTTACAGCACCAGTTGTTGATTTATATGGTAAAAAAATAATGCTGCAGTTTATTTAGCTTTTATGTTACCATGGAAACTGTAGGAATTATTGCTGTACCAACCTTGCTTTTTTCTGTGGCAACAGGAATTGCATCCCAGGCTTTTCAGTTGTCTTCTCCCTTCCACAGGTTAGATAGTGACCTGCTTTGTTTTGAGTGACTTAGTTGGGGGATCGTAGGAAGGGTATCCACTTTGTTTCGTCAGTACCCAAGGATATTGATAATAAATATAGTTAGACGGGATGGGACACAGCTGTTTCTTCATGGAAACCACAAATGAAGTGAAAAAACTTTAAAGAATCCTCTTAAGATTACCTACTTATATAAAAAATTAAATTCCAGTGTAATAACATTGACTTTCATTTCAAAGGTGTACTGCCTGATCAAGATAGTCAGGCCTTAAACACTAAACAATAGGAAACCTTGTGGATTATTAATTAAAATAAATTATGCATGCCCTTGGTTATTAGTGGGTGATTATTTAGATAGGTGATTTAAAATAAATTTTTTCTGCTTTGTGCTTCCCTCTTCTCTGTTTTGCCATGCCCTCCTTCAGTGGCCAGGATGCTGTGAAAATGGATGTTCAACCAAAATGTTTAGCTGTCGGTCCTGGTGGTTATACTGTAGTTCTGTGCATTGGACAAGTAAGTATTAACTTGTGGATTATCAACACAATTGCTGTGTTAGTAAGTAATACTGTGTATGGTAACATGATGGTTTCTGACAAGTCTGTTTAGTGTGGGATCTCCAGAATTTCCTAAAAAGAGCTACATGGAACATAATTGACCAGCATACTTTGTCTCTTTGTGTCCTGTACCAATTTCATGCTTACATATAGATTTAAATTTCATATTTCAAATGTGTGGATGCATCTGTATTTGTTATCAATATAGCTTTGTGCTGTAAGGCTACACCAGTCAGAATTGTGCTCTTGCCAGATTTGTTTAGTGATACGACTTTGGGGGAAGGGTGTCATTCTCCTGCATTTTATTTTTTTTGCAACTAATCCAGCTAATCAATTAACTAATGCTGTTGTAGCTTGCTTGCCACTAGTATTCAGATCATGCAAAACCAGAGAGATTGCACCAGGGCTTTCTTGTATCAAAGCATGATTAACTTCTAGTGATTTATGCCTTCTCTATGGATGCTAGTTTCATGCTTGGGGTGTTTGATAGTGTTAGCTAAACCTCTTTTCCTTGAAAGTTATAATTCCAATTGTCCATAGTCTAGAACTGGATAGGAAATAGCATTTAAAATTTAACATTTCAGTATTATTATTGCTCTTGATTTGGTCCTGCCTCTCTTCCTTTACAGTGAACCAGGAAGGGAGTAAGCATTGCTAAAAAATGCTGTTTTGCCCACGTTTATTTCACCAAATGAGGTTCAAACCAAATGAGGCAAAGCTGAAGGCAGTGGAGAATGCCCTGCACTATGTAATTTAGAGCCTGAGCCTGAGTACAGCAATCATAGTTTTGTATTAGGTACTTTGAAGAAGGGTCTTAGTTTCTGGTTTTCTGTTTGCAGATTGTCTTGATGAAAGATAAGAAAAAATGTTTTGCAATTGATGACCTTGGCTATGAGCCAGAAGCCGTAGCCATTCACCCCTCAGGAGGTACAGCAGCAGTGGGAGGAGCGGTAAGGTTGCACTTTATAAAACTGTACTACTTTGAACACTGGAGCTAGTAACAGAACCATTTAATAATAGAAGGTGTGTTGTGTTAAAAACTAGTAGGTGGCTATTTGTAACAACAGGAGTATTGTAATGAGTAAGCTATATTTTATTACTGGGCTTTCATTCTCCAGGTTCTGCCACAATTGTGACCTAATGTCCGTTTCACTTTTTTTTTTTTATCTTGTATTTTCTGTTTTTAAGTTGTCAAATTGTTTCTTGTATGCTTGAAGTTGGTAAATTTTAGAAAACAGGTCGATTTCCACAGTTGGTGGATTGTAGTCAGCATAAATGACATTATTTAAACTATTTCTTAATACAAGCACTACCAAATAGAATTGGTGCAAAAAGTTCCATAAACTCAGTAAGCCTTCCTCTTTCTATTGTAAAATGATTTTTCTACCTTTCTTCCTTCTTCACTGTTAATTTGCAGGATGGGAATGTCCGTTTGTATTCAATCCAAGGAACCTCTTTGAAAAATGATGATAAGATTTTGGAAGCTAAAGGTCCTATTACTGACCTGGCATATTCTCACGATGGTGCCTTTCTTGCAGTCTGTGATGCAAATAAAGTTGTCACTGTCTTTAGTGTTGCTGATGGCTATGCGGTAAGAACTGATGTATCCAGAGTTTTCTTTGTTTAAAAACAAATTGACTTACAGCTCATGTCTAAATATGTTGTGAAATACACTGTAGCTGGTGAGGCATAATTGTAAATCACTGATACAAATTTCATGTTTCTGTGACTCTCTGTTTACCTGCTATTTTGGAATAGTATTGCTATTCACAGCAGCCTGTGTGAATCCTTCATCTCGTAAGAATAGTTGAGGAAATGTGCAGCATAGGTTGGCTACTGGAAAAACACTGAAACCCATCTAATAACAAACACAGGGTTAAATGGGGAAGGAGCTGGATTTCCACAGACTATTTCCACAGTGTAGTTAAATTCAAAAGATCAGAGTGTTCAAGTTCCTTATGTGGGTCAGCTGAATCACTAGTGTGTTAGTTTGGGTTTTTTTAAAGGAAATAAAGCCAACAAAATAGGTGCCATGCATGTTAGAGAATATGTGTGCATTTCTGTAAAATAGACCAGAATGCAGGCTCAGTTGGATAAAAATCATGCAATACAATAAAATTTAATGAATAAATAAAGCAGACTTAGCAATAAAATTCTGCTGGCTGTGCTACACAGTTCCATAGTAAGGGATAAATAATGAAAGAGATACATTAGGGCAGGGAATCTTGCTTTATCTGTCAATCTTCTGTCTTAACCAAAAGTCCAAAAATTGGCAATTTCCACCTTTCAGCTGAGCAGTCAATGTGTATCAGCCTGTAAAGTCATTAAGCTTTGACTAAACACTGAAGTAAAAGTGCAGGATGGCGTTCCACAAAAACATATCATTTTGTAAGTAAAAATTGGAAGAATTTTTCTTTAGAAACATCTGTGAGATTATTGCTTAGAGAAGCCTCTAAGGAAAGAGTGACTGCATATGCACTTAACAGATCCAGCTTTCATAGAAAAAAAAGTCTTAGCATTTTTTTTATAAAAGGTTTGTATTTTATTGGCCTAATAAGTGTTTAAATAAATAACATAAAATGAAGCCACCACTTGGTTTGTTTAGTGCATCCATCTGCACCTGAGATGTACAGTTTGGAGTCTTGCAATAGCTTGTTCTGATGCTACACGTTGAAAGCCAGTGATTTCCTGAAGTAGCTTAAACTAATGCAATAACTCTCATCTCTCTAACTCTCAAAAGGAACATAATGTCTTCTACGGACACCATGCAAAAGTTGTTTGTATTGCTTGGTCACCGGACAATGAACACTTTGCTTCTGGAGGCATGGATATGATGGTGTATGTTTGGACTGTGAGTGATCCAGAGACCAGAGTCAAAATACCAGGTATGTTTCCTTCAAAATACTACTTTTGAAAGTTGCTGGTAGTTCTTGAACACAGTTCCTGTTTTCTAGAGCTACTGGTAAGCAGGCTCTGAATGTTCCCCCAATAATTAAACCTTTATGTTAATCTCTACCTAGCTGCAACGTAATGTTAGTTTTTTGTAGTCACTTTTAAAAATCTGGTGTTTTATGCAGCTGAAAATCACAACTGGAATATGTGCTCGTTATCTTGTCAGTCTGGCCTTCCTAATTCTTTTCTGTTATTTTTCACTGCCATACAGATGCTCACAGACTACATCACGTAAGCGGCTTGGCGTGGTTGGATGAACATACTCTGGTAACAACATCCCATGATGCTTCTGTTAAGGAGTGGTCTATCTCCTACAATTGAAATAAGCCCCCTCTTTGGAAGGACCTAATCAGGGACTAGAACTACTGCAGTGGAACATAGCATTTCTCTTAAAGAATCTGTATTGGCCTCTGGGTCTGCTATCATATCCTCATACCTTTACAGGGTGTTCATATCTGTAATTAAATGTACTTTGAAAGCTTTAGCAAGTAACAGTTTGCACATGAAAAGCACTTAAATTATGTCTGGAGCTTAACCTTTGTGCTGAACATTCCAGAGGCAACAGCCAAGCAAGTTGGTGTGCAAGGTTCAGGCGCAAAAGATTCAAACTCAATCAGTTGTTCTTTTCTAACCAAGAAACGTAAGACTGTACAGCATGAGAGTAATACTTCTCATTTTTTCTAATTACAGAACATTTCTGTACTAACGGTCATAGTAAGAGTATTTAGTTGTGGTCTGAAACCAATCAAGCTGTGTGCAGCTACTGTATATTGCTTTGCTTCTCTATACTGCACCAAACTGTTGCCTCAGATTTTCTCCTCCAGATAAGAAGATGGGGTACATGCATAATAAACTTTTTATGTATTTCTTGTCAAATCTTTGTGGTTTATTTTAAGGTGGAAGTGTGGGATTTTAATGTACTTACTGTTGTGGGTATAATGTTTACAAATAATCGTTGTGGCAACTTGTTCCTCCAGAAACACAATTGTTATTTTCATGAATTAAGACTGTCTCGTCATTTCAATGTCAGAAAAGAAATCATTCTGTTACAAAGATTAAAGATTTTCTGTTTGAAGGAGGAGAAGCATGTTATTGTTTAAAACAAATGCAGTACTTCTACCACCTTTTGGGAGATACAGGGATTAAACAAAGTGAAGCGTTGTTATGAGTTGAAGTGATTTTTGAGAGGATCGTGTTTGCTCAGTAAGTTTTATGCCTTTGCATGTGCAGAACAGTTGCATGGAAGTGTTACCTCATGCAAACAAATCCTGATGTTGTGTTTAGTTCCTTTCTCACACTCCACAACACATTTAAGTGATTTGAAGCTAGCAGTCCAACAAGGGTGGAGGAGGACACTCTGATGCAAAGTAGTAGGAAGAGTTGTTACCATCTCTGATGGCCAAAAAAACAGTGTTGCTGTCTAGAACTTCAGAAGACTTAAAAATTTTTTTTCTCTGCTAAGTCTCTACCACCACCACCTTTTCAGTTGTCTTTGATTTTTATTAAGCTTTCCTTTCTGTATGGACTTGGGTGTTGTTTTTTTTACCAATCATATTTCTAATGACACTAATTATACAGCAAATAAAGTGCTTTTGCTGCTTCTCATGTTGTGGAGTATTGCTCAATTGCTGAAAAAATGCCTTTCAAAAATGTTCATAAAACTTCTTTTAAAAAGGGAAAATGTTGATTTCTTTTTAGGAGTGGTGATCAGATCTGTCTTCTGGCCTGCAAGCCAACATCTGTGTTGGAACAGTTGACATAGATTTTTTTTTTTTTCTAGGAAGCAGAATATTTTGCATCATGGTTTCTTTGTGTTTACTGTGTCTCTCCATTAGCAGTTTTGCATATATGCTTACTAACAATGCAAGGACAAGGGAGGTTTTGGAAAAGGGTGTGTTTTGAAATTAGGCATGGGATCCAAATGAACAAGATTTCTCACTGTCTCACCCCTTAAATTTGTTGTGCTATTACATAGGGACTGGCACAGCAAGCAATTCCTCCATTGTTCCCTGAGTCTCATCTGAAAGAGTTGCTATTGAATCTGCTCAGTGGGTTTGTGTTGCAGTTGAATCCCTGTCATTTAAGTAATGATAAAGGAGGGGTGGGGTGGGGGGAGTTAAGCAGTTCTCAGAGCTTGTGCACCATGTCTGAAAGGTGGTGTGTAGGACGAGCTATTTTTTGATTCCTTGAAAACCTTGTGATACTGTTTCTGCAGAATGTCTGTTAGCTAGAAACCCTGCATTAAGACTTGTGTTTAGATGCCTGTGAGGGTGACTGCCTGTGCTTCAGCTTCCATTAGATTTGTTTATTGGCATATGGCCTGAGCTTCTAATTCCTTAAAAACTAATATGGTCTTTGTAGCTGGCCAGCAAGTCCCGACTTCAAAACTGAAAAGATACTGTGCTTTGGGACCAAATGTCATAGCACAGGCTCATTGCTGATCTAGCATACACACATCACAAACTCAGTCAAAGGAGCCAAACTGTACTGTTATGAATCAGACCTCTGCATTACTTGGGTTTGCCCTAGACTGAAAATGTCTTGCTTTAGACTCAAGTTCCTTGGCCTGCTCTGGCACAGAGAAACAGCCAAAAAAGGATAGATAGTATGGCATGAGGTTCTGACTTTCATGATCCCCAGATTCTGTTCCTCAGCAGTATTGTATAGACTGTATTGACTTCAAAAGGAAAGAGGTGAGATCCTTGACATGAATATGAAATCAGGCTCTGAGAATGCAAATTTAAAAAGGAAAAAAACACTACATTAAACTCCTCCAAAGCACCTTAGGTGTTACTATACTGAGTTGAGAGTATTTTAATACTAGTTTAAGCTGTGTTCAAGCATGGCTCCTCAAGCCCCATTACTCTTAAAGGTTTCTGTTTTAGGCATGAATGTGCTTTTGAGCTCTAGCTGGCAGTCGCTGGAAAGCTGGTTTCACTTCACTATGACTGGCAGTTTGCCCGCTTTAGAGTGAAAATGCAGCTTAATTAGGCCAGGGATAGACTGGGAGAGCTAACGTGACCAGTAATTCCTCACAAGGCTGTATTAGAGGCATTCCTCTCCCCTCCCCCTTTAACTGAGATTTAATCCTGGTTGCCTGTTCCATTTCTGCCACGCTTGTACAGCACATTGGCCTTCCAAGAAGCTGCTCTGTCCAGTCAGCCAGAAACTAACAGCAGCTGCTCTGTGGAATATCACCAAATCCTAAATGAGATTCTTTAATTGGCAGTGGGGAAAGGGAAGGTAAAGGACATCACAAATCTATTTAGAAGTGGAAGTTGTTTGTTATGTTGAATGCATGATAGAATTCTGATCAGACCCATAATAGATGCTCTGGCACCTCTATTCCTCTGCCAAACACTTTTGCTCTTAACTATTAGTTTCTTAGAGTGAGCATAAATTTTTACCGAAAATTTTACTTACATGAACATTTTTGTGAAGCAAAACACCAAAGCTGTGGCATCCTGCAAGCTGAAATTGATTTTTTCAAAGCAGAAAAGTTACGTTTCTAAGCAGAGAACCCAAGAATTCCACTTACTGCACATGTTTGTATGTCACTGCAGCTACAGTTCCGTGGTTGTGGCAGAAGGAAGGATTCGCTCATAAAAACTTTTCCCTACAACAAATTTAGCTGTGTCTGTCTCTGTGATGAAATTATACTGAGGAGAAAAAAATGCCTTCTATGTGCCCAGGAACAAAATTACGCAGTTAACTGGCTGGGCTGAGAACAAGTCACAAGTTCTTGTATATACAGCAGGTGCTTGCTCTAGGAATGCAGAGGTCCACAGGGAGGCTTGAGAATGAAGCTAATCAGTGAATAGAATATCTCAGATTGGAGGGGACCTGTAAATATCATCAAAATGAGATCAATAAATGCATGCCTTTTGCATACCAAAGGCAGTTACTTTGGAATGAAATCAGTTACGCTAATTCATAGATGTGTTGGTGGAAGGACACTGAAGATCTTGTCTCACGTATGAGACAAGGGCTATGAGCCCTTGTAGGGCTGTGAGCAATACTAGACCAGGTCAGCTGTGTTTTGTTTTCCAAGTCGGAAGAAACTTCAAAGGATGGAGATTACGCAGCCAGCCCCTTTGAGTAAGTAATCTGCTCCTCTCAAGTTTTTCCTAATATCCAACCTGAGACTCCAAGCTATACAGTGTGACCACTTGTTCACATTATTTATTACTGGCAAGAGAAGGTTGAGCACTGTGCCCTTAGTATTGTCCCCCTGGAATATTTTCTCTTGTTGCCTGCTGGCTACCAGTTGGATGTTCAGCTGTTGACTTCCTCCAGTCCACATACCTCAGCTTCTAAAAGAGACTGCTGTGGGAGGAGGTGGCTGAAGTCCAGATGTGCTGCATCACCTTCCTCACTGCACTGCTATCAGCAGTAAGATGCACAGTTATCAAGTGGTCTTCTGGTTTGCCTGTGGCAAGTCTGTGTTAGTTATTCCTTTGTCCTGCAAATCTTTAGGATTAAATTCCAATGGGATGTGTACCTTCATCCCTCTGGGGATTGTAGTGGAAGCAAACTAGCCCCTGTTCCCTGGGTACTCCTTTTATTCAGAGATGAGGTGGTGTGTTGGGTACATCAGCCTTTCTCCAGTGATTGGAATCCTCCCACGATAAATGTGTATCTTTCATGGATAATAGTTAACTATCTCCTACATGGGCCAACCACTTCTACAGCTCTGGGTGAGTCCCATCACAGCCCTATGGACCTGAATACATCCTGTTTTAGGTAGACCCTAGCACTGGTTCCTCCTGATGGTTAGCCCTCTCCAGAGCACACTGGCATATGCAGAGGTGTGGGAGCAGGCCTGTTTGTGAAAACCGAAGTCAAAAATTGTTCAGTACTTTTTCTATCACCTGGTGCCGTATTTTTTTCCCCCCACTTAAGAATAGGCCCCACTTTTCCTTGAAAAATTCAAGAGAAAATGGTGCATTGTGCACAGCTGCAAATACTTGCAGCACTGCCATGTTTCTCTGTTAAAACAAAGACAGTAGAAGAAACTTTGTTTTGTTGCCTTATTGCTTGGGAGTTGCAGAAAGCACATCAGGTTTGAGGAATAAGCCTCACTTTCAAACTCATTCCGAACTTTCCGTCTTTATTTCTGAAATACTCAGTCCTGGAGATGTTACAACAATTACATCCTGATGAGAGGAGATTCACAGATGGCTGTAGCTTCATGAAGTTCTAACACTAGCTCTCTATGAGCCGAGCTGAGAGAAACACACACAATAAGCAAGCCAGGCTTATCTGGGTTAGCTGGCAGCTGAGTAAACTGCCTGTGGAACCAGGAGCATCTGTGCTAGGGCTGTTTACTGTTGGCCCAGACCAGCCAGCTTGCACTGTGAGCAGTCAGCCTTTACCTGCCTCTGAGTTAGATTGATCAGTTCTGATTTCCCTTAGAGAAAGATAAAAGTTTAAAGTAAAATTTACCCTGACACCAAGAGGGGTTTCTTCTTTGATACCCAGAAACACTTGTCATTCCCGATTGCCTTGTCTGCATGATTGCGAGCCAGTCTGTCCCACATGAACAGATGAGTCACCCATATTTAGCAACCCCTGAAAACATGGCTTATTAACATTCAGGCTGGGTTGTCAGAGGATCTGAGTACCTGAAAGTTGCTTAACATGTCTGTCAGGTGTTTTCCTGCTGATTTGCTTTATTCTATAAAGCTTGCAGGCATTTAAAATAGAAAGAGGGAATCTCCTCAGGGTGGCCAGATGTGAATGTTTATGCCAAATAAATATTAATAGATGTCTATGCCATGATTCAGTGCTCTGAAGACAGCCCAGAAATGGCACAGATTTCTGGGTTGGTGTATTTAACCTTAGTTTCCTGGACCTGTTACTTATCTGTGGCGTGTAACCTGTGCGTGGCCCGTACAGAACACGTGGGCTTGCTGCATGTGTTGTCTCTGATGGTCCATCATATGCCCACTGACCTGCAGAGGGGAAGCACTGGCTGGCTGCTGCTCTACTCTAGGGACACAGTATCACTCTTAGTGAGAGACTCTAGAGGTGCCATTGCAACCAGGTACAACCCCACAAGGCAGGGGTAGTGGTTTCAGGATGGGGAAACTGGGGATGTAGCTGCAGCCAAGTAAGGTGAACCATAAGGTATTTAAACAGTCTTTCTACAGATTTCTTAACAGCACATATTTGGAGGTAGAAAATAGTCCCTTCTGCTGAGTATAACCTTCATGGGTTATATCCACATCCAAGCAGTTAAAAACCAAATCTTTAGTGCACGCAGCAGACTAAGCTGTGCCTCAGTTTACAACTATGGAAATACCTGTATCATATTAAAATGTTAAATAGAAGCATTAAGGTAAGGAAGGGGTTAAGAACACACCTAATCAGATCATACATGTACATACTTGGTACTTTTTAGACTAAGACTTTAAAAATTAAAATAGAATCATAGAATCACAGAATATCCTGAATTGGAAGGGACCTACTAGGATCATCAAAGTCCAGCTCCTGACTCTGAACAGGACAACCCCCAGTATCACCCCATGTGCCTATAAATAATGGGTAAGTAGCAGTTATATCTTTGCAAGTAGTAGTTATCACATTCTAGGACACAGTTTAGTCACCAGGACTGCCCTATGCAAAGGGGAGCGATATTTATTAGTATTAAAAGTCATACAGGGTTAAAGAACGTTTTTTAGTTCCATGATGAATGCACTTCCCAGATTGCTGGCTGTGCTGCCGGTGGTGTTGACGGGAAAGGCTCTCGGTGCACGTTCCTCCCCGGGCTGGGTGACATGCGGAAGGGAGGAAGTGAAGGAGGGAGGGAAAGAGGGAAGCAGTAGAGCAGCCCCGGGGACCGGCCGGGACGGTACTCCGGCACCAGGTGGCAGAACAGCACTGCTGACGGCATCTCCCGCTCCATTCGCAGCTGATCGTCCTGTTCAGACTGACACTTTTGAGATTACTTCTTTCGGGAATGATTTAGCTGTTCTCTTGTGGGATGGCAACCTGCAGCCCATCCAGGAAGAAGGGCAGCTTACAGCCCCTGCCAGACCCCGCTCACATCTCCGTGCTGTCCCCGGATGGCACCCAGCTCTGCTCTCCCGCTGCTGTTCCCTGACCCAGCGCTGCCAGTGAGCGAGGTCCCACAGCGCAGGGCAGTGTGTCTCTCTGGGAATAAGGCTGTTTGGCAAGGAAGTGATAGCCCGTACATTGTCTCAGATCAGCACATCACCATGGTGACAAACACTGTCCTTTCTATTACACACCATATTAGAAAAGGGCCACTAAGGGGGCTAGAACTTAAGGTCAAAAGAATCACAGAATCACAGAATGGTTTGGGTTGGAAGAGACATTAAAGATCACCTAGTGCCAAGCTCTCCACTATGGACAGGGACACCTTCCATTAGACTGGGTTGAAATGAAGAGATGAAAAGGTAGGCAGTGTCTGAAATATGCATTCATAAATGTTTACTAAATTTATATACCTTGTTTAAGGGCAAAATTGTAACAGTATTTCCTTAGAAGAGCAGAGAAAGCGATGCCTGATCTAACTTGAATCAAAGACAAAGTGATGAGTCCTCAGTCTGCAAGGCAGGAGAGAGGAGCTGGTGGAAGAAGATGCGTACACTGGAGCTATGACATCTGTCAAAGTGGGCACAGCAGGAGTTGAACAGTGTTAACAGAGACAGCGAGGTGCTTGATCAGTTAAGAAACACTCACAGCTGAGAACGGTACAGGTTTGTATAGTGGTTTTGATACTGAAATAAAATATATACAAATAAGCCTTTATTTATCAGGCAACCAGATCATGTATGACTTACCAACAAAAGAAGTTAAGTCAACTCCTTCTTGTTGTGGTCAGCACAACCTGATTTATTAATGTCTGGGTTAACAAAGTCAGTGACAGCAGTGTATAACAAGGCAGCAAAATCAATTGTACAAAGAGCTGGAACTGGAGAGTTGCTGACCCTATGACCATGAATGCACAGAAAACGTCACAGCTGGACTGTGCAAGAGTCAGTGACCAGCTGAGCCAACAAAAGACTGATACGAAGGGAAAGGTCTTTCAAGGTGAGATTACACTCCTTGGCAGAGGACTGCTATTGGGTTCTGCAGCAGCCTACCAAAGCTGGCAGGTTTGGTCATGCTGCAGAGCCAGTCCTGCTCTGGCAATGTGAGCAGGCTCTCAAGAGCCATGAGGAATGTGCCATCAGCAGACTTTTTGAGGGGCATAGAAGACAATATCTGACATGATTTACGTCTCTCAGCAGCATAGCTGTCTCCAGGCTTGTTGGTGATACAGGTATGCCTGAAAAAATCTGAAACACAACAATCCTACACAGGAGATGACTGAGAAAACTGAGGCTTGCTGAGTGCATGTACTGTTCAACCATCACTGTTCTCTTTCTCATAGATGGTCACAGCCACCAAAAAAGACCACAGTAGTCTCCCTTGATAATGTTGACAGTTCATCCTCTCCCGTGAGCGTTTCTGGCAGAGCAGTGGAGAGAGGCTGACCATCATCGGTGATTCCAGCTACCGTCTCAGTGTCCTCCCAGAGCAGTTCACCCTACTCCAAGAATACACCAACCTACAGATATCTCATGCTGGTGTTCATCTGTCTTAGCCTCCAGGTCTGCCCTACAACTCCAATTTCTTTTCAAGGATCCTTCCTGTAAAAGTTTATGACATTGGGAAAGCAACTGTTTTCTCATCTCTGAAGGTGTTCAGGAGGCTTCCTCTGTACCTGGTTATGGAATACTAAAAAGGAAATAAGGCCAAGGCTCAAACTGGGTATAAAGAAACTCAGCTGAGTTGAGTTGTCAAGGTCAGGTCCAAGAGAGCACAGCTAAGCACTGTGCTGGACAATAGAGCTGTTTGACTTGTGTGTCTAGTGGGAACAAGGCTTAGTGTCACAGGAGCTGGATGGACAGCAGGAGGAAGGTTGCCAACTGGCCCTTCCTGTCCAATGGCACCCTGGTCCATGAAGAATACACTGGTGGGATGGGGGGACTGTCCACACCAGAACTGGGCACATTCAGTGAAGGCACTGGGAGAACTGGAGAGGGGCACAGGGGTTGTAAGCCCCACAGGGAGAGTACCAGAGTCTGCAGGGAGAGAACAGAGGGAACAGAGACAGACAGTTCTGCCATGCATATCAAGAAGACTGTGTAGAGTTGGCTGGATTTGTTTGCAAATATTTTTCATTTTACTTTTTCCAGAAGATGAATTTTTCTTCATTTGAAAGTCCATAGTTCAAATTTGTGTTATAATTTAGAGTCAAAGCTCTTTCCATGTGCCAGCTGTGTGCATTTTAAGGAAGAAGCGCAGGCAGTTGCATTTTTGAGTCAGGTTCCTGTCACAGCAACTGAGATTGGGGTGCAGGCTTTATGTGATCTGACTTTTGTGTACCTTACCTGGCACTTCTGTTTTTCCAGAAAAACAATCACTGGAAGCTTGGGGAACACCTATATCATCAACTGCTATCAGCTCCCACTATTTAAGCTGTTAAGAAGTTAAACAGCCATTTCTTCTCAACAGTGGTCCACCTGCAGAGAACAGGCGTCATATGGACAAGTGATTGTAAAAGCATTTTTTAACAGCAAGTAGTAGAAAATGCCTGGCTCAGCCAGTCAGGCTGTTCTGTCCTCTCTGAGAAGTTACTGGATTTCATTTTACAAGATTTCCAATGCTTACAATTATAAAAATCTGCTACTTTTTACCAGGCTCTTCCAAGATCGTGGCTTTTGATTAGTGTATCTTTGAAGAGGACGTCCCTAACATCAGCCTTCCAGACCAAAAGAAAATCAAGCCTCCGCTTCTAAGGCATTTCTGCTAGACCCATGTTTTATCCTGTATCCGGATCAGATGTATAGCTGGGTGTCCATGTGGCTGCTCTCCCATTCCACATGATCCACAAGAGAAGGAAGATCTCACCAGCCAGCACTCAATAGCTCCAGTGTGACCGTATTGGTTCCCTGAGGGTCTTAACCTGTTACCATAAGGTCCTGCTAGGCCTTTGGTAATGCTGTCCTGAGATAGAAGCTACTTAATTTAAATTCTTTATGTCATTGCATCCCTTCCTGTTCCCTTGGAGTAGCTTCTGAATGACCTGACCAATGAACTTTCTTCCATAAGGTAACAGCTGGACAGCACAGATCACCCCATTTCTGCTCTGAAGCTGTCAGGCTTATGAAAGCAAAGCTTGAGTACCCCGTGTGCTCTTGCTACTGGTTTTTCCCAGATCCATGGAGATTTCACTAGAATGCAACATCCACCCAGCACTGTGGGCCAGATACCACATTTATGGGCTAATCCTCTTTTTGCCATCTCTTCCTTGTACCTGGTAATACACACAAATGTAAGAGTGGCTTTCAGTGGTTACTTACAGAAAGGTGAGCTCCTTTCCCACCTATCACTACTTTCAAGACTCTATATTACCTTGGCATTAAATTAAGTAAGTATTAAATAAGTATTGCCTCTGTGACACCTTCATTATACATTAAGTCGTAGTGCTGCAATACTGGATTATAGTAAAAAGTGCACCCATCACTTACCAAAATTGATTCAATTTCTGCCAAATATTTTTAACTTTCTGGATATTTTTAAGGAAAAGAAAAGCAAGTTTGAATAATGGGAACCTGAGTGTCAAAGATAACATCTTCTAGGAGTGATTTTCTAAATGGTGCCAGATCTCCATAAATGTAATAGACACTCTTTTTGAATATTAATATACCTGTCTGTTTTGGCATTGGGTTGTGAAGTTCACGTTAAATCATTAAACTTTACATTATTAGATTATGATGGCATTTATGATTAGAGTAGATTTGAGGAGGGATTAATATATGAATCATAATTGAATCATAATTCAACTCACAGTGGCTTGATTTCTCTGTAAAACCTACAGTCTTAGAGACAGGCTCTTAAAGAGATCAACTAAATTATATTTTGTCTACTTTTCTAGGTAGAAGTCAATAGCTTAAAATTCTTCAACTGTAAAATCCTTTTTTACTATGACCTAGGCAAACCCTGTAATAACAACAACACACTTACTGGTATGTAGACTGGAACAGAATTCTTTTAAAACTGGAATGCTATACTTGTAAATCTTCTTCCTGTATTTTTATATGAGTTTGTCCATTATCGGCTAATGCATGACGCATCAAATACTTAGGTGATGTGTTTTCATGACCAGCAGTATGCTAGTGCAGAGCAGGATGTATTATTGAAAGTATGTAGAACGGATTTGCACTATTTATTTATTCATTTAACTCCTTGGTTTGCTCTGTTATTTGTCTTGTTTATTATTAGTACTTGCCCTTTCAAAGGAGAAAGAGAGCTCAAATGACCACCAACAACCACATCATGAGTATTTTGGGAGGACTGAGCTTTAGAGATGTGTGGACAGTGTGCCCACCTCCCACTCACAACACAAAGGTCTCGCTTCAAGTGGTTTTGTTAGGAGAGGAGCCTGCAGTCACTCAGCACCAGTGTGTGTCCCCGCTGAGTCACACACGCCTGCCTCACGAGCACGCCAGAACTGGTACTCTGCCAGTATGATACTTTGCCAAAACTGTGTTCTGTGCAGTATAAGTGGCTATTCATCAAGTGCCATTGAAGACATCCTGGCAATTAAGTCAGGTTTATTTGATTATAGAAGAGACTTTTTCCTTTGTGTGCTGGGAGTGGAACAATTTCCTGTTTGCCATACAATATGATCACAGTTTTCATGTCTCTTTTGCAATCGATACCATCATGATACACCTAAGATAACACCTACATTGCAATCATTGCTGAATTCCAGTAGGTTTTACAGGGGTATTTTACTTGATGTTATGTTCCTGATACCTTATTTAACACAGTTCTGTCTTAGTACTTTTTTTTTTTTCCCATAAATTGTGTCATTTCTTTTCTTAGGCAAGAAAAGGTTTCCCCTGTCATTTATTACCTGAGAAGACAGTAATGTGTCATGCCAAAAAAATTGCTAAAGGAAACAATTCAAGCCAGTCTTCTGTGGGTTGTAGTTCATTTCCCCATGCCCCCTGGTGAGACACCTCCCTACACAGCATATCTCACCGAAGTTAAGGTCAGAAGGAACTAAATTGTAAGATTCAGCCTGATACATATCAAAGGCATTTAAGTTTCACCCAAGAATGTCTTGTTTGTTACATATTAAATTTTCAGGTGATAAAAATACACCATTGTCTAGTGCTTAGGAGCAGCTGAGGTCACTTGGCTTATTGAGCCTGGAGGAGACTGAGGGGAGACCTCATTGCTCTCTATAGCCTCCTCCCAAGGGGAAGAGAAGGGCCAGGCACTGATCTCTTCCCTCTGATGACCAGAGACAGGATCTGAGGGAATGGCATGAACCTGTGTCCGGAGAGGTTTAGGCTGGATATTAGGAAAAGATTCTTCCCCCAGAGGGTAGTTGGGCACTGGAACAGGCTCCCCAGGGCAGTGGTCACAGCACCAACCCTGCAAGAATTCAGGAAGCATTTGGACAACACTCAGGCACATGGTGTGATTATTGGGGTGGTTCTGAGCAGGGCCAGGAGTTGGACTCAGTGATTCTTGTGGATCCCTTCCAACTCAGAATATTCTGTGATTCTCTGGTTTAACAAAGTTGACCCCTCCTTCTACTCCAGTAGAAATATTTCTTGTTCTCACCAGGACCAAGAAGCCTGGAGGTCAAAGACCCTATGGCTTCATGCAGACTGTAAAATCAAGCAGGGCCAGCTACATACTGCAAGACAAACGGGGTCAAAGTGGAACAGTTTGCTCATGTCCACACCACACAGTGCTTGGATTTGTACCTCTCCTGAACATTATAGTTTCTGGGCTTCTAGGGCACAATACTGAGTTCAACAAGTCTGAAATAATACAATTGCTGTGTTGCAACGCATCAGGGCATAGTTTGATAACACAACATGACCTGGGTGTGTTGCATACCTTCAGAAATTGCCTGAGGGTACGAAGTCTGCTGGGATGACACTGGAGGACTGTGTAGGGTGGAGAGGCCAAACCTGACACAGTTTTGTTCATAATGTCTGTTGTGAATGGTCCTTGTAGTCTGCTGTCTTCCAGACTGGGCCACTATCATCTCATAGTGAGCTAACTGGGACATACCAAAAACGTGCCACATACTAGCAAGTCCCTACAGTGCTATTTGACAACAGACTGAAAGATTAATGCGTCTCCCTATTATTTAGCAGAATTCCCATATCTTGTTACTGCGTCAAGCAGCCCTTCTGATTCAGGGAGAAGGTGATTCCAGCTCAAATTAAGCATCAGTACAGAAATGGAACCTAGATTCCCAGACCTGGTAAGACCTGGCATGTCTTTTCACTCAGAACTTGAAAACCCATGAAGTCACATGCCTTCCTGGCAGACATATATGCAGGATTTTTGTTGACTAAAGATGGATTTTCTTTGAACGTTAACCTTTTCGAGCAATGAAAATTGGATGGTGATGGAATAGTTTGGTCTTTTCCTCTTGAAACCATCAACAGTGAATGAAGAACTAACCTACTCACACATCACAGGAGATTCCTTGATTCTGTAACAAACAGCTAGATGAGGAACTGGCTGGATGTAGAACCCCCCAGGATGTCAGAAAAGGCTGATTTCAATCAAGTTATGCTGACATAGATACTGAAGGAACAGAGCCATCAATCAAGCAAAAACACAGAGGCAATATTTTACTTAGTTTGATTTCCTCATGGTCTTTTCACTGTGGCTTTACCACAGCCACTAAAACTTCATGAATTTTAAAAATAATAATTATCTTTTAATATGTGTAATATTTTTACAGAATCACGGAGTGGTTGACATTGGAAGGAACCTCTGGAGATCATCTTGTCTAAACCCCACGCTCAAGCATGGCCTCCTACAACCAGGACTATGTCTAGATCATGTCTAGACATCGTAACAGTAGCACAAATATTTCTTCCTGACACTCATGCATGACTTTTAATTATAATTTCATCATTGGATCTTTGAAAAGCAAATTTGTGCTTTTCGTCATCCCCAGCCAAACCCTCTGAGTGTGAGTAAGGCAAATAACTTCACAGTAGCACTGATCTGTGTATTCCAAGATAGCATGTTAGATACCCCAAAGAAATTATTTACCCATTTGTGGAGTATCGTTTGCTCTTTAAAGTTATATTCATAAAAATATTTTTAATTTCTTTGTCTGGGAAAACAATTTTGGAAATATAGACTAAGACTACTATGGTCTAAATTGGTCTTCCTGAATCCACCAGTTCCTTGAAAAAGCTGTTCACTGACTGTGAACTGCCTTTCATGATAGCATTCAACAAAAAACTTCTGTGATCAAATCAAAACCTTGAACTGACAACAAGTCAGTAGAGTATAATCTTTGGGTAAGTAATGAGGGTACTTCCTGAAAACATGTTATTCATTAAAACTGGAAGGATTCTTCCCCCTAAAGTCTTCCTACTGCATAGCACAGCCTTCCTGGTCTTCTCCTATACTCAAGGGCTCTGATGCAGATTGCAATCCAATTTGCCGTGTCTTAGATTCTGAAATGTTTCTCACAATTGACCTTGAATATTAAACATGAGAAAGGAGTTAAATATAAGGATCCCTTCCCAACAGAATCAGAGCATGATGTCTCCTCTCTAGCCTGATGACCAAGCAGGACAGGACAGTTCACTGGTCCCTGATGCCCTAGTCACTGCGCAAGGGATCATATGTTTTCTTCGCAAGTCCAGGTATCTTGTAGTTTAACACAGTTTTAAATAACTGTTTGGAGTCTACTGCCACTACTGTGAACACAGCTCATGCAGCCCTTAATAAAAACAATTACCTAGATATAACAAGAAATAACACCAGCAAATGATTCTCTAGAGCAAACCAAGCTCCTTCTCCAAGTGTGGAGATTGTTTTTCAGCTGCGTCAAAAACAGAACAGCAGAGCACAGCTTTGAGGTCTTCAATGTGAACAAGCAGCAACTGAAATCTGATATTAGGGAAAGCTATGGCATGTTTGTGCAACCATGGCGCAGTAAGGTTAAGACAAGTATTGAGGTGAAATACATAGTGGCAATGCCAAGCCAGGTTATAGGTTAAAAAGGGTCATTAATTTCGCAACAGAGGTACTCTTCACATGTAGGTCAGGAGAGTACATGTTAGCCTTAAATCATCCCACTTCAGACCTGCAACTGCAAGGGACTCACAACAGTGATGAACTGGTAAATTAAAAATGCGAGAGTAAGAGGTTTTAAAAACTTGGAATTTTTATCAGTAAACAAGAATTAGGACTCTTGTACATTTTTCAGTAAATCTATATGTTGTAACATTTTTCCTTGTTGCCTTGTCTAGCCCAAGACTGTCCCTAGTAAGGGGACAGTTACATGACAAGATACAAAGGTTTGGTACAGGCCACTTCACTGCCTGTGCAATTAAATCACACCCACTACAGAGTTTTTGGTTCAACAAATAAGCTGATAGTGCTGAGGCCTTATCCTAGGTTTGACTAAAGGATACCTACTCCATTGTCTGTTTTTCTTTTTTTAAGAAAAATCAGCACAAGTCAGCACAAAGGTTAAGCCTATTGAGACAGGAGTGCAAACACCAAGGATTTTGAAGTTCTGCTCCTAATCCTAAACAGGGAACCTCACTGTCATCTTTGGAGATTACACACAGCTACAGCCAGCATTTTTCTATATATTTATACTGTGTTATTATTCCTAAAATCTGTTAAAAAGGAGAGAACTGGCATATATAACGTTATCATGTAAACTTTACTCTTTGTAGTTGACTGGACCCACCTCTGTGGTCTAATTTGGTTCTAACACATGGGATAGTATCAGAAAACTGGTGAGATGCGGGGATTCTCTGCAGTTTCCTAGCACAAATTCTCCAGTAAAACATCTGGAGTCAGATGGCCCTTTATTTCTGCCTGACATGGAAATGGCTGACACATCTACAAAGGGACTCTGAACCCAAAGAAATATGCTTCCTGGATAAAAGAGGGATCTTTTTATGTTTGGAGATAACTTTTCGTGCAAGTGCCTGAAATGACACTTTATTTCCTCCATGTAAGCAGCTGTTCCTGTAAGAGTAGGCAAGGAATCTTCTGAAACCTACCTTCTTCCTTTTCATTTTCAGGGAGGTAGAGGAGGTGTGTCTGGAAGCCTGTGAAGAAAGCCAAGTGTCTACAGAAACAAACCTGTACTTTGCAGCGTTTAAAAATTAATTTGTGTATATGCTTTTGTGTTAGCTAAAATGATGTAAAACTCAATGAATAACTCGTATCAAATTGTTTAGCTAAAATGGGCCCATATTTTATTATGTTTTCATCCTTGTTTAAACCATCCTGGATTTAATATGTTGCACTTAACTGGCTTTAACAAAGAAGCAAATAAAGAAAGCTCCAAATTTGCAATTTATTGAGTTCTTTTCCGGTTACTTCTCAAATTGAGATGAAAGATTGCATTTTATCTGAAATGTAAGAAAAGGCGCAGAAGTAATTATGTAACTGGTGTCAGTACCAAAGTGTCTATTTGTTTCAAGAAGCCCAGGATTATTGTGAAGTAGTCTGATTTTTGTTCATTTGTATTTCATTATCCATCACAAATTGTGGACTCACAAACCTAAGGTTCTGTTGTTTTAAATGTTGTACAGATGCAAAAGATCTGTTCACTTTCTGTCTCTCCAGAACCACACTTCATAATTATATGTAGGATACCAATCTACTTAAAAAAGAATTCAACGTTGTGTGACTCAGAGATGTTAGGGACAATCAGGGCCATGTTTACACACAGGTAAATTCTTTATTTTTAGGAACTTACATTATATTTAACAAGTTCCACAATTACATTGAAGGTAAATACTGGGGTCCACCTCTAGTTGATTTGGAGCCTGTGTGGAGCCAGATGGTGGGCTCGATGAATTCCAACTCAGGATATTTTATGATTCTATGAGACTTCAGAGAGCCAGCTCTAAAGCGCAAATTTGAAATTTAAAAGAGGTCAAAAGCCCCCATTTTCCACAAAATTGTTCAAATTAATTAACAATAGATATAAAGCCAAACTCAGCCTTTGAACCGATGAATGCTGTGATAGGGGCATTTCCTTGCAGAGCTGAGTCTCAGGGCACTTCATCTGGAGAACAATCAGGAAGCCCCATCATATCAGAGAGTATTTGATTCAATGCTTACTAATGAGTCAATAGGGATTTCACTAGAAGACTGCTGAATTAATATATTCCTAGCTTCACTATCCATGCTTTCTGGCCAGCATCACTCAACTTTGAGGTCTTGTGATTAAATCTTACCTGCTGATTCTGTGGAAATTGCGTACTCCTGTTACTGCTCGGCCTCTTCAGTACCATGACTGTCACAATAGCCATTTCGTTCAGTTAGAGATCTGCTGAGTATATGGACAGCTATAAATGAACATGCTATTATGTTAACATTTGTCCCCTTTTAACCTTACTTTTGCTATTTAAAGTGCCATTTTCATTTAATACTAATTTAAACCTAGTGAAGCATGCAAACTTCAACTTAATGTGAACTCATGGAAATTTCCTCTTGTTGAACAGCATCATTTGAGCAATGTAGAAAAAAAAAAGACAATCTTCAAGATTTCCAGTTCACAAAAAAGAAATATCTAATTTTATGCTTTCTCTTAGTCTCTTTATTTTAATTCTGTGTTCTTCACTTTCCTTCAAAATGTTTATCTTTAAAGGATGGCTTGAAGTGGATGTGAACTGTGATATATACCAACTAACTGGTAGAGCAAAGCCTGATTCACTCTAGGTCAAGAGAATGGCACTAACTTACTTTGTTTCCAGTGTTCTCTGGCATTTTTGTAATATTCTGATGGTAAAAAAAGGAATAGTAATTTAGACAGGGAGTCACTTGCTGCCTCTGCCTCTTGGCTGCCATAGCCATTTTGACATCAGCAGATTTCTCCTTAACAAGATAAGAGAATAAAAGGATATCTGTTTGCTGGTAGGATTAGAATTCATAAATCAAAGCCATTTAGAGAGTGTTGACATCATGATATACAGCTGCAAGAGTGTCAGGGTTGTATAAGGTAAAAAAAAAAGGTTTTCCCCAGGCACTTGTTTCCTGAAACTAATATGTTGACTTTGTATTCATACTGGGAAAAAGGAGTGGTTACTTTTTGTTTCTTTGATGTTTGGATTTGACACTTGTGTCATTTACTCTGGGTAAGAGGAAGGAAATTCAAGACTTGATTTGGTGGAAATGCCCAAAGGAAAGTATTGGAGATGGATGTACACCCGAGTCACAGAATCACAGAATAGGTAATATCGGAAGGGACTACCAGTTCAATTTTCCTGCTCAAGGAGGCGTCATGCTGCTCAGGATTGTGTCCACACATCTTTTTAGTATCTCTAGGGAAAGAGAATCCACAATCTCTCTTGGCAGTGCTTAGTCACCCTCACAGTAAAGAAGTTCTTCATTTTCACGTGTTCAGAATCGTGTTGTCTTTGTTCACCACAGGTCTGTTGCTGTTTTATTAACTCAAAAAAAATTACTATAATTTATCTTAAAATATGGTTAATTTTAATTTTCTGGATTTCTTCGTTTGCTCAGTAGTATTTGGCAGGAATATTCTGATTGTTTGTCTTTAAACTGAAAATTTCTGAAAATACGTTCATTTGGACTAAACTTCTATTGAGAACCATGAGGAAACGACAATGGTAACTCTCCCTGCCTTGCCTGTAGAGGACAGACCACAGCACAGTCACTGGGGTGCTCTCTAGGATATCGAAAACCACTGAAGTGGTTTCTTGTTAGCATAAGAGGGGCAGGAGATAAGAAGGTTTATTAATGGAGAGAATTTCATTTCAGGGAGAAATCGCGTGGCTAAGGCTCGTACAAAGCTCTAATCTCTTCACCTGGGCTTTCTTCCAACAGCGTTGCAATAAAGCATTCTTGACATTATCAGTTGAATAACAGACCGAGCAGCTGAAATAGAGGATGAAGAATTTTGTTATTTCTGCAGATAAACCCTTACATCTTTCTCCTATTTGTTCAGCGTCAGGTGTACACCTACAGGCCCTTTGCTTCACTGCAGCATCTCTGAAACTCTGAAAGTGCATTTTCAATGCAGATAGAGAGAATCAAAGGCAGTGTTCTTTTTTTTTATCTTTCCCCTGAATCATTTATTTGTTATTTTATTGCTACATATCTTCAGGAGTACACTATGCTCATTTGAACACTGAAACCTATTAAAAGCTCCACAAGTAACAATGTGAGTGGTTTCCCCCCTGTTTACACCATAGCTTCTGTCCTAAAAGCTGTGGCCAACTTCTGTAGTTTATAAGGAGCTATTCTGCAATTAAGAAGCACTCGATTTTACATATGCTCTTTTAAGGCAGATTGTGAGCACCAAATTATATCTTTGTACAGTGTAGAGGTATTGCATTTCTGAACTTGCTTTTAAAGACTGTGATCTGAGTTGATGTCAGAGGGGGGCTTAGTTGTCAGCCAGACAAAAGTTCAGGTAAGCTGTGCTTACAGCAGCCTGATAAAGGAGTGGGGGCCTGGTTTTTCTGGGCTTCAAAAAGAGAATCAGATGTGAAGGGTGAACAGAAAGATTATTGCATTTTGGAAACAGGACCATTTCTAAAGGATCTTTACTTTCTTGTTCCTATTAAAAAAAAACCCAACCAACCAAACAAACAACACAAAAAAATCCAAGCAAACCAACACACCAGACACCAAGAACAGTCTATCCAACCTCCATCCAAAGACTGTCTCTGTGCATCTACTTGTTTACATCAATCATATATAAAGCCAAGATCATCAGAAAATGAGAAGATTCAAATTTTAAAGGGGCCCATGTTAGTCTGAGGGGTTACTACTAGACCTAGGGATCAGGAATCGGATCAAGGACTCTTGTATCTCAGGTGGCAACTGGAGGCAGGAAAGCTGTTTGATAAGAGAAACACTCACAGCCTGGGGGCCTGAAGCTTTCTGAAGAGGTGGTGGTAGTATCTTATTAAGGAATATTCAGCAAGGGAGCTCACCCAGAATATTGAAGTGGTAACCTGGAGAACCAGCATAACAGTAGTCTCTTTGTATTATTTTCAATGACTTGGAGAAATGTTTCCCCATTCTATAAGGTTGAAAAGTATAGTTAACATTTTCCCTAAATCCTTTTCATTTCTCTCTTGACCTTTTTAGAACCAAATAAAGTCAAAGTAACAGGCAGGAAATTGTAAGACTCACCAACAGTTTGAATTCTGCAGAGGAAAATTAAAGTTTTGTTTCCTGGAATAAATTGTAAAATTTATATAATATAATATATAAAAATGCATTATGAAATGTAATATATAAGTGAATTATACATTTTAATATTGATTAGACTTACAATACATTATTGCAATTATATATTAAGATACATAATGTGTATAATTTTTTGTCATATACAAAATATGATGATGTAGCAAACCATAGAAAATTACAAGGCTAAGGAATCTGACATGCTAAAATGCTGTACCCAATTTTCGTGTGTGGCAGGCTATTCCACAAGGTGATCTTTTTCAGACCTTAATTGATAAGAATTCAATGAGAATTAATTAGATACTTTATTAATCAGTACTTTGTAGAATCTAGAGGGAAAGTCTGGTATCCACTACTTAATATGACTTTGGTGATAACTGTGGCCTCGATGAGTTTCCAGTCCCAAAACACTCCGGTATCTTCCACCAAAGCTGAAGGACAGTGCTTATTTTTAATCTGGAAGTAGGAGATGGAGGTCAGCTGCAGTCTGCATCTGTTACCTCACGGATAACTACGCATGAGGAATCACTTTTTATGAAGCAGAAGTTCAAGTGAGGTTTGAATGTGTGCATATTGATGTCAAACAAAACAATTTAATTTAAAAGGAAGTTGTGACAGAGCAAACTTTATGTTTTTATTGTCTATAAACTGCAGCCTTGATATTTATATAAAAAACAAAGCACTAACTCTTTTTGTATATGTTTCAACGTATAAATGTTGTAATTTTTTTTCTCTCTGTGAGATCTACGACATGAATGTTTTACTGGGAAATATATAATATCAAATATATTTTATGTTCTGGCAATATATGTTGATCCCACAACAAGCAACCATTAACCATACACCTTGTATCTTAACCTATAATTTAGAATTTTCCCTCTAGTAGCTGGGTTTGGAAAGCTGCTACCATAAGAACAATGGAAGGCATAAAAGTCCAGCTTTATACAAAATGGGGGATGTGTGTTGTTATGTGATGACAGTAAGCAAGACTTGACTCAAAATGGGTTGTGTTTCACTTGCGTGGTGACAATAAATCTGAAGTGATAGTTTGATGACCAGAGGACTGGAAAACCTGCCCTGTGAGGAAAGACTGAAGGAGTTGGGTCTTTTTTCCTTGGAGAAGAGAAAATTCAGGGGGGTCCTGTTACTACAGTATTTCAGATTTTGAAGTGTTATTACAAGGCAGGCAGAGGCTTTCTCTTCTTAATGACCCACATAGAGAACACCAGTGGCAACAGATTTCAGTAGATCCAGGGGAGATTTCATTTCAGTATAAGAAAGAAATCTTTTCAGTGAATACAATCAATCACAGGAACAACCTCCCCAGGATGTGGTAGAGTTCCCATCACTGGGGGTTTTCAAGGTGCAATTGAACAGGATGCTAGACAACCTCATCTGGATTCCCTTTCCCATGAAAGGCTGGATCAGACAATCTTCTGAGGTCCCTTCCCACCCAGGCTTTTCTGTGTTTCTCAGAATTTTTCCTTTTTTTTTTTTTTTAAAAAAAAAAAAAGAAAAAAAAAAACTCTCCTGGGGTTTAAGAATTTTATTTTAAAATATGTTTGAAAGTTCCTAGGCAATATGACTGAATGATATATATCTACAGGTATTTTTATTTTCAAATTTGTCAGTCATGAAATCGTAACAGGCTAAAAAGGATAGGGATTCATAAAGCCATAAGGCACTATGAGTAAAGACATATTAAGACCATTAATACAAGGTCAGGGCTGGTGGGAGACTGATTCTCTGTAATGTAGAATTGAAAGAGTATATCCTCACATTCATCTTCCAGTGGAGAGAAAAGGGAGAGGGTGGTTCCTCTGGGCCTTGTCCTTCTATGCATTTTGGACACTGAAGTGAGTGAATGCACAGCTAGTACTGTGAACTCTGAGTTCAGGCAAGCAAGTAGCCCAGCCATCACCTAACAACAGCGTATGCATTTTAGGGAATCATAAGTGTTTCCAGACCAAAAACCACATTAACTTGTGCTTGTATTTTCTTAGCCACATCTAAGAATGATGTGCAATTATTTGTAATATGATTGCCAACCATTAAGAACAGTTAACATTTCTAGTAAACATGTTTTTCTTATGCCTTTACAAATGCCAAGTCTGAGTAACAACTCCAGGTTCTAGAAGGAAGTGAATACCATGACTGATGTGCTTACAAAGTGCCCTAATTTCCAGTGAGTCACATCCACAGATAATCAAAGGAAATCATCACCTCTCAATTGTACCTGTTAAGTGCAAAAAATAGGCCACTTGGACTGTATGGATGAGAATATAAATCAAGTAATCAAAAAGCTCCATATATAAGCAAGACACTGAAGTAAGTAGAAGGATGACCGTGAGTTACTCAGGGCTGGAAGCAGCCTGCATAGCCTGAAAACAGAAGTAAGTGGAGTCTAGATGGCATTTCCCGGCACAATCTTCCAATTTTCCAACTCCACCTCTATCCTTAAGGGAAAAATCAGACATGTTGTGTTACTCTGCATGGTGTGTGAAAAGGGATATTACCTTGGGAGATTTCCAGTAGAGCAGAAAACGTACTTCATGAAATAGAGGGACCCCTTTCTGAGAAGAAAACAAAGGAAAAAATTAGCATATGGGCACTGACAGCACCAAAGAAAAACAATGTAAGTTCACAAGAACCTAAGGAAGAATGCCAAGGATTTCTTTAAAAGCCCTGTCTTGCGCAGACACCAAGACCTTGAGCCTTCAAATGAACTGCCCAAGCTATCATTTTCTGATGAACAAGGAGAAATCCAACTCACACAAACCAGAGGAGCAGGATTTGAAAGGATCCCAAATGTACACTCAGAATCTCTGTTTATTTTTTTCACATTTTAAAACCTCATGATATACTGGTACAGTGCCAGGTAACTCTCTTCCCAAGAGAGAGGTGCTGGGGTGGTCTTTAATGAATAGTAAGCATTTATTCTGGCCTATACTTCAATTTTGAACAATAAAATTCTTTCTTAATCTGAGGGTCATATTTCTACCTTTGGCTTTCATTTTGCTTTTTTTCATATACTGTATTTTATGTTCATTTCTTTTCTCTGATTTTGAGTTTGAACTTAGATTTTGAGTGCTTTTATGTGCCCAAAAGAGACACTTTAAGCTAAAAAGGCAGGCGAAGTCAGGGTTGAACAAGTGCTCATACCCTTTAAACCTCTGTCCAGTTAGGACTTTATGTAGTATGGCACAATAATGAATGTCAAAATTGTTGACTTTACAATTGTGATGTTTCAGTTTCCTCATCTCTAAACAAGGTTTGATGATAAGATTATTCACGTACTTCAATGATGTGTAAATCAAGTCTCTAATATCTGTATAAACTCTCAGCCTGAAGATTACTTGAATTTAAAAACTACCTGAAGGTCCACCATAGATTCATTTCTATCAGAGGGAGAAGTTTCCCTTCAATTCTACATTGTTATACATGAAATCAAAATATTCCTGCTGGCAAGCTTCTGGCTGAAAAGCACAGTGGTGGGAAGTAGATGAGACACCAGGGACCTCAGCAGCTGTTTAGTACAGAGTAGAAATGAGGATTTGCATGCCAGCACAGATTGGGGTTGCCAATGAAGGGACTGAACCTCTGAAGGGAAGCAAGCTGCCTGTGGGCAGGACAAGACTCCCAGAGGAAGAGAGAGGGAAGGAAAGAGGAGTTGGGTAACTAAGAACCAAGCAAGAAAGATTAAAGGGTCATGGGACTCATCATGAGCAGAGGGCATTGGGTGGCCAAGAGGACCATCATCCCAACTTTCCAAACATTTAGGATGGAAAAGACCTTTAAGATCATCAGGGTCAGGTAGAGCTGAGTAATGCTGTTAGAAAGGTCAGGAATCCAGTGAACTAGGGCTCCTCCTCTGATATGTTGGTGCCCTTCTCCACAGAAGGATGGAGATGTGGATGTGGAAGTAGTATTAAATGTAACTGAACTAGACAGAGAGAAGACTAAAAATCAAAAAGCAGGGAAGAAAAGATGACGACAAATAACTATCCAACTGAATAAGCTATGTAAACACAGGAGAGTAAACCAGAAACAGACTAATAGGAGGTGGGAAGATATCTTGACTTTCTTTCTTTGAACTGCTCCAACTCATGATCTATATAGTCAAAATAAACTTGAAGAGGAAAACAATTAGTAATTATTACATAACTCCAACATTCAGACTATTTCTAAACTCTTATCACAGGCCATGCTTTACAGACTGTATCAAAAACTGGCTTTATCTGCAGTGAAACCAGGCTCCAGAGTGGAGCAGAAACAAAACATTACTTAAGGTCATGGAATCCTTGTTACATTTAAAATTTGTCACAGAGATGTCAGACACAGTCAAATCTATATGAACTGCTAACTCTAATTTTCAGTCCCCTTCTGCCCAAACCTAATAGAGCTGAAGTTTGTTGAGAGATAAATCTGTTTTTGTGGTTTGTCTGATGAATCGATGAACAGATACTTCTGTCTTTTACATGAGTACATGATGTAGAAAAGAATTTAAGTACTAACTTGGCATATACATCCTGACCCTTCATCTACTACATTTTAAAGAGGTTTCTAGTTTAAACATATGATGAAGTCAATTACTTCTAGAATAATTTTGTGAGTTCCCTGGAACTAACTCCTCAGACTACTAACCTGATGAAGGTTATGGAGCTGCTAAAAAGAGTTCTGAAATTTTCACTTGCCCTTGGCAAAGTTCAAGATGTAAAGAAAACATGACTGGGAATCCAGTTGTTTTAGACATATGATGTATGATAGAAATACAAAAAAAACCCTAAAACCAACAACAAAGTGTGATAGGTGGGATATTTTTGGAAGAACAAAATTTGATAATAGACAACAATTAACCATTTACTGCAAACCTGGCAAGTTCTTATGACAAAAATTTTTCACTGGTATTGGCTAAATGTCCAGCAGTTCAGAGTCCAGTGGGGAATAACAAATAGCATGAATTTTTTTTGTTGCTGTTAATATGTTTTCCTAAATACTGGATTTCATTTCTACACTTAATCAGAAATATTTAAGATTTGTACATGTATTATTCTCATGCTGACCACTGACTAGAGATTTGGACTGGAAATACAGGAGGCAGTTGTCAGTATGACAATGTCTTAATTAGTTTTATTAGTTCAGCTGCTTTCATGATCTTTATATACAGGGAAAGGCCTAAAATAAGGTGAAGCATGCCTAGTAGTAAGAACTTTCGGTAGAATAATTTAATCCCTTAAGGGAATTTGTATAATTTATGTTTTTACAGGCTATATCTATTAAAATTCTTTTGTCATACAATCATGAAATAATTTAGGTTGGAAGGGACCTCTGGACTTCACTTAGGACAGATTTCTGGAGTAGGGGTGTGGGGCTAACTTCAGTGCTGGATCAAGTTCCTCAGAAGCCAGTGCTTCTCTGGGTACCTCTTCCAACCCAACATTGTGAGCATTGTCTTCTCATGTATTACAACCAGAATTTCTCTTTCTGTACCTGGTGATAATTGCTTCAGAGAAGAGTTTGTCTATGTCCTTTCTCCCCTTCCCCTACCTTGTGAACTGGAATACAGTAATTAAATTCACTCCTAAGCCTGCACTTCTCCAGACTGAACTCCCACACACTCTACTTCTATGCTGGATGCTCCAACACCCCAGCAGCCTCTGAGCTCCCATTTATTTGCAGGTCTCTTTCCTGTCCCGGGGTACCCAGAACTTGACGGGGTATTGTAGAGGCAGCATTGCAAATGCCGAGTCATCGTCCATTATCATGTCCCTTGATTTACTGCCAAGGGTGCCATTAGTCTTTCTGCTGTAATCACTCATTAAGATCAATGTTTGCTCATACAGAAATTGCTCTGAATACCAAAGAATTAAACTAAAAAATTATTGAAAATATCTCAGAGATATAATTTCTCTTTGATAATCTAATTGGGGAATTTCCCCAGGTTGTGTGAGTTTAAAGATCTGTATTCATACCTCAGAGCAGCTAAATCCCTACGCTAGACTAATGTTTAAATATAAGAGGTATTATAAAAGAAATCAGGATTAGCTTAGTATGTTTCTAAAGAAATTACAATTCGTATTTATGGGAATTTTTTTGCATAATTTTGCATTGTTTGGAATCAGAGAACTTTTGAAATACTGAATAAAAGGCAAGATCTTCTGTTTATTTTTTATTTAAATTGAATATAATTCATGTGATATTTTAATATTCTTTTTCCAAGAGCATTATTCATGGCAAAATGCTCAAGGAAATTGTTCCATGAATCTCTTTTACAGTTCTTCCCCTTCCAGGAACACTTGAGCAGAGGAATGCAGCTGAACAGCTTTGCTTAATTAGTCAGTTTATCTGAATTAAGGATGGACTAACACTTCTAGGACAAGCACTATAAAAGAGAGTTGGCAGTTGTGAAGAGGAAGAACTGAAGACTTGTTGGAAGCATGAGTAAGAGAATAAATTTCAACCTGAATTAAGACTGTAGTAAGTAGAAGAATATATCTAATAAAAACCAAGATTTTTATCCATATATTTATGTACTTTACAAATTGGGATGTTGAATTGGGGCATTCTGAGCTAGCATGTTAAGACAAGAGTATATGTGTGCAGGGGGGACATGGTGGTTTGTGCCCTCTTCACCTCTGTATAAATATAGTATATATATGCTGCATAGGTTGTGCTCTCTTTAAAGTTTGTATGACCAGACTTCTTATGATTTGACTAAAACTGCCTCCTTATAATCACTTGGATGTCTCCATAAATATGTTTTTATCTTGTATTTAAGGCAAGTGCTTAATTTATGGGACATGCTTTTTTTTTTTTTTAGCATATCTGCTACAATTTTCCTGGACACATCAGATTCCAGGTCTTTCTTCCATTTGTATATTTATTTTCATATCCATTATTCTGTTCAAAGAACTCAGGATATAGCTTCTACATAAAAAAACACATTGTTTAGCAATGGTGAACTTTTACTTATGTATTTATTTCATTTATAACAAACCTTAAAAATATAAAAGGTTTATGTTCCTTGACCTGCCTACAGCACTTGCACAACTTCCAGGAAGGATCTTTTCCTTTGGGTGGCTTTCTAATTACTACTACGGCTGAATAACTGACACTATGGTTGTTTGAATTAGCAGTAAGAACCCTGGAATTCCCATCCTTTGAGAATGATAATTAACCACAATTTATTCTTGAATAAAACTTAGCATTTGCCATAAAATCCCAGAGGCATATTTTTATTTCACAAAATATTAGTTCACCACATTATGCACAATGGAACATATTTATTAGCATAGTCTAGTCTAGTAGTGCTGCATCTCACATTAGCATGTGTTTAGTAGGATCAGAGAGGGCTGTTAGAATGGAATTTCTCATGCAAGACTAAACTCTCTTTTAGGGATAGATAAACTTCCAAAGAAGTAGACTAAAACAACAAACAATGCAAATACTAATAGAAAGGAGCAGAAATATCTGTTACATAAATGTTGCATTGTGAAATAATGGATATAGCTTGTGCTTTTTGTGATTTCAAGTATTTGTGCATAGTTAACATGATCCTTAAAAAAGAAGCCAAGTTAATTTTAAAGGTGAGGTCTTCAATAGCTCTAAACATAAGTGAGAACAAGTTTGGGCTTTTAATTATCTTCCAGGGTTTCTACTTATCTTCTGCTCCTTGTTCTGTGCTCTAGGATTAAGCTTGTTCTGGTTCAGCATAAGGTTCAGATACATAAAGATTCCCAGTGGAAAATAAGAACAAGTGGCTGGACTGCAAATAGATTTGAGTGAGTACTGAAGTCCATGAAATTTCTTACATTATTTCATCAAAGTTTTGTTCTCTGGATAAAGTTCTTGTGCAGTTCCACAGAGAAGTAGTTGTGGTACAGGAGTCATCATGTACACCAGCATGCTTTCTCTTGAGATCAAAGATTAACCACTGAGCTGAACACTTGATATTTTTATCAGCTATGGCCTGTGTCATTCCAGGGGAAAACCCAGTGGGGGCTTAGCAGCCCTTGATCCTTACCCTGCTAGCTCAGCACTTTCACCATATTGTCCTGTTAATAGCAAAATTCCTTAAGACTTATTTCAGTGTAGTCTGTTTACAGCCTATTTTGTCCAATCTGGAGCTACTTCTGCAGTGACTACAGGAGCATAATGATGAGCCTCCTGCACTCACACAGTGAGCTGTACAAACCCCCAGCCCAGTGTGACAGGTGAGGTCTCAGGTCTGGTTCTGTCCGGTGCCTTCCCCACGTGCAGCTCTGCGGACACTGGGCTGCTGTGCCTAACACTGCCTCTTGTCTCTCAGCCAGTTTGGAGGCTCTCCACTCTAATCTCCTGTAAATCCAGCTCCAGGCTGGAATGGTGATCTCTTGGTGACTACAGATGAATAGGATTATATGGTGGTTTATTTAGCATTTTAGGTTAAATTCAACACATGACTTGGATGGACTTGGAAGAGTCAAAAATTACTTTATAGAAGTCCAGTTAAGTTTGATTTTAAGTTCAGTTTTGTGAACTGGATAGTCCTAAACTTAGTAAACAACTCTGTACATGTCTGCTGTTTCTGCAGCAGCAATAATGCTGAATTTGGGCTAAGGTGCTAGGAATAGTCTCAACTAGAAATCTGCTCTGAGCACACTGAGAAGGCCTCCGAGCACGGGTACTTATTGCCTGCCCCAGTGTAGCAGCTAGGACCAGACCTGACAAAAAGAGACAGCCATGAACATGTAGCTGGAGGAGCAGCTTCAGTGACCTCTTTGCTCCATTGACTTACGAAAGCTTGCTCACCCCAAGACACAGGCAGTTGGCTGCTCTTCAGTGACTGAAGGGAGTAACGTTGTATTACTCTGCAAAAATCACACCAACAACAGTCTTTCTAATGTCTGTTTGGTGAGAGTGTCTCCCAGGCTGTGAACCTGGCTCTGTACTGGAGTGCCGCACACACTCATGCCCCAGCTTCAGGCTTTCCCTTGGCTACACTTTCTTCCCTAGTGAACTTCATCTTCGTTGCTGCACACTGGGTACCACTTTATCAGGAGCAATGCCTTTCCAAGTCGGCCCTAGTCTGAGTCTGATTGATGTAAGAACTAGAGGAATGGGACCAAACCTTATGTTCAGGGACTGAAGCAAAGTTTCCTCCTTCCTACATAGTTACGGGTGATCATAATGGCATTGCTGGAAACACAGGTGCCCTAAATTTTTAGGGGAAAACCAAACAGGCAGTGGGTGTTAGTCTGTTCCTGCAAATAATGGCTGCTGGTATCATCCCCTTAGAAGGTTTCTGAGCTGTAAATCTCCAAAGCAGTCAGTATGACGCGGTTATAAGAGACAAACTTGGCAGCACGTTCTGTGACTCACTGTCCATGGTATATGCTTTTCTTTAAAGCATTTGCATAGTCCTGAGACACAAACTCCTCAGCAAACTCTTCATGGTTCAGCCATAGTCTTGAAAAGCAGTGCAGCTGGTCAGTACTTCCTGAAATAGGTCGCTGATGTTTTAGAGTGATCTTAGGGTGGTCAGGAGGTTCCAGCAGGATGAGATGCAAATGTATTGCATGACTAACAGGGACTTACCCTTTCTTCTTTTGTTTGTTTTTCTCGTATTGTTTTCTTCATCCAAAGTGCTGTGAACACCCTACCAAGAAGCTCTTTATCTACTAGGTAGTAAAGCAGAATGCCAAACCTGGGGTTTGTAGTCACTACTGTGTAAATATTTAATATCAGTGATAATGGGTCTTTGGGAAAAAAGGGTGTATCACCCATAAGTGTTACTGGCACTGCTATTACAGTGTCCTGGATCCAAGCCAGAAGGTCTGGCAGATGTTAGAGGAAGCACACTTAGACCCTTAAGTGAGGCACTAATGTAAATGCAACAGTTTGTTCTCTGTCAATGCGTATTCGAGCAGTGTGTGGTCACTTTGGCTGGATAGTGCTGACTCTGAGGAACTTAATGTGGTAGTTGTGAGCCCAAAGCTGTGTTGCAGTAAAATTTAGGCAGAGAAAGACACTGATTTGAAAAGAGTTCTGAAAGAAACAACTAGGCTCTGGAGTCAGCTTCAGATTTACTTAATTTCTTATAATCTGTGTGACCGAAGGTGTAAAACACAGGATTTCTTAGATGTGCTTATTCTTTAAATAGTCAGCTTATGTGTTCCTCAGAATGCTATGTAAGGTAGAATCGAATGAAAAACAGCAAGTAAAGAACTGAATATTTAAATGAATAGTAATTCCCTATTAGAGAATTAATGTCTGATTTAAGAAACTATCCTTTATTTTCTTAGCCCAAAGATCTTCTAAGACAGGTATTATTGTCTTTTTTGAGGCTTTTCTTACAGTAAAACAGATTGCCTGACACAAAAACCTATGAAACAAAGCAAATAAATGCATGCTTTCTCTGAAGACTTACCTCACTGATCTTTCCTCCTTCAACTTTATTCTAGTACAATTAATTGCACAATATCGAGCCAACAGCTTAGCTTATCTGTTGTACACTTCTTTGCTCGTTAGCTGACTTTGTTCCTTACATGATCTTCAGCTTCTTCCCTCGTGAGAAATTTAAGGCTGAGTAATCACCACCCCAAAGCAGGAAGCAAACGTGCAGGACACGGGAAGAGTTCTCTTGGGGAACAGAGAGGTGTGTTTTATGATGTATTTGGTTACTGTACATAAGAGGGACAGACTGAGACCTCTGCAATTTCTAGCCCACTGGGACAGCAGGCACGCCTCGCCCTCCGTCAGCCATGCACTGACTGAAATCCAACTTGAGGACACAGGGGCCGGCTGTCTTTACTAAAACTGTCCAGAGCCCTTTCTGTTGACTGGGAAGGAAGAAGCTCTTCAGTTTCTCATCCTTTCTCTTGAGGACCAGTGCAGCAGAGGATGCCCGGCAACCACTCATCTCTTTACTGATCCACAAAAGGTTTGTTTTTATGGGGAATTTTCTGATTGAGAGGAGTCTGCCCGTAATGCCACAGCTTTTATCTTCTGAAGGCATTTTTCTGTAACTGTGACATTCCTTGGAGGCAAACAAAATTCAGTAATGCTTTCTTTAACTGCTGTAAGTATAAATTAATCATATGCTAACTTGACAGGTGGATTTATTGTGAATTGTTTCTGTCTTCAAGCACAGTAAAATGCTCATTCTAGGAAGGAAACAAAAAATCACAGGGAGCTTCAGCTCCTTGGCACAAATTCTGAGTTGTAAACTTGGGGTCTGACATAAATATTCCAACCAATATACAAGGAAATAATCTTACGATTGTAAGATTTAAAGAAAAGGTGTGGTGGCTTCTTACAATGTGTAGTAATGTATGAGGAAACTTACAACAGATAGATGGGGACTTGTATCCTTGCTTGTTTGTATTTAAGAGAGATGATCAAGTATTTATGTAAGTTAATGGAAACCTTTTCACTTGATCTTGTGGGATCCAGTTTAGGTCTAAATAAATTTTTTAACTGTGAAGGATATTTTCTAAACTGTAAGGCAGGAAAGTAGGGTTGGGAAATCTTTGCACCATATCCTTCTTAATAAAATAAATTAAGATACTCCTTACTCAGTCAAGGCACCTAATTCTGTCTTCCTTATGTTACTTATGGTGAGGTAATTCAGGGGGTAAAGGTTTAAGATACTTTCCTGAAAAACACTAACAAGTACTGCAGGCTTAAGCTGAGGTTGTGATCTTGTATCTCTTTTTATCCATTATCTTTTTGAGTCCTAAGGTAGAAGAAAGCAAACCACAATGCACTCTTTGCTTAGGCACACAGTGTTAAAGGCAAGTAAAGATCACAGACTGCTTCAAATCTGCCAAGCACATCAGAAAAACAAGCCCATCTCCTTTTAATAACATTTGGTGTTAGCTGATTAATCTTCAAGATTTTTAAGAGGAACAATACCCAACACCTATAAAATTCTTTCCTCCTGTAAGCACTTTTTGTGTCATCTATCCTCAGAGGCAGGAGGCAACAACTGGTGATACCAGAGGTATACTTCCTTACCTGCTTGCTTTGAATTTTGTTTCTATGATTCTGTTCAGAAATTATCTTGTCAATTGTCCCCCGTGTTTTGGAGTGCCACATTATTACTAAATCCCCAAAATACTCTGTTTGGAAGAGCTAACAAATCCACTTGCATTAAGTCATAGAGTTCAAAACTCTAAGGTTGCAAAGCTGGAAGTTAGGCAGGTCAAGAACCGTGGTTTGACAGGTTTCCCTCTCGTATTGGTAGACTATTTAACAGTAATATAACAGGATGAGTCAAAATGTATATAAAATCTAAATGTTTCCTTTAGTCTGAAATATCTGCAATGGCTGGCCTGACTTGTTCGGTAGCAGTGTCAGAGAACTGGAGAGCCAGCTGGTGCTAGGGTCTGCATGCAGCCCTTAAGCAACTTGCTCCTTAAGCAGCAAGACCTGATACCTACCAGACTCCTAGTCCAGACAGGTTGGATTCTCTCCCTGGAAGCCTCTGGTCTAGCCTTGCCTACCTTATATTCCTCATTCTTCCTTTCCTTTACTCCTCACAATGAGAAGGAGTTCTGTTCCTCAGCCTGAAAATGAGATTTGCTCTGTATTGCTCAGTCATAGTGATGAGAGGGCAGGAGAAGAAGAGAAGAAAGAAGGTGGCTGGATGGAGAAAACAAAAGGATGGGAAAAAAATTGCTTCTCAGTTCTCATGATCTGGGGAGTGTGTGGTGGTGTTGTTCTTGAGGGTTTTGTTTTGTTTTCCAAAACCTTATAAATACCACTGTGCTGAAATATGGGGTAGTCTCCCCTATCCAGTGCCAGATCCTAAACCCCTAGTTATCTGTCCGTAACTCAGTTCCCATGAGTCCCATGTTATAGTAACAAAAAGTCAAATTATAGGTTCTACAATTTCTATATATGTATAGGAACAGAAAATCACCAAAGACTAATCTTTAATCCTCCTTCATATTAAAACCAGTTCCTGATAGAAATGAACTCCTTATTTCTGCTGCTAGGCTATAACTCAAACTGCTTAAAGAGAGTTGATCTCTACTTCTGGCTTTCAAGTCAAACAAAACTAGTCCATGAAGGATAAATTAAAAAATGGAGCAGTAATGGAGCAAGAGGTTATCTTTCTCTTCCCCACTGCACTGAAACAGAGGAGTCGTACCAAGGGACACTGCTCTCTCATGGCCTTGGCTTAGCAGACAGAAGTTATTCCTCATTCCTAAACAGGGTGTTATAGTGGAGGGGGAATGAAGCTTTTGACTCTTACTAGACTTTTACTAGGAAGAAATTTTATGAACAAACATCACAGACAATGGGTAGAAGGAAAAATAGTAAAGATTTGTTTAACAAAGGAGTTGTCAAATCAGCTTGTGAAAAGATTTTGAGGTGCACCACAGAGTTTGGAAAAGAAATGTTTATTACTGTTCCATTGTTTTATTACTGCTTCTCAGTTTACAAATTGGCAAGGTTTGTTTTTGTTGGTCTTTTTTTTCTCCTTTTTTTTTTTTTTTTTGTGGTCATCCAGCAATCATACTTTTTAATTTAAGTTTGAAAGGAACAACAAGTAGATAAAGTTGGAAGATATCTGGATTTCCAGCTGAAAACCCCCTTTCAGATTCTATAATAGGAAGCTATTCCAGTAAAAATTTTTTTGGATTGCAAGCTGTTTTTAAAAAGGATTAAAAAATAACCTATTGGATGTCTTGTGCAAGTGAAGCAGATAGAACAAGATCATAACACGGAGCCAGGAAACTTCGAAGAGAGTGGTATCAACTGTTAGACTTCCACAAGGGGTTTGAAATCATTCTACACTGCTGTAGAAATCGAGTAACTTCATTTAATGGAAAAACACCTAACACTAACCTTGAAGAAGAGCAACTGTAGTTAAAAAAAAATGTTTTGTTTGCCGAGCTGTCAGTATTTTAAGGCAATCCCTGCAAACATGAAAGAACATGTTGTAGAGAAGTGAGCAACCTGAAAGAAAGTCACAGCCAGATTCATCCCTCCTTGGATTTTTGAAAAAAGAATTTAAGCCACATGTGGTCAAAAGTTGTGAGGTCTTCTTCTCAGTCTCCACAGTCACTTGAAGTCACATTATCCCTTTCATTGCTCATATCTACAAGCTCCCTCACTTCGATCTCCAAGTATTTCCTTGGCATCTTGGGTAGAACAACAATTTGTATCAGTAGTTCAAATCACTTCAGGTTAGAGGTAAGAGTGAATTAGGATAGGTTTGGATGGTCAGTGTCCAAATGCAGTTGGAGTGTTCTCCTTATTCATTTTCACATACAGTTTACCACAACAGAAGTGTAGATCCAAGAAATAACATCACATGTAATCTGCTATCTCGAAAATCTGTGGTCAGTCAGAGATTGACAAACAAGACACAAACAAGTCTTGATTTGACCAGAGAGGGCTGTGGCTTCTGTGGAGCTATGTGTACAAGCATGAGTCAGAGCAAAGATGTGTATGTAAAGGTGCTACAATCTAACCTCTCATTTAAGAGATTATCTTGTCCTTGGTATATCATATCCCACAAAGAATACTAGACTTTAATCAACTGATGCAGATCAGGACAAAAATCACTTAATGAGGTCTGCATGCTGTAGGGATCTGGTGTGGTAAACAGTCTCTGGCTATTGTATCTGCTGTTGTGGATTTGGGGGGAAGAGTGGGCATAAAGAGGTGAGGAATAGCACATAATTCCAACAGGAACTGGGTTTAAATTACTTAGAAAAAGGAGATGAAGAGTTAAAGTTAGGGTTTCAAGAAAAATTGAAGCTGGGATAATTGTAGACAGCAGGATGCTGAGGTAGTGCTTTGCACCTCCAAGGTGCAAAATGATCAAGTGACAAATCAAGCCACAAGGAAGTGGAGGCTATGGGGCAGAATTAAGCCTCAGATAACACAGTGCCCTGGTCTTGCAGAAATATGAGGAAAGGCAAGGTGGGGACAGCAGCTTAAGGAGCTTCAGGAATGTATTTCATGCTTTCACCAAGTCATGTGAGGGATCGGAGAGAAAAGTCATAGTAATAGTCATAGTAATAAAAGAACCGCCACAGGAGAATGAATGGAGATCACCAAAATTTTCCAAATTTCTGTTTTGAGAGAAGTGCAAAGCCTCTTTGGTCTGCAGAATATAACATTTGCCCTACCTTGTTGACTGTTGAGAGCATGTCAAACTAGAGCTGACAACAGCATTCAACTATTTCAAGAAGTTAGGTATATTCAGGGTATTCCATGAAAACAGCATATATGTCTATAGTGTACAGCTTATGTGTCCACCCAATGCAGTTGTGGTGGCAGGTACTGTATAGAAAAAAGTATATCATCTTCTTCCTTCCATTGAGACACTAAGAATTCATACAAGGGTAAGAGTGGCTACATTAAAAGTTTGCCTAGATCTTATTCTGGTACACCACATAGCTGCTTCTTACAGGCTGGCTTGAAGCTGCACACCTCTTTTGCAACAGTAATTACACAAGTTAGTTTTTTACCATTCCTGCTTCCCTGCGTTATGCTCTTGCAGTCTAATGAAACAATCAGGCCAGTTTCCAGCTTTTATGAATTGTGTGTGAATTGATTTGTTCCCTGCTATGGAAGAAGGGGAAATAGCAAACAGGGTCTGTACTAACTAATACTACCATGAGTTTCAGTTTAGACAAATTTGTGGTGTTTCCCTCTTCTGTGCTGGCTCTTCTCTCTTCTTCTGTTAAGATGTTGAGTACAATGTTGGAAAAACTGGATTCGGTGGCATTATTATTATGTTTCCTTGAGGATTATCAGCTTGTTTTGTGCACATGATAAAACAGTAATGGTTCTTTTTAAATGGCATACCATTTGTTGATAATCAGTTATTAAACTACAGGGTGGATATTTGCTCTCAGTGTTTCTGCAGAACACCATGTTATGCTTTTTACACTGTTTAGTCTGAAGCTTAAATGCCACATGAATATTCTTTCAGGGGCACGATTAATATGTTGTCTTCATCTCACTAACTGATACATGATGTGCTATGGAACACCAGTGAGCAGTTTTAGATTGAACTATCTATTGAGCAGACCTCGTTGTATATCAAACTGGAGAGTTTTACGTTCATAGTTTAACTGTCAGGAGAGTAGGGAGAAGAAGGAGAGAAAATGTGCATAAGACCAGAGAAATATTTTAATATACATATTGCTGAAAGCTCTCAGAAGTTCCTACAGGACATGTCTGTTTCTACTGCTACAGTTACCTGCCTGGCTGAGCTCTTACTTTCAGACCAGACATAGTCTCACTAATTGAGAATCCACTCTGTTTTTCATTTATAAAGTAAATGAAATGAAAAAGGTTAATAAGTTTACCAACAGAACGATCTTCCCTGTGCCCCTCAACAGTGAGATTTGTGAGTAATGGGATTGCAGCAGTCTGTGGGGCTCTGGAGCATACCTGACACTTATGATGTGCACAAACCTTTGCTGTGCAATGTCAGTGAACAAAAACCACTTTGAAAGCTCAATGCACACACAGTCTACTCTTGGAAAGGGTTTGGACAAGAAGGGGAAAAAAGGAGCAGGCATGCCAGACACTTGTGATGTATAACACTCTGATGGGTTGTAGTCCTCAGCCACAAAAACCAGGCAAGTACAAAAATCTCTATATTTTTACATAACTACAGTATATCCTTTTCCAGGACTTTAGGGATAGCCAGAAACTGCCAGTCGTCTCTCCTCCAGAGATTCTACAGATCTGTTGTATCACAACTGAAGTAGAAACAGCATAAGCTATCATCAAATTGGATGTGAGTAAAGGTGACAGAATTTTAATCCTTTCTAAAATGGAAGTAAATAACTGAACCAGGAATTTTATAGCAAGAAGCTTGTGAGGACAAAAATGTGCAGAAAAAAAATTATTAAATATTTTGGCCAAAGGCAAACTAATAACTCAGAGTAGTCTGATGGTAGTCCATCTTTTTTTCAAGAGGTGATTAACTGCCTCTGCTCCTCACTTCCCACTCTTAGCCTCTTGCTCTAAGAGGGTATTTACATTGTAGGACTCCACAAGCAATAGGCTGCCTCTATAGACTGTAATTCTCCATTTCATTGATAACTCTCCTTTGCTGGTCCTGCTTCTCCCTATCCCATAGCATCCAGCTCCAGTTGAGTTTTGTCTCTGCTTTGACTGATATCTTGCAGCAGTTCCTGGCACTACTGCAGCAGCTCAGGGAAGGAAAAAAACAAAAACAAAAAACAAAAACAAAAACAAGAAAAAAAAAAAAGTGGAGGATTTTACCAAAACAGTTATTTCCTGTGCAGACCAATTCCTCTTTAAAATAAACACATCAAATCACTGGTAGGGGAGAAATCTAAGGATGAGTTTGCCTGTTAAAGCATTAGATGAGGGGAGACCTTGGGAAGATTATGGTACAACCACAGCGGCGTTTTTGTTGGAATTTCAGTAAACCAAGACACATTCTGGCTTGTGAGGTGGAGCAGTCTCAGAGTACGTGAACTGGATGTCTTGTCAAGTTTAGGAAAATGAGAACTATTTTAGTGACTAATATAGATACAGCCTGTGAGGCATAATTGCTTAATGCAGCACAACAGCAGTGTGCCCAGGGAACCAAGAAGTTAATGTACAAACGTGCAAGTAAACCACCACTACTTCACTTCAGAAAGGTATGGCTCATAAGTCTTACAACACAAGAATTAAGGAGATTCCAGACAAGTCATCAGAAAAGCAGTTAAAATTGACAACCTAATGTATGGATCCTGTTGAACTCATTGCCACAGGATGCTGGAACAAAAAAATATAAATAAATCGGAGAAAGGACACAGGAGATTGCACAGGGTGTCCAAATACATACTGTAAGTTAGGAAGATGCTAAGGAACCAATAACGAGAATCTGGACAGGTAAACTTGCTTTGTTTCTGACAACAACCTTGAATAGGCACATTAGCCATTGTGACCTCAGTCACTCCTCATATGACTCTCCCCCAAGGCCCTTCACCATCTTCATTACCCTCCTCTGGACACTCTCCAACAGCTGAATATTTTCTTATATCGCAGTAATCAAAACTGCCACAATATTCAAGGCGAAGCTGCACCAGCGCAGAGCAGAGGGGGAGTTTTGGTTATATTGCACTTTTGGTTACAACAGTATAAGAAAAACATTAAGCAATGAAGACGGTGAAGGGCCTCAAGGGAAAGCCATACGAGGAGTTGCTGAGGGCACTTGGTCTGTTCAGCCTGGAGAAGACTGAGGGGAGACCTCACTGCAGTTACAATTAGGGGGAGGAAGAGGGGCAGGCACTGATTTCTTCTCTGTGGTGACCAGTGACAGGACCTCAGGGAATGGCCTGAAGTTGTGTCAGGGAAGGTTCAGGTTAGATGTTAGAAAAAGGTTCTTCACCCAGAGGGTGGCTGGGCTCTGGAACAGGCTGCCCAGGGAAGTGGTCACAGCACCAACCCTGACAGAGTTCAAGAAGCATTTGGATGATATTCTCAGGCACATGGTGTGACTCTTGGGAATGGTCTTGTGCAGGGCTAAGGGTTGGACTCTATGATCCTTGTGGATCCCTTCCAACTCAGTATATTCTGTGATTCTGTGATATGGGGCTGGACCAAACAGAGCTCTGACAAGTTTTATTGAAGTGAGACTGTGCAGTTATCTGTACTGTGCAAAGGTTCTGCCAAGAAAGGACAATTTGAGGGAAAGGGCACATCTCCTTCCTAAGCTAAGGAGTCCTTAGTATACTTAGTCTCAACAGTAGCATTAATAATTTCTGTCCTTATCTTCAACTGTTGTGAGAGGAAAGGTCCATTACAGAAAGTACTGCTGGCTGCAGCTGGATCAGTATGATGGCAAGAATTCTTTTATTAAGATTAATTTTAATGCTTTCCTTGTTTTTTCTGCCCCAGAGAATGCAGCTGTCAGCTTTCTAGAAATAACTGCAAAGTTTCAAAAAAATAGATACCTGTGAGTCTATTAGTGTATACGTATTAAGGTTTTTTCTACCTTAATATACATGTATGAGTAATTAATCTTATCTGTCACCTAAAGCACAAAATTGTTTTCTGTAGCTCTCTGCAATCAGTTCTATATTTTAGTGTAAACAGTACACTGTTATGCAAAGTTTTTCCTCCCATCTGCCTTCCTTTTCAAAATAACTAAATTACAAATTGAGCTATACAATCGGCAGATAATGATGGTATTGTGCATTGGTTTATCATTTAATGCAATTAATTTTAAGAGAAGTAGCTAAATTCAGCCATATGACCAAGATCCTGTTTAACACTATGTTTTAAAACTTGCATAACTTGCTTGTGTGCTTAGACAGCATACTCTTGCATCCAGTACTGGTCTGGAACACTGAATTAAGTCTCACAGATCAAGTTGCACAAAGTACTTAAAACCTTGATTTTCATTACAACCACAAACGAAAGGTGAGTGGATCTATACAAAAAGTCTGCCATGCAACTGCAAACTATTTCAATAATCACTTGGGGAATAAGATGACGATTTTGAACATTTTTCTAATGGCTTAGTGTGTACTACCTATAGATTTCTGTTTCTGTTCTCAGGTTAATGTTTTATTAATTAATGACACAAAACTTAACATGGAGGTAATGCCCCTTAAATGAACAGCAGAGTGGAATGCAATAACCTAGTGTCATTACAGGATTTTTAAGCATACATGACATGAGTCATGCACTTGGATATAATTCAGTCACTATCACATCCTGTTCATATGATTGGCAATAAAACTAGGGACAAACTCGCTGTTAGTGACTTGCCTTTTATCATGTCATGCTTTCATATACAAGTTTAGACCATGAATTACAATAGCTTGCTCAGTATTCGAACTTTCAACAATGAGAGTGGGCAGAGGCCAACTCAGACTGTACTTTAAAGCCAGTACTTAAGATTGAAAAGACCAAAAGGTTGCTACAACAGGAGATGCTTGAGTATGAACAAAACAGAAAAGGTTGAATACAGTAGCTGTAAGTAGCAACCAAAACAGAGGATATTGGGTTATCATGGAGTGTTACGCAGATTTATAACTTGGTGATTTTATGTTGCCTGAGAAATTGCACATACATCTGTTTGGAAGCTTGTGCAGTAACAGGGTAGGCTATCATAGAATCATTTAGTTTGGAAAAGACCTTTAAGGTCATTGAGTCCAACCATTAACCCAGCACTGCCAAGTCCAATCCTAAAACGTGTCCCTAAGCGCTACATCTACATGTCTTTTAAATAGCTTCAGGGATGGTGACTCCACCATTCCCTGGGCAGCCTCTTCCAGTGTTGAAAACCCTTCCAGTGAAGAATTTTTTCCTAATATCCAATCTAAACCTCCCTCTGTGCAACTTGAGGCCATTTCCTCTTGTCACTTGTTACCTGTAAGAAGAGACTTATGCCCATCTCATTACAACCTCCTTTCAGGTTCCTGCCTGAGCCTCCTTTTCTCCAGGATAAACAACACCAGCTCCCTTAGCAGCTCCGCAAAAGAGGAGCTCCAGCCCCTTCACGAACTTTGCTGCCCTTCTCTGGACGTGCTTCAGCACCTCAACGTCTTTCTTGAAGTGACTGGCACAGAAATGACCACCACTGCTGACTGCTGCCCTGCTTCTCTTCTTTCTCTAAGAAAAGTCAGGATTCAAAATGATGGATTTCTGTCAATGCCCTTTTACTCCATAAAACAAGAAGAAAGATACCTTATTCACTTGCAATCACAGTGAAATTAACTTCATTTCTAATGTCCTACCAAAATATGCTGTTCTGCTTGCATAATCATTTCCATGAATCATTAGACCACCTATGTAATTAGTTAGTTAAAAACTATTACTTACCATACTAAGCAAAGATTGATAATGAAATTTCCTGAAGAAAAATTGTTTTACAATTTGACTGCAACTGAAGCAAAGACAGTCTTCTATGGAGAATTCGTTTTGCTGTTACCCGTGCTAACCAGCTGAGAGAGTCCTACTTTTGACAAATAAAGATATTGTACTAAACTCCTGCAGTGCCTTCTACCTCCCTTTCTGGAGACCACAGTTCAAATTACTCCAGTTTCCAGAGTAAAAAAAAATGGAATGGAAACACTGCTGAAAATATTGTTTATTGTCAAAGAGGAAGCACACCTTAGATCTACTAAGAATTTACTGTTAACTGTGAGTCTGTTTCTATAACTGGGATTTTAATACTCTTGTTATTAGTCCAGATCTACAGAGAATGAGAGGAAAATGTTGCAGTCAGCAGAGCTACACACATGCTGCTCAGACCCTCCTCCTCTCCCTAGCACTTTGCTCATCCATCCCCTGCTCTTCCTAAGGTTGATGGTTTCACCCTGGTGGGGAGTGGGTTACAACAAATCACCTGCACCTCCAAGTCCTTTGGGTTTTTGTAAAATAAAACCTTATTTATTTTTATTTACTATATAGCAGTGCCTTTTGTTCATGTTAGATACTATTTGGCTGTTTCTTGGTTTGACTGCCAGTCATCTGGTAGCAGTGACCATGTTTGGACAGAAGCCCTGACACGCAGACAAGCCCCTGGTGATGAGCAGGTCTGGTGTTCAGATGTGAACTCAGTCAGCAAGTGAGGGTCAGACACAGCTCTGTCATCAACAGGCAAGTCCACGGTGACAAGGCAGGTCTGAGTTTGAGCCACGAAGTCAAGCCTGCTGGTTAGTGTAAAGGTCTGGATCAGTTTTATGTGGACTGAGGACAACAGTTGAGAATGTGCCCTTAATGTGTTCTCCTGAGTGAAGGTGGAGGAGAGTTCCACTGTTCAGAAGGCTCTCCTCAGGGCTGGGTGTCTGCACCCACCCTCTCAGCTGGCCCTGAGCCCAGGACAGGCAATGTGCTCAGGGCCTGACACGAAGAAATGCTGAAAATGGTGATAACTAACAGACTTTGATCCCAATATCTTTTGAAATGCAAAGCAGGCACTTCAGTAATCAGCCTTTCCAGCATTTCATAACCATTGGAAATGTAAGGGAGTTTTGCATCTTTACACTCATGTAATTGAAACCTACTGAGCTTGACAAAGCTTTTTTTTGGTTCTGTTTTTAAAACTACAACAAAAGACATTTAAATGCCCCTGGAAATTACAGCTAAGGCTTGAGAGAAGGGGAGGATCTATGTCATTAATTTTTTCTTTAATTCTCAGATTCTTCAAACTGGGAGAAGAACATCAATTTTCACAACATGCAGAATTTTACCATATTTACATATAAAGCTTTAGTTACACAAATTAAGATAGTGACATATTAAAACCAATTCTTATATTACATTATCTATCCCTGTTATAGAGGGGAATACTTTGATAATATCTCTTGGCCTTCAAGAGAATAAATAATGAGCTGCTGCTTGACAGATTTCATGAATCTGCAGAGAGAATAATATGTTACACAAATATTTCTGATTATTTTTAGTCCCTAGATGAAGAAAAAATAAAACATAAAACCTAAAACTACAGCTAGACAAACAAAAAGGGCTTGGTATCTTGAAGTGAAGCTGGGATTAGGGTTATTTAAAATATCTGGATATTTTGGATAGGGCAAAGTTTGGCAAAAGTTATTTTCCTAGCTTGATTTCTAGGACCAGATTTCACAAGAAAGTAACATGAGTGTATATTTCTACTCTGGGCTTGCTCTGCATCCTTTTTAGGCACGCTCAACGTTGCAAAGAATGTGTGTACTCTGGGCAAGAGCAGTGCTTGCTGCTCCCAGGGGACCAGAGCCTTGCAACTCAAGTTTAAAGCAAGCTAGAGACTAGCTGAGAGCGCAATGCATGCAAAGGCAGTTTGTGTTTTCCCCCTCCATAGAGGTCAAGAGTGATGCCTAAGGCTAGAAGGAGTCATTATATTGATGAGGATGACTCTTGTATGAGTGAGAACATGGAGCTTCACCTGGAGGGTTAGCAATTTAAGTGATCTTTCAGAAAAGTCACCAGTTCTCCCCCTGAAAATTTCAAAAGAATTAGTAAACAATTTCTGAGTGTAATAACACCACTGGCTGGAAAAATTGTTTTGCTAGAAATTGCCTTCCTGTTCTTGATGCCTATAATGAGATCTTAGGAAAGAATTGTATAAAGAATCCATCTGTCAGGGTGTATCTGTCTGCTGGAAGCAGATTTTGCTACTGCCTGAAGAGAAGTCTCAAGTTCTTACTGCTCTGGTAAGAAGTTTCCTTGCTTGCAACGTTAGTAATAAACAACAGAAACTGCAAATGTAATGAGCTTGGAAATTTTGAAAGTATTCTTCAAGTCAAACCAAAAGAAACTTAGATGCTGGGTTCTCAGCCTTCAGGATTGAGCCCAAAATTCTCACCCTAGAAGGGCTTCATTTTGGGGCATCGCCCTTCTTTATAACACATATTAAATTAAGGTTGTTTCTTTACCACCTGGAATGAACATGTACACAGGAACAGCTCTGGTCTTGCCTCAGGGTATGACCTTACAACATAAAACTTTTCTGTTGTCAATATTTAATTCAACATTTACTAAATGGTAGGTGGATGCTAGGCTGACTTCACTGGAAATAATTTTGCAAAGATTTAACTAGCTTAAATGTACATGGAAGTTAATGTTGGAAATAACCCTAGCATAATGAAAACATTAAACTCATGGCTCACAAGATTTTCCCTAAATGATGACATACCAGACTTGCATGTGTACATGGGAGAAAATGGTTAAAACAACACTAATGGCCAACACAGCAAAGGGTAATTATTAACCACTTTTTCTTGCAAAAGAGCTGGGAAATACTCTGCTGTCCCTGATCCAAGGGACTATTATGTAATAATCAGTAAAAACTATTTAAAAATATCCTATATTCTTGTCCTGTTCCCCCCAGGTCTGTTTGATCTCCTTGTCCTTATGCCTAAGTATTGGGAACTTAGAGGTTTTTAGCTAAAAAGACTACTAAATAAAAATGGTCAGCGTCTTGGCTTTTCTCTCGAAACTATGGTTTTAGAAGGGCAGGAAACTAACACAAGGATGTGCAACATTGAAAAAACACCAAATTTCAGTTTGGGGGATTTGCCTAAGGGAGAAACTAGATGTTCTCATGTTCATTAGTAAAGTATGTACATACTTAATTCTCCTATGGAATAAGGATTAAAACTAAACCGTATTCTGCTGCTTTGCTAGATCAAGATCATTCCAGTGTATAGTTACAGGCACTGTATACTCTCTGGTTATCACATTTTCTCTATCACTTGTGTTTCCAACTTTGTAACAATGAAAAAATTCATTTTGAACATGAAATTTCATAGACTCCGATATGAGTATTCACTTGGTGAAATTTTAACTTAAGCTTGCTTGCAAAGATTCCCTCTATTTTTTCTGTTCTGTTTATAATTTCTTTCATGTGTAGTGTCTAACTAATCACTTCTTGGTTGGTGTTATTCCTTGGTCTTGACTGTGTAAGTTGCCTTTGAGGTGGTTTCTTTGTATTCTTACTCAGGATGATACAGGCCAAACTTATAAACCTGAATCTAAAACTTGGGAAAACTTGGATCCAAGAGGTACCATTGTTTAGTCTGAAAGGATTGGTTCTGCCACAGAATGAGCTGCTCTTCAATGATCATTGAATTCATGCTTTTTGAACATGCATGTCTTTTCAAAGCTTACATAACTTTGTAAAACTTGTTCTATATTTAAGCTGTGCCAAATTGATATCCTTGTCTTGCTTATTTTCCTGTCCTTGTGCCAATCACGGGACACACTGAGCAACAAATCGTTCCACAAATGACTGATGTTACTAAGAAGTAGTGCATCTTGGGTTTAGTTGACACAACCTAATAACACTGGGTTAATTTAAAAGTTGCAAAGATTTCAGTTAAAATGTAGATTAAGATGAAAATCAAATGTATATGGGTCTGGAAGGCATCATCTGTCATTTGTATCTGAGATATAACATTTATTTAAAGTTCACTTGTCTGTTCCCTCACTCTCACTCCAGAGAATGAGAGAATCTCCTACATCCTTATAACCACCATGTCACAGAAAGCAAACATACAAGGCTGTATTTTTTTTCCTATTAATTATAAGATATTGGATTCCAAGTCTAAAGAAACTTTTAGATACAATATGCTAGAGGATCTTGAAGAAAACTTCTTTCCTGTCCCTCAGGAAAGTGCTTTCATTGATTAGCATCTTGTAACCTGAGAAGGACGCCTATGTTTAGCTGAAGTAAATCTGATGGTAATATCCTTTGAGAACCTCACCAAGGTTTATGTAACACGGTCAAAAGTGATCCGTAGGAGCTGCCAGAACAATCAGAGCTGAAATACAAACCAAGTACCACATGCTCAATAATCCCATTTGTCCTAAAAGAAAAAGGTTACTTCAAATCCCAGCCAGTATTTACAGTTTCAGCCAACTCACATCTGTACAGCTGCCTCTCTACCTAACACATCTTGAATAGCTTAGCATTTGCAAGTTTAGAAATAATCCAACTAAATTAGCTCTAAAGGTCCTTGAGGAAATGCCAATGAGACTGATTAACATACCTTGGATTTTCAAAGAAAGCAATATGTGTACCAGCAGGGAAAAGCCAAAGAAGAGAGCACCTTTTCACAACAGAGCGTACTTATCTCTGCTTAGCTTTGGGATGTAAGGAACCAGCAGCATAAACAGATCAGAACTATTACACCCTTGTCCTTACCCATGTTTTGTTTAGTTTTTAAGCTGACACTGCTATGGAGCTCCTGCTATGTCATAAAACCACAAGAGCAGTCAAAGTAATCTTTTTTATGAACTATTGAAGAGTTGATTACTGTACAGTATGTTCTGTCCCAGCCTTTCAAAATCTTGTAATAGAGTGATTTCTGACAAGGAGTCATCTCACACACTCAATACTGGTCCAGCACATCACTGTTAAAAGCCATTTACAGATGGAATGTGGGTGTTGTTCCACCTGGTCACCTGTAATCAGGTAAAAAACTATATGAATGCAACTCCTAGCCTTAGGCACTTACATTTCTAACATCTAATGGTTTCAAAGCTTTTTCACGGTTTGTGGCATCCAAAACAAAGACCTCTTGTATGGTATCATGGCCGTACAAGGCAGTTTGTTTTCTATTGGGTAGGAAAGACGCATTGCATGAATTCCAGCTGGAGCGTCATACTATTCTTTGTTTTTACTGTTAATTATTTATTACTTCTGAAAAGGTATAAAAGAATTAAAGCTGGCTTTACATTCAATGCAATAATTTAACTGGTCCTATTTCAGAGAAGAAGGCTGCTGTAGCAACTCTGAAGAGGACTGCTTCTACACTGCACTGAACATCACTGGAAGTGAAGAATACTTCAGATAAGTGGTGAGTAGCGCCTAGAAGCTGGACTTGATACTTTGCAGCAGATTTGGCAGAGTTCTCAAGGGTTTGACTTGGGGAGGGAGGAGTAGATTTATCTTGGTATAAACCAATGTTGTGAAATTTATAAACAAAGAATTTCCTGTGCTAGTCAAGTACTCATCTTCTATATAAGCATTTATAAACTCTGAAATCTGTCTTCCTCTCCTGGTTAATAGATTTCTGTGGAAAATAACTTTAGTTTTTCTGACAATTTATAGAAGAAAATCCACCACAAAACAACCCACAGCAAAACACTTCACCTTAAAATAGAGATTCAATCTTTCCACCTCTCAGTATAACAGATAAGATTGTGACCTGTATGAAACATTGAAATCCAGACAAATTGATTCATCATCTTTTAAAGACACTCTAGGACTGATAATACAGATAGAGGAAAAAAAAGGACACATATATATCTTTTGCCACTATGTCAACTGATTACTTACAAAAACAAGTATTTCTGGAAGCTGGGGTGTCTATAGTATTTGAGAATAACTTTTTCTAAATAGTGCAGTACCATAGTAATAATCTGTGTCAAATTAAATTCGTGCCCCTCCTGACTCCCTCAACAGTATTTTAATATTAGGGCTGTTAGACATTTTCCATAAACAGTATAAGCATTGACTTGTACATTCTCACTTGCATCAGAATAGATCTAGCTTAATAAAACTATTTGAGAGGAAAATAATCCCTTCAGTTCTTAGTGCATTTCCAGTGTACCTATTTTAACCAGATAGTTATTTCACTTATTAGGATCTAATACATGAACTTTTACTGCTCCAGGGGACAGAAACACATGAAATATGTTCTTTATATTGGATGCTCTAATTAATCTTTTTATTAATTGATGCCGGATTTCTTTTATGTGCATGTGTATGTGTTATTTGCAGTACCAGGGGGAGGAGCACATTCATTGCAGTACAGACTAGTGACAGAAGCACCTGACTTGAAATACAGGGAAGTCCTCAGTTTAGGACTGTTATACTGCAAGGATATCTCCTTTTTTGAAAGGCACAGGTGCTCAGCTCTAGAAAATTTTGGCTATAGCTGAGTAGAAAAAAGATAGCAACACACAAGCTATGGCATAGGAGTGAGATCCAAAACTCTTGTCCTCCATCCTCTTTTACTAGAGGTTGAATGTTGGGGGAAAAAAAAAAAAAAGTTCTTTTGAAACATGTGCCTATTTCTAGTACAAAGCATAGCAAACAAAAAAGTAATCAAGTTAGGCAATTTTGCTTTTCCGAAAGAAAAATTATTAGATGTCAGTCTATCATGGATAATAGGACTTACTGTGTTCTGGTTATTTTTACACCAACGCATTTTCCAAAGCTTTGCAATTCACACCCTACTGTGGTGTTGTCCCTCTTAGTGCTTCCTCTTCTTGCTTTTAAAAGAAACCAAACTATTCTGTGTTACACCTGAAACAGGTGTACCCTGAAGGGTGCAAGCAGTCCCTTTCCCTCCCTGAGAAGCTGTGCTAGTTTACAATTACAAGTGAATTTTTCAGCTGGAGGCTGCTCTTCCCACTTCCACATTTTCCCTGTCCATAGCAGTGTAATGTTGACACAGACCTTATCTTTCTCTAGAGGAAAGATAATTTTGCATGACCTCGTGACAGCAGAACCTTTTACATCACTGATAAACTTCCTGAATCTTGTCTGTGCTGTGCTTTGGGTGGAGTGACTGGGGCCGTCTGTAAGTTCACACTTATCTGATCAAGATGGCAAACGGGCCTTCACTGGCTACTGGCCCAAACAGTGCCTTATGCTCAGACTGGACAACAATAATTGATCTGGTCCAGGCCTTATACGCTTCTTAGTTTGGTTTAGGTTTGGGTTTTTTTTAAAACAACTGTGCCTTTTAACTCAGATTTTCTGGGGTGATCAACTCCTTGGTGATTTCATCTTAACAAATATGGCTATTTAAAATCTGAGTTCGTCTGAACTGCTTCCTTTTCTTTCTTTTTTTGAACAGGACAGCTTTCCAACAGCTTTTGTTTTTCTTGACTTGCAGTCAGTAAATTAAAGTTGGATGTTCAATAGAGGGTCAGAACCAAACCTGGATTACAGTAGGTTTATTCATACCTCTCTCAAGTCATTTTGCTGTGCCAGTCATAATGTTCCCTTTATGTGAAGTGTGAGCCATCCTTGCCAAGGCTAACAATTTGCTGGACTCAGTTGTATTATATGTTCTACCAATGAACTCAACCTATATATTGCTAAATAAACTGCTGGCTAAGTAGATAAGCAGACTGTAGCTGAAATGGAAGAATGCCACCTGGCCTGACATAAATGAGCCTTTCCTGATTTGTGGGTCACCTCCTGACTAACTGTACAAGCAGACAAATCTAATTTGCTATGACAAAGAACAAATAATGAATTAATATTTCTGGATCAACAGCTTAAGCAGCTAACCTGGTCATAGCAATACAGACTTCAGGGAAAAGGAATACACTTTTTCACATTATCTATTAAAAGTTTTCAGTGAATGTTTAGCAGCAGCAGCAGAGCAAAACTCAGCCTTTCATTCCCTTAACTGTATCATCACTTCCTTAGATTTTGTCACACACTGTAATCTGAAGATCAGGTTTCTGCTTTCTGTAATCACATCTCACTTCCCTGAACACAAGTCAATAAAATGCAAAAGTAACATTGACAAATCCATGCAGGATTTTGGTGATTTTCTACTCCCTCCCCAGTCCAGATTTCCTTTTTTTTTTTTTTTTTTTTCATGATGTAGAATGTCTGTTCTGAATACAGGAACAGTCCTTTTGCTACAGGCAAGTGGATATGTCCAAAAAGTGAAACAAGGGTTACCTGAAATATAGAAGAGATAATTAAGTCTGAACACTTCCACAGATGGTGCACTGGTAGCAATTAAACTTTCTTGTCACAACACACATATCTTAAAATATTTTGAAGATGTTCTGAAAAGATTCAGCCATATAAAAACAAATGCAGAGAGGGAAGGCAGACACAAGTTATCCCCACTAGTGGCTTAGCTGTGAGGCTATATCTCCCTAGATGTTTAATGGATTGTTTCATACTGAGCCTGTGTTGCTTCTGTTTCAGAGCTATGCCCCATATACTCTGCCTTGTCATCTCCAGTTTGATGATGCTTTGTTTGTGCTCTGTCAGAACCTTCATTATTTAATTATCTACATTATCTATGTATAAATCTGTATAGCATGTGGGGGCTTCAATGAACAGGTTTTGACATTATTTTTCATATATTTGTTAAATGTGGCAAGGGACAGTTGACTGGTTTGATGATGAGACTAAGCATCTTCCCTATAAAATGAAATACATTTGCCTTGAAAGCTCTTTTTGAAGAATAATTCAGCAGGAATCGACTAAGGCCCCTTGCAGCAGAAGGAAAGGAGTTTTTTATACATTGCACTGCACTGTTAGGTAGAGAGGCAAGAGGTAACTTTTCCAGCTTTGGCACTTATAGGTAGCTGTCACATCTCTAGTTTCTCTTAGAAAGAGAAATCAGGCTCAGCCTGATTTCTTGGAACCATCTGATATAATGGCCCTAGTACTGCCAGTGGCAGTACTTCTATGACACAGGATTCCATCTGAAAAACCTCCTGCATGTGTGATGGCCTCAACACGATTTCCACTCCTGTGTGCTGTTTCGTTAACCTGCCTGTTACTCCCAAATGTCATAACTCACTGTCTTATAGACTCTTGTCTACAAGGAAGACAGCTTGTGTTCAGGACTGGATCTATCATTACCATAATGGCCACGTAAGCAAAAATCTTCAATATGTGCTAACATCCCAAGATGCTGAAGCAGAAGGGCCCAGTAATCCGTACTCCAAATAAACTGAACAAACTGGCAGACTGGCCAAGATCATACAATGAAGAACTGTGTAAATATCAGATCCTCTCTGAAACATCAGAAATCGGTTTCGTTTCTTAATAAATTAAGATTAAATATCCTTTAATGCTATTAAAGTACATAAGGTGATGTTCAGGCAATGATTTTCTTGACAGAGCAGTAAGTAAAAGGACACCTCCTTTGCAAAACGTGTTCAGGCAGTGACCCAGCTAGTATAAGGTCTAATAATAATTAGAATCACACCACCAATTAATCCAAACATCCTGACTGTAACTCAGCCATAACAACGTTCCACTTGACTGATTAAACTTCTTCCGCAGTTGCAGTGGGTCTGATGCTCCTGTCCTAATAGAGATAGCACGTCTACTGAAAAGCCTTGCTTTTTCCCCTATGAAACAGTAGCACAACTTCTCTTTTTTCCTCAGCTGTTACCTAACAAAGTAACAGAATGGAGAACAAACAGCAAAGCAACGGTGTGATGAAAGAAAATAAGGAGGTGAAGAAAAAAGTGGTGAGTGAATTCATCAAATCTTCTGTCAAGACATTTGTTTGCTATTTGGGGACTAGAGGTAGAAAATATCTATTTGGAACCTGTATGAATACTTTGTGGGTTTGGTTTTGTTTGGTTTGGTTTCTTTTTTTAGGGGTATAGAGGGTAGCATGTGTTTAGTTTCTGCAACTTACCACTAGTGATTGTAAAAGGTCAAAAATTGTGTGTTAAGGTAAGAAATTATGTATGTGTATTAATCACATGCATATTATTTCTGTTGGGTATGAACTGAATTACTTGCACTTTGCTATGTAGAATGAAACTAAACAAAACACAGGTGTCTGATTCATCTCAAATGCACTCCATGTGTTCTAGAGGCTTGATTCTCCTAACTTGAGTCTTTTACTGCTTATGACCATTCAAAGAGATTATAAATGATGTCTGGATCATCTATCAATATGTACAATAATTTTACATGTTAATGAGAAGCATCTGGTTTTCTATTCAAACACCGCTCAGTTTGGTCTGAGCCAACGACACTTCAAAGTTGCTGCATCATAAACTGTTTCCAAACCTGCAGTGCTCTGTGGCATTACGTATTATGCCTTTGAGAGCTCTAAGCTAATTCTGAGGTATGTAGCACGTCAGAAGTGGAAACAGCTCAGATTTACACCGATATTAACTGCAGTCATCTGGGAGCAGTTCCCAGATGCACTTAATACCCATCATTGCCAACTATAAGGTGTCATTTAACTCTTAGCAGTTCAAAATCCCCATGTTTGAAAATAGGTACCTTCAAACATAATAGCTGAAAGCTTTCATCTTCCCCAGGTAGCATATCTAATCCCCTTCTGCTACACAGCAGTAGTGTGGTGTGTCAGTTCTAAACCTCCGAAGGCTGTGGAAGCATCCCTAACATCTTAACTGGCTGCAAGCCTTTTGGTATCCTTACTTCCCAGCCTCGGCAACACGGGAAAACTCTTCCTCTCACATCACTCTAGTGCCTTGCTTACAGAAGGGCCGCCCAGGTCTCCCGTATGGACCGCGGCACAGATCCGCACTGCCAGCCGTGGTCCCCCAGCCCCGGTGCCATTCGCGGGGGCGCCGTGATGGACACCGAGTTGTGACAAATGTCGTGACCTCCTGCCCTGCCTGGGCTGCTGGGTAAAATCCCTGCTGAGGGACAGAGCCCGCCGGAAAGCCACAGGCACGGCGGCGGGTTATGTGCTCTTAAGTTACGCGAGGAGAAGAGCTCTAGGGCTCTTCCATCCCTCGAGCCCTGCACCGGCACCGACTCTCTCCCCTCCCCGCTGCAAAGCCGGGGCAGGGCCGCCCCCCCGGGCACCTCCGAGCCGGGGCGCGCCCCCCCCGCCCGCCCCTCCGCCGCCTCCCGCGCCCCCGCCCCCGCGCCCCGCGCTGCCTGCGGGAGATGCGCGGCCGCGGTGGTGGCGGAATGGCCGGAGCGGCGGGACCCGAGGAGGACACGCTGGTGGTGCGGGGACCGGGGGGCGGCCGCGCCCGCGGGAGCGTAAGTAGCGCGGGGCGGCTTTTCCGCGCTGCGGGAATGCCCACCGCCTTTCCAGCGGAGCGGGAGCCAGCCCGGCGGAGCTCGGCCCGCGCTGCCCGCGCCTCGGGGACGATTAACAGGAGAGGGGGCGATTCCGATCCTCCCCGGCGCGGTGTGGAGGGAGGGACGTCAGGCTGGTGCGGGAGCTGGAGTAACAGCCCGGAGCTCCCCCGGGAGCCGGGCGGAGCTCAGGTTGCACAGCGGCGTCGCCGAGCCCTTCCCCGCTTGGAAAGTTGTTGGTGCCGGTGCAGAGGAGGCCAGTGGCTGGCAGAGCTAAAAATACCGCGGCCGGGACCCAGAGGACGGGCGGAGGGCAGCGGCGGGTCCGGGGTGTCCCGGCCGGGGAGCGCAGCTGCCGCCGTGGGGGAAGCCGCGGCAGCAGAGCAAGGCGAGGGCGTCCCTGCTGCTTCCCCGCTGCTCCCCAGGACCACCCGTGTTGGCAAGCCCTTATGGCAAGGGCGGACCCGCGGAGAGAAGGCTGCAGGGTTTCCCTTTTTCTGCCGCAGCCCCGAAGGCAGAGCAGCCGGAGGGCGCCGGGTCTGCGGGCACCTGCCGGGAGCGCCAGACTTTCGCGGTGCGTAACGGGAGCCGGGTCCCCATAAGCGTATATGGTAAGGTTCTCCGGACTCCAGTTTCCCTATATCCATAGAAAGTCTTAGCAATAGCTGTTAAAAAAAATTAAACCTTCCTTATGCGTGTGTGCAGTGTCTACTGCTAACGGTTGTGTTTAATCTAAGAAGGGGGCTGTGACTGACTAACAGAAGTACAATACTCTAAACTGTGTTTTGAAAACTGAAGTGAAAACTGAAATACAAACTGAATGCATTAATAAACAAACAATATTTGAGACCCATGGCAGCCAGCACAAATATTACACTAACCAAGAAATGCAGTTGAGAAAAGCATCTTCAGAGCACAGTGCTTTGGGATTTGCGGTTAGACCAAAAATGTGGGCTTTCACAAGTGAACAGTCCTCGGGTACCTGCAAGTCTTTGTTGTGAACTGTCACGCAGCTTTCCTGACTGAGCACTTATTGCTGTGGTGACAGTCACACCTACCTGCCCTTGGGCTGACGGCTGGGACCCATAAGCACATGCATGGCTGTGAAGCCAAGGAGTACCTGTGAAAGGAGGCGTGTTTGCATTTCCTAGGCGTTGTAAAAGACTTTGTGGGTTGTTTTTTTTCTTTACTTTCCTTTTTTTTTTTTTTTTTTTTTTTTTTTTTTAATATTGCCACAGGGTTAATATTTTTTTAACAACAATTTGATTTTGAATTTTTTTTTTTTTTTTTTGCATTCTTGCTTCATTGTGCTTTCATCTTTATCTGGTGTTGCTGAAACATGAGCAAATATTTAAAATAGTGAATGAGAAGACAGATCATGGAGAAGTTGAAGTTCATGTTCCAAGTTTCAAAATCTCCGAATTGAGCGAGTCTGAGGTTTTCTGCAGCGGGCTGTAAACTTAAAAAATTCATGGCATTGAAGCAGGTTCTAAACCCAGCTATTTGATACACTTGAAAATATTATGGATATGGGGGTTTCTAAGCAGTACTGTGATTTGCCCTGCATTCTATTACACTTAGCCTCATGTGTGTATAATTTGCCTGTGCTAAAAGGCTTAAACACTCACTGGAATTTTTAATAAGCCCTAGACTATATGTTTCAAATCATTTTACTTGCAGGATTTTTCTGATGGGTCTAATGTTGTTGGAGTAGAGCCCTTTAGAAATATTGCATCAAGATTAGTTGTCAACTCATGCTTATTGTCTGTGAACTCTTTAGGAGCAGCCCGGTAGACCACCAGGAATTTTCCCCAATGAATCATTCATTCAGAGTAGTAGCAATTTCTCCTAAGTCTAGGAATGTTTGTACATAGTAGAGAAATAATAAGCACCTAATATGAGGTGTTGTAACCAGAAGCTAAATAAAGCCTTATGTCGAAGTTTCTGCATTTTGTTACCGAAGTAATGGTGTAAAGCTCTATGTCTGTGCGTGGCGCATTCATTTTAAGAAGCTGGTTAATAAGAAGAAATTGTATTTGGCTTGTGAAATTATCTCAGCAGGATATATTTCTTACACTAGGCTTTTCCCCCCCTGCTCACTTCCTCCTGACCTGACCAAAACCAGGCTGGTTAATGAACTGTGTAATCTCTTAAAAGGTTCCCACATCATGTGCAAGAAGTTAAAAACACCCATCTGTCCTACAGGGTGCATTTTGAGCCCTCAGAAGTGGCAGGTATGAGCCTGGCAGACCCCACATGTGCCAGGTTGTACGCTGTAGTCCCTGTCCTACCACAAGGGTACCTCAGTCCTTCTTCACAGGTCGCAATGAGTCTCCACTGACAGTGCAACACGAGCTCTGGCACATTCTTACAGCCACTTGCCCTGCTGTGCCCGCGAGGCTGGTGGAGCTCGTTCCAGTCCACTGTCACGGCTGCTATGCCGTGTGCTAGCCACCTGAATGTTTTCCAAAGCGAACATACAGCTTTGTGCAGTTGACAGAGTATATTGATTCATTAACCTGTTCTGAGCGATAAAACTGAACCTGAGTTTCTCAAGCCTGTTTAAGCAGGTCTGTCTCCTGCTGAAAGGGTTGAGGCTTCGGTGAGTGAGGAGGCTGGGCATAAGTGACAGTGAGCTGTGCCTGAAATTCTATATTCTTATCACAGTTGTTTTTTAAATTGAAAACACATTAGAAAGCCATCCATTTTAACATATTCAAAGTTGTCCTTCATGATCTACAAAACTACATTTGAAGCTGACCAGCCACCAAGACACTAACTTCAATGTCTCTCAGGACTGGCTGGCAGTGGTGCCTTCTGCCACTGTCTGTAATCCAGCAGGAGAACTGAGTGGCAGAAAGTAATATTGTGGTAGGTGGAAAGGGCCCTGAAATGCAAAATCTCTCAAATCAAAGCAGTTCTACCTTTTATTCAACAGCTGATGTGGAAGAAGAAATTGTTTGCAGAGGTGGGCTAAAAACAGTATGAGAAGGATGTGGAGGAGACCTGAGAAGGGGGAGATACAGATGTGTCATCGAGAAAAAGGGCAAATGTGTTTCCACTGGAGAACGTGTGTAACAGCAAATTACTGTTGGAAACTTGCATTTGGGTTGCAAAACCTAGTTTGTAGACATCATTTGAAATTTTTTTTTGGTCATAATTTCGTTAATCCTTGTGGGATTGGGAGGCACACCATCTCATGGGTTTTCACCCAAGTCAGGTGTACACACAGTCCTACTGTATCACATATATGCTACTCCTTGCTTTGCTGTGTGAGAGAAATGTTGTCAACAATTTCCATTGCTGAGATTATGCTTCTCCAGCATCTTACTTTTTATGGTGGGGGCTAGTGGGATGCTTGCAGCAAAACTCTGTGAGGTTGAAAGAAGTTCAGATGTTCACTTATGCCTCAGTAGATGTTAACTGAGATGCTGTCACTTCAAATTTACTGTTTCCCAGATTGAAGAAGGAGTGTTTCAGGCCGTTATTCCACAGCAAGGACATTTGCCTGCGGGAGCTATGCAAGATAGCAGAAGGAGTGCTTAAAACCTGACATACATTAATTTAAGGTATGCTAACAGTGGCTGCATCTTTTCTTTGTCTTTCAGAATTGGTCTGGGAGTCTCATTGTAGCCTCTTTAACTGGTGCTTTTGGGTCATCTTTTCTTTACGGTTACAATCTCTCGGTGGTGAACGCTCCCGCTGTGGTAAGTGACTGACAAAAACGGGATTTAGTATCAGTAGAGGGCAGCCTTGTCCAGCTATTGCACGCTCTTCAGCATCCTGCCTTTGTAGTCCTCCTGATTGCACAGCAGAAAAGGATTACATCTCATACAGTAACATTCTTTTGCCTGAAATCTTCCACTTCTCCATGAGGTTTTCACATAAATCTAGTAGCTATCAGGAAGCTAAATGCCACTGTTGAGGTACATGAGTGCACATGTTTTATTCTCATTCTTCCCAAGCCCAGACTAATACTAAATCTCCTTGCACACTTTTGTGTGATAAAGTATTTTTAATATCTAACTAACAAGTATTTGGTAGCTGTATGCACATGTTCAGCAACTTCTGTTCACATGGTTCAGTTCTAGAGGGTTACACAACATTTCATTCCCTTGGTATTGATATTATAAATAATGCCTCTGGCTTCGTCTTACATAATGGGCCTCCTCTCCTGCATTTTGTGGTGATGTCTTGTTTGGTCCTGAATTCAAAACTGCTGGGTTGACCATCTGTTGGCTGCAATATGTGGGATAGATTTGATGAATAGAGTACTGTGGAATCATCAGACAAAACTTGTGGTGATTTCATTTAAATATCAGTTATTACAAACAATCTTAGCCCCAAGCTTTGTCAACAGTTTTAAGAACGACTTTGACCTGCAGGGTTATAGATGTCAAACCAGGTATATTTATATAAAATGAATTATTTATTATGACAAATGATCAGACAAAAGATCTTAATCAGAACTATTTACTACACCATATAAAAGCTAAAACTACAAGTAGAGTATAGTATAGTGCTCTATATCAAAGCAATTATCTCAAAGCAGTTAAATTAAAGCTAGCAAAAAGAAGTAATTATTTAACTGATGTAATTCAGCTCAACAGTGCTTGTGGGCAGATCTCTTTCTCTTAACCTCAAGGAGTATCCTTGAACGGGTATCCCCACTTCCAGGGAGGATCTCCACAAACCCCAAGGAAGAGTATATTAGAAGAATCTGCCATATGAAAGTGGACCGCACTATTATAGTATAAAGTGACTGACTGTCAGTCTCAGGTCTCCCAGGTCAGCTTAGTAGCTTATCTGCCAAATCTTTGCCTCACTACCAGTATGTTGCTTTGTGGTTGATGAGCCAGACTGGTTTTAACCTAATTCAGTACCAAAAACAGCACCTGGGCTCCCTTTCTACCCACCACTGATAGATTTGCAAATAGGGCATTTTCCCGTTGAGTTGCTTGACTTTATTCCAGGACAAAGAGCCCTGCTACAGGGGGAAATTAATTTAAGGCTGGAAAGTTGAAGAACGGTTTGTAAATTCTTGTGTCCATTTTCTTTTGGTGTCACACGTTGTGTCAGTTCATCAGACTCCAGAAAAATACTCCTGTAGTTCTCACTGGTGAGCTTTACCTCAGGTCATCTTGTAAGGCAGAGTTAATCCAACTTCCTGATCATTGAAAGGGGGGAAAAAACTGTACAAACTCTGCTCAGAGCTGAGATTGCATCCCACTCAGTTCCCTGCTGTTCTGTGGGAAAGAGCAGTGGCCCATTGCAGGTACAATTCCTGAGAAACCCAGAATTAGAAGTCTCCATGGGCTTGTTCAAAGAGCTACCATAATTTATTAAAAACATATGGGAGCATTTGGCAGTAGGAAGACAAAAGATTTAATTGCATACGAGTTGAAGCTGTGTTTTTCTGAGCAGAATTTCTACAGTTCATTTCATGAACCAATTGTGGGCAAGGCCTGCGAAACAAAGATGTGCTTTGTGCTCTGTGAGGCAAAGCAAAGTCTCTGCTACTTTCTGATTTGCAGCGCTTGCCCTCTTCCTGGGGAGAGCTGCAGTTCTGAATTCCTAATGCAAAAATGTACAGCCTGCTGTGTCAGCCAGTTCAGGAGTGGTCACTCTGTGTGAGTGGCCTTTGAAACTATCAGTAAGACAAGAAAAACATTTCCCTTATATCTAAAACTTATCTATTAGTGTAATGTATATATATATATAACTATATATATCCCTTACATTCCTCTTATCTTTCTCACCCTAGCACCACTACTGTAATGAACTGAAGCAGCTGAGAAAATAAGATACTGATATCCGTCAGTTACTGTTTCTTGTAGGCTTTGTTTAGGGGCTAAAATTTGTGTGTACAGGTTTATGACTTTAACATTATTGAGAAACACGATAAAAATCCCAAAGGAGCCTTTCCACAGAATTAAATGGATTCAAATTCAGTGGATTTGTTAGATTAGATTTGTTTTGTTTCATGTGCTTCCTCTCAAAAGCTGTATGTGTTACTAGCTTCCCATGTATTGGCAATGGGAATCCAAACACAGGTGCTGTACATGTCAGAGCATCTGTATGTTACTATCGAGTGTTGTAGTTTGCACTTTCTTTTCTTGAGTATTTGCAGTTATTTGATGTCTCCTTGTAAACAACAAAGCTATGCTGAAAAAATTAGTCATACACAAGGAAAGAATACTATTTTTATTGCATATAATTCTTAGCCATTATTATTAGCAAGAAATGTTAATAGTATTCTAAAAGAGTTTCTCCTAGTATTCATTATCAGAAATTAACTTCAAATAAATAAGATCTCTGAATCTAAATATAATCTGAGTATTGGTGTTAAAGAGATAAGATGTATTATTTGATTTATTGGCAGATTCATTTGGAAGCTTACTGTGAGATTCTTAGAAAAAGTATAAAATTGACTCTTTTCTTTTTTCTTTTTTTTTTCTTTTCTGTTTCTGTCTGTTTAGAAACACATAGGATTGGAGAAATATCCATGTCCACTTTTAATTCAAGGCACAAGTGGTCTATTGGAAACTTGATAGAAGGAAGATAGAAAGTTGTATGTTTTAACCTCCACCTTTCTTAGGCACCTTGCAGACAGAGAGGTGGTCATTCAAACTAACTGAAGTCCTCAAATCAAATATTCTGTGTCCAAGGCTAGATTAAAGATTGAAAATCCTGGTTTGAATGGGGAAAATGTAGGGGTTTATATTGCTGAGTCCTGTTTCAGGATACTTTAGGAGCTTTTACATGCTGAATGAAATCTGAGAAAAAAACTGGGGAAAAGAGCCAAGACTGACTTTTGTGATACTGTAGAGCTTGTTGGGAAGCAGTGACACAGAGCAGGTGAGAGCTTTTCACAACCATGCTGTGCCCTCCTGCTGTAGTGACTGCAGCTGCCTGGTATTCTATCCTCACCAGAGCATCAGGCACAATGGTCCTTGATTTTGAAATGGAAACAGCATAAAAATGAGGAAGTCTGACTAACAAAAAAGTAAACAGGCAATGTCTCTGCAGACAATACAGAGACTATGTTAAAATGTCATCCTGGAGCTGTGACATCTTTATCTGTTAGAAAGGTGAAACTGGTGTGATTAACATTAAGGAGGGGAAGTTGTTAGCATCCTTCAAAAACCTGCGGTTGTGCTCATGTGAGGAAAGCAGCAAAAGAGTATAAACTCTGTCACACCGAAGGCTAAAAAGTGAGCTGGTCCTGGACATTCATTCTACCTGTAGCTTTTTCCCCACGTTGTTTGGGACTGCCATGCGGTTATATGTATGGATGCTTTGACTGATTCAGTTAGTTTTATTGCAGTTGCATTTAGAATTGAGGGCCCTTTTTTTGGAGAGCAAGGGTGATTGCTGCAAGCAAGCTACTGGGATGATTTTATTTTTTTTTTCTAACTCTGTTTCCCTCAGTTGTATTCTTAAAGTGTGGTTTTATTTTTTTTTTTTTTACATGTATTAATATTATTGTTTTCTTTCAGTATATAAAGAAGTTTTACAATGAAACTTGGCAGAGAAGATACGGCTTCTCGGTGGATGAAAGCACCCTGACGCTGCTCTGGTCCGTAACCGTTTCTATTTTTGCCATTGGAGGCCTCGTGGGTGCCATTATTGTTACCCCAATTGTGAAGTTCTTCGGACGGTAGGTGTACTGCAAAACTTGTATTTTCTGAAGCAGTTTCTCCCTTGGTGTGTTTGGAAGGCTTTTCTTTTATTTTTGAAAAGCATCCTCTTCACCAGAATGCAAATTTAAGTATCTTTAAACCATAAAAGCTCATTTCTAAGAGATATGAATTTCCAAGAGTGCAGTTGGTACCCTTCTCTCTGGCCTTGGTGTGTATCATTTAAGTCACAGAACCCCTGAATGGGCAGTGGGTTGAGATGTCAAGGAGACTGCACTGTCAAGAATGTGAAAGGAAAAATACTATAAAATAGAAAAGATGCCACAAAGGACTGGCAGATTCTTGTTTTGTGAGTCTGCTGAGTACCTTATTGTAAACAAACAAAACATATCAGCATATCTCATTTGCTTCTTAACAGCATCTGTTGTCATATAGTAATGAAAATTTTTGTGGTTTTCCTTCCTTGTGTCAGTTTAAAATACAGTTTGAAGAACTAAACTAGGATGAAGTTCATGTTTGGTCTTTGCCAAGCTTGGGGATACTGTCGCTGCTCTATACAATGCAATATACCAAGTCTTGACTACAGAGAATACGAGTATTTTAGGAATATTTGTGCTGGTGGATGTTTTTATTTTTGCTGCAGGTACTAACTAGATATTTCAGTCAAATTTTTGTTTCCTACAGTCTTCCAAAGAGAATTTTAAAGGCAGTTTATTAATTGCCTATAGTTAGAAGGGTATGGAAGAACCCTGCCACTGTAGTATTCATCATAACTTCTCATTTGGATTTTTCTTAATTGTAAATTCTATATAGTTTGATATTTTTTCATCAGTTAAATCATAGGAGAACATCATCATGCAGGCTTAAATATAAGCATTAACCTCCACTGTTCTTACTTTTCTGTTTTACACTTTGACTGTTTCTGTACATTTTGATTGTACTTTCCTAAGTCTCTTTTGCATTCTCTCAATTCTTCCATATCCCATTTTTCACCTCAAAGAGTATATTTTCAAGCTCTTCCACTTCATACTTACAGCAAATCTATATTCTCTGCTGTTACCCATTTTTCATTACTTTATCACTTCACCATTTGATTTTCAATTCTTAAATATTTTTCATAGGCACACTATTTCCTTTTTTAAAAATTTCAGCTTCTTCTGCCAAATCATCAATTTGGCTTTTACACACTTGTATAATATATAAAACTATGCTTGGTTCAGACAGATTAAATCCCAGAATATCACTGAGTCTTCATTAAAATAAAGTGAAGTAAAAAATGTGTTAGAATAAGGCTTGAATTTTCAGTGAAGAATAGAACAACTTTGCATGCAATTCGTTAAAGTGATGACTGATCTCTGTTACACCACTTTGATTGAAGCTGGTCGTGTTTCCAGGGCAGACCTTTACACTTGCAGACTCTACCCCTGTTTATTATAATGTTTATCTCCATTAAGCCATGAAAACATCTCTGTTATAGATATGGTGTATGAGTGCTACAGTACAGATGGGAAAAGGTTGTGTGGATAAAGTCTACTCACCAAAGAGTGGTTCTTAAGTTTGCAGTTCACACTGCAGTGTTTTTGTCTGGTCTAGGAACTCAGACTGACGTATCATTATAGTAATTGAGGAGCACATTGTGAAATGTTGACAGAACAATAAAATACTTCTCTGTTAAATTGCTCAAGTGTAGGTTGGAGGGTTGTATGTAAGATGAAGCTGAGCTCCATTTACACTGACACAGAATAATGAGCTAAGGGGGATCAAAAGCATTAGTCAGAAATAATGTATGACTTTAGAAAGAACACTTGAATCACATTGCTGTAAGGTTAATAACATAATTTCCAAATTGCTGGATTCCTAGGCCCTACTTACTTCAAGAGAGATACAGAGTAGTTTTCTGAAAGTGAACCTTCAAACACATAAACTTAAGTCCCATGTGTCTTTGACGCTTCATAATTTAAATTCTCTTCTTCTAATGAAGAGCAGCTGCTTTTGTGTATCCTGAGCACCCAGAGCAATATGCTCAAGGGATTGCTTAGACCACTGTCAGGGAGCCACATTCCCAGGCTGAGCATCACTCCAGGCTCCTCTCCTTCCTTTTCATGCCACAGCAGGTCATACCCAATGCCTTCAGTGAGAGGCACGGGCAGTGTCAGGGTCAGTGTGTAACAACTTCTTTGTGCCATTCCTTGCTTCTCACTCCTCCTGTGCTCCAGTGTGGGTCCTCCATGGGCCACAGTCGCTCTGGGGTTATACCTGCTCAGGTCTGGAGCACCTTCTCCATCACTGACCTGGTTATGCCTTTATTCCATCTGTGCACAGAAGCCACCCCTGCAGCCCCTTCACTTCCAGTGCCTCACCACAGACACCCAGCACAGTGGTTTTGTTACTAAAAATGTACCTGCTTTATATAGTAACACTCTAAACAGCATGTTTTCTCATTTTCATTTTTTTTCAATCTGTGAAAGCCAAACCCTTTACTTTTATCTTGCTTCTTTAGACTGTGTTTTTCTTTTCTCCGCTGCATAGCTTAAGGGTTCACTGACCAACTTTTTCTCAAAAGGTATGTATTTTGTAGTTTTTATTTAAGTTAGAGAAAAGTAATATCTTCAAATGAATATATAAGACTTGTTCAATCTGAATGAGCATTTTGTTTAATTTTTTAGCATTATTTATATCACTTCAGCCCTATCAAAGTGTATATCCATTTGAAAAATCTGTTTTAAATAGTACAGTCATCATTCTTGACAGCTATGTCATATAGATTTTAAAGGAATTGTATCTCATTTTTTAATCTTTAAACCATATTATTCATTCAGTTTTCTAAAATCAGGAAGTGGGAAGAGAAACTAAAAATACAAGAATTAAAAATACAAATATTAAAAATTTTTCCTTTTGAAAATGTATTCATCTGATGTGAGAAGTTGGACAATTTATTCAATTGGTGTAAGATTTCCAATTGATACTTATGTGTTGAAAAGAACAAGAATGGTTGGGTCAATCTGTTACCTGTTTTAGAAAAGAAAGGGGTAGACATCTTTCTGGTAATTCCTCTTATTTTGCATGGAAATTAAAATATATAGAGATTGAAAATCCTTTGAGAATACTTACAAATTTAATACCACTTCAGTTTTTGAATAAAATTGATGTATTCTCAGCCTGTGCTGTCAAAGTCAATGGATTCCCCATAATTTACATCATCAGTGATGTTTATCTCTAGGTAAATTTGTTTTCAAATCAGTTCTTGCCTTCATATGTTGTTGTGAGTGGTATTGGAGGCTTCATTATCACGTTGTACCTCTAGAGCTAAACCAAGACTGCGCTTAATTATGTGACTGTAAAACCTGATAAAGACAAAGCTCCGTTGCTTTACCGTATGTAGCCAAGTGAGGTGACTCACAGATGAAAAACAGGGGGTACAATCATTCTCTTGCCGTGTAATTGTGAAAATTATGATGCTTTGTGTTGGATCCTACACAGTGCAAAGCAGCTATCTTGCTGTGATGTGCTGTGAGGAGGCCACATCTCCAGCAGATATCCCTGGGACTCTGCCTGGGAATTTTAAGAAACTTCTCAGTTGCTCTCAATGCTGAACCTCATAATGGCTTCTCCAGCCATTCACCTGAAGGCAGTAATTTAGCAGAAAGCCACTTAATTCCATTTTTGTGGAGAGAGGTGTAAGGTACCAGTGATTCTCTGAGTTCTGGGTGGGTTTTCGTCTTCATCTTTCAATAGAGAATCATTGTATCAGAGCTGTGGATTCTGTATCTTTAGCCACTCTTTTTCCATGTGTTCGGGAAATGAGACCTTGGATGTCATTGTTTGAATCTGACTGCCAAAAGCCCATGAAAGCCTGCCTATCATTTCTTTTGTAAAGTGTTTTTTTTCTGCAGAAGCTGTGGGACTTAGTCACTTTTGAATTAATGAGTCCCTCAAGCGTGAGCAGAAAGTTCTGAAAGATGAAAACTGTAAGAAATACATCTGCTGGTAGAGTGCAAATGAGAAACTGAGATGTTTTTAAAAATTTAAAGTGTATTTTTGTGACTTAAAAATTTTTTTTAACAAAGTAATAATTTTCCATAGAGAATATTTCTTTTATTCGAAAAATAGTTCTAATGTTTTATTTAACTGTTACAGAATTATTTAATTTTAAAAGTGGGAAAGAAATATGTAAATTTCTATTTTCATTAATTTGAACACTTTTTAGAGAAGGGTTGAGTTTTACCACTCTTGTGAGCCCCAGTGTTTTTTCTAGCTCTACAGGTAGGAAGTAATTTTCCTCAGTGTATGCTTTCAGTATCATGGACTTAAGGATGAATTATAATGACATAAATACGTCAGTGTTGAGGAGTTTTTGAAGTGGCAAAGAACATATATAGCATTAAAATTCCTGTAGTTATATCAGCTTGTTGCTATTTAAAGCATATTCTACGGTTCCTCCACACAGACATCATCTACCCAGAGTATACTTGTTTATGTTTATATTCATATTCGGAATCTTAGGCATGGCTTTTGGGTTCTTAGGATGCATGGGTTGACTAATTGCTCTGCTTTTGAGTTAGCTATGATATGTTTTATTTCAAAGCTGTAGTATAGGCTTGAAGCTGTATGCATTTGGGTATAGTGCTGTACTTTGGAACTTCACAACATTTAAGAGGCAATGTTTATTAGGAGATTTTTATTTGCAGATATTTAAGCATAACAGCCAAGTGTGCTTGGAATATGACTAGATATCACTGCCATGGTGCTGGTTTCTACATAAACTGTCTTTTCCTTTTAGGAAATGTACGTTGCTGCTCAATAACGTGTTTGCAGTGACAGCTGCGCTGTTGATGTCCCTCTCCTTGCTGGCGGGGTCGTTTGAAATGCTCATACTGGGCCGCATTATCATGGGTGTTGATGCAGGTAAGCTTTGGTCACGCCCTACATGTCTGAAATGCTTGTGCCACACATAAACTTTCTCCTCTCCCCCGGCTAGAGCTTTCTTTACATTGAAGAGGCATTTCAGGAATTAGCTGTAGCCACACTGATTTCACTGGGACAAAAGAGCAGACTAAGGGCTAAAGGGTCTGATGTTTGGAGAAGACATGGAATGAATGCCAGCCACTGGTATCCACTCTGGTTGTTCCCCCACTTTTCCTCTTCCAGCTCCAGTAGAGCTTATCTGTCTTCATGCCACAAAAATCCTTTAGCTAGGAGGGTGTAGTCAATTTGTTAACACTGCTTGTTGCTGTGTGTTTGGAAGTTGCTGGTTTCCATGCTAATCCAGGAGGATTAAGGAAGGTTGGGTACATCTTCAGTTGCTCCTAGCAATATGACCTTCCCAGTTTAAAAGTAAACCACTGAGGCACTGCAGCACTAGAATTGTCTTGCAGCTAAAAGTAAGGGTCTCAGCAGCTTCTCAGGTCACTAGATGTGAAGTTCATGAGTTACTTTGGTGCTGACTGCTAATTTTTGTCTAGGTTACCACCAAACTACCAAGCCTCTGGAGCTGTGTAAATATTGTCATTGTACTAACCAGGATCATGCAATTGTTTTCTCCTGGCTTTGAGCAGCCACATCACCCTTATTTTATGCCTACTATGAAGAGTTCATTGCGGCTGTAAGCCTGTACTGAGAGAAACACCTGCTAATACTGTTTAAAGTAAAAATATTTCATCTGACAGTATCTCCTCTGTCTGACAGATACATTGGTTTGTGTTTTTTTCCTTACCCACACCAATGCTAACATGACTTTGCTTGCTTTGGGATAAGCAAATTTAAGACATCAAATCTGTTCTCCTGGTGGTTCTCATCTCTGAGTAACCTTTGGTGCTCCTCATCAAATAGCAACCTGCACACATTTCTGTAGATCTGTAACAGATAATCAATCCCATGGTTATTAAACGGTGTAAGAGTAATTAGACATGCAGGGAAGATAATTCATATTATCTGCGGACAGATATATTTCTGTTCTTTGCATGCTCTCATGCCACTCTAGTGAGCAGATTAGCACTCAGACTCCTTTCAGTAGACGTTTGTTTCATACCTGGCATAATGAAAAGTTTTGACTTAATACATGGGGTTTTTTTCTTCTTTTGCAGGAATTTCCTTAAGTGCCCTTCCCATGTATTTGAGTGAAATATCTCCTAAGGAAATCCGTGGTTCATTGGGTCAGGTCACAGCAATTTTCATCTGTATTGGTGTTTTCACTGGTCAAGTTTTGGGGCTGCCAGAAATATTTGGGCAAGTAAGTATTTACAGATCTTTTCTGTCAAAGAACACAAGTGTGCTTTAAGTGTCATATTTTCGTATTTTGTCTGAGTTCTTTACAAAAGTGGAAAATAGAAACATTGGGGTTTTTTGTTTTGAAGCACTTTGAAAAGTGGTTTCCTCCTTGTGTTCTCAAAGCATGTACATGTGACTAAGTTTGGTAGATGTGGTCAGCAGTTTTAACAGCTTGAGTTTTAACAGCAGGTCCCCCTACGCCCCTCTCTTGATGTGCCATTATTTTTACTGGTTTCCAGTTTCTTTGAGTATCATGGAAATGTTTAACAGTTTTTGCATTTTTGATTTGTAATTTTTCAGTGTGAGATAGAACTGAAAAAGGCTTGGTTAGAGTTTGTATGAGAACATGAATAGGAAGACTCTTGCTTAGTGATTAGACTGGTCCTTGTAATGCACTCCTGCTTTGAGACTATGAGGTGGAAGAGCAGAGCTAATATATACCTTTATGGAAACATTATCTCTTCATTTAAGAGGTTGTCTTGCTGTCGTAGGCTGAGATTAACTTGGTGACCACTGGATGTCATCATTGCGCTACATAAATGAACTTGAGTATGGTTCTGGCTGGTACTTGGAAATACAGAATCACAGAATTGGTAAAGTTAGAAGGAACCACAGTGGATCATCTGATCCAACCAGGTACTTTCCTTTCAGAGATGAATCTTCAAGGTAGTGTGGAGGAAATATCTGTATCCTCTCACAATGAAACCTGAACTCAGAATCCCTTCTGACAGCCAGAAAAAGTAGTAAACTGTTGAAAAGTGAGGGGAGCTTTTCCTCCTCTATCCATCCAAATTCACCTCATTTGTCAATACATAATACCATCCTCCCTGACACTTTTACTTTTGCCTGACCAGCTCTCTAATTCTGTCTCTTTATCCTGTTCAGCCCTCCTGAAGGCAAATGGTTTGATTCAATTTACCCTTTATTGAATGATAGTTTTCTCCTCTGTCCCCTCCAAAGCAACAAATCTTAGCAAAAAGCTTTGAAAGGCTTTTACTGACCTTCCTTGGTGACTTCTACAGATGTCCCTTCTCTTGCTTTGGAAATAAGACTGTTACAAATGAATGTATGAAATGTCAAGAGGCCAGTTCGATTGTTTAGAATATGTGTCAGCCCCTATGTAGTAGGGATGTTTTTATTCGGGGTGGGGGTTTGGAGGTTGGGTTTTTTTTTAAACATCCATGCACTTTTAAAGGTGAGGTGTCATGCAAATTCTTTTTTGGTCTTTGGGATATTTTGAATAGGAAATACTTATTCCTTGGTTTCAGGTGATTCTTGTTGTTTTAACTTCTCGCCTTCCTTTCATCTACATTGTTGCTGATACCAAATAGTAGAAATTGCTTCTACAACCTGCTTCGGTAGGAAGTTAATTAATATTACACCATTAAAGGTAGACATTAATTTATGTAAAAAGAAATACATTTTATGCGTAGAAGTAGTTCTTTTCAAGATGGGTAACATCAGCACGTAAAAGGACCAAAATTTGGCCTGATGTGAATTAACATATTTCCAGAAAAATTATTGGAAGCAGCTTGAATTTTCTAATTGTCTATGTGGGTGTACTTTTCTTTTTATCTCTGTTGGTTTCAGTCAAGCCAGGATTTTCTTCACTAGCTTTGAACCTACCTCAGTGGGAGGTGGTGTTCATTTTGTTGCTCTGTGGTTGTTTGTTGGTTTCTTTTCAGAATTTCAAATTCTTGTCTTCTGTCATGGTTTCGTAAGAGTTTTCTCCTGTGCTCTGTATTTATCTATTACTCGTAAATTGAGCAAATATCTAAGAGGTGACTAATCGTGGTATCTAAGCAGTGATGGTTTTGAAGAAAGGAAGGACAAAACCAGAGTTGGGCATCTTGCTGGAAGAGACTTGTTGGAAGAGGAGTGGACATGAGCAGGGCTTTCAGCATGGCTGGTGTCCTGTCTTGTAAGAGCAGGTAACAGCAACATTGCTTGTGTGGTCAAGTAGAGGGAAGGGAGACAAACTGACTGCATCACAAGAAGGAGAACTTCAGAAGGAACAGAGTGGCTTAATCTCAAGGACAATATGGCTACAAGAATGACTTTCATAACAATTGTGTGAATAATTGCATGCTGAAATTCATCAGAGAGATGTTTGGAACAGACTCTCAACTGAAGTAGTTTGAGCAGAAAATTTAACTTTTAAATTGGACCTTGATGCATTCATGTGGATTATATGAGGTTGTTGCCTTTAGTGGTTCTGTGGAAGTGTCTTCACAGAAGAAAAGTGTTTGTGTCGGCTGTGGGGCATAAAAGCATTTATTAACAACCTAAGTGATTATTTCCTCTGCTATCAAATGCAAAAGTGCTGCTTTAAACGTGGAATTATGATCAAAATAGCTCTGAAGCACTATTACTTGAGGCAATTCAGAAGTCCTTACTGCTTTTTGTATCAAGTAGGTTAAGCAGCCCCACAGTGATTTTTTTAGCAGTGTTTTGTTTGTCAAGATTGGTCCAGGTGAAATAGGAGGCATGTGGGCAGCCCCAGGTGTGGTGCTGGGGGGCAATGGTCAGTTTTGACTGGGTTACTGTCTTAAGGCTTGTTGTCTGCTTCCTATTTCTCCAGCTTTCCCAAGATTTCTACAGGAAGTGCTGAGGACTGGCGATCTTCTCATCTCCTTCAAATACCTTTTCATGCCAGTTCTGTCAACTTATTCTCAGTATTCTTTTGGTCAACTTTTATTTATTTTTAATACCTTTCTTTTTCTTTTTTTTTTCCCCGCACTCACTGCACTTTTTGCTCCCCACATCAGTTACGAACTTTGTGTTTCAAGTTAGACTTCACTTCCTTTAGTAACACAAGCTCTCTTTGTCATTCCGTGTGCCTTTCTCTGAAATAAGTCTTGGTTTAAATTTGAACCTAGAAGAACAAGGTTATACCAACAACCCAGATGAAATTATACTTTTAAAAATAGAATTATATTAAGTATTTCCTAGTTTTCCTGAAACTGTTTTGTCTGAAGTATTACAGAATGCATTTATTTTTTTTTCTGTGTCCTGCCATATTGACATGAACTTGACAAATATGACTACATCTAATTTAAAAATTAAAGTAAAAAAGAGCAGATACAAAAAAAATAATCCAATAATGACAGTAAAACCTAAATACAGGCATTCTTTTAGATTCTGAATATATAGACTTTCATCCTATTTGTCTCCAAAGGTGCTAATTTTAGAGTACCAAACCTGAAGAATATTTTCCTTTGGCATGCAGAGTGATTATCTGCAGGAGAAAAGCTGGAGTTGTGACAACGGTCCTATACTTTCTTTCCACTGCCTTAATTCCCTCACATACAAAAATCCCAGTAGTGGTTTTTATTCAAGATTCTGATTCTTGTAGGTCATAACTTATGGAAAACCATATCTGCTATGGCTTCACTGAGGTTCGGTAAATTACACAGTTATAAAGCCGGCTGGTGATCAGAGTACAGAGCATGACAACTTTATGTGTTGCTGACCTGCTTCTCTCCACACGCTGACTGCTGAGAGCTGTGTGCTCATTTTCATGTGCTAGCATCCTGTTTTAGTGTTCTGTAAGCCAGAGTTCTTAATTCTTCACAAGCCATGGCAACTGTAGATGACAACTTGGTGCAGGGCCACAGGTGTGCAGAGATGTTGTCTGCTGTAACGTGAGCACTGAATTATTGCTACTGGCTACAGGATTATTTAATTTTTGGTTGTATTGCATGTGCAGCTTTCCATGTATCTGACTGAAGGAAAAAATAGATATTAAGGAGGTCTCAGATCTGTCACGTCTTCAAACACTGCCCTTCAGGTGTTTCTATTCTCTCTGTTTCTATGATTCTGCAATTGAATCACCCAGCCCATTTTTCCTAACAGATTGCTCCCTGCAAAGCAAAGGCCAGTGCATTGTCAAATTCAGTTTTGAAAGCTCAAATTTACACTTACTGTCTTGAGGGAATATTGTCTGGCCTGATTCTAGTATACTACATGTAACCTTCTGACTATCTCATCTAGTTCTCCTGCATGTAATGTCCTGCTCCACAGGTTTTCTTTAGCATGGAAACATCTTTTAAATGTTATAAACCACAAGACTGTCTCTTCTACTGGTTCATTTTGTTTAACGAAGGTAGGCCTTAATCTTTCCTTAAATGATAGAGGATTTAGTTTAAGAATACATTTTCAGTAGTTACAATGCTCATATTTTTTAATACACCTAAAGCATCAGTATCTCATTCATCTGTGTATAGATACAAGAAAGGGGAGAAAAAAATTTTTTATGGTGTGTATTCAGGGCCTGTAAAACTGAAACTGTTGCCTGTTGCCCTGTTTTCCTCAGACTTCTGCTTTGAGCTCCCTTTCCTGTGCATGGTGAGTAAAGCTTTGCCAAGCTGCAGTTGTTTTCCCTGGAGTTGACTCCAGTGGTTGGTTGGCTGGCTCTGGCTGCTTCTCTGACCAAACAACTGTTTGCCATAGGTAGGCCAACAGAAAAATAGAATTTTTTAGGTTTACTTTGGCAACCTTGTTTTGTAGACTTCAAGTACTTCTAGGTAATGCACCCAGGAGCTTGTCTAACTACATTGTTGCACTGTTTCACAGTGGATAGCATGTCATCCTAAAAACCCTGCTTTGCTTGCATCCTAAGCCTTTCAGAATAAACCCTAAAAAAGAAGGTAGCTTAAACAGAAAAACAAACAAACAAAAACCCAAACAAAACCAAACAAACAACAAAAACAACAACAAAACCCACAACATTCCTGATTTGTCCATCTCTTGAATATTACAAATCGTTTTGGTCAATCTGTTTTAAAAAGCGTCAAGCAATTACAAGGTACAGAAAGGGGCAGCATTGATCAGAGATGGGAAGTGGCTTCTTGAGGAGAAGTCAGGGTTAAACAGCTCTTATGGGTAACCCCATGCTGGGGAAACACTCAAAGCAATGAAAAACAAAGTACACCAGAGAAGACTTAGAATTTGCCTTAAAGTGACACGCTGTCTTTTCTAGACTCTTTTCAATCTTTCTTTAAATACATTTGAAATTTATCATGTTGCAAAACTTGTTTGAGTGGTTATGGTTATGAACTGTATTAATTAGATGTTGTCTTTGTTATAGAAAGAACATGAATTAATTTTAAATTACACTTTTTTGAGGATTTTGATCAGCTTTAATACATATCTGGCTAGAAATTACCTGTTTTTAAAAAAAGGGGTTGGCTGGAAATAGGTCTGTGACATATGGTGATGATGGCCAAACTGTCCTCCCCACAACTGACTATTGCAAAGACATTCTGTTATTGATATAAATATCGGTATCAATTTCTGCAGCAAATTGAGCTAAATTTGGAAAGGGACCAATGATCTTCATAGACACTGTACTATATATCTAATAAGGAAGCATCTCTGTGATTAGCCCCTTTCAAGTTAGTTCTTCACATGATTGGACCTTGTGAAGAAATATTTGTTGGTGGTTTTTTAAAAAAAAAAAATCAAAGTCAAAACTTCTGTAAATACTATGTTAAACTTTAATTTCCCTTAACAGACCTCTTAGAAATGACGTGTTTAATGTGATAGAAAGTTGTGTATTTGGGAATGTTTATATAAGAATTTTCATTTTGCTTTACCACATTCTTTTAAAAGTACTCCTTCACTTGCACTAAAATAGACAGTGATGGAATAGGTAGTTCTACAGCTTGTGCAGTTGAACGCTGTTCTGACAATAAGCTTTGATTTTACTTGTCAAAGCTTCATTTTCAGTGTGGTGTTTCCTTTTTTTTTCTTTTTTTTAACTGATCCTTCTTCCTAAGACTCTTGACTCCAATATAAGGATTCCTTAAATACTGTCAGCAAATTACAGATGAGTAAAGAAAGGAATTCAGAATTGCTTTAGGGACCTGCAGCCTGCAGGTGGACACCAGAGACAAAGTGGTCTGTTGAAGATGCTCTTGAAATGAATCTTACACATTAGCATGATAACACAAAGTATGAATCAGCCATTTCCTTATATTTTTCAGTGAGCTATTTTCTTCTATATGTTTATCTTACCCTTGAGCCATGATAGTGATTAAAGATATTCTTCTTTCAAGATATGAGTAATAATTTATTTCAGAGTATAGAACAGAGAGCTCTTGTGGCAATAAGAGACAGGTGAACTCTTGCAGCTGCATTCAGGATCTTGGAAGCCAAAGCAGCTTATGCCTTATTGTGTTTATAGAATATAAAAAGGTGTTTGCATCTTCCATTAGAGTAGGACAAGTGCATCCACTAGTTTAGCATTTTCCAGGATCACTTGAATTCCTAAAGTGTCCTGTTTGTGATAATTTCAAACATCTGGCTATGTAGAATGAAAAACCCCATAACATCTTCATTCTGCCTAGTTATATTCTAGAAATACAACAACATGAAGCACAGTCTAGTTTGGAGGCCAGTAATTAATGGTGTAGCCCAGGGTCCAGTCCTGTTCAGTATCTTCATTAATGACCTGGATAATTGTGCACAGTGTACCCTCAACAGGTTTTCAGCAGACGTCAAACTTGACGCAGCTGATATGCCAGAGGGTCATGGTGTCATACAGAAGGGCCTTAATAGCTTGGAGAAATGAGCTGACAGGAACTCCATGAAGTTCAGCAAGAAGTGCACCTGGGGTGGAATGACCCCAGGCACCAGCACAAGCTGGGGGCCACCCAACTGGAAGGCAGCTTGGCAAGAATGGACCTAGCATCCAGAAATGTGCCTTTGTGCCAAAGAAGGCAGATGGATTCCTGGGCTGCATTAGGATGAGTACTGCCACCAGAGAGGTGATCCTTCCCCTTCAGCACTGGTGCAGTCCCACCTGAAGCGCTGTATCCAGTTCTGGGCTCTCCAGTACAAGAGAGACATGAACTGACTGCAGAGAATCCAGAGAGGGACCACTAAGATGATGAAGATCTGGAGCACTGATGAAAGGTTGGGAAAGCTGGGGCTATTCACTCTGGAGAAGACTCAGCTTGGAGGGGATCTTATCAATGTATTTAAATACATGAAGGGAGAGGGCACAGAGAATGGAGCCAGGATATTTCAGTGGTGATTAGTGACAGGACTGGAGGAAATAGACACAAACTGAAACACAGAAGATTCCCTCTGAAGATCAGGAAACTCTTTTTAATTGAGAGAGTGAGTGAGCACTGGCACAGGTTTCCTAGAGGGGTCATGAGGTCTCCATCCTTGGAGATACTTATAAGATATCTGGGTACGGTGCTGGACAGCCAGTTGTAGGTGACCCTCCTTGAGCAGAAGGAGTAGACCAAATGACCTCCAGAGATCCTTTCCAACCTCAAGCATTCTGTGGTTCTGTGAAATGCTAAGTGTACACAGAATTCTATAGAATAATTGAGAGTGCAAAGTTCTCAGTGTATTCATGCTGAACTTTTGAAAAGTGATTTCCTAAGGCTCTTAAACCTTGGCTCAAAGACTTTAACTTAACTGTATGGCTCAAATATGGGAGTAGTCTATTAATTTCAGTGGGGCCATTTATATCCTCAGAAACATGCTGCTTTGTGGAGCCTATTTTAGTATATAAATTGCTAGTTCTGAGTAAAATCTTAAAAGGTTAGTGTAGGACATGGGAAAAATATACTAGGAATTTGGCTCATCAATTCTGTTACCCAATTTTTTTGTGGGTTTTTTTGATCAGAATTTGCCTAAGTTTGAGGAGGTGGTTTCAACTACTTCTGGAAACTATTTTACTATTGAGTCAGAATTGCTAAAGGTGGCTCCAAGTTACCCTGGTCCCTACCAATTCTCTGGACTGATGAGCTTGTGCAGTGTTTCTTGACAGCACAGAAGCAAAGCTGTTTTATATTCTTTTAGTAAAATGCAAAACTCTTCCCTGAAGAGTGTTTTAAAACTCCTGCTAAGGATACAGAAGACATGTTGTTGCTTATAGGTGTCTGTCAAAACCAGAAGGGGATGATGATGTGATATCTGCTAAGAATTGTTCAGAAAAACAACTTCTGAATTACAGTCTTAAAAAAAAAAAAAAAAACAAAAAACAAAAAACAAAACAAAAAACCAAAAACAAACAAAAAAAAACCAACAAACAAACCCAGACAAACCCAAAAACAGAACAGGAAAATGTGCTTATTCAGATATTGACCGATTTCAGTAGGTGTTTGTATGCCTTTCTGAGCCTGGATTGATTATGTGTGTCTCAATGGAAATCTGCCTACACTTCCTGCAAACTGATTCCAGACATGCTAATTAAGAATTGCTCGAGGTAGCAATTTTGAAGATGGCAATCCTTTTTAAAATATTTTCTGGGTTTATTTCTTTTCTTGCTGTGGGAAATTTCCTTCCTCTTTTCACTGTAAAACATTAGGCACAAAGTTTATTATTGCTGAAGCAATTTCCATGTCTTTTGTCAAGGCACTTGCACTTCGTTACAAGCTGTGAGTTGTTGATCAGGGGCTTGAACGACACCTCACCCAAGGGTTAGTGGATGCAGCCAGGGGAAGATGCCATGCACACAGCTTTGGTTGTGCTTATAAAGGTACAGAAACACTGCCAGGACCCTCTAGATTGCTGCATATTCATAGTTGAATAGTACCCATGGGAAGAGCTCTACACTGTTACACCAGCCCTGTTGGTGGGTTGTGGTGGGTGTTGATGTATTTCTAATGGACGTGTTAAGTGAGGTATTTTGTTTATATCTGTTGTGGATCAGCAGAGATTATGTATTTACTGGAGATTATAAATTAACTTTTTACTGTTTCCTTGAGACAGACACAACAGTATTTATTCATCCCTCTTCTGTACAGAACTCATTAAGTAAAGCATGGGAAAACAGATGTGTGTCTTCATATTTGCAAATGAGTTTCAGTCCATTAAAGTTGTGCTGTGAGACTTCAGTTCCTGAAGTTTTAACAATACATGGCTGACTGGCCATATGTAATATTGATATACTGCAGTTTTGCATTTGGGAAGGAGAATATCCTGCAGGAGAGGATTTGTCTGAATGTGGAAATGAAACTGTGGTTATAGAAGAAAGAGCACTGTGGAGATATATATATATATATATATATTAGACTTTGAGCTGAACAAAAGACTTCATGGTAGATGTTTGGATGAAAGTTAATCATCAGTGAGGACTGCTTTCTCATAGAAGTTGAACCAGTGCTCATCAGACTCTTAAGATTTCTATGTAGCTGTACTCTGCTTAATTTGGTCAGCTGGAGAAGCAGTAGATAAGCTTTCATGGAAAGATATCAAAATGCTGTGGAATCTGATAGCAGTTGCTTGTAATTTGTCATACAGCTTTCTCCTCATCCACTGAAGCATAGTTAAAATGTGTCACTAAGCTTAGAGCATTTGTTTCTACTAATATTTAAAGTATGACTTTCTGCTTCCTTATCAGACTTAAAAAGGTGATCTTTTTCACTTATTGTAGCTGACCTAATAACAGGAAACACTGTCTATGAACCTTATCTTACCCTGTGTTTGTTGGCCTCTGCTTCAAAAGATTATGAGTAAGTGAATGTTGTAAATTTGCCTGTCTCCTTAGTGCTTATTATCTGATAATATTTATAAATCTATTATTAAGCAATAAATCTAAAATTATTTGACCTGTGGTTTCCTTCTAAGTGTGTTTCACTCACTGGGGAGATAACTACCATTTAAATCTTTTTCTGAATTACTAAGATTTCAGTTTTAATTTCCATTGTACTTTGCAAAATTGACCATTATTGCAAATTCATGTCCTAATATGTAAATTTGTCCCTTACAATTGGATATGAATGCTGTAGTAAATTGGTCAAGCATTGAAGTAGAGCATGCAATCTATTGAGTATTTTGGGAGTATTTTCTAGACCTCTATTCCTTAGTTTGCTTTTGAAACTGCTGGCAAAGAGAAAAATCAGGAGGTATATTCTTGATTAGTATTGTGAGGGTTTCTTTTAAACTTGAAGGAAATGTCAAATTAAAATGAGTTGTAATTTTGGGAGGTTTTTTAAATTTAAAACAGAGTTGTTGCCATTAAAAAAAGATTAAATATTCAACTATGTCAGATGTTTTTAAATCAAGAAACATGCTTCAGGTATTTTTGTTTGTTTGTTTTTCTTAACCTTGATGTAATCTAACTTTGATAACTTCAGCTGGACAAAATATAGTCACATAAAAAAAGATTTGCATCTAATGCAATCTGTAGATGACCTGGAGCATTTTTCTTCACCTCCTACTGCAGCCCCAGAAGGATGCAGGTCTCTGGAGTTGTAAGTGTCGCATCTGCTAGTCCCACAGGGACATCTGAGGTGCCTGAGGACGTAAGAATGATATCATACACTCGTTTGAGAAACTGAATCTTATCCTCCTCAATTTTTTTAATTTACTATATTGTATTTTATTATTTATGGAAGCTAACCTGAGTCTACATGCATTCCTGAAAGGAAACTTTGTCAGAAATTTTGCCTAACTCCAACCCTCCAGTATTTCCTTCTAAAGAAGCTCAAGTACATATGCTGGCTGCTGATAACTATTTGAAATTCACCATTTCCCACTGCTTTTCTCTGAAATTTTTGCTTTTCTTGGAAATGAATAAGCAATGAAGACAAATTATTCCATGTAAGTGTGCAGTAAAAAGCTAGCTGTTACTCCAGTGAAAAGTGGACCAAAAACATCTCGGAAACTTGTAACAGATACTTTAATTCTCCCTCTCAACATGTACAGTGCGATCTAACATGCAATTTAATGAACAGAAAATCATGGGACTTGGACACCAGCCACTTTCAAGGCTGTTTTAAGTCCTGATCCAAAGGTGGTTTTACTTAATAGCACAGACCTCCCACTGACTTCTGTGAATTTTACATTAGACTTGTACAGCCTCAAGTCTGGTGTCTTTCTGTACTGGGATTTTAATACCTGGGAAAATACTGAGACTTAAATAATCTTGTTGTCAGAGCTCTACCTGTAGTAGTGACATATAGAAATAAATACCCATGTGGGTGCAGAACAGAGGCAGAATGCACATATTATCTGGGTTGCCTCTGTTTTAGATGAGAAGGTGAGCGATTTGTAACTCTGCTGTTGAAACATATTTTGACGAAGGGGGTTACAGGAATGGTCATGCAAAGAGAAAATTGTGTCCAGCAGAGATGTATCTGTGAGATTAGCGTCCTCTGCATCCAGAGGAGGTTGTAGAGCAGTGTTTGGAGTGATACAAGGAAGGTAAGATGAAGGTAGTTGTTCTGCACCTTACTTGAGTAGCTGGTCTGAAACCTGAGTTATGGAAGTATTCTTTTCTCAGCTGCCTCGTGATCATCACACTGTGCCATACACTTGACTCAAGGAAGAAAAGACAGCTCTAATGTTAAGAAATTAGTTCCATCTCAGTGCTTTTTCAGTCCTTGGCCCCAGGCCAGTGTGATTGTCCTTTACTTTTAGGAGTGCTTTATGTGATACGGTAACAGATTAACAGAGAAATGTTGAACTTGTGCAGTCTTCTCAGCTTTGCACATCCCACTAAGTTTATTCAGTTTGTTCTGAGAAGGGATGCAATTTTTTTTTTTTTTTTTTTAAAAATTAAATATTTCTGATATAGAAAGTTTTCATTCCAAGTCTCTATGAGAGAGGACAAAATTCAATTACTTGAATATAGGCACATAATATCATTTTGATGCCCATGAGTACTTTAGGTGTCCTTGTGGGACTGGCGGATGTGACACAGAATATCACATCTACAGTATCCTTCTGTAGCCACAGCAGGAGGTGAGGCAAGATGCTTCAGGACATCTAGAAATTAGACTAGATGTAATTCTTTTTGTCTGTGTCTGTGATTATATTTTGCCAAACTAAAACTTTAAATATGTTCCTACTTCTTAAAGAAACATAACAGTGAAGAGACTACCAATTCACTATTTCTTGGATATTTTAAGTATCTTGTATTGGATGCCAGAGGCTTTTGTTTCTTTGCTCCCCACATATAAAATGGGTAAAACTTGTAATTTTATGTTAGAAAGGTATACAAAAAGGTCATTGCTGTTTATAAAGTGTCCAGCATTGTAGTAAGCCCATCACAACTAAATTAAACTGAAAGAGCAGAGGTTTAGAATAGGTGTTAGGAAGAAATTCTTCACCATGAGAGTGGTGAGTCACTGGAACAGGCTGCCTAGAGAAGCTGTGGATGTCCCATCCCTGGAAGTGTTCAAGGCCAGATTGGATGGGCTTTGAGCAACCTGGTCTAGTGAAAAGGGCATTGAAACTCAATGATTTTTGAGGTCTCTTCCAACTCAAGTAATTCTATGTTTCTGGGAAATTATTTAGAGAGAGACAGAGAGAGTAGAGCCTGTCAAAGTTGTGTATTTCCTTACTGAGTCTTTTTGATCCTGTCATTCATCTCATACTTGGATATTTAACTGACCTCACTAGATCTTTCAAAAAAGCTCTGTCCATGTCCAGAGCAGTACAGCACTTCTTACCACCTCTGTTGCATGACCCTGTGAACATTTCTTCCCATTACAATTTATCTATGCATATATTGTTAACCTCTTCTGTGTCAACAGTCTTCAAATCTTATAAAAATCTTCCTAATTGCTGAAAATATTAAATGTAACTGGTGCTTAAATAGGTCATTGAGCTTGATATGGACCAGTAGTTCAGCTGTCAGCAGAGCCTGTTGACATTTCCCCATACCAATTTCTTTTTCACCTTTCGATGGCTACAGTAAATTCCATCTTCTCTACTTTAGCTGATGATTTTCTGGCATGGTGCTTTAATGTATTCCAGTACAGCTTAATCTTGTCTCATTTGCAGTTGATAAATCCATGTCCTGCTTTATCCACTCCACTCCCCACCAACATCCTATTTCTACAGGTTTGCCCTTTATTATGTCAACATTTGAATGAGTCTGTGGTTGTCAAACTTGCTCTGCTATTTAACTCTCTTCTGTAAATACATAAAAGCAGGGTTTTCGTGCTCCTACCTAAGCAAATATCCATAATGTGACAGTTTAAAATTAAAATTTTACCATCTTGACATGTTATTTGTACCAGTTCTGAGCAGGTGATGAATCAGGTCTCCTGTGATTAAAATGTTTAATGCTCTTTTAAGTTTTTTCCTGAGATAAAATGGGATGTAGTTGTTTTCATTTCTCTCAGCAGTGTCTGTGTGATTCTTCTTCTTACTGCTGACGAGACTAAGTGTTATTGTGTCTCCTAAGTCACACCTGCACTGTCTTTGCAGCTTATTACTGCTTCTGAGCATTGTCCCAGTTTATGTCCTGTCATAACCTTTCTAAAGAGGTTATGAAACGCTTCTTCTTCCTGTTACTTTTTGTTCTCTTTATAGGGTCTAATTCAGCCTGATTTTCAGCAATTTTTAATTAATATTTTAAACTTATTTTAGTCCTACTATTTTTTTTCTGTAGTGGGATTAAGAATTTGAACTTGGATAATGTAAATTAAGAAAAAAACCAAGTAGAACACAGTTCCATAGCACTGGATAGGCATCACCTGAATTTTGAAATGGATGGAGAAGTTTCCCCTGACTTCAGTGACTTACTGATCAACTCATGCCAGCAATGGCAAGTGGGAGCATATTTATGAGTATTTACCTTAAGGTTTTAAAAGTTAGCATGATAAAAAGTAAAACAGAAATCATTCATAGAGGAAGGAAATAAAGGAAACTTGGTGTCTTATATGGTGAAAATAAAGGGCTTTTCATTATACTGGCATTTATTGTGAAGGGTAGGTTCGAAGTGTTGTTCATAACTTTTTCAAAATAATGCTTTCAGAAGAGTTTTTGAGAGAAATTTGATCAACTGTTAAACCACACACTACGGGAGACTTTAAAAGAAGTGTAAGTTTATTCCAAGGAAGTCTCCATAGGTTTGCAGAATGCTAATAATAACAGTATACAAAGAATACTTTTTCTGTGTTCCTTCAAGAAACATTATTGATATTGTGGAAAAAGAAACTACAGAAAATATGATGTGCTGATCAAGAGTAAGATTTTTATCTGGAAGTATTGTCAAAAATTCTTGTACAGTACATAACAAATGTGTTTATATCACGGGAAATTATTCCAGGCAGACACGGAATGAAGCTGATGAGTTGTACTGCCTGTTTTACTCAGTTAGTCTTTACAAACCAGTACCCGCTTTGTTTATGTGATTATTGACCATTCTTAAAGCATTATCTTTAGTTTAGTTTTCTAGTTTTTAAAGTAAGATACAGGCTTATTTGTTTATAAACAGGGTGTTCACCTGTATTAGGTAAAGTCCTCCACTCAACTGCATTGGAAAAAGAAGAAAAAAGGAGTGAATAAAGAGTGTCTTGAAATCTTCATGGTAATAGAGGCTTTTAGGATAACTGATTACCTCAAGCTGTAAATTGTTTGCAAAACACCCTTTCTCAAGTTGTTTTCCCATTCCAGGAGATTTTTTTAGAAAAACACCTCTATCACTTAAAGGGCACGTGAAAAGTTTGGTTAGGAGATATCTCACATATTCTTCCCAGGAGTTATTCAGTTATCTTGGGTCCCATTTCAGGTTTGGGCATGGATTACATTTCATACCATGCAAGGCATGGTGTTTTAGGCATTGCTGAATTGGTAGAGTGTCAACAGAAAATAGTTTGGGGGCTTTTGACCTTTAATTTGACTTTGAAAATTATATTGAAATAAAATTTATCCAGCTCTGTTTAGGCAAATATAGGCTCTGAATGGACAGATTCATTCTGGTGGAGGGACAGGATCTTAACTACTTGTGCCTCTTGGAGCTCAATCAGCCAGGATGCAGTGCAGTCTGCCTTTGAACTAGCCAATCTTTTGAAAATGTGCTAGACATGATGCCTGAGCAGTAGGCCCACTGAAGTATCATCAGGCTTTTCAATTAAGTCTCAGAGTAGAAAGAATTGAATTAAATAGATGAATGCTGAACTTAGAGAAAATGACAAAAAAAATTCATATTGGCATTCAGTTAGAACAGAAGATGCGTGAAGAACATGGACAGATCAAGGGCCTTTTTGCAGGAGAAAATAATACTACTGACACCTTGCTCCTTAAGTGCTTGAGCAAATCTGGTCTGGAGACTAAGCCCAAAGAACTAGATGAGCTCTCTGCTGTCTTTCCCAGCCTATTCCTGAAAAAGCTTGGGTCAGGTCACCCTCTATAGCTGTTTTTAAGGATGCATTTGAGGATGTTGACAATTTTGTTTCAGTTGATATAAAAGAAAATTATCAAAGCCAAGTTGTATCTGAAATCTGCTAGCAGTCAAGTAGATTCATATAAATAGTATAGGATAATTCAGCACCTTGTGCTCTTTATCTGCACAGCAGTGGGGCTCTGGCAGGTTTAAAGTGCCTGGCTTCTACATGGGTGACTTGCCAGAGAGTGTTCATCAGTGCTTTGCATTGGTGGGGGTGCTGCAGGTGCCTCTGGTGTTTCAGGTCCTTGCTGGAGACTTCCTAGCAGGTATTTGCAAGTCAATAGAAAAAATACTTTCTGTTTCGTGGACTTTGGGAAAGGACTGTCAGTGTTTCATGTAAATATCTGAGGTAGGTTAGCTAATTCAGAGTGGGAAACAGTATAATGTTCTATTCTTAATTACACTACTTTAAAACCAAAGGACTTCTTTAAGGTCCTGTGATTTTGGGCAGAAGAATAGATGAAACCTGTTTTTTATTCTTAAGTTAGCATGGAAACCAGCTTAAGAGATGGAATCATTGGCTGCAAGAGAAAGCATTTACAAATATCACCTCACAACAGTTAGCCAGATATTGTTTTTCTTGTTACAGCTTAGCTGTCTTTTGCTCTAATTGTGTTGAACTGCATGTGTTTTCATTTCTGAACATATTTGAAACCCATCCAACTACGTGTCAGTTGTACCTGCAAGGCTAATGTTGTGTTTCATCAAGTAGATGTTTGTGGTGAGACCTGAGACCAACGTGGTCCATTCTCAGAAGCTGTGAAATGCTGAAAGGTCACTGCCTGCCTTACACCAAGAACCACAAAACTATGCTAAACTGCTACTTAGCCCAAGAGTTATCAATATTTTAGATCAATTAGTTTAGAGAAAGAGACAACATGAAGGTATATGTAACTATATGAAAATAGTTTTATAGGGTTTCTTTAAAGTTAATGGTTGATACTATTGTGTGTGTGGATCACTAGCAGAACATATATCTGAGTGTATATAATATTTTTATATGTATAGTTGTTGATGCTGAAGGAAAGAAAAAATATCCTATGTATTGCTGTGCTGTTTTCCAACTTTCCTATATCTTTCTTTTCATTCTGATTCAAGTGATGGCTTGAATTCTGCCTTCCTTGGCCCTTGAGTAAGATGATCTGAGGAGGAGGTGTTCAAACCGCTTACTAAGCTCAGGAAGAACACATCACTCTGATCATAGATATGCTGAATGATGAAAAATTGCAGTGTTTCCCATCAAAGCTATTCTTCTTCCTAGTATCATGATGGGAGAGTTTAGACAAAGAGACAACGTGAAGGTATATGTGACTATACTGACCTATGCTTGTATCCATCTGCAGGAATCTCGGTGGCCTTACTTATTTGGAGCAATTGCTGTTCCTGCATTGATACAAGTCGTGATTCTGCCTTTTCTTCCTGAAAGTCCTCGTTACCTCCTACTTGAAAAGCATAACACAAGCGAGGCAGAAAAAGGTATGACATGTTACTTTCTTTCCACAAAGGGTGCAGGCTGGACATATCTGATTCTGATATCACTGTAAAAGCAGAATATTCCAATAGGAGAGATTCTCTTGGCAAAACTTTTTCTCACCTTTTTTTATTTGTCTCTGTATGTGTAAATATAACTGTTGCTTTGAAGTTTTTATAAACTAAATTCTCCAACAAACAAACCTTTATAGCGTCAGACATGGTGATACAGACCTAACCAAATCATTCTGCTGTTGTGCGTCAGCCACCGTATGCAGGGTTCATTTGGGAGTGAAGGGTGGTTTCAGTTGTCATGACTCTCCCTTATCTACAGTCTTTGCAGTCTGATTAATAAAAACACAGATTCCACAGATTCTGTTCCTGCTTTTTTCCCCTGTAGTCACTGGATTTGACCTTGTGATTCTGTAACTCAATAACTTCTGTAGATCTAATAAAAACCTTGTACATCTGTTTAACTGAAAATTTCCAGTGCTTCCATGTTGTTTCAGTTTCACAAACATAGACCAGAATATTTTGTTCTTACTTAAGTTCTGGGTATAAAACAATTTGCTTGTGTGATCACAGCTGCTGTATTCTCTGCCCCAGTAAATTTACTATGGTCCCAATACAGCTGATAGAGTATTGCAAATTTGGTTTTGCTTATTATAGGGACAAATTAAAAACAGGAGTGTATGAAGAAGTACAGAGTCTGGTTATAATACCAAAATATCAAACAAAGCTGGTTTTACAAATTATTCCTAAAAACTTCATTTGAATGTAACCCTTAACATTTTCAGCCATAAACTGGTTGCTTGCTAAATTACTTGCAAAGTGTGAATCAACACCTGAAACATAAATTTAATCATCTTTTAGCATGAAATTAATTCAACTCTATCCTATTTCTTCTATTATGAAGTTAAAAACTGGCCTTTTTTGTTCTGATGAGTGCTCTGAAAAAGAAATGGTGCACTAATGAAGAGACTTGCGTGTTGTCTCGGATTGATGTTGAATGTAAGTGTTGGGCCCTCAGAAATTTGGAGATATAGTTCAGTGCTTAAAAAAAATAGCACAAAAGCAACAAGGCTTTGGGGACAGTTCTTTAGCTTTACAGAGTTAGCAGAGATTTGAGGAGGCAGAGAACAGCTTTTCCAGGGACCACAAAGGAAAGGGCTGGCCTGTCAGCAGGGATATAGGACCCAGCCTGGGGCTGACTGTTCAGTAAGTAACTTTTGTAGCACCATGGCTGGGCTAGGAAGAAATGCCTTTGGGTGCCAAGTTTAAACTGGCTGATTTCTGCCTGATAAAATTGTAGATGTATTTTCAGAGCTATGGCTGGAAAAGAGTCTGCATCTGCAATGCTTTCGCATAATGTCACACTTGTTATGAGGAATTATTGCAAAGCCAGTACCTGAAAACCTCAGCATTGACAGTGAAACAGGGCCTCTCATAGGTAGAGTTCAAAAATTGTAAAAAAAATGACAGTAAAATAACACCACTTGCCTTGAAATTCACACTATTTACTGTTGCTGTTAATGGACCAACTGCAGTCTGGGATGTTTTCAGCATACGTGTTCTGAAAATAATTTGAAAGATAGTACAGAAGTATTGGAGGTAGGTTTGGGAGTAGGAGGCAGTAGGAGAGCGGTTACCCACGCTGTGTTTGGTAGTTGAAGGGAAATGAGCTTTAGCAGGTGGCTTGCTGATTATGAAAAGATGGTTTTCATAAGCCACCTTGAAGACTATAAATTTAGATACTCTGAGAAAAAAAGAGAAGATTGATACCAAAAACCTTTCAAAGTAACTGCTTGTTAATAGAAGCTTTCAGACTTGATTCATTCTAGAATAAAAAAATCAATACTGAGATATGTTGCAGTAGAGAGTGAAACTCATTTTGAGTGTAATCTACAGCAGAATTCACAAAATAGGAGAGTGAATCAACAATCAGGACAAATCATCTGGATGTTTGCATTACCAGTAGAAGTAAGGGAGGAAAAGTGTAAGTATTAGGGAGACTAGAGGAGTTGAGTGTTATTAAAATGCCTTTCTGCTTGTAAGTCATATAATGACAAAGCAGTATTCTCCATTTTAATGATTACTACAGTAATGCTCTTGAATTATTTGCCTCTTAGCTTAAATCTGCATATTAATATCGGAAATATGCAACTCTTTCTTCTGACTAAATCCCCTTTCTTTCCCCTAACGGATCAAGGCTATTCATGGAAATGTACATTTCACTGTGGATTATACTTTGTTGGAGAAATATAAAACTGTTATTTGTAAAAGGTCTGCTGTATCTAATGCAGATGACTACATTAGTCTTTATGAAATACTCTAAAATGTGCGTGTATGTCAAAGCTTCTAAAATGGAGCTGACAACATTAATCTTCCTAATTGTTTTAGAGCAGTAACATCCAGTGGGATAATGTGAGTCATTGAGTTTCCACAAAGTTTTGCTTCTGCTTTGATCCCCTCCTTTTTCTTCTCAATCTCAGGAAATAGCCAGACTACAACTACCAAAATACAAATGGTCTCGATCTCTTTTCTGGCAGATATATTTAAGGGCAAAATAACAGACTGAAAGGAGAAGAAGGACCAAAATATGTTGTGTAAGCAACTAAAAAAAAAAAAAAAGAAGGGATGCAGTGAGAGCAGGCAGGCATTGTGTGCAAACATAAACCACAAAACAGTGAGAGAAGCTGTTCTGTGAATGCAGGAGTAGTGAGGCCTCAGCTGAGCTATATCTCCTGTACTCTGTGTTAGCAGGGATTTACCAGGTCTCCTCCTACCCCCTTTACAGCAGTGCAGTTGGTGCACTCCGTGGGCAGCTGAGCCGACGTCTGGCCCATCAGCCACACGGACGCCGTGTCCGACTTGTGGTCATCTGCTGCCAAAAGCAGTGTTAACAGCTGGGCTTGGCTTATCTTCCTAGAGGTCATCATCCTAAATCTGAATCCCTGAGACCAAAAGGAGCTGAACTCTCCCTCATATTCCCATCTTACTGCTGAATGTGGGAGAACTGATTTATGTGTTGTGGGAGGAGAAAAGTTAACTGGAGCAACACATAATCTATAAACCTGCTTTGCTCAAGAAGCTAAAAGTCTGGTAATGAAGAGAGGGTACAAGCATCCCAGCTCTACTTCCAAATCTCATAACTAATATTCCCCTCACTTGGTAAGAACAGAAGGGAGGAAAATGCCTAGCATTTAATTGGTGTGATCCTTCTTCGTAGCGCTGATCAGACAGGAAAGAAGAAATGGCTATCTAAATGCTTGAAGAGAAGGGCTTTAGAAGATGATTGTGGGAATGAAGAATAACAAGGATAGCAACAGGAAGAAAAGGAAAAACTTACTGTTATAGTTATATCAGTAATTATAGTTTCTCATCTGCCTAGGACAGAGAGACAGGAGTTTTACATTAGCTGCCTTTTAGTTGCATGTCAAGAGCACCCCTGATCTGTGTCTATCACAATTATGTAATATAAATAAAATCAGTAGTAGTCATGTGATAAAATGGAACATTTGTTATGACTAACAACATTGGTTATAAACCAATTTTCCACTTTCAAGTGGAGAGCTGAGGTGTCTCTTTTGAAGCATGCTGTTACAAGGAGGAAACCTGCATTTTCTGTGCAGCTACAGGAGCAGGTCTTGTCAATCAATAATCAAATTCAGCTGACATCCCAGCTTGGTAGAGAACAAGAATATTGTTATGTCAAATAACTTAGATAAAATGTCAGGGTAACATCTGTTGGTGACATACAAAATCTGTTCATCTAGTATGTTCAATCATACATTACAAATCCTGTGGTTATGGAAGAAACATTACAATAGGTGTAACAAGAAGTGTAGATTTAAATTCTTAGAAAGATGGATTAGAGTTGACATCTTCTCATGTAATAAGAGAGCAAGGTCATTCCTGATTTAAGAAAGCAGGTAGCTAATTTTTTACAAAGCCCCTCATGACACCCACATGGACAGGAGTGATATTAAACACAAAATCCCACCAGGAACAAATTACTGCAAATCCAGTGATTAAAATGAAGTTTTTATGACTGACAACAAGGATTTATATGATTTATTTTTGTTTATCTGTGGGTTTTGTATGTCTGTAAGCATTATAAACTATTCCTATTGGAAAGGAAGAGACAGCCATGACTCCTACACTTGCTGGCTTATGGTACAGGCTCCATCTCATATGGTTGCTGTCTGCTAAATGCTGGAGTGATTGTGGTGTCTCTGATTTGTTTCTAAACTTTTCTTAAACTTCCTGTTTTACAAAGGCTATTAGGTTCCCTGGACCTTTAATATAACTCTGTTTACCAATTCATGTGTTATTTTCGGATGGCATATGGATAGTTTGTTTTACCTGTACATCGTGGCCTAGTTTCAGGTGAACCTGAACAGGCCTATTGATGGTCTGTGAAACAAGACATACAAAAAAGGTAAAGATGTAATCCTTAACTGGATGATAACTCACAGAAGATAGGTGTGTTTTTTTCTTAGAAGAGGAAGGAGGCGACGTATAGGAAAAGCCTAAAGATTTTTGCTTGCAGTTATATTTGCTGAGATTTATTCTTAAATTTTGCTATGCTACATGCTGGTAAATAATCAATAGTTTGCTAGATTTAAATAGCATTATTACATCTAAATCTATTCTAGCAAGATACATCTAAATTATTCTTCTGGCTATCCAGTACTGTAATAAAATTAGTCATATATGAAAATAACTAGTTTTTCATTTTATCAATTATTCTTGTGTTGACATAGAGTTATGACACGGAATTTCTACCTCAGTCAGTTCAAAAGCATTGAAGTTGGGTGAGCTTTTGAAAGGCACCACATATGTCTACTGCTGCTCAGAAGAGCAGCCAGTTTTAGTAGGAGATGCCTCACTGGGTCCATCCAGCCCAATATTCTGTCTCCAGCAGTGGCCCAAAGAAGATACTGTTTAAGCAGAACGTAGACAAAGCTTTGTGCTGCATTGCATATAACAGTGTTACACTGTGCTTAATATACTTAATCATCAGGGAAGTGAAAGTGAATGTGTCCGTGGGAAACAGATGACAATAATACTCATGCAGCTTATTAATTTTGTTGTTGTTGTTTTAAAGGCATAAGCCCAAACTACCTGTGACCACTTGTCTCCTTTTCTGCCTCCTCCTGCCTGAGGCTGGGTCTATTCTGTAAACCATGCAATAGTATTTTGATCCACTAAAATTCTTTCTCAAAGTTTACATTCTAATTCTGTCTGTAGGATAACAACTGCTTTTCTGCACAATCCTGGAAGTACTGCAGTGGAAAAACAATACTGACTGATTTAGTTCAGATCTTTGAACCACTTTCAAATGCTTCACCTTCACTTAGCTGAGATGAAAAAAACCTAGTGGTGTAAATGGAAGGGTTTCCTAGCTCCTTTTCCCTTGACTGGAACCATCCACTTTTTTTGCTGTTTGTAAGGACAACATCCCAAGACCTTCTGATCAAAGGGAATAAAATAGAAATCTGGGAAAGGTCTAAAAGTTGCTAGAACTGCAACTCCTTAGATGGCTTTAAGTGCTACATGAAAATAAGACTTCCATATAGAGAGAAGCAGACAGTCACAGAGGGAAATGAGTCATTGCAACAAGGAGAGGAACAACTGCTGTGCTTCTCAGTGACAGTAATGCAGGGGTTTGGAATGTAAAATGAATAAATTGAACATCATACATTGAAAGACCTTTGAGTTTTCCCATCTCCCTGCTAATGCAGAATTTATTTCCACATTAATTATGTATAAAATTGTGATTCTTATGGTACTGAAAAACTGGTAATGGAAGAAAATTAAAGATACAGCAGGAAAATGTTTTTCCAAGAAGATGGGTACCATCTACTCAAAACTATGTATGTATAGCACAGGATTTTCTTAACATTTCTGGACTTGTTGGTAATTTCAGCAAAGCTTTCAATACTGTATCTCACAGGATCCTTCTGGACAAAGTGTCCATCCCACAGCTGGATAAACACATCATGTGGTGGGTGAGCAATTGGCTCACGGGTCAAGCACAGAGGGTAACAGTGAATGGGGTGACATCAAACTGGTGACGTGTCACTAGTCAGGTTCCACAGGGCTCCATCTTGGGCCCTGTGCTCTTCAACATATTCACAAATTACTTGGAGGCAGGACTGCAAGGGCTACTAAGCAAGTCTGCAGATGACACAAAACTGGGAGGAGCTGTTGACTCCCTCAAAATCAGGGAGACCCCACAGAGAGACCTCGATAAATTATGGGACTGGGCAATCACCAACCATACGAAGTTCCACAAGGGAAAGTGTTGGATTCTGCAGCTAGAATGGGGCAACCTGAGATGTACGTATAGACTGGGGAATGAGATGCTGAAAAGCAGTGCTGTGGAAAGGGTCCTGGGGGTCCTGGTTGATGGCAAGTTGAATGTGAGTCAGCAGTGCCCTAGCAGCCAGGAGGGCCCAACCATGTCCTGGGGTCATCAGCCAAAGCATCAGCAGCCGGTCAAGGGAGGGGATTGTCCCGCTCTGCTCTGCACTGGGGAGGCCTCACCTTGAGTAATGTGGCAGTTTTGGGCACTACAATGTAAGGAAGATATTAAGCCATTAGTGAGTGTCCAAAGAAAGGTAATGAGGATGATGAAAGGCCTTGAGAGGAAGCCGTGTGAGGAGCGGCTGAGGGCACTTGGTCTATTCAGCCTGGAGGAAACTGAGGGGAGACCTCATTGTGATCTACAGCTTCGTCATGAGGGGAAGAGGAGGGGCAGGCACTGGTCTCTTCTCTGTGGTGATCAGTGACAGGATCCAAGGGAATGACCTGAAGATGTGTCAGGGGAGGTTTAGGTTAGATGTTAGAGAAAGGTTCTCTAACCTAACTCCCCAGGGAAGTGGTCTCAGCACCAAACCTGACAGAGTTCAAGAATTGTTTGGACAATACACTTGGGCAAATGGTATGCTATTGGGGATGGTCCGGGAGCCAGACCAGGAGTTGGATTCAATGATCCTTTGGGTCCCTTCCAACTTATCATGTTCTGATTGATTCTGTGCATTTTAAGTATCCATCAAAGTTGCCTAGTGGCATTTACATCTCTTGACTTAATGCCACAGAGGGAAGAAAAGGAAATCAGGTGTCTATTTTTTTCCTGCCTTGTACTTGATAATTTTGGAAAGTGCAGTTTTTTGCTTCCTGGCCCCTCTACAAATACAACAAGCTCCCTTATGCAGAAAAGACAGATTGCTTTCTTTTTACTTGACTGCACCTATATTTTTGACTTGTGTGCCCTAAAGTAATGCTGAGAATTCTAAGGACAGGAAAAATGAAGAAAACTGTGCACTGACCTAATTTACACTGATAAACCAGATGCTTAAAAATCTGAGAGAATCTTTTCAAAGAAGAGTATGGTGATATACGTCTGGTTGCTCTCATCTTGAATTTTTCTTAATCAGTGGTCTAATAGCACTGAGGAAAGTGTAATTTAAGCACAAGACATTTATTTTATCATACCATAGACACACATTGTTCTACTTTTAGATTTCTTAACACTGTCTTTAAATACATCACACTCATTTTAACGAGTGCTTAGCATGTTATTTATTAAAAAACAGGTAGTGCCACAAGGACAAAACTGCAGCTTAAAGTCTGGGTTCTGAGATCTGAATTTGTTAACTCATTTATGACTGTACAGCCTGTGTGCAAAGATAAATCTTGTGCTGTTTCTGAGGGATTTAAAAATTCTGACCTCTCCTCTCACCAGAGAGAAACTGGTTATCACAATATATGAATATTATGAATTGACTCAACACCCAGAGGTCGTTCATCCCTCAAAAAAAACCAAAAAAACAAAAAACAAAAAACACCCTTCTTGTTAAGTAGTCACGTAGGGCCCATTAAAATGCATTAGAAGTGTTAAGTGCCTCAGAAAATCTTGGCCCAGAGCACAAGTTAGTTCCCTGTGTCACCCGACTGGAGGCCAGGCAGAATGTGCACTGTTGAGCATTCACCAAAGTGACAGAGAGGGATGCTCCAGGGTGGCCACCAGTTCATTTGTGTGACCTATCCCTCATCACTTTGAAATGCCACTAATTGGCCTTTTCACGTACTGGGTAAAGTTAAAATTTTGTAACTTCAAAACCTAAATAAGGTCTAGATATTTTAACCATGACTCCTCAGTTTCTCTGGCTTTCTCCACCATCCAAGTGCTTTTTGTGATCCAAAAGGATATAAACTTACTGAAAAATGTGGTCATTTATTTATATGCAGTGTTATGCAAAGCTGTGGATAAAAAAAAAAAAATCATTTGGCTCTTAGGAGAACTGAATTAACTTATTCATTTAATAAAAAAACAATTTTAAGTGACCTACTGTGTAAGGGATCGTTTTGAGAGTTAGCATCCTACTGGGTTGCAAAGCCTTGTTGCAAGGGTATGTGTAACGTAATTGTTTCTCTACAGTCATTCTGAGGTGATGAGTATTTTAAACACCTCTTTAAAAACCAACCCCGGGGGTATGAGATTGAGACAAAATATCAGCATATACAGTATCTGTAAAACAAAGGTGGTGGAGATACACCACATCCATTAGTAGGTATCTGTTTGTAGTATCTCTTGGAGGAGGTGTGAGATGGAAAGCTTTTATTTTTCACAGTGGAAGGATATCTCAGTAAGTCATTGATGTGCAGTACTAAACAGTATGTTTCCGGGGAGATGAGGGTTGGTTGCTTGCTTAGGTTTGCCATGTAAATTTGCTCCTGTGTCTCCAGCATTGACAAATACAAAGTCTTGAACTGCTCTGGGTAATTCTTTCTAATATTAATCATCTCGACATCTTGAATTCTTGTCTATATGCTAGCAAAAACAAGAGGCAATATGAAGAATAATAGCTATTTCTTTCAAATTGATCTATCTTTTCTTGGTTTATTAGACTTTCATAAGTTTTTACATCTTACTACTTCTCTACCCACTCTCTCTCCAGCAATGAAGTCAGCAATATAGTTATGTAGCAAAAGTAGCCAAGTCAAATAATGTTTGAAGCTGCTTTGGTATTAATGTTTTGTCAAGTTACACAGGGCTTTCACTCTGCACTGGACCTTAAGCTATATTATATATTAAATAATATGAGAGATCTTGTAGGGAGCCAAATAATCTATATTCTTATTGCAGTTTCCAAGACCGATAGCAGGGATGAGCCAGATCATGCCCAGAGCAGAATGATATTGTTGGCAGAAGAATAATTAGGTTGTAGCCCATGTATGTCTCCTGTTTGTGTCACACACTTCCATTTTGAAGAAACAAGTCTGTTATAAATGCACCCAGTGCCAAGTCTCTGGCCTAAAGTATATTCCTCTCTTTGTAGCATTTCAGAGATTCCTTGGGAAAGATGACGTGTCTCATGAAATAGAAGAAGTTTTGGCAGAGTCTCGAGTCCAAAGAAACACCAAGTTAGTGTCGATACTTCAGCTCCTGAGAACCCGCGCCGTGCGATGGCAGGTCGTTACTGTGGTCGTCACCATGGGCTGCTACCAGCTCTGTGGGCTAAATGCTGTAAGTGTCCTTCAGGCCACGGCATCTTCTGGGGTGCTTCTTGCCTTTAATACAAGGTTTGGGCTATACCATTTAGCAACCTCTGGCTTCCATTTTTTGGCTGTTTCTTACTAGTAGTGATCCTGTGACTGTAGCATGTGGGAAAGAGGTCTGTATTTAGATTTTTTTTATTAGTAGTATTATGTTTGTTTGTTGGGTTTTTTTGTGGGTTTTTTGGTTTGGTTTGGTTTGGGTTTTTTTTGATCAAAAAAAGCATAAGGGAAGCCATATTGTGTTAACTTAGAAGGAATACATGAAAAGGTAGCACAGCAAAGAAAGAGTACACAGCTTTCACTTCTGATACTCAGATTCTCTGTTTCTGTTCTGATATGCCCCATGTTTATTCATAGTCTTTCCAGTAGACATTTCAGCTTGGATTGGTTCAGTTCCATACTTACAGAAGTCAGTAAAAGTTCCTGTAAGTGATTTTAAGAGGTTGCACTGCATGTTTGATTTTGTTGTTGTTCCCATCTTGGAAAGTGGAGCAAGAGAGGAAAAAGACATTAAACAGTCAATAACGAATCCTACTGACCATTAATCTGTCAGAGGCTAATGGATATGAGAAGTCTCCTTTTCCATCTCTCTGAGGATATTGCACCAGCTATGTGAGGGTCACAGGATGGTTTACTTTGGAAGATCCCTTCATCTGGTCCAAGCCCTTGCTCTGGGCAGGACTGACTTCAACATTGGCTCAACGCTTTGCGCAGTTAAGTTTTAAACATGTTCAAGGGTGAAGAGTCCACAACCTCCCTGAGCAACCTGTACCAGGTGTTTACACCACTCAGACGGTGAAAAACATTTTCTTTATATCCAGCCAGAGCTATCCTTGCTGCAGCAGGTTCTCATAAAGCACCTCAAAGAGAAAGGTTTTTTGTCATAGTTCAAAGGTGCTACTTGCTCCTATGCAGGAAAGGCAATATTATTGCTGCTGCAAGGACCTCTCACTGTGGCTCTGGAGCTATTTTTTTCCCCAGGGCTGGTGTGTGTATATGCTTTTGTATCTATAAACATTAGTTCAGGCTTATCTCAGGTATATAGCTATATCTCATAGTCTTAATACTCCAAATACAATGCAATTTGCCCAAGATCACTTAAAAGATTCATGCAATTAGAACTCTGGTGTCTAAAAGTTTTTTTACAGAAGGCTAGAAGGGAATTAGAAGATTTTTTCATTTTGTGGAGTGGACTGTAATAGCAATTGTATAGGTGGTGTTTTCTTCTAATGTAGGATTTCAGAGCTAATGACAGGCTATTTTATTCCTAATTGTGGATACTTCTTTTGAGAAAAGAAAAAGAATTACCTTGTCATTCAGTCTTTTTAAGACTTACCAATGAACAAGTGAAATAAAATGACACATAGTAAGAAACAGACTGTTCAAATAATGGAGCAGCTAAATTTTCAGAGGAAATAGAAGAGTTTTGCGACTTCAAGAATACTTAATCGATGACAGAAATTGTTCAGTATACTGTGGCAGAACAAAGCCACACTCTCATAGCTTGAGTCGGGGCATGGGAGAATGGTGAGACATGTCCAGTCTCAGATAGATGCCTCGTGTTTAAAAGTGGCACTGGGTGGCTGCTTTCTGAAAATATGCCTCAGAAAAACTGAAACCTGTGTGTTGAGTTGGCTATTTCAAGTCTTACCTTTTTTATTATTACTCTGTTTCTCCTCCTGAATAATGCCACTAAATATAAAATACTTGTTAGTTACAGCTAATAGTAAAACCAAACAAATTATAAGAGGTCAAGAGAAATAGCTGGACCAGTCAATTAAGAGAACAGGCTTCAAAAGCTTGTCTCTTTTGTTTGGGTTTCCTGGCTGATCTTGCTCAAGTCACCTGAAACTCAAAGGTTAAAGGACAGGCCCAAGTGTGACAATTATTGCAGAATCTGGATCTTGGTTTGCCTGAGCGCATCTGAACTAACCTGCTGGGTGTGAGCCAGCGTCAGCCAGGTTTAACTGGCAGTGAACACCCCTTCTCACTCATTGCTCCCATCATTTGCTTTGTCTGTAGTGCCCTGTTAGTCAGTCTGGTCTTTTCCACAACTACCATCTGGACAGGGCATATGGGAAAGCTGGAATTCCTTTGGGTGAGAATCTCAGGTCGTTCTCCAGGGAAATTGCCAACTGGCAGACTTCTGTAATCATCCTGTTGGTATCTGAGAACACTTGCTTCCTTTTAAGGCTTTTGCTTTAAATAAAAGTTTGTTTTGCTTAAGAACAGTACATTTGTCGGTTTCCACATGGAACAGAAACCACAGCGAAGTTCTGATCATAACAATGTTTTCAATTCTAACAAAATACCAGACAGCCTGACCTACATTGACATAAATTATTTTGTATTAGTCTCTTTTCATAGTTTATTGGATACATGTAAGTCATAATCAATTCGCTTATCTTCTACCATTTTATCTCAGTTCTAAAGAAGACACAAAACTATAGTGAAGTTTTCACTGGTGAAGTTTATCCTTTTCATACCAAGAACTGCATAGTACTTTAAGGGAGTCATTGCAAAAGTGGGATCTCTTAAGGCAGAGGACTGTATTTCAAGTGGAAAGAAATTATGCTGGGGATGGATCTGTGTAGCAATGCATGTTTTCACTATGCAAAAGATGTACCATGGTGTGCTCTTCACAGTTGGTATGGAGAAGGGTAGGGTAGGAAGGGGTGAGTATGCAGTGTGCCACACTGTGTTTCTGTTGTTGCCCATCTAGTTTTTGAACCTTTTCCCCCATTTTCAACAGCTCTTTCACTCCAAAACTTTTAGCTTGATCATTACGTAATTTTGTTAGCTAATGAAATCATTAGCTAACAAAAGGCATGTTAGAAAAATAACTTAAGTGAAAGCAGAACAGTCAACATTAGCCTAGTAGGTATGCCTAGTAAGTTTGCCAATGTATTTCCCTGTTCAATGGTACACAAGCTGAAAAATATTCACTTTTTAGTTTTGAAATGTGTCCATTTTGGTAATTTTTCTCCTAATATATTTTTGTGCTGTTAGAGAGAATGGTAATTTTATATTTGTGCTGTTAGAGAGAATAGTAAGTCAGTGAATCTCATCCTGTCTTTGCTCTGCCAGTTTTTTAATCTTACTGTCAGTGGTCAGTCATGCTGTTCCATAAAACGGCCTGTAAAACACCTTATGCTCTAGTTGTTGTGTTTTGGCAAATTGCATTCACAGGAGTTAACTGCTTAAATGACTCTTTGTCCTTTTGCCTCTCTTCTAAGGTGTGAAAACTGACAATATCTCTATCATCTTTAGAAGGTCTAGCTGCTGTACAAAAATTATATCAATAATGAAACACCTAAGTTACATGATTTCCAAATTTATTGCATGAAATCACTCTTGTAACTTGTAGAATGAAGAAAAATATTATTTTTATCACAGTTTTTAAGCTACCTTATTGTCCTCATATACCGTGTAGGTGTATGCAAAGTGAACATGTTGTCAGAGTACTGACAATTGTCCCCCAAAAATTATCAGTGGGCATTAACATTTCAGAGGCAACTGGGAGCTGATCCTTGGTTTTGCTTCAGTCTGTGCTCTGTGTCAGCAGTCCAATGGTCAGTTAACACCAGCATGTGATACATGAAGGCAGATTACTTCATAGAGAAGTTTGCTGCTATTATTTCTCATCACTGCTCTGGTGCGAGTTGGTGTGTCAGCAGTAGGCATAAAAGTCTTCAGTCAGCTTCTCCTTATCTGTAAGGTGATAAGGTGACTTATCAGTCCCTGGTGTTTTATTTTTCTTTGATTTTATGTAAGATGAGTTGGATTTTCTTCTAACCCTAACTCCTGTGTTAGTATCTTGATGAACAGATGTAGCATGTGCATAATATGCCAGCAGGCAGCAGGATTTTCCTCATGTGATCATAACAGTCCTATTCATCAGACAAACCTTTTGTTTAACCCTGTTAGGGTGTGTCCCATGGACAGCATATGGGAAAAAATATCACTGCTACTTTTATGTTTAGTGCCATCATCTCTGACTTTCAATTTTGTTGTCACTGGTAAATTACCTGTGATTTAGAACTTTATTTTCATTTGATAATCAGTTGTTTCATTTTCTCTAGTAAATCAATTCTATTTTTGCTCTTCAAGGCAGTCTCTCCTTCTTGCCTGCTTTTGGCAGGCAAAATCGTTGCTAGTTCCTTGCTGTCACCTTGCATCAAACATTCTATGGTTTTCAAACTTTATTTGTGATGTGAATGGGGCTTTGATGATTATCAGACTTGTTATTTTAGAATATTGCTACTATTCTCTGCCTGGATATTGTCACCACTGGATATGGTTTTACTGACCAAACATGATTGACTTCCTCTAAGCTATGCAGCCTGTGTTTCTCTCCGTTAGTGACTCCTGCGTTCTCCTCTGTTGTTATGTGCCATTAAAGTATTCCATGAAGCCACACAAACCTACTGGTTAAGCAGCGTGGCTCAGCTACATGAAACTTATTTGTATCCTCTTGTTCAAGTTTAAAGTGAGTTTCTTTGATTTACTCCTAAAGTGAATTAAGCTAAATCGAGTTAAAGCTGTTTGTAATTCTGCCTGGTTCTGCAAGCAGAAGGACAGCAGCCTTGCGACTAACCCTCCTGGAATTTTTACCTTCCCTTCATTTGCTGTCCTTGCTTGTCCAGCCCTCAGTCAACTGGGAGAGCTCAGAGGCTTAGCAAGTCTGGCCAGATTAGGTGGTTGAATTGAATACCAATATATTGTAATTCAATCCATAAGGATTAATAACTCATTTTATTCTCTCTGATACAGATCTGGTACTACACAAACAACATCTTCAGTGAAGCTGGGATCAGTCATGAAACAATTCCCTATGTTACGCTAAGTACCGGTGCTGTTGAGACTCTGGCTGCTGTTTTCTCTGTAAGTAGGGTTTTAAAATCCATTAACACGCTTAGTATTTAAATTACTGATTTTTTTTCCTTATACAGGTTAAAATATAAAGAGAATACTATATTGATTAAGTGCAACACTTGATAAAACAATTGAAAATATTATTTCTAATTTTAATCCTAAACCCAGTTTTGCATCTTTGGGATGTTTTTTCTTAGAGGATGCTCTTTAGTTTTAGTTCCATAAAAGAAACATACAAGTTGGTATATCCTGAAGTGCTTTGTATGAGTGAAGAGGAAGAGGGCAGAAACAGCAAGGCCCAAAGTATACTAAGTGGTAACTCATAAATGATTTTACCTGGTAAAACAACTTTACCTGGTAGCAGTTTATTCACATCTGAGAGTCTTTTCATCTGCCTGTTGGTAAACAGACAGTGCTGCTGGAGAAGGCTCAGGCACAGTACAGATAGGTGCGTTCAGTGTGGCTTGCAGAAACAGCCACCCAGATGGGGGAAAAGTGAGCCAGCATGCTAGAAAAGGGTGTCCCATGCGGTGTTAAATTCTGCTCTCTCACCCATCGAGGACAGGCAGGCATCCTATCGTAACACATGAGCTCCTGAGTAGGTTGGGGACCTTCACTCTGCACTGAATGGAGAGGAACCTGTTAACAGAAAAAATCATCCATGCACTTTTCTTCTTTCAAATTTCAAACTGCAAAAGTTGACTAGGAAAAAAAACCCCCACACTAAATTAGCAAACTAAACCTGAAAGTTTTAGTAGGTGAATACAGGATTAGCTGCTAAAGGAAATGCGTTTCTATTTGCACTGCAATAAATAAGAAGCAATGGGAGAGGTCTTAGGAATGGAAAGTTCAAACAAGCAACTCTTTTCTTTCCTTCATACAGTTTTTCCTTATCTTCATATATTCTATACTGACTGTATTTGCACAATACTGGACACACAAGTCAAGCATTTTTAAATGTCAGAAGAACGGTTTTGGAAAAAAAATCCTTTCCTGTGGCAGAGCAATTGCTTATGACCTACAAAATGTTAAACTAAATCCAGCTATCAAGTATATTTTCTTATAGTCTAGGACATAAGGACTCAAAAAGGTCATAAATATCTTCTTCTGATCTTTTTAAATTTCCACAAATCTAATTTTGGCTAAAGCTTCTATTTTTAATTTCTTTTTTAACTAAAGAGACATTGATTAGTAGGAAATATGGAAGTCCCTACCTGTTACAGTTTCTTCTTTGTGATACTGCACAAACGCTTCTCTGTTTAAGATATTTGTAAAAGTAATTGTGATAATTTTGCCACTGATATAAGTGAAGAATATACCTCTTATGTGAAAACAAATGAAAATTACATGGAGTTGATCCATGATATTAAAGCCATTCTATAAATAAGGTCTGTCATCTGTGCTGTCAGTTTGTGGGGCTTATTCAGAGCACACTGTTCATACATAATTAGGTGGATGTGTCTGCTCTGGCTCCTAGTATCTGTAATTTTTTGTTCTCGAGAGGAGTGTTTTTAATACTTTTTCTGTTTAAGCTACCTGCTGTGCTTCTGGAAATGCTGATGTGTTGATATCTCTTCTCCCTTCAAATTTCTCAGGTCAAGAGATGCTACTTAATTTTATTACAGTAATCTTCATAAATGTTTCATTGCTGCTGTTTAAAGGAAAAGCAATGTGAATTTCATTTTTCAGTGGAAGGTTTTGTAGCTTATTTATTCAACTTATTTATTCAAGTTATTATTTAACTTCCTCTAAATTTTTTCATTCCTAGCACTAAGGATGGGGGATTTCTTCCCATTCTCAGCCTATCTCAGTGACTCTTTATGCCCTTTTTATTTAATCTATTTGACAACATTAAATGTTAAGTCAGGTGTGCATGCCTTTTGTACCACTCAGGAATGAAACAGAAGAAAGCAGAAAGAGGACTTAATTTTCCTGTGCTTAATATTGTGCTTTCTAGAAGAAGCCAGATATTACTTACACTAAACTCCAGGATTTCAGTAAAGGTAATCAGTAACAGAGATACAGTTTTTGTCCTTGTAAATTAAATAGGAGAGGCCCACAAAAAATCATGTACCACCTGTGATCATTATGCCTAAATTAGGTGGTCATGAGACTCTAAGCCTCAGTAAGAATACTGAGGTATTGATGAGCTCCATTGATGAATGCCAAAGGAATAGATTGAAATAAACATATTTCACAGAGAAGCAAAGTAATATTTAGGAGATAAATACTGAAACTGTGACAAATTTTGAAAGTCTCCCTTTAATGTGTCTCCTGGGCTTAGCAGCAGCATATGGTAATAATGTTGATGTGGTCCATGAGGAAAGGCAAATAACATCCCACCATTTTATAGCTCTGTATTGCCTCAGATCACTTGATATCCCGGCTAGTAGCTTGCTTTACCTACAGCTCCATCCCTCTTCCTCTCAAGCAAGACATTGAAAAATGAAACACATGTATCCTTATGTTCCTTCCATTCATATAATTTGGCTGCAAATTCCAAAGTGCTTACACCATCACTTCTTAGTTACTTCATGAAATACCTGTGTTGTAGCATTACATGTTTGATGCCTTGGCTTCTCTCTAGGGAGACAATATAAACTTTCTGCACCCATTGTACTGAACATAGATTCAGTTTAGAGGACTGACTAGACAATCTATTTTTTTATGAGAGTGCCCATTAATTTCAGTTTGCTTCTGAAGAAGTTTGGTGTCCTCTGAAATGAATGGATGACTGAGTGGATTTGCTACTCATAGGCATGTTGCAGCAATATATTATCTAACCTGAAGCCATTCTTTAAAGCAGGATAGAATATACCTAAATAATTTTTAGTAATTTAGGTTATTTAATTTAGTTGTTTTCTTACTCTTAGTGGACAAAAAGAACAATTTGGCAGTGTCTTTCTTTAGCAAGGCAGCAGGGTGAATGCAAAGAGAGACAAGTAAACGTCTGAAAAGGTTCCTTCCCTCCTCCGTGAAACCAGCATAGAATAAAAAGAAATGTTGTTCAGATTAGGCATCCCACATCCAACGTTGCCATCTGTGGCACCACATTTGGTCTTTATATATTGTTCACAGAAAGAGACTAACTGTGACTATATTGAGAAGACTGAGCCTTAAGCATTTCCCATAAGGTGATGCACCAAGGTGTTACTAAAAGCCTTTGACAGACACAAGCCATGTGAAGCCAGGAGTGAGTTAAAATACATTTCCATACTAGACCATAAAAGTATATAGGAAATCCTTTGCAGTATCACTCAGAAGTCAGGGAAGCCAGCCTTCTTAGGTGAGATGATTTTATTCTGCTTCAGGATATGAAGGGAAAGAGCTCTTAGACTTGGTCTGTGTTTCTTCTAATGTTAATAGATCTCAACATAAGAGGGATTCCGTGCTTGAGGCATGGCTCATCTCAAAACAAGGGTACTCCAGATACCTCCATAGGTATTCTCATCCCCAACACATTTCCTCTATGGTTTCCAAAGGACAATGCAAGATATCTCCATTGAAACTCTGGGGCTCTACTATGGTCAGAACAGGAAGAAATACATTTCAGTGAAAGGCAGTCATAGCAAGTGAAAAAAACGGGGTGGCAAATATTTGCATTTCAAGAGTTCTTAGGAAGTTATGTTATAATCTGATTTTTAGTAGGACTTTTAATGCAGTCCCATGGGAGACTGTTCACACTAGGTCAGAATTAACCTTCACTTACTCGTAAACCCCAATAGGATGTAAGAATCCCCCCTCTTTCTCCCCTCACCCAGACAAGCTGTTGCTCAAGGATTACCAGAATTTGAAAGTTACATCTTGACCTGTAATAGCCTGGAGAGAGTCAGCAGTAAAAAAGAGAGATTGGCCAAGCATCATCTCAGATCCCGGTATTTGTTGACTGACAGAGGCATACAGGCACATTTTCACTGCTGCTGAGGATTAAAAACATTGGTTTTGAGTAATGTGTTTATCAATCTGTTCAAGATGATCTGCATCAGGACATTCAAATACTATCATTAGAAAATAAAGCACCAGCTGCAATAAGCTGTCATAGATCAAGGTTGGGATCTAGTCTAGCTTTTATAACATGAACATGACACAAGACAAAACTTAGTGCTTTTAACATCTAAATCACCAACAGATGGAGTTTTGCTTCAGAAATATCTAAAGTTTACTGAAGAGACATAATAGGAATAAGAAAATGGGGTGCTTTTGTGTTGCCCTAGGGGCTGTTGCAAAGCCCTGCTGAGGCAAAAGCATCTAGATGAGTCCCTGTCTCAATGATGCTGGTCTTGCAGGCATCGACTGTGGTGAGCATCTTTAGTGAATAGAAAATTTCCAACTGAAGCTGATTAAGGATGCCTTACTGCAAAATACTTCAGACTGAGCTTAGAAACTTAACAATCAGTTCCACCCTTTGCCAAGAGTAAGCTCTAGCCTGGTAGCTACAGAAGGTGTGTAGGATCTTATCCTGTCATGGCTTTAACACAGATACAGGCAAATGCTGAGATTTATTTAAAGCTTTTGCTTATGTGGTCAAACTTCATGCTAGGCCTCTAAATTCCAGTTTAGTTACTTAATTACAATAATCCTTTTCTTTGTTTTAAAATGTATAATTCATAGAGTAGATCAATGGACATACATCAAAATACAAAGAAAAACACCCCAATTTATAATGCTCAGTCTGCTGTTCTGCTCCATTTCCTGGATGCAAGATATTACACATTGTGTCATAAAGTTACATAAATGAGATTATACATTTACATCCTGATACTTAAAATGGAAATAACAGTGATATCTTGCCACATTAAGTCTGAATCTAGTCATGCAGTCTAACTCAGACCTTTATCCAAAATACGTCAGAAAGAAAGTGTGGCTACTATTGACATTAACATATAGAGCAAACTTCTTCACAGAGCTGATACATCAAGAAATCTGACAGAGTTTTCTTAGTATAATTTAGGGGCAGGATATAAGTAGGGAATAGTATTCATGACCTACTGTTTGGGCTGTAAAGCTTGCCTAGACATTCATTTTATCCAGACAAGCTTGTCTGATCTTTTTTTAATGCACTCTGCTTTCATTATGTCAGCCCTGGTGTCTGCAGCTGACTCAAGTGAAAAGGTTGACATTTGCTTCTGTAACTTTATTCACAAGTGTTTCCTGCCAGACGAAAGTAACTTGTGTGAAATGTTAACGTAGTTTGCATATCAGTTGCCTTATTATCACCAAACATTTGTGCTGAGAGAATTTTGGTTACACATTTTCAGTAATTTCAGCTGTGTTAATTATCATGACTGGGTATAGGCTTCTACAAAGGCATGTTTATGATCACACATAAACAAGCATCAGCCTACACAATTTGGCACATAACTCAATGCTGTCACTGAAAAGAGTTGTAAGGTTCTTCTTTTATCTGTACTTGAGCGTATACAGAATTTCTTGTTATTTCATTTACTCTACTGTATAGTATATTTTGATTTGTTATAGGTCTTCAATAGGTAACAGTTACCAAAGCATAGCAGTGGAGCATTCAAAACTATAAATACTTGAGAACTGGTGAATCATGTTCCACTTCTTATGAGTCATAAGCATCTTAGTTCATTTTGCAAGTTAACAAGTTTTGGATTTGTATAATCATAACTAAAAAATTAAGTTGTTGCCTGTTTATAACCTCACAGCCAGCATTTTTTTCACCAGGGAAACTTGCTGTTATGGAAGATGTATTAGACCTTGCTTTTCAAGTATTGCTGAATTCTCAAAGTGGAAATTATTACAGGATTCCCAGCAATTCTGAAACAACATAGTGTCCCTGTGAATAAGGACAAAATTCCTGATTATTTTTTCCTGTGAAGGAAGTTGGTTCATTCCATAAATCACCAGAAATGTCACTAGCAACTGCAATTATAAATTCTTTGGGGCAGAAACTGCACGGAGTGCCCAGAAGCTGAAGCATCCGAGTTCCGCAATGGTTCTGTATTAAATAGATAACACTGATGAATGCTTGGGAAACCTGGTATTAGCTCAGGAATCAGAATGTCATGGACTTGCTTGCATTCATGTTATTTCTCCCCAAATTGTCTCTGAATAAAAAAGGATTCAAATATATTAGAAACTACTATTATGTTCTGTAAAAAGGATATAGAACCCAGAGATCTGCTGTACCTGTATCTGTGCTTGGCTGGTCACAGTTAAAACAGGGCGTGCTTCACCAACCCACCTAGTTTTACACAAATATGTCCACAGTGTAGGTAGACAGAACTGCATGCACATGGTTTTTTTTGAAGGACTTGTCCAAACTGTTCTCCCTCACTGGAATTCGATTTGCTTTGAGCTTTACAGCTGAAAACTATATATCTCATTTTTCCCATGTTTTGGATGAGAGGCATCTATGACCCTTTTTCCTCTAAGAGAAGAATCATCCCCTACCCTGTTTTAATACAAAACCCACCAGCTGGGTAACACTAAGATTGTTTAATCATGACCACCAATCCAGCATTGAAAAAAATAAGAGAAATGGCCCAGTATGTCAAATTACATGTGCAGCATTTATTGCTGAATGTGTAATTCATACCAAATTACATGTGCAATCTCTGTTGCAGAAGTCTCTGTCTTACAGATAAATTCATCCCTCAGATCCATGAAAGATATCTCTTGGTTAAGTGTATGTGTGATGCAAGATATTTCCATTGAAACTCTGTGGCTCTTACTGGAGTCAGAACAGGAAGAAATATGTTCCAGTGACAGCCAGTCATAGCAGGAGAAGAAAATGCAGTGATAAATCCTTGAACCTCAAGAGTTCTTAGGAAGTTATGTTATAATCTGTTAAAATCCATCAGTAGGATGGATTCACTCATCATAATGAAACTACTTACTTTGTACTTTCCTCTAATGCATTTCTTCTCAATGCTCGTAGGGGAATGGTGTGTCCTGTCTCCCAGAATTAAGGATATTAGTCCAGGTTTCATTTTAGTTGCTCATTTTATTATTTGCTCAAAGGATGTGTGGAAGATGGATTTCAGTCTACAGTAAATAATCATATGACAAACATTCATGTGAGTCTGACTCTACCTCATTTGAAGTGGTTTTATAAAATTGTTTTATTTTTCTCATAAGAAAACCAACTCTAATTTGGACTTTAGTAATTATCAATGTGAAAATTACATCATCTGGTATGACGTAAAATATGTATTACCCTATTTTAATGAGTGAGACCAGCAAAGACGGTTTCATGTTACAGCTTTTCAAGAAATTCTTTATTATGTTCTTCTCTAGCAGATAAGTATTCAGATTTTGTGACTTATACTCAGGTGTTAAACATAAATTTAAAATGAACATGAGTGCACAAGTATCAGTGTTACAAGCACTTTTCTGAGCAAAGTTTTCTTCTGGGTGGATTTCTTTTGTCTGGATATTCTAATTACACTAACTATCCAAAATCACGACTAAATGTTTCTTCTGTGTTTGGACAAAGAGAAATTTAAAATAAATTTTGGTTTAATCAAAACTTAGTCTATGCTAAAAGCTTTAAAACTTAAATTTTAAAAGTTTAAGCTTAAATTCAGAGAGATGTTGAAATTATGAAGTAGTCAAAATACAAAAGCAAGAGACTATAGTTTGCTTCAACATTGACATTTCAAAATTACATATTGTAAGAATGTTATTATAGAAATTTGGTGCAAATTTGTAAGCCATTCAATGTACAATTATGTATGCCTCATTAAAAAAACAAACTTCATTTAGTTATCATCATATTAATTATTTTTTATATAGTTAATGTACATCACTTGTTTTATTATTAAATTGTTGCTCAAAGAGGTAAATGTAGCAATAACTTTGAAATCTACTATGTTAATGGCGATAAACATGAATTTACCCATTGCAGATTTTTCTATCTATATGGTTATATTTGTTCTGTAGTAGGAAATTCAGGCATAAATCAAATACCAACTACTGCTTTGATTGTTTCCTTGTCTTTTCAGTGGTCTCGAATAAGGATGCCATGCTGACTTGTGTTTTCAAAGAGGTTAAATTGTGTAAACATAATTGTGAGCACAATTATGAGCATGTCATAGCTTATAAATAGTGTAAAATCAACTCCTTAAGGTTTTATTTTTGATCTTAACATTTACTGGGAGAACACGTTACATGGTCCAAGTTCTTCAGTGCTTTATCAAGAAACTCAAATGCCACCTTTTGTTTTCCAGGGCTTAGTTATTGAACGGCTTGGGCGCAGGCCTCTTCTCATTGGAGGTTTTGGGTTGATGATTGTCTTCTTCTCAGTACTTACCGTCTCCCTGACTTTACAGGTAACACTTAGTGTCACTATATATTTTTACTTTCTCTTTGGCCTATTTTAAACATGCTTGGCCTCAACATTCCTGCATAAGCGAATCCTTTTAAACAGTTTGGCATAAGGATTGAATGGTCTCTTTTGCTAATTTTTTAATCTCTTGACTTCAAAGTGCTATCGTTAGTCATAGCAGCTTTTCCATTAAAAAGCAAGAGGGGTGTTCTCACATTCTGTCTACTTAACTCAAAGATTTATGCATATCATGAACTATTATAATGCCAATTTTACCCATAGTTGGGTAAATAGTTTACCCAAATTACATGAGTTGATCTTTGTAATTCACTCTCTCTGAAATTTCTTTCATACTTTATACGTCATCACTATTTTAGGTTTGGATTTTTTTTTTTCTCAGTAGTGAAAAGTTTTCATGTTTGCTGTTTCTTTCAAGTTACTTTTCTGGTATTTGCAAAGACTGTATAAAGATTCAGCCTTTGGGGAACATTTGCACTTAGAAGAAAGAGGATGATACACTTCTTAGCAGGGCCTGCTGTGATAGGACAAAGGGTAATGATTTTAAACTAAAACAAGGCCAATTTAGATTAGATATAAGGAATAAGTGTCTTACAATGAGGGTGGATGAAATGATGGAACAGGTTGTCCAGAGAGCTGGTTTATGCCCCATCCCCAGAGACATTCAAGGTCAGGTTAGATGGGGCTCTGAACAACCTGATCTAGTTGACAATGTCCCCACTCATTGCAGTGGGTTTGGCACTTTAGGTGAGCTTTAAAGGTCCCTTCCAATCCAAATGATTCTATGACTCTATTATTCAGAGTTCTCAGATCTTATTAGCACTCAATTCCCCAGCTGTTTCAAATGATCAGAGGAGGATTATTAAACCAGTTTGAATTCTACCCATGAATAATTTTTCCTTTATTGGTTTCCATTTACATAATGATGCAGTTTGCTTCCCTTCCTGAGGACTTCTGAGAAGTAAAACTGACATCTGCAGTGGCATGGGTTTGAGTAGTCTTTCATCAAGTTGTTTTCCTGCTGTTACTGATTCCTGTGTGGTGGTGCCATTAATCTGACTTTCAAATCTCCTTTCTTGTTTAAAGAGAGTCATTAAGTCAGTGTGACTGACAGGTGTACACCACTCCGTTACAAAGTTTTGTTTGACCTACCTGTATATATAGCCCAGTAAAGCTTTACTTCACATACTTCAATCAGGACAGCTGTAAAACACCGCTCCTCCAGAAGAGAGAAGTTATTGTAAATTTTGTATGCTGAGTGAAAAATTCTCTTCCAGATCTTTTAAAACCTAGTTTGATGTGTGAGGACCTTCAGCTACTGTAAATCCATGAAGTGTGAATACCTTTCAGTTTTACGTCTTTCTATCCAAAGTGTCTGAATCTGATAAGTATTAGAGATTTGCTTTGAAAAAAGACCAGGGTACAAACAGGCTTGATCCCCGAGGAATTTATGTCTACTCTCTTTTAGCTTCTCTTTCTCAGGGACCTTGGATTTCTTCCTAAACAAGAACTCCAAATTGTGTAATTTTGATAGATCTACAAGTCTTTTGGTTAATGTTAATGCCTAGGAGATAATGTTTTCCACAGAACTAAAGGAATAACCCAGACTGGGGGGAAAAAAACAGATCAGAAAATGGGGGTCTTTACTTAACACTGAAAAAATATTTATGATACATACAATATGCTTAACATGAATGTCTTTTATCTATCCAGAACACTGTGCACTGGCTTCCTTACCTCAGTATATTTTGCATCCTTGCAATCATTGCATCATTCTGCATTGGACCAGGTATGTCTATATATATTTTTTCATGTTTCTTTGCACATCAAAGCACAGATATTTTTTCACTGGCATTATGTCAACAAATCACTTGTGTGGAACTTCACTTTACCCTTATCTAAATACCATAAGGGTTCTAAGTCAATAAAAGATAGAAACACAAAGTGATAGGAATATTCTTGCTAAAAAGCCAGGTACACATGTGTTCTCACTTAGGTGTCAGTATAATTGAATTAGGGCCTAAAAAATTAAAATGTTGGCTATTATTGTAGGATCACTATGATTTTCAAGATCTACAAAAACATTCAGACTGGAAGCTGAGTGTTTTATGTAAAAATTGTTGTGTTAGCACCTCAGTGCTGGTGGAGTTCAAATGGGGCACTGGTGGAGGAGGAGGAAGGTAACAGTTGTGTGTGGTTCCTTTGTTCTCTTCCTTTCCAAAGAAAGAGAAGCCCCAGGCAAGAGGGTTTGCACATGTTCCCTTTAGGAATGTGATGGAAAAGGTAGGTGTCCTTATGGTGGAGCTGCTTCTTTCCTGGTAGTTCTCTATGGATTGTATGCATTTCAGAGCCAATGCCCTCAGACAACTGCTTTTGTGGGTTATAGTGTGTTTATCAGAGCTATTTTCTCAGCTCGACTTTGATTACTCAGAGATGGGTAGAACTTTATAGGCAATCCAGTACTCACAGGTTGTAATTTTTGTATTTCATTTTCTTTAACAAAGAACATATTTGTGGTATAAAAAAAGTGATAAAGCTAGACCTGCCTCAGAAATGTAGAATGAAAAGAAAAGAGCAACAGTCAAGTCTCAGCAAGGCCTACTCTGACTGGATAGAGGAGAAAAAAGATTATACTGAGATGTCATGGTTTAGGAATGGTATTCTCCAATTTAGTGTTCCCACTGAAATCACTCCAAACCATACATCACTTGCTCACTCCCCCACCCCGCTGTCCCTGTGGGATGGCGAGGAGAATTTGAGGCATAAAAGGTAAAGATCATAGGTTGAGATTGCTGGAAACAGCAATGAGGTAAGAAAACTAATAGTAACAGCAACACCACCAGTGACAAGAGGGTAAAAAGAAAGAGGCAAACAATTCACACGAAAACACCCTGACAATACCCGACCACTCCCTCTGCCATGTCCTTCCCCTGTCACTGGAAAATGACATCAGGTGGTATAGAATAACCGCTAGGTCCTGGCCATGACACTCCTGGCTACTGTAAAAATTAACTCTGTCCTGGCAGGAACCAGGACATGAGAATATTAAGCACTGGAAGACTTCACTCAAGAAGGCCATGAAATGTCTATCCTTTGAGCTATTCAAAACTCAGCTGCACAAGTTCATGAACAGTTGCCCTTGCTAAGACCAGCTGAACTCCAGAAGCCTCTTCCAGCCTAATTTATCCTGGGATTCTAATTGAATCATATCTTTGGAAAACACATTTTAATAGAGATGCAAATACTTGTCTGAGTATAGTATTTCTATAAATAATATTGCTCTAGCCTTCAGATACTTTAAGAGAACTGGATCCTGAAGTTATCAAATAATGAAATGTTAACAAAAATTATTTGCAGATAAGGAGAAATGTAATCCAAATTCAACTGATATACATACTAAGATGTCAAAACAGTGCTTAAATTTTCAAAGGTTCTCTTACAAATTGTCCTCCACAAAAAGGGAGCTTTGTAGGATTTTTTTCACAGTTGCCCAGCTGTAAGCCAGAAAGTAAGACTTCTGTTCCCTTGAGTTCTCAGAGTTTTTTTCATGCACTATTTATTGCCTCTTTTTCTTTGTAAAGAGTTTGACATTAAACATTAATCAAGTGTTTATACATCTTCACCACTGGAGTGGTTTAATTGATTGATTGTGGTTTATTTGGGGAAAGAGTTGCTGATGTTTAATGTGACTCTAATGAAATATTGCTGTAATTCTGTGGATCCTCTTTTGGAAATCTGAGGAAAAAATATGATGCTTTAGAGGAAAAATGGGGAGAAGACCAAGATATTCCTTTTCCCCTTGTTTTTGGGAAAAGAGTTGGTCACTAATTTCTGTGCAAAATGCTGCTAAAATACTGAAAAAATATTGTCATCCCGTTGTCCTTCTTTAAGGACAGCTCTCAGGTTCAGCTACATCCACTGCACTGCTGACATATGTTTTGTAGACTTAGATTGTTGTGGGTTTTTTTTAAGAATTCTGTGAAATAGAACTGTCCTTGAATTTTGAATACCATAAAAATTTCAAATATTGAATTGAAACTTCTTGAAAACTTCCCTTCTAATTTTTTAAGTAGCTCAGACAGTTTAAGTGCAGCTATTTGCAACATCTAGGGTTGTTCTTTTTAAAAAAACCTACAAATTAGAGTTTGAAACAATATGTAGGTTTTTTCCATATTACACATATGTTCCACCTAGAACTTGCAGATTTTCAGATGTTCTTACAAGTTATATCTTATGCATATGAAGATTAACCCTCTATGTTTCTCCTTCACCACACCATTCTTCAACATGGATTCTGGTTTTCTTCATTTAACTTCTTTCCCTTTACTATTTTAGCTGACTTTAGGGTCAGATTTAAAACTCAGATTTATCTTCAGATTTAACTTCTGTTCTCTTGGGCCTTAGGAGTTCTGATCTACTTTACCACCTCTTAGCTGGGCAGCTTCCAGTATTAGCCGTGTTTAAAGATGATCGAATGAGAAGAGAGCATATCTTTTTTTTTTTCTGAACAAAGAAAATATTACCACTTTGAATCTGCTATTTTTCGTATCACAAGACACAACTTCAATATCTGAGTGCAATTACTGTGTCAAGTTTTGACCCCCCCATCCAATACAGGAAATGCATCAACAGCCTGTGACAAGTCCATTGGAGCGTAACCAAATCAGTGTCAGGACCCCTGTGAGAAGGACCTGGGTGAACTGGACTTGTTCAGCCTGGAGAAGAGACAGCTTTGGGGATCTGAGAGCAGTGCCACTGCCTATGAGAGGAGTGTTGCAATGCTGAAATCAGTTTCCTGTTGTTGCATGGTGAGATGCTTGAAGGACAGAATGCTTGAGTTGAAACAGGAAAGATTCAGAGAGGCTATAAGGAAAAGCTTTTTGCTTATAGGCAGTCAAGCAAGCTACCGAGGACAATGAGTCTTTAATTACTACACAAAGATCAAAACTGAGTAGTTTGTACTTCTGCTTTTTTCCATTGCAGGGGCTGTAGGAAAGTGTCTAGAGTAAAATACAAACAGGGCAAGTAGGACCAGAGCACATCTCTTTCAGTTTATGGTCTTCCTGAGTCATAGCTTCTAACATTTTCATAGTCTTTCATGGATTTGTTAATTCTCTGTCCGAAACTGCAAAATTTAGGCATTCTTTGACAAGGAAAACTACATGTCTACCACCTCTCATGCACGTCTCCTTTGTTGTTCTTTGTGTGATGCCCTCTGGGTCTTGCAGAAACAGAGGAACTGATCCCTTTTCCCCCTCTTGAACTTTCTTGCGAACTTGTAGACTTTTACCTTATCACCCCAAATTTTTCTAGACTGAATAGCTATTTGTTATTGCCACCTTCTCAGTGATATTTTATGGCACCCCTTTAGCAGGAAAATTTCACACTTCAGTATCAAGTATTCTTTTGTATCACTCTGGTAGTTTACTGAGACAAGATTCAAGTTCAGGAATAACTTTCCCACCTTTCTGGTCAGTAAAAGGGTTTTTCCCTAAAAAAAATTAAGGAATGTTCTTTATTATAAATCTGATTTTTTTTTTTTTTGTATTTTTAGTCTTTTGTAGAAGTTTTGCCATTTGTTTGTATTGTTTAAACAGGTACTATTGTCATGGTGTAACTAATGCTCAGTATCTTAATTCCACTAGTAGTTACTTCGAGCATTTCAACGTTCTTCAGAGTAAAAACACATGGTTTGTAATTACATAGGTACAGAACTTAAGCAAGGATGAATTTAGTTTATGTTCATTGAGCCATTGGTATTGTAAGAATTATCTCATCTGAAGTTAGTAAAAAATATGAGGAATTGAGTTTATAAAAATACTGCTCTAACTTTCTAAAGCATAAAATCGTTTCTAAAAGTACAATATTTTCTCTCTTGTTAGAAGATGTGATACCTTCTCCACAGCTTGGGTGTTGTGTGGTCTTCCACTTTCTGACAGCATATAATGGCTCCCATCTGCTCCTTTAAAGCCAGGATCAGCTGTTACTATAAACTGTGGAGAGGGTTTATTTGTTACCTTTTCCTGAACTCGACTTTTCAGCTTACATATATTTTTGAAAACTGAAACAGAAATGTTAGCAGCAGGTATGTTCAGGCATGCATGTGGTTCTGTACTTCATCATTTTTATCAAAAGACAAACAGAAGAAAGCTTTCACTTTCTAAAAATTAAAAGGGACTCTTATGTTCAAGATAATCAATCTGTGATCTGAAAGAAAAATCCTCTTCAAAAATTGCTTATTGTTTTATAGATTAGGAAGCCATGCTGGTCAGGCAGTCACTTCACTGTGCCTATTTGGTTAATTATATACAAGGGAAGATATTGGTTTGCAGAGAAACACACTGCTTTCCAATACTACTTTTGACTATGGGAACATGCTATTAAATAATTTTACAGTTTTCTGTTCCATAAAAGGGCAGAAGCTTCATGGAAATGTGAAGTAAGTATAGGGTACATTTCAGATGAAGGATTGTCATCCAGCAAAGAGTACTGAGGGGGTTGGTTCTAGTTCCTAAGGAGACAACACGCAAAAAGCCAAAAAACAATAGAGAAAACAAATAAAAGAAAAATAGTAAGAGAACATTTTCCATATCTCCAAAGACTATTTGTGTTGTTCAGGTTAGGCATCATGAGCAAATGCATTGATTTGTAATGCCCTTACTGATTGGGTAACAATAAGCAGCTCCTTGGAAATTCAGATAGTGACAGACAGACTTAGGTACATGTGAAATGTCTTCCTTATTTAACTTTGCCTTAGATAATATTTAAGGAAAAGGGAAAAGCTAAAATTTATCCCCACTTTCTCAGTTAAATCTGTGTGGCTGCCTCTTCATGGACACTGAACACTGTCATGTTAAACTGTGCCTGCAGAATCAATCTCTTTCTGGAAAGCCATTCTAAATACCGGCTTAAACAGAAAAAAGAGAGAAGGTTCTGCTTATTTTTAGTTGTTATCTTGAATTCCCCATTCACCCACTGTGCCTTTGCAACAGTTGCTGCGCCAACAAGTGATTTTTTATTTTTCTGAGACAATTGAAAATTTGCATTGTAGTTTTACAAAAGCTGCTGCAGATTAACCCCTTTTATCTACCTGCCAAATAGTTTAAAAAAGCAATCAAACAAAACTAAACAAAACTCCCTCTGTGACCCAGAATGTGTGCATTCCAGTTTCCTGATTTGCCTGCAGGGATGTGACCCCACCTGTCAGTGAGTCTGTTACGCATTTTGAGATGAGTGGCTTGCAGTCCTTGTTTTAGATGTTTTTTTCCAATTTGTATAAAACAATTGAATGTTCATTCCCTGAACCAGAGAATGGCTCTTCTGCCATGTGTTGAGATGTGCCAGATGGTGGGATATGTGGAGAAAAAAAACCCATCAACTGATTAATTGGAGATTACAGCAATGTTGGCATGGACTTCTACATAACCTTCCTAGTGAAGCAAGCATAACAAAAATACAGTCAAGGCCTTGAGAACTTGGCATAAAGCATTTCTATGCATTGTCTTTGTATGAAGAGATTTACTCATATATTTCTTTCTTAGAAGCATATTCTGTTTAAGCGTAACACTGTTCTATGGAGTTTTGATAAATGGACAAGGCACTGCTGCAGAGAAGGGGAAGGAAACCAGGGTGAGGGATGATGGCTGTCTTTAACATAGAAAGATGGGAGAAGGTGGACTGTTTTAATAAAATACCTGGCTTTGAAGTAATTCAGAAATTGAATAAGTACTGTTGCTTTCAGCTCTTTTCAAATTTTCTGGCCCTGGAAACATGGTGAACTGGAGTATTGGACTTATTTTATCATTGGAAATAAACAGAAATAACCCCCAACCCTAATGTGGTAGTAAGATCTGTAAAAATGCTTGTGTAGCACAAGTGCGTTGCCAACCCTTCAACCACTGTAGCTGGGAGGGAGGTCACGCACGTGTGTGCACAGGAAGGTGTTCAGCAATGTTCCTTCTTTCATCAAGTATTCCCCAAGAGTTCCTTGGAGTCCTTTGGAAGGAAAAATATCAACTTTTATTACAACAAGTGGTAACACTCATGGAAATTCCAGATATCTGAGGATATGCTTTTATATCCATTGCCTGATCATGGTACACAAGCCATCTTCATGCTGGAAATTTGTGTTATTTCAGTGGCACTTCAAGTTTGAGATTAGTGATTTTGTTGAAATCTGAATTAAGTATTTCACGTTTTGTCCATCTCTCGTAATGGGACATATATATGTGTTGGAGAGAAAAAGAGGCTCGGAAACTCAAAACAGGGTAAGAATTTAAGGATGCCTGAAAATACCAATTAGCTAAGGGAGAATATAAGAATAACATCTCTAAGTATCACATGGAAGACTTCCTCATAGCTGTTTATATTTTATCTAAGTAATTTGAAAGACTTTTTTTATATTAACACTGTACACATCCTTGTACATGTTTTCTCAGAGACCTAATACATCATATTGTCATGCACTGTCTCTGTATTGTAATGTGAAAAATGCTCATTGTGTTGTCACGTATCATGTCACCATTTTTGAGATGATGACTTAGAGCTGAATGTTGGAGCACAAAGCTGTTCATGCAGTAGTTAACACAGAAAGGCTGCAAAGAAGGGCTACTATGAAGGTGAAGAAAATAGATTTTTATATGAAAAGGTATAGAATAACTTCATAGTGTCTGAAGTGTCTAAAAGAAAAGACTGAAAATATGATTTCTAAGTACATGGGCAAAAAGGAAAACAACCCTGAGAAGGGAGAATAATCTGAAGGCAAATATTGCTGCAAAAAATAACAACAAAGACCCAAACTTAGGTGCTAGCTGGCCACAAATAAATTTAGAAGGGAAATTGGAAGAAAACTCCTAGCTGCTAGAGGAGACAAGTTCTGTATCAGCTCCTCAATGGAAATTGCAAAATGAGAAATGAAACAAACATATTTTATAAATTAAATACTGTCTGAAACAGCTGAGGATTGGATTTGAGCCACATGATCAAATCCGATGCTGGATTCCTTTATCTTCAAGTCCTGTGTTCTTCATTTACCTGTAAGTGAGATGCTTGATCCTCTGTATAAAGTCTTACTCTGTTTCCATTGTGTGAAAGCCCACGGAGTCTACGAAGATGTGCAGGTGGCCAGAGGGATTTTCTAGATGGTCATTGCATAAAGCAGAGCAGCCCGAGACTTCATTTCTATCAATAGCTGCTATTTTTACATCAGTGGCACTAGAGTAAGAAGAAAGCAGGAGTCCCTGGTTAAGTGGTTTCAGACATTCTGACTTTTCTGTCTTAAGGCACGTAACATCTTAGACATAGCTATTCTGGTCTCAAATCCTATAGGTGTTTCTGTGGATGAGTAGCATATCCCTTCAGAATTCCTGCAAAGTTCAATGGGGCATGGCTAAGGCTGAATTATGTGTGATCAAACTTAAGTCTGTGTGATTTTGGCTGGATTTCTACTTTTTAAATAGGTTTCTATTTAGTATGCATAGGGATGACAAAATCAGATCAGTGGCATGTTTCCAGTCACAATCTGATCATAGGAAAGGGAAATCAATAAAATTCACACTCAGATGGAATTTGGAAAAAAAGGTAATATAATGGTAGCAAGATCTTTATCTTTTTATTGTTGTTTTTTATAGCAATTGCATTTTCAGACACATCTCAGAAACCTTAACAAATCAGGCCATTCCACAAAAATGTTCCACTTACCTTTGTCTCTTTTTTGAGGGTTTTACCTTATAATGGAGTTTTATGATATCTGTCATGGCTTATGGAATGTGAGTGAAGTCTTCCCTAGCACAGCTGAATAAAATAGAAACATGATAATGGCATATTCAGCATGTTAAATTGACATTATAAATTAAAAAACCTAGAGGAAATCATTGCTGTGCCTCAAAGTGTGTCAAAGATATTTTGGTATTTAAAGTTTAAATCAGTCCGTGCTCTTGCCCTGAATGCCAGCATGCAGCTGCATTGACAGCAGAGCTGTTGTGATAAAAGGGTCACTTTGAAAGTCATGAGGTTTGTTCAATCTGAAATGTCATGAGTGAAGAAAACAAAAATCAGCTCTTGGATGTGAAACACAAGCAGAGGTGTGATAGCACACATGTAGACATAAAAGTACTGAAATGAAAAGCAGTGTTGGTATTATTACCTGAAACATGCATTTACAGAAGCTTTGTGTGAAGTTTGAGCTTCTCCACTTAGAGTGGGATGTAAGAATTTCTAGTGCTCATGGCCTCCCACAGAGGCATCATGCTAGTCCACTTTGAGAAAGAGTTCGAGCTTGCTGGAGTTGAAAAAAATCCCACCTTTTTTGTAACAGAAAAGTCTATGATGTTAAAAAGAAACAAATAAACCCATGTTGCTCTATATTTAATTAAAAACTAATAGATTTAAATTTCAAAATTTCTTTTATACTCTAAACAAGAAGCCTTTACCATCTTTCCAGCACATAAACATCCTCTGATAGTTCCAAGTAGTTCCTGCATTGGATATGGAGAGTATTTTTAAAACTAAATGTCCTTTAGTTTTCACACCTATTTAGGAAAAGGTTTCCTTTGTTGATAGTTGTAAGGCTTTTGCGGGCACAACAGTAGATTTTAAAAATGCCATTCTAAAATCAGTTAAATACTCTAAGTGTGAGTTACAGCTCCGCTCAGGAGCTTGTGATGAACTGGAGACAGCACATACCAGTCCCAGTTGAAGACTGGCTGAGGGATCTCTGGCCCCATCCCCAGCCCCGTTGTGACACCCCATTGCTGTAGACTGCCATCCATCCACGCAAGTATCCCTAGGATTGGTGTTTCAGCCTCCCAGCTGCCAGCCATCATGGCTTGCCATATTAATGCCATTGTCTTAATCTATGTGGGCTGTGAAGCACAGCCATGAGAGGTCTGGTTTACCTTTCCTTTTCTGGTTTTCTCTAGCGATAGAAAAAGCTCCTGCCTACACTTGGGGGCAGGAGTATTTTCAAATACTTCTACTGAGTCAAGTAGTTGAGAATTTCCCTTTTGATTACCTTTGAGTGAACAAACTGAGTTCTGGGGCTGTTAAGAAATAAAACTAGAATTGCTTTAAATCTGACCACATCTTTATTGGTGGTTTGTGGTTTTTTTTTTTTTTTTTGGGGAGGGGGGTAGGAAGGATAGCATGACCCTTGAATATATTAAATACAGCATCATTCAACATATATTTTGGGGTTAATACCTGGTTTATATTTTGTTTGAGTTCTTCTCTCTTCAAGAGCAGCATAGAGTAAATGTGTAGCTTGTAACAGTTCTGTAGCAGAGGTGTTTTCAATTCTTTATAATTAGTGGCAGTTCTAAAGACAAATTAACCCTTGGTATTTGAAAGGTAATTGTATCTGTTGGATAAAGGAATTGCTGGAGGTGACACTTGGAGTTCTTAGCAGCTGGAAAACTTACAAACTTTATCACTCTAACAATAGATTCTACAAATTATCTTAATTGAAGCTTTCAAAATGTGAATGGTTTGACTCTTGACAGTGCTCCTCCTACCTGAACTAGCAGCTTTTCCTGAATAATCATTAATGACTTGGTAAGGGCTCACAACTGAAGAAATTTACTGCTGGAAAAATGCACCCATGTGTTTTAGAGCTTCATGTAACCATGAAAAATTGTTTTATTCAGAAGCCGTGGAAGTGACCTAGGTACATTATTCAGATAAATGGGGATCAGATATGGAAAACCTAGTAAAAAAAATATACTGCTCCTTCTCTGAATTAGTATGAAATATTTATACTTGCAAAAGTGCAAACTAATAGATTTATAGGACAGTAGATGTAGAATTAATGAATGTAAGACAATAAAAATATTTTATTTTCCTTATGCCCAGGCACGATGCACAGCAAAGGAAAGTTCTCTGTTTGTCTCATCTATTTCTGGCTAAGCTCCGTGGCTAACATCTAAATGCAAAAGTTTAGTAGTTTTATGTTGCAATTAAAGTTGGTCTAGGGTCTATACAGTATATCTTGGTAGCCAACATACTGCATAGAAAGCTAAATAAGTAAGAGACCAGTAAGAGATTTCCAAAGACAAAAACTAGGTCAGAAGGACAACTGCATGACCAAGGGTAGTCAGTTGGTGTAAGTTTGACCCAGTAAGCAGTTGATTTTTGAATCTCCAGATGTTATCTGTCCTACTCCAGAAACTTCCCTTTTTTGGGAACACTGTTATGCCTTCGGATACTTCTTTCTGAGTTTCATTAGAAAGAAGGTTTATATCTTTTCATAGGAAGACTGTTACTGTCTTTCTTCGAGGTGGTACTTCTAATCAAAGGGCATCTTCCGAATCACCTCCTTTTCCTTTCTGTTTGGTAGCAAACAGATACTGCTGTTTGATAAATTTGTTTTGGTTATTAGCCACAGTAAGGAAAATAAAATATTTTTATTTGTCCTACATTCATTAGTTCTACATCTTCTCTTCATACCCTGTCTACCACCTTGTGGTGGCAGCCATATTCTTTAATTACTGGATTTCAGGCCATGTGTCCTAAAAACTTCCAACAGTTTCCAGAAATCATAAACAAAAAAAGTGAAGACATGGTCTGTTACCCATCTTAAACAGGAGAAGGACAGGGAGAACTCTTCAGTCCCAGCTTCTCTGAAAATTTGGTCCACTATTTTTACTCTTGGGGCCCTTCAGGATGAGTGCAGCTACACAATGGCATAAATTGTGCACTGCTAGTACAATTAATTTGTTTGTTAAAATATTTCATGAGGAAAGCCTGACATGCCATGCTGAGTTTTCAAGACTGTTTTAACTTTCATAGGTTCACAATCAGCAACATTTTGTACTAATGGACTGTCAACCTGAATTCCTGACAGGGAAATTGCATCTGATGACTTTACATTTCTTTCAGAAGATTATTGTAGAACTAATAAGCGTAGACTAGATAAGGGTTGGGTTTTTTCCTTGTTTTCAGTCCTGACATGGGGATGCAACTGTATGAATATTTCTCTTACCTAGGACTGAACACACTTGTAAGTCTTTAATTCAGGTATTTCCACAATACTGCCATCTCTATAAGGGGACTTCTGTGCTATTATTGAAATAAAAACTCTCATCATGGTACTCGTCATTGAGGTAATTGTTTTTAATAATGCAATATGAACAGAAATTCTGTTAATCATCGTTACTGGGACTAACTATAAACTTAATTCTACCATAAACACTCATAGTCACAGCTCAGTAAAATTTTTTTTTTCTTCAAGTTCAGGTAGAGCAACAGAAAGTCGGGCTGTAATTAGGGTTGTGATGTGATGAAGTGAGTCTGAAAATGTAGCAGAAATGTTTAAAAGACTATTTACATGTAGTTACAAGTTAAGTGTATTTATGATAGTATTTTATTCTTCAGTAGCTAAACCAAATTATAATTGTGAAGCAAAAGTAATGTTGCCAAGTACCACAACAGAAATTTAATGTCGATATTCAGTTTTTACGAACAAAAGCCAACACAATAAAAATCAAACAGCAACAATAACAAACAAAAAATTTAACCAAATATCCCTATAGATTGAAAGTGTTACCAAAACAAAAAAAAAGAATGTATTAATTTTGTTCAGAATTTGGTAGAATGGCCTATATACTGCTGTTTTTTCTTACAATGAAAAAGGCAAAAGAGAAAAAGCTATGAAAAGTTAGATATATTCCTCAGGCTTCCAGCTAACAGCTGTATTTAAAATGGAATTGTTATAACTCATGTAAAGAGCAATATCTTAAAAGTGCTGAAATTATTTGGGTTCACCAGTTGTTTGGTAAGTATTTTGCCATCACTGAACAGGTTTTCAGAGAAAAATAATTCAGTCAGTAAAGGACTGCTCATAAAATTCTGCTTCAGAGCACTGACTTATGGAAATAAAAAATATAGGAAAATGCACTAATTAATATTCAAGAGGGCAAGAATTTCACTGAAGAGGAAATTATCATACGGTTCAGATAAGTGTATTCTTGAGTCTTTTGCATTACAGAGTTGCAGGGAATATCTGCATAGAAATAGTTACCTAAATGGTGGAAAGAATGTTGTGTGGTTTATTATGTAACAGCCTTGTTGTATGTCAACCATTTTAGGGTAAATTACCTGAGAACCAAGAAATAACATTTTACCCGATGTTTTTATGACAAAGCATATCAATATTTTTGGCTTGCACCATTGCTTAGTTTGGTTTTTTTATTTACCCTGAACAATACTGGGTTGCCTTGCAGCACCAAAGTTCAGAATACCTCCAATCCTTCTATATGCTGTTCGAATAACAGGTTTTATAGATACTAAACCAAAGGGCAGTTAATCAATGCAACTAGTCTTTCACACAATATTGTATTAAAAGTATTCTAATAATTATAGATACTAATTATTATATTGTTGGGTTTTGCAAGGTTTTGTATTATTTGTGTGTTTTAATTCGGTCTTAGGGTTTGCACTTATGGTTTGCTGTAGGTTGACATAGCTTTAAATGTTCTTTATTCAAGCAGCCTTTAATCTAAGGCAGAAAAGATTCAAGTTAATGCGGCTAATGAACTATACCCTTTTCTACAAGCAAAGTGCCTGTTTTGCTTAATTCTCCTGTGGAGAAGAGCTAGAGAGAGAGAGACCAGAGTCTGCAGCATGAAGCTGTGACTCAGAACAGCTCTAGCACACCTTCTGCTCCCAGTTCTCTCAGCAGGATTAGCTGGGCAATACAGTTGTTATACCTGATGAATATTGTGATTTGGTGGCGTATTATTCTATCAAATAGAAAGTACAAGTTAAAATAATCTCAACAGGTGACAGAACAGCACTATAAAGACTGAGGTATGTATTTTGCAAAATTCTTCTTCTACCTATAGACCCACAGAGATGTAAGAAGCTCAGTAGTTGCATTGCATCCCTCACTGACAGTATTCCTGCAGGATATTTTCCTATAGGAATTGACGTGGACTTTTGGGTTTAGGGTTTTTTTGTTTGTTTGGGGTTTTTTAATAGCTAGGGTCTGCTTAGAAACTAACAGCCTTTTGCTCTCTCACTGAAGAATATTGGGTTGTGTTTCCGGCAGTTATCTTCCAGGATTCTTGCCTCACTTCCATTGCTTCTCTCCCACAGCTGCACTCTAGAGGGCACTTGACTTACAAATAGCAAAACCTTTAATTGAGACAGCACTTTATCTTCCAATCCTATTAGGATATATCAGCCTCACCTACATGCCTTGCCTTGCAGACAAAAGCCATTTTGCTTGATGATGTCTAGAGCTGTACAGACATTTTTTTTTCCCCAAAATGAGAACCTTTTTGCAAAGTAGTTTTGTTGTCTGTTTTCTCAAAACCTCTCCCTCTGAAGATTCCTCTCAAAGAATGGAACTGGAAAGTCTGCCCTAATCAGACTCTTGGGATTCCCAGACTCCCTCCTGTATGGGCAATATTTGGGGTGCTGACTTGTGCAGGAGGACACAAGGTTGGGTGGCCATGGATGGTCCTTCTGGTGGGGCTGGACACCCTCTGGCTGCCACTGCCTGAACACGCAGAGGTTTGTCCTGGGTGGGTATTGAAAGATGAGCTGCTAGCTCAGAGAGAGAGTTCCTTTCTCCTTACCGGTTCTTAGAGCACAACGTTTCCATCACGTTTAGAGGTGATTTACCACTGTAATAAATCTCCCTGGTTTGTATTAGGCATTCATTCTTTAAATAGTCTCTTTTCATAAATCATATACATAACCACAACTTCAATTTCCATTTGGGTACTAGATAAAAACAGAATGAGGAGTTCAGCATTTTCCTTCCTTTTTCAGGTTTTCTGTATTCAGATTTTTGCACTGATTAATGTAACTTCTGCTAAGCAGTATTTATTTGTAAATTCTCACTAAACAAAACAGTAAATATGTGTAGTTATTTTTTCATAAGAAAACATGTTGATATTTGTGCAAATTTAAATACGTTTGAAAATCTGTAACATGGATACCAAGAATATTTTTTTTTTTTTTGTTCTAACATTCCAAATTCATGCATAAAGAACACTGGGTTGAGAGTTTGGATTTTTACCAGTACCTGACATTGATTCTATGTCACTGGACTAATTACAAAGAGAAATTAATAAAATACACAGATCAGAAGTATTTATGCATGTCTAATTGTGTCATGTGCCTAATCTCCTTGCATTAAACAGCTTATTGATATACAAGTCCTGCAATAAGACATTTGTAGTTTCCGATAGATGTAGTTTGCTAAAAATCTTTCTTTACTGGCACTGCAGTATGTTAAGAGCTTCTTCCATTATATTCTCTGCAATGCTGAAAAGAACAAAGTATTAGAAATTAATCACTACAATTGTGTGGTCAATGTATACTCTTTAAATTCTTGTTTGGAAGCTACCTTGCTGAAAAACTACAGGAAATCTTAATATACAATTTTAATTTTGTTATTAGAGCTAAAATAAAGCTGAAATTGTTTGGAAAGCCTTCCAGGGGAAATGCCAATTCCAGATTCATCCTCCATGAGAAAGATCATCAGGTAGCTTTTTTGGTGAATTATTTCACCCACATTCAAACAGATGTTAAAGCTGCAAAACTCATGACAGAGTGTTTAAAGACTGTTCCAAAAATACAGTGTCTTGGTTGGATTGCTTCTGGCAGTGGTTTCCAGGCATCCATGTTTGAACACAGGCCAGTATGGACTCATCTGGCCAAGTGATTATGCAGGGTGCCTTGCACAGAGACTGCCTCTGTAAGAAGGGGTTGGTAAGTTGCCGTAATATTGTGATCTCTGCGGCCCAGATCCAACTTATGTACTCAAAGCATAACACAGCTTCTTTCAACCCCGTGCACCCAGATTTGTATCTCAAAGAACAGTAAGTTCCAGGTGGAAGGAAGACCTTGAGCACATCTCTGACAGCTTGAAATGACTGAGGATGGAATCCTGGGGCTGTAGGCTCAGCTGATCTCAGGTGCCTTCACTGGCTATGTCTTCAGGCTTTACATCTTTCCTTCAGCTCACCCAAATTTCTTTTGCACTTCACTCAGTTGAAGAGTGTGTTCTTCACAGTGGTATGGTCCCTGGCAGGCATTCACAAGCCCTCCCCTTCATCCTCCTAAGGTCAAGTCTGTGCTCTTCCAGGCATACAGCAATGTACAGCAATGGCCTGGCTTCATCCAGTTTCTTGTGTTTCTAGACCTGACCTGTCTTTCACATAACTCAAGTATTGCTTTTCAGTCATCCCTCCACAGAAACTGGCTTTCTCTGTTCTGTGATGCTGTGGGTAGGCCTTTCTATGCCGTGAGAAAGTCAGGAGGTCTGTCTGTGCCACCCTTCCCATTCCTCCACAGAACTTTTGAAAGTTAATGATGATTAATATGTTCTTAAAAATTACATTGGAATTTCAAGGAATTTTTTCAAGGACCCTTTTCCAAGATAGTGCCCATGCATTTACACTTTCATAATATTTTTGCTTTCTGATAAGTTTCTGTCCTTTAGTACTTTTTTTTTTTTTTTTTTTTTTTGCCTCTGGCTTTTTTCCTCTCTTGTACAATGTGTATTTTTCCAAATGTGCTTTCCAACAGCATTTTTTATTATACTGACAAGAACAGCAACACCTCCGTAGACTGTCCTACAGCAAAGGCATGACAGAATAAATAATCATAAATAAGTCATCTTACATGATTTCTGTGTTTCCAGTCCTTCAGTTCCTCTCACCAAGGGGTAAGGGTCCTGGAAAACTGCTGCCTTATGGCATTTGAGACCTAAACCAGATGCTGACAGAACATGTGTGACTGCTGCCATTTGAACCCAAATCCCAAGTGTATGGTAGGATGGCCAATGGAAGCCATCAAGGATTGCTAGAATACATGTTGCTTGAATTTTGCTCAGTTGTGCGTGTTCAGCTGTTTATTCTACATGTTCAAACTGCTGCTGGGAGAGGTTAACTTTTTCAGTCACAGAATTCTGATATTACATATGTGTTGTAGAAAGATACAAAGCTGCGGTTTGGAAGGCTTAAACTCCCCATATCTCAGTTTCCTATGTATAAAGTAGGAGTAAACACATTTATTTGCTCTCTACTTCTTCGGTGTAATTTGTACTGGCAGTCCTTGGGACAGAAAGTTCAGCTGAAGCTTTTGCTAACACTTTAGATATGTTCTCACAAAAAGCCACATTAGCTCATGAGGGAGCATAGCCCTTTGCTGCATCACATTGCCTTTCCTTTATGCACATATTCATGGTCTCTGCACCTGAAAGACCTGGAATGAAAGAACATCTGAAAACATGTCATCTGCATGTCATGTTACATGTTTACAAGTTCCTATCTCACACTGCTGAAAGGACAGCTTCCGATGCATGTGTTTAAGCTCAGTGCCATAGAGCACAAGGGGCTATAATGCACCTAGAGATGTATTCACATATGTCCAAGAGTAAGGGTAGTGTAAAAGATCAAGCAAAGACATGCAAGGAGATGAATCAGTGGTTGGATAAGTCTTTGGTGGTGTTTTCATCGTAATTTATATATGTTTTGTAAATCAGGATTGTTACAGAGGTTTTTGAAAGTAAATTTCTCTATAAATACGTTTTTGATTGTTCACACTAATTTGTTAAAATGTTTAAAATGAAGAAAGGACTTACATAGTACATGTGTACATGGATTTTGCCTACAAAGGTAAATGGTGAGATAGGTAATGCCAGCACACACGAAGACCTAGAGGTAGAAACTGGTAGAGGCAGAGTACTGATGTTACTAGGTTTACAGTTCTCCAAACCGTAGTGAAATAATTCTGCAAGTAGATACATGTCTAATGGGTAATATTAACTGAAACATGTAGCCAATCAGCAAATACAATCCATGTTTTATTCTCTAAAAATAGAAATATTTCTAGTGAAATATCCAATAGGAACGAAAAAAAACAAAAATCATAAATTGAGACTTTCATCTACTAGACAGCTACTCCCTAGGGGTTACTGTCAGGCCAGCAATATGCCAGTGCTGTACAAAATAGTCCACTGCCTAAGTGGAAGGAAACACTATTGACAAATTTGGTATTCAGCTGAGTTTGTTATTGTGGAGGTCAGTCCTTGGCTGATGGGAGAAACAGACCTTGCCAGAAGTGCCAGCAGTGTATCTTAGTAGGGGAATGTATTAAATAAGCATCAATGACAAGTATACTCAGAGAGAAGCAAATGTTTTGTCTTTTTTATTGCTGAAATAAAATGGGTAATAATGATAAGAAATAGTGTTTAGGGTTTTTTGAGCTATCTTTCCAATTGTTAAGGTCTAAAAGTATTTTGGAATATTTCTGAATTTTCAGATTATTTTGGAATATTTCTGAATTTTCAGATTTTCAAGCATTTTAGTAGGAACAAGCATTTTTATTTTTAATAAACAGCAGGTCATGGAGTACTCTGGAAGCTGTTGTGTGGATTCACTGCTCTGTTACCTGCTTGCCATCCCTGAAAAGAATGTAAAATGGGAGACGTTATAGCGTGAAAGAGAGAATTGTCACTTCTCTGAAGTATGATTTTGACAAATCACATGTTACTGTCTCAGAGGCCCCTGCATACACCTGAGCAGAGAGCAGCAGAGCAATGCTAGTCATGGAGGTGTGCAACACAGAGCACATTCATCTCTGTAAGTCAAACTGCTGATGGCAGGGAGAGTTTACTAAAACCACTCTATTTTTGGACCTTGTCTTTCAGGTGGGATTCCGTTTGTTCTCACTGGAGAGTTTTTCCAGCAGTCCCAGAGGCCGGCTGCATTCATGATAGCTGGAACAGTCAACTGGCTCTCCAATTTCGCAGTGGGTCTGCTCTTTCCTTTCATTCAGGTACTCAACATCCTTGACAATTGATATACTGTGATATCACCGGTATAGTGTGACATATGATGTTTGAGTAGAATATTTGGGTAATAATAAATGTCCTGTTATGGAAGTGGATGATATTCCCCCCATGTTTGTGATAGAGTTCAGTTCTGCTACCCACATCTCCTTGTTTGAATGCACTGGAAAAAATTGTCCTGCAATAGAAAAAATATTGTAACTGTGGACAACCCTGGCAAATTCCCCACAGAAGCATTTAAACTACGCAGTCTGATGGCTGTGCCTGGGTTCACAGCCACTGATGGTGACTGTCACCACCTTTTCCTTCAGCATTTAGGCTACCTGTTGTCTGGTTCACCCTACACTTTGAGGATCCATATTAGTCTCATTGGGGAATAGATGCTCTGAGCACCTCCCTCCATAACTTCATGGTTCTGTTTTTTTTCAACTTCTTTTGTCAAACTTTTATCTTCTTTAGCTGGTTCCCTCTTGCTACAGCTTAGTTGCTGAATGGATTAATTTGTTCCTGTCCCTGCTTTCCCAGGCTCCTATAAGTTTTGTTTTTAGTGGATTTCTTGGCTACACTAGTCACATGGAGGACAAAAACCAGTTTCATCAAGAGCTGACTGAGAACTGGTACTTGTGCTTTAACAAGACAAGTTTATTTTCCAAAAAAAATTAAATTTTTTTCTAAATTTTATCTTCTAAAAAATAAAATTTAAAAAAGTAACAATTGTAAAAAAATATTCAAACTTCAACACAGAAACACCATTTTCCTGCTCTAATTCCTAAGAACACTTCAACATTATTGATGTGTTGTTGTATGTCAAAAAGATTTCAAGTAGCTTCAAGTTCAAAAACGCGCTGAAGTTCTTTTCCTGATCATGAACCTCTCCCGAGGGTTGTCTGCACTCTCTGGGGCTCACACTGAGGCTGATTCTCCTCCTCAGGAACTGAAACACAGCTGGTCAGCTCTGACTGACCATGTCCAAACTCTTAAAAGAGCTCTCCTTGTAGCCCCACTGGTAACAGTTTAGGATTGAAACTTACAACTACAGAGCAAAATAAAGAAGTCCTTAGGGTTGGGGTTTTTTCCCAATATAGTGAGGAAAATAATAAGGGCAGAGATAGGGCACAGGGAGGAGCAAACCCTTCAGGCTACTTGCAGTTCCTCACACCCAGGAGAGAGATTTTGGGTTGGTATTCAAATCATTGCAGAGGAAGAGATTTGGGTAACAAGTGCTATTACTGTTTGTCCCTTTTTGCAGTTGAAAATCATATGATACTGAAATATCATATGCCTAAGAGTATTTCCAAATACTCTTAAATTGTATCCTACTCTATATATTAATTTTCATTTGACAACTAGAACTGCTTTTACTATGTGCTACTGTTTTACATTATCTGTATGAGATCATTTATGGGAAAACTTGAAAGCCATATAAAGTCTGACCCTTGATCTAAGTTTGACCTTAATTTAAAATTTCATATAAAAGGAAAAAGTTTCTAATAGTTCTGATTACTTTGATCATTTTCAAAGGTCAACATGGCTATAAAGGCTTCCAAACTCTTTCCAAAACTTTCCAAACTCTACACTCTTACTAATTGCAGTTATTAGCTAAGTACTAATTAACTGCAATTAAACTACTCAGAGCTAGGAAGAAATTCTTTACAGAGAGGGTAATCAGGCATTGGAATGGCCTGCCCAGAGAGGTGGTGGATTCACCATCCC